>OZ014519.1:708957564-709586686 GCA_963966055.1 Lathyrus aphaca | reverse complement strand
CCTCGAATCACCTATATACCTCTCCCCCACCTACAACATCGGCCTAACCCCCGCCTCTTATCTGGACCATGTTCACTCGCAGCATAAGGGGCATTTTCAAACCTAGTAAAATATTTAACTTGTATGTTAACATTTAATGCTCTTATTGGAAATAATATGTGGGATTTAGTTCCTCGACCTTATGATGTTAACATTATTATCATTATGTGGGTTTTTTCGGCATAAAAATAAATCCAATGGTTGTTTTGAGCGATACAAAGCTCAACTTGTAGATGATGACATGTCTCAAATTGCAGGAGTGGATTTTGATGAGACTTTCATCCTTGTAGTGAAACCTCTGAGAATTTTCACTATTCTCACCATTGCTTTCTCTAAGTCCTAGCCCATTCATCAGTTAGATGTTTAAAACGCCTTTCTACATGGTTATCTTCATGAAACTATCTATATGCATCATCCAATTGGTTTTCGATATCCTCATCACCCATATTATGTGTGCCTCTTCTAGAAATATAATCATATGAAGGAAGCACGTTATGTCTGGTACCAACATTTTCCTGACTATGTCTCCACCATTGGATTTCAATACAGTACCTCTAATCACTTTCTCTTCATCTATCGACGTGGCTCTGACATGGCTTACATATTACTTTATGTTGATGACATTATTATCATCAGTTCCTCTCATGATCTACCTAAATCTATCATAGCCTTTCTTGCCTCCAAGTTTGCTATGAAGGATTTCAGACTGCTGAGATATTTTCTAGGTATTGTAGTGACAAGACATGCAAAAGGATTGTTTCTTAGTCATAGTACCTACACTAACAACATTATTTCTCGATCAAACATGGCGTTATGCAAACATTCTGCTACTCCAGTTTATATCAAGCAGAAGCTCAGTACCTCTATCGGCATTCCATGTCATGACCTTACATTATATTGAAGTCTTAGTAGTGCTTTGCAGTATCTCTAATTTACCCATCCTGGCATTTCCTATGATATCCAATAGGTGTGTCTTCACATGCATGATCCCTGCATTGAGCACATGCTTGCACTAAAAAACATCATGTGTTATGTTTAGGGCACCTTACAATATGGTTTGCATCTCTATCCTTCTCCCATCGAGAAGCTTGTTTCCTACACAAATGTTGATTGGGTGGATGTCCCAACTGTAAGAACAAGATTTGTCTCTGCATTCCATCTCTATGTTTTGAGCATAACAATGGAGTAATTTTGAAAGAACCATTTTATGTTAAGTCGTTTTTTAAAGTGAAGATCATGAATATTATATATATATATATATATATATATATATATATTAAGATCAAACAAACATTATAAATGAGTACGCAAATTCTAATATGCGAAGTTACTATGTGTAACATTAGTCACAAGCGTGCTGAAGAAGCAAGTGTGTTTCTGAATCTGAACACAATCAGAAAGATCCACTGATGCGGATGTTGTATTGGTAATGCTCTTGTGGATGTTGTTCTGAACGTGGTTTTGATCAAATAACAAAGCGAAGCTTCTGAAATTAATCTTCTGAAGAACTAAGTTCTGAAGACACTGATGACTTGAAGTTCTGAAGACTTAACGTCTGAAGACCAAGTGCCTGAAAGATTCAGAAGACTTGTGAGTTATGAAGATTAAGATTCTGCAGAACTAAGTGCTGGAGACTCTGAAGACAATGTTCTATGTGAACAAAGTTCTCAATACTCTATGACTTAAAGTTCAGAAGAATGGTTATGAAGAAACAAGTGTTGAAGACTATGAAGATAATGATGTATGTGAACAAAGTTCTGTAGATTCTAAGACTTGAAGTTCTGAAGACCATGGGTTTCAAGCAAAGTGCTGAAGTCTTGAAGAACGTAGTTCTATGTGAACAAGTTCTGAAGAATAAAGACTTAGGTTATTTGAATACCCAAGTATCAAACGTCTCTAACTCATGCTTCCTTCAATAATTTATAATCATAAGCCTTTGAAGTCCAGATGACAATGTTACCGTTGGCAAGGATAGTACACATTACAATAATGACTTATCCCACCACCTCTCCACTATTTTTGAATTGTGGAAAAGGACAATACGTGGTTGTACTATTTGATTCCTTATGTAACGGATTCCTCAGTATCCAAATTAGGTTGTAGCAGCTCTTTTATGTTTGGATATAAAAGGAAAATATCACATGCTTTGTGATGTTGTTGATTTCTGATAGAATCCTTATTGGTTCAAACTGGAAATATAACATGGTTGATCATCCATAAATTGAATATTCTTATATGCGAAGTAATCAAGGATACAACCATTTTGGTTTTTGTGTTGATGTTGATTGATATAACCGGAAGGTTTCTAAATACACATACGACCAAGTTGTCAAATGGTCTTTGGACCATGTTGTTGATGTTGTCATACAATCACATAAGATTGATGATAAGCAAAGATAAATTTGGAACAAGCCGCAAAGTGTTTACTTGAATATGCATCTCTTCTAGCTGATTACTCTTTTACAACAATCTGTTGAAAGCAGAGAGATCTTGAATTCACAATGTGCTTAACTTCATATGTTGCAGAAGACTTGCAAAGTTGCAGAAGACAATGAAGATGATCATGGAAGATTCAACTACAAATCAACTACTGAAGTGATCACTGGATTGAAGAAGAACATGGGTTGCTGTCCATAAATGTTCTTATGTGAATCAAGATTAAGAAGTCCTTCTTGTGCCTTAATGAAGATCAAGCTAGAAAAGCTTTTGAAGAAGAAGAAGACTTCAACCTTCAAGTGCTCAATGAAGAAGCAACTTGAAGAAGCAGAAGACCACACAACGGAGCAAGAATAAAATGTAATATTCTTAGTGTATATTTAGGTTCTTCTGGTGTAATTAAGTGAGTTTACAATCTGCTTATTAAGAAGTATAAAATTTGTAAACAACCTTTCCCTAAAGAACCCGGTGAAGGTATGATCTTTAGGAAGGCATGGAAATTAGTTGTTAGTGCATTCATAGAACTATGTGTTCTGATGATATGTTCTGGGGCTAAAGTTTTGGTGCAACTCATAATGGTTGGTTCTGGAGCATAAAGTTGCAACGGGTTGTTGTGTAGTAAGTCATGGCTGTAGGCCGCGTAGGAAGTCATGACACTTGGTGTTGTGCAGTTAGTCATTACAGGTTTCCGCACAAGTTCCTCCTCAAGTAGACTTTATATCCTGAAGGGATCCCTGAAAGGTCTAGCTGTGAGTTGAGATGAAATCCTGGCAGAGTTTCTATTAGGTCAATGAACGTTATATCCGATAGGATCCCTGAACGGTTCATTGAGTTAGTCACAATGTTGTTGTGCAATTGTAATCATGGATCTTGGCTATAGTGGATTAAGTCTTTGTTTGAGGAAAAATCACCTTGGTGGATGGACTGGACTAGCTTGAGAAGTACTCAAGTGAACCGGGATATATCATGTTTTATTTACTCTTGTTTTATGCTTTAATTTCTTTATGTTTCTGCAACACATTTATTGCATAGCTTGACGCAACTCATCAAAGTGTGAAAAGTAGCCAAGAGTGAAAACCTCAATTCAATCCCCACTTTCTTGTGTTTTTCTCACACCTTCACCGATAATCATCTATCAACTTTGGGTTATTGTATTTATTACAACCTAATTTAATGGTATTCTAAGATACAACCCACACTTTCTCGTTCTAGTGCAGAGGCTGAGTACCGGTGCGTTGCTAATGTGATTTCAGAATCATGTTAGTTTCATAAGCTTCTCTTGGAGCTTCATTTTCCTATTTCTCTTGCTAATCTTGTGTATTGTGGCAATGTTAGTGCTATCTACCTATCTGACAATCATATTTAGCATCACCGTACAAAACACATTGAGATGGACATTCACTTTGTTCAAAAGAAGGTTGCTCGTGGTCAAGCCCACATTCTTCATGTTCATTCCCGACACTAGATTGTTGATATATTCGCCAAAAGTCTCCATATAGTTCTCTTTGATGATTTCAAGACCATTCTAGGCGTTCGTCAACCTTCTGCTTTGAATTTGGGGGTGTGATAAAATATATATTTATGTACTAAAGAATATTTGTATATAAGTCCCATATGGACTATAACATGTAATGAACTAATCTCTCTCTCTCTCTCTCTCTCTCTCTCTCTCTCTATATATATATATATATATATATATATATATATATATATATATATATATATATATATATATATATATATAATACAGTCTTCGTAGTGCTATTCTCACGCGGTCGATCTCAATGTCTCTCAATATTTTACAAAATAAACTTAAAATTAACTATGAGATAATTAAGGCTCAAATAAATAAAATAAAACTCAATTAGTTTTAACACTTATAAAATCAACTTATAATACGAAGGATATCACAATATTTTTAAATAACCATATTTCAAAAAATAAAAATACTAAAATAACCAACATTTCAAATTATTTACTAAAGGTATCTTGTTTCAAACAAAACAAAAAATTCGTCACATAGAGGATGCACCATTGTCTGTGGCGCATGCACTCTAAATTGGTCATAGGCGCCCATGCCACAGAATCGTGCAATAATGTGATGTCAATCGCTATGGTGCATGTGTGCGGACAATAGGAGCATGCGTCATCCCTCATGGCTCTTATGTTGTATTTGATTTTTTAAATTATATTAACAACAAAATATTAATAAAATAAATTTTAAATAGAAAAAATTAAATTAAAATATTATTCCATACTCCTCAAGGAATATTAAGATGTCCCAAACACCTCATGGAAATTGTGGGAGGTCTCGTAGGCAAGCAAATGTGCCTGGGTGCGGAACCGGTAGACTCGGCCCACTCGCGCTACTTCAGAATGGGCCCGCATTTTCGCCATCATTATGCAACGCACCTGCGTTTCTCCTCTACGCACTCACGTTAGGACGCTTTCTTGACATGATTTTTGGGGCTTTAAAAGGAAAAAAGTGGAGAATAGAAAGGGGTTTGATTTCCTAGAGAGAAAGTGATGCAATTGGGAGATTTTGGAGCTTGTGATGGCCATTGGAGCCATTGGAGATCTTATTCTTTGGTGATTCTTCATGATCTTCGAGTATACACATATGGTATTGATTAATTTCAAAATGAGTAGCTATCTTTATCTTAGGTTAGGTCTTAATCGATGATGAACCTATTTGTATTTGATTAGGACATATGATCAGATGCCGTTAATGTAATTGTCTTAACTCTCTATTATTATTCAGTTATACATTGTGCTCATTGCCTATTGTTTGTTACGACTTTCGATTTTATTTTGATAAGATGTGACTATTGAACCTAGGGCTATTTATTTGAATTACTATAATTGTTAAATTAACTAATTGATTAGGGATAAGATAATTAGAAATTGTGACTTAGGGACTAACATGCTTTGTTTCCTAGTCTGACAGTACAATTAGCATGGGGGATTGGGAAACTAACGCCTAAACTAGTGATCTGCATGCCAAGAGATTGGGTGTAGTGGTAGAGTTAATCTGTCGTGTAACTTTGTAGTCATTGAATGTATGTTAACATGTGTTTCATCAATCAAGTAGAAATAGGGGACTCTAGTAATAAGAGCTTACCTCCTTTATCATCATTTTTATAAAAACTATTTCTCGTGTTTATGACCAAATAACATACCTTGTTCTAAATTTGCAATCCATATGAAGACAATTTTATATTATTACTTTGATTACAACGTTAGTACACTCGCTAGTAAATTGTTATCAAGTTTTTGGCATTGTTGTCGAGGATTGTTGATATTTTCAACAAGGTATAGTGTGTGAGTTAAATTATTTTAAATTTCGTTTGTTTTGTGTTAAGTATTTTCTATTTGTAGTGTAGTTTTTAATTTTTCAGTTGTTACATATTTAATTGTTCTTTTGGTATAGTGTTAATAAGGTATTGTTGTTTGTGTTTGTGTGAAGTTTGTATTTGACATTTCTCCTGTGGGATCTTGATATCAGAGAGAACCGCTCGTGCAAGAAAATGTGGTGATTCCACCACATCAGACATGAATGGATTACTGTAAAAGAGTTAATACCAATTAGATATCACGGGTATTTCATCTAGTAAACCCGGTGAAATTTGATATCAAAACCTAAGTATTGTCAAGATTAAGAGACAAATATTTTGATGGATAAATCATCAAGGATTCATGGAACCATTTGATAGTTTTAAGAAACATGCTCAATGCGCAACTCGAATGAAGCCACCACGGATCTGGTGAAAGTGCAATTGTTCAATTTCTCTCTAATTGGAAAGGCAAATTAATGGTTGCAATGTATACCAATTGGTATTATTTAGAGTTAGAAGGAGTTATGAGATAGATTTTTTGGGAGATATTATTCAAATGGGCAGTTTGTGGAGAGAAGAACTGCAATAACAAATTTTAGTCAGGAAGAATGAGTCATTATTATAGGTTTGGGAAAGATTTAAAATATAACTCCGCGAGTATCCAAACCATAAGAGGAAATCCAAAGAACAATTGACACACTTCATTAGCGGACTGACAACTCCTACGCAAATGTTTCTTGATGCCTCTATTGGAGGTACATTGAGAACCAAAATAGATGATGAGGTCAAAACACTAATTCATATTGCATGCCAGAATGGATATCATTCTAGCAAGAAAGGTATAAAAGAAAAATTGTTCTTACTATCGAGGCACAAACGATGCTGGTAGGTCACATAGAAATGATAATGAAGTAATTGATTGTAACATGTTGGCTCAAGAAAATGTTAACCAAGTATAAACCATAAGGTTTGATTCATGTGGATGTGACCATTCAATTGGGGGTTGTGAACCTAAAATGGAGAATGAGGAAGTATAATATGTTAAATTTCAGCCGAACAACCCTTAGACACCAAGTTGGAGAAATCATCAATGCTTTTAAGCGGGTAATAACCATACTTCCAAAGGTAGTCAAGGAAGATCACCTCTAGAAGAAACACCAACAAATTTCATGCAATCCACTCAATCAAGTTTTGATGAAATGATTAAGAGTAAGAAAAAGATGAACTTGAGTCAGATCACCATAAACCGAAGTACTGCAGCATAGATCAATAGTTTGAAGATGCAAGTGGGTTAACTATCTCAACAAATAGGAGTCTAGATTGGGTATAGTGTAGTTTAAAGTGGTAACACCATAATATAGAAAACCTTGTCAAAACCTTGAGTTGAGAAACCATGTTGTGCCATCAATTCCTAAGGTAGTTGAAGTTTAAAAAAATATTCTATCAAAGAAAAAATAGGTGGTAGTCGAGAAAGAGGTTTAAAATAAATCAAAAGTTGAGGAAAACTCTAAGGGAGAAAAAGTGAGTAGTCTGCAGATGAGGAGGTGAGAGGGTACACTCTTTGTCAATTTATAGACAAAGATTCACCATGGAGGAGAACTAAAAAGAAAATCATGAATGATCCCAATCCAAAACTTCCAGACTACATTAAACCTCCTTACTCGTTTTTAAAGATGAAACAGAAGGAAGAGCCCTAAATAGGGAAAAATAAGAAGTTTATGGAAATGTTGAGAAAAATACAAGTCAACATCCCATTTTCTGAGGCTCTCAAGCAAATGCCGACCTATACAAAATTCATGAAAGAGCTTTTATCGAGAAATTAACCAAAGGAAGTTATCCCCAAAATTAACTGGTCTTGGTCGATTCACCACCCCTTGCACAATCGGTCCACTGGTCATGTCTGATGCAATTTGGGGCTATCATTAATTGTATGCCACTGTCTATGAGAAAAAAGTTAAAATCTAGTGAACTGAAACCAACTCAAATGTCTCTAACACTTGCTGAGAGGTCTATCACTTACTTGTATGATGTATTAGGAGATGCGTTGGTTAGGATAGTTAGTTTATTATTTTATGCTATTTTTTTTATCCTTGACATGCTGGAAGATATTGAGACACCCCTCATTCTAGGGAGGCCATTTTTAGCAATAGGTCATTATAGGTAGGGCGCTTTTTGAAATAGAACTTGGAAAGTTTATATTGCAGTTCAATAAAGAAAAAGTCGTCTTGAATGTCTTTGAAGCCATATGACATCACAAGGAGAATCTGTAATGTTATCAAATTGATATGATGGAAGAAAGTGTGCAAAAGATCATCGACACATATACATTATTCCTTCTGATGGATCGGGTCATTATCATGACAGTAAAATATGTTGAAGATGAATCTGAGAAGATATAGAATAATGATTGCTTTGTCTTCAAGCAACAAAATATAAGAACACCAAGAAAAAATTGAAGAGCTGGGAAGAAAATGAACAACAAATCCCAACTCCAGAGCTATAAAATCCATAGTGGAAAGAGTCGTTGAAACACCTGAAATATGTATTTTTTGGGTGAGAAATCCTTACAATCAGCCATAATCAGTAGTTCTTTATCACAACTCGAAGAATAAAAATCATTGAGAGTTTTGAGCAAGAACAAGACAATATTGTGGTGGAGTATACAAGTTTTGAAAGGTATTAGTCCAACCTATTGCATGTACAAAATTAAGATGGAAGAAGAGTTCAAGTTTGTGGTGCAACCACAAAGGAGACTAAATCCCATTGTGAAAGAGGTGGTAAGAGGTTTTAAAGTTGTTTGAACATGGAATGATTTACCATATCTCTAACAGCGCATGGGCGAGTCTTCTGTATGTAGTGCCCAAAAAATGAGGCATGATCGTCATTCGTAATGAAAATAGTGAATTCATCCAACTTGAAGTGTCATTGGATGACAGATGTGCATTGATTATAAGAGGTTGAATCTAGAAACTAGAAAGACCATTTTCCACTACCCTTCATAGATCAGATGTTGTTTGGCCTTTGGAACGTCCATGTCACCTTCTAAAGGAGTATGAATATAAAAAGTGAAGTATGAAGGTGGAAATTACTATTGATACCATGTTAAACCAATAATTTGGAAATCAAGAAAATCGATTTTTATTCATTAAAAAGAAAGTAAAATGAAAAGTATTGCATACATTTATTATAATGATGAATATGTATAAAATCATTAAGAGACTTGAGTAACTAACTCTAACTAACCAAAATAATTAATAACCAACAAACCTTTATAGAAGAAAAGAAACTAGTAATCAACTTGTTACTTTACTAACAAGTAAATGATTGATGTTTAACAGAATAAAAAAATGTCATAACATGGAAACTCTAACCTAAACTAATGTCAACATAACATTTAAAATATATTATGAATATGAAATAGAACCTCATTAATGAAAATGATAAAATAGATTGTGTACACACTTTGTAACCTGTTAGTCAAAATTAAAAAAAAAACTATTAAATTTTGTGTCAAACGAGAATGATAAAATAGGTTGTGTAGACACTTTGTTAGACAAGTATTAAGACAATTGAGAGCATGTAAGATTAAATTTTTTTAACTTACTCCAAATCGCAATCTTTAAGTTGAATATAATTTAATGGTTATTATTTTTATCTAATAGTAATTAGAACTTTTACATAATTAACAATTCGATTAAATCTAATTTAAAAGCTATGATTTGAAGTAACTTAAAAAATAACTTACTCTCTTAAAGAAAGTTGAACCTCACTCTAAATATTTCTCAAGTTTAATGAGATTCAAATAGGAATATTAGACTTAGTAAAAAATTTGTGAAACTATACCATTTGGCAATTTAGTCGTGTGTTGAAAGTATAAAGTCGGTGCTTATGGTCTTTGAAGTCTTTCTCAAACTTGTAACAACCTTTCCATTTTTAGTAACTAGTTTTTAAAAGTTAATTACTCAGTTGCCACTTTAGGAAACTAGTTTGTTAGGGTTATTTTTAAAGCTTGTTAGTGTTAGTTGAAGATTACTTTGGTTAGTGGGAGATAGATTTTATGTTATCCCTTTTGTACAGAAATAATTCGGACAAGTCTACATGGCCTTCAACTAGGATTGTGATGGTGTTTGTAGGATAATGGAGGTGTACCTGCAAGGTACTTCGACGCTCAAGTAAGTTTCAGTGTAATACAAACTAAAGCGTAAGAAGTTGGGTGATTAGAATTGAATACCTGGACCTCCAAGGATGGAGGATATTTATAAGGGCACATGCCCATGGATTATGGACGCGTAGCCTTTGACTGAGCATAACTGCCTCCTGTAAATCTGGAGGGTAGTTAGCCGCGTAAAGGCATTATGGCGCGTGAGCGGGGGTCCCTAACGGCTATATACCAACGGCTCTTTCTTACAACAGTCATTTCTTTGCTAATCTCTTATTGGGCTTATGCCCAGAAGAATATTAGGTTGGGTCTCAATTTGACGTAGGTCACTTGCTAGGCCAGTCCAGAACAGAAGCCCCCCAAGTCGGTGTGCTTGAGCGAGGATAGTGACTTAAGGTGTCGAGGACTCTGGTCAACGTAACTTTCTTGTAGATGTTACGAGCACATATCTCTTTTGGTTTTGGTTTTCATGTCGGGAAGTTGTCCGTAGGAGGAAGACATATAGACATTGCAAAAAGATTCTTTTTTTTAGAAGACAAAACGTCTAGAGCTTTAGTGACACATGTTAAAAAGCGTTGTAATTCATTTATAACACCTGGGGGCTAGCCTTAGGTAATAATCACTTGGCTTTTGTGATTCCCAACGCGAGCTTAAGGTATTATAAAAAGGGGGAGAAGGGATTCATTTGTTCATTTTGCACAAACTCTTCCTCTCACCGTAAAACCTTTTCTCTACAACCCCTCGCCGGACATTCATCGTTGCCACCGTTAACCTCCCAGAAATCTGCCATGGACCAAGGTAATCTTCCATCCCCTTCCTTTTTTTCTGCAGTTTTAAATGATGAACATTCATCAAACTCTCATGAAGTTCATAGTATCTTCAACATTTCTGGGGATTCCTATGAATTTCTGGAAATTCTGATGAATGTTCATCAAATGCGTATGAATCTCATGAAGAACTAAGGTTAGCTTCAGGATATAAATAGATTAATGTTAGATTCATGCTAGATTCTTGTTAGGATAACTTAGTGTTAATTGACCGGGCAATGGGTCGTTGTAGCTAGTGGTTAGTGTAAGGGCTTATCCCCGACGGACTTTAGTTTGAAGGTGACGAATATGAGTTCAATATGTCGTCTTCGTCCTCGTAGTGTTTTCCTTGGTTAAGGGGCTGACTCGGGGCACGTTCATGGTCCTTATCGAAACCCTTTTACTTGATTTTTAGTGGAAGGGTGGATTTGAGATTGTCGAATTGACTGTATTTCCTCTGCTTTTCACGTGAAAGGAGTCAGAAAACCGCACATGAAGTCGAGGAGAACCCTACTGGTGAAGTCGTGGATGTCTCCGCAGTTGACCGACTGTCGATTATGGACGAGCTGCTCGAGACAACGTCTCAGTTCGCTGTAAATGCTTCTGATGCGTGGGGCAAAATTGAGAAGAAAAAGAAAGGGGACCTATAAACTAGAGGGCGTTACCTCCGAAGCCCGATCAGAGGATTTGTTCGCATTATCCTTCCCTTCGCTTCCTGAAGAATGAGTTTGAATTCCACAAGGATGGATACCGCTTACCCTTCACAAACTTTCAGGAGGAGGTTTCCACCCATCTCGAGCTCGCTCCCTCCTAGTTGCACCCAAACGCCCTGGCCTTCATAAGGGCCTTTGAGCTAGTGTGTCGTTATCTAGAGATAGGAGCGACTGTTAACTTGTTCTTTAGGAACTTCCATCTTTAGAGGAAGTCCCGGGATGGCCGACACAACTGTGTGTTATTAAAACAAGCGAGCAGACTTTTCAAAGCCTATCTAGACTCTATTCGTGATTTCAAATATCGCTTCTACATCATTCAGCCAAGTTCGCAGGCGACCAAGGATTCATTGTATGATAGGGAGGTCATCGACGACAAGGAGAGGCTGGTGGACCATTTCCCGTTGGAATGGGTTGAAGTTCATTTTCGACATCCCAGCGAACAATACATTACTAGACCCGGGGATCTCGCACGCTGATGACACATCGGCGTATAACACGATGTTTAACTTTGTTGCTAGCTTTCACCCTTCAGAACTTGTAGACTTTGACGGGCATGCACTTCTTAGGCCTGAAGGAATGTCGGCCATTCAAACTAGGTTAATAGATGTGAAATCGTTGCACAACTGTCTAAACGAGGAGGAGGCGATGCGACTCCTAGGTGGATTTTTAGCTTTTTCATTTTTTTACCCGAGGACTTGTTCGGTAACTGACTTGTTTCTTTTTTTTGCAACATAAATGGCCGAAATGCGTGAACGTCTGGTGAAGACCAACAAGGGTAACCTCAAGAAGGGACCTAAGAGCAGGGTTGAAACTGTTAAGGATCAGGCTACCCTTGACGGGTTCGTCGCTACTGGCAGTTCTACTCCGGGGAGCACCCCGCTGGGAAACTCTCCGTTAGGAAAGAGGCCTAGGGTTGAGGAACCCCCTTCTCCTTCAACAAATGATGCGACACCTCCGGGCACCTTTGTTCTGCCCCAGTGTGTGACCCAAAGGTCGATGTTTGCTAAAGGGTCATCCATCCAGGTCCCCGACCTAGATGCGGAGGCCATCCTATCCACTAATGGAAAAGCTCTAAGAATTGAGTTGTGTCAGGATGCGGAGGGGATGATATGGATCCTGGAGGCTGCTCTTGCTTTCAATGATACTAACTTGGTGCCCAGGAAGGACTTAATTGCAGCAAAAAAGAAGATAACTGACCTCGAGGAGGAAAGTGCGAAGCTCTACAACAAACTGAGTAAGCTCGAAGGGCACCTAGAGGTGAAGAAGGAGTTCTTGATCGTGTTAAGGGCCGAACAGGAGAAAGCAAAAGGCAATTATCACAGAGAATGAAGGGATGAAGGAGAAGGTCCAGGAGCTAGAGAGTACCTTGGCTTATGGTGAGGATGAGACTAACGAGGAGAAAAGCATGATATCCAGGGCGAATCTGATTGCTCGTATTCGTATGTTGGTGCAGGATAACCTAGCCATGGTCTCGTTTGGTTATTATAATGTTGTCGAACAGCTTAAAGTAACCAACCCCAGAGTGGATCTGATCGTGGAAGGTATCGGCCCTCTTCACCGCGTGGAGAACGACGTTGTTGTCCCTCCTGAAGACGGGGCTTGTGCATTGTTGTAATTATCTTGGCCTGAATGCCTCTTTTTTGATGTACATTTTGTTCTACGGAGCTTAGTCCCCTTTTAATGTATATAATGACAATGTCCGGCCTTGTGGTCAGTATTTTTTTGATAATATTATGGTCATTTTGCCTTGTGCATTATTACTTAAACTGTATGTATTCTTTTATAATTTTAATTTAAAGAACTGGGTGGATGCTCGACGTGATAATGTTAAACTTGATAGTGTATGGAGCTTGACGATGGGTGATATCTTCTCTCTCTAGAGGAGACCGAGGATGCGGTTGTGTCATTTTTTCCCCTAAGGCTTAGACATTTCCCATCGCGAGCTAGGGGTCTGCCACATTGGTATGGCAATGGCGGAGCTCGTTCGAGGTGTCCCCGTTGGGGGATTTGTTTGCCCAAATATCGGTCAAGTGATCAGACACGTTTATATTGAGGGTTTTATCTATACCATGATACATCCCTGTGGTTGGGTACTTCTTCCCCCATTGGTGGGATTGATTAGTCCACAGATATTCTGCGCTCTGGCTGGATTTAGTTGTAATATTGTTTAAAATTTTCAGTGTTTCATGGTCGACAGATATTATGCGCCCTGTACCCGTTTTTGACTTAACATGATATGGGCCTTCCCAGTTGGCAGCGAGCTTGCCTTTGCGCAAATATTTCTTGTTTCTGCGCACGATAAGGTTTCCCACTTTGAATTCTCGTTTGACGATCCGACTGTCGTAATGCAACGAGATTTTTTGTTTTAGGGACTCTTCACGGAGAGATTCTCTGAACGGATTTCCTTGACCAAGTCGAGTTCCTCTCTTAGTGCCTCCTCGTTGAGCTCTTCCTCTAAAAGGAATTTTGTGCATCGAGAAGGTTCTCTGAGCTCCACGAGGATGACCGCTTCCGTCCCAAATGTAATCCGGAATGGATTCTCCCTGGTGGTCGAATATATAGTGGTTTGGTAGGCCCAGAGTACGTTGTGGAGTTCCTCGATCCACCTTTTCTTTGCCTCGCCAAGTCTTTATCTTAGGCCCGGTAAAATGACTTTGTTGGTGGCTTTGGCCTGCCCATTTGTTTGAGGGTGCTTGATGGATGCAAAGTGTTTATTGGTTCCTATCTTTGCGACGAAGTCTTGAAAATTCTTGTTTGTAAACTGGGACGTTGTCAGTGATAAGTGATTAGGGTACATCGAATCTGGCCAGGATGCTCCTCTTGTAAAATCGCAAAATATTGAACACAGTGATTCTGGCTAGGGCCTTGGCTTCTATCCATTTGGTAAAGTAGTCCATGGCCATGATCAATTATTTGTTTTGGAAAGAACCCATCGTGAAGGATCCGAGGAAATCCATACCCCATTGCATAAATGGCCACGGTGATGACATTGTTTTGAGCACGTCAGGGAGCGCGATGTGCATATCCCCGTGACGTTGGCACTTTTCGCACTTCTTTCTCTCTGGCGTCGTTTTGCATGGTTGTCTAGTAGTATCCCACTCTTAATGCCTTTCGGGCCAAAGACCTGCCGCCCAAGTGTTGCGCATTAATCCCTTCGTGTGTTTAGTGCAAAACGTCAGATACGCTTTCTTTCCCGACGCATTTTAGGAGTGGGATTGAGAATCCTTGGCTGTACATCCTACCGTCTACAAGGACGTAGAAGGATGCACGATATTTGGTGGTGTTGGCTTCCTTCTTGTCTTCGGGCAACTTGCTGATTGTCAGGTATTGCAAAACATGAGTCATCCAACAACTGTTGTTACCTATAACGTTGATGTCGATGATATCACTGGGCTTTTCAATGCTAGGTCGATGAAGTGTTTCCTGGATGACCGATTTGTTTCCGCCTTTCCTTCGCATCTTCTTTAATTTTTACAGGACATCTTCTCGCGAGTTACGCTGGCGTGGGATATGCTGGATATCCCAAGACCCGAAGTGCACAAGAATTTGATGTACCAGCGTCAGGTATTCAACCAAATGGTCGTTTTTTTCCTGATAATCCCCTTTGACTAGTGATACGGCCAGCTGAGAGTCGGTGTAGATCATGACCTATTGGCCACCCATGTCCTTTGCTAGGCGGATTCCTTCCAAGAAGGCTTCGTACTCAGCTTGGTTGTTAGATGTCGGGAAAGAAAGGACTAGAGATACCTCGATCATGAGGCCTTCTTCATTCTCGAGGATGATCCCCGCCACACTTCCAGACGGACCAGATGCTCCATTGATGTAGATGACCCATTTGTGGGTACTTTCTGGCACGGTTTCTGTTAGGGTCATCTCAGAGATAAAGTCAGCCAGGGCTTGAGATTTTAGAGACTTCCTACTTTTTGTAACGTATGTCAAATTCAGACAGCTCTAGAGACCACCTTAGCATTCTTCCAGCCATATCTGGTCGGGCCAACAGTTGCTTGATGGGATGGTCGGTTCATACGACCACGGTGTTTGCCAAGAAATAGTTTTGTAGTCTCCTGGAAGCATTTACGAGCGCAAGTGCGACCTTCTCAAATTGCTGATATCTAAGTTTTGGCCCTTGCAAAGCTTTACTCATGAAATACACAGGTTTTTGCCCATCAGGATCTTCTCTCATGAGAGTTGCGCTGATGGCTTCAGTATTGACAGACAGATGTAGGTAGAGGATCTCCCTAGTTGTTGGTCTAGATAGAACCGGGGGCTCCTATAGTGCTTGTTTGAGGTGTCGCAGAGTCTATTTGCATTCTTCTGTCCATTCGGACGTTGCTTCCTTGCAAAGTAGCTTGAAGAATGGTGAGGTATGTTGAGCGGATTTTGCCACAAAGCGGGATAAGGAAGTGATCATACCGTTTAAGGATTGGATTAACTTCTTCGATTCAGGAATAGGAAATTCTGAGAAGGCGCGACATTTGTTGGGGTTGGCCTCGATTCCTCTTTCTATAAGATAGAAGTTGAGGAACTTTCCAGCTCTTACACCAAAGGTACACTTGTCAGGGTTAAAGTGCATTTTGCACTCCCTTACCTGGTCGAACACATTCTGGAGATGAGAAGTGTGATCAGATTCTTGGATGGACTTGACAATCATGTCGTCCATGTAAACTTCTAGCATGTCCCCAATTTGTGATTGTAAGAACTTGTTCATCATGCGTTGATATGTGGCTCCTACGTTCTTTAATCCGAAGGGCATTACGTTGTAGTAATAATTTCCCGTCAGGGTCATGAACGCGGTATGCCTTTTATCTTTGTCGACCATGGGTATCTGATTGTACCCAGAATACGCGTCCATGCAGAGGCGCCATTTCCCATTAGATTTTTTCACGAGTACAATGTTCGAGAGCCAGGTTGTGTACCTAGTCTCGCTTACAAAATTGGCCTCTAAGAGGTCCTTAACTAATTTTTCAGCAGCTAAAGTTTATTCTTCGGACTGCTTGTGTCTATGATGGGAAACTACTTGTGTCTATGATGGGAAACTACTTGTGTTGATGGGTTGATAGCGAGCTTGTGGCACGCAACCTCATGGGAAATGTCGGGCATATCGGCGACATTCCAGGCAAAGATGTCCGTGTTGTTGCGTAAGCATTGCTACAACTGCTCATTGACGTCGTCGAGAAGCCTTGTGCCGATGTGAATTCCTCTGTCAGGGTTGTTTGCGAAGGTTACGACTTCAAATTCCTCTACGGGCAAAGGATGAAAAATGGATGATTTGTCTACGATGATGTCGTCCTCACAATCTGCTGGGATGCGAGAGTCGAGGTTGATTGTATTGATTTGAGGGGTTGACTTCTTCTCGGGTTAAACGTTGTCAGTTGGAAAGCCTTCGTCTCTTGTGCGCTTGTTGCTCTTTGGTGTGGTCTCTATCACGGTCTAGCCTCTGGTCGCTGCTTCAAAGTACCTCTACACTGCCTCAATGTCTCCATAGAGAGTAGCCACGTGGCCTTTTTCTATGTAATACTTCATTTTGAGATGGACCATTGATGGGATGGCGATGAGCTCGGCTAAAGTTGGCCTTCGCTAGATGCATTGGTAAAGTGACGGATAGTCGATCACCAAGAAATACGTATGTATTGTCTTGGACGCATAACGTCACTTTTAGCTCGACGTAACCCTAGGGTTTGAAAGTGGCCCCGTTGAATCCCTGCAGATCAGAACCCACATACAGAGATAAGTTTTACTGATCAAGTTGTAATGCTCGAAAGAGTGAGGTGTACATGATATCGACCGAGCTTCCCTGGTCGACAAATATCCTGTGTACATTCGTCTTTTCCATCTTGGTGCAGATCAACAAAGGGATGTGAGAGTTCGGAGAACCACCGAGGAGTTCCTCCATGTAGAAAGTGATCGGTTGGGTCGACCAAATGCTCGAGGTTTCTCTTAACGGACCCGACAGTTATCTTGTTATAGCCCTCACCCGAGATGAGCATGGCCGATGGGAAGCATTCCCAGGGGCTGTGTGATGTGAGATATCCCATGCTTTTGAGGTTCCGAGGAATGAAGAAATCCTCGGTCTGATGACTGACAAGACGACTTGCATGGGAGAAACTTCTTTAGAGACTTCATCGACCCTTTTCGTCTCCTCTTGTTGAGGAACTTCGTCCTTGACATACTTCTTGAGGTGCCCCTCTTTGATGAAGATATCATCCATGTCTTTGAGGTGGATGCAATCCTCGGTGACATGCCCGTGATTACGGTGGAATCGACAATATTTTCTCGTGTCGTATTGGCTTTGGAAGTAGTTGGTTTGGGGAAACGAACGCCTCCCTGTTTGAACTCGGTATTGATGCATTCACTAAGAATTTTCTCGCGGGGAGCGGTGAGAAAGGTGTATTCTGAGAATCGGCCCGCTGACCCTCTATTCTCGTGAAGACGACTATCTCTATTTTTCGCACTGAGGGGCCCTGTTGTCGTCTTTCTACTTATGAGTTCTCGCGTTCTCCTGATTTCTCAAATCTTGTGTCTTGTACGCGGTCTCCTTTTCCTCGTACTGGATGTACGCTTGTGCTTTATGGAGCAGCTCGACGAGGGATTGGGGAGGTTCGATACCCATAACTCTTCGAAATTCGTTGTTAGGACGTAAACCCTTTTACAGGATATAGCGCTTCATGTGGTCGGTAGTGTGCACTTTAACGGCCTCTTTGTTGAATCTGTCGATATAGTCCCGCAGAGGTTCTTCTTTACGTTGTATAATCCCTTCGAGGGTGATCTCGGACTTCAGATGACGTCTAGATGTTGTGAAATTCCTGGTGAACTGGCTCTTTAAGACTCTCCACGATGTGATGGACCCTGCAGGGAGGTTTTTGTACCATGACATTGCACCCTTTCGTAAGGTGAAAGGAAAAAGCCTACATTTGATTGCACCCTCCACGTTGTGATAGTGGAGCATGGCCTCGAGATTTTTGATGTGATCATCGGGATCGCTGGTCCTGTCGTAGGTGGCTAGTGGACGAGGCTTCTCGAGACCGCGTGGGATGCGGGTCTCCATGATTTCGCGACTAAGCGGCCTATGATGATCCTCCTCGTTGCTACTTCCGAATGAAGGGTACATATATCTGCTCTGACAATGACTCCTACTACGCTGATGGGGACAACGGTCTTCATCATAACGGGATTTCTTGCTCTGATCCTGATCCTCTGGTGAGCGTCTTTTCCTTCGGGGAGGAGATCGGGTATGTTTCCTGGCCCTTTCTGGTCGTGATCCTTCAGGCTTATCTTGATCCCTGGGAAGGGAAAACATTTGGGATCTTTCCTTTTGCAATTTCACGGCGGAGATCGAGAGTGGCACGGAGGTGTGCGAGAACCTCTTCAACGATGTCTCCTGGATGGTGAAGGGGAATGATGGTTACCCTCGAGCACTTGTATGCGTTCGCTCTGTTGGAAAAGAGCAAGGTTTACCCTATTAAGGGCGGTGATAAGATCCTGGGTCCTAACATCTACGTCCGACGGGGATTAGTTCGAGTACGAGGTCCCCGTGAGTGACAGACGGCGGTTTCAGATTGTTAGAAGTTGGGGAAGGAGGATGTCCTTCATGGTGGTTGGCATTGAGTTGGGCAGTCTCATGGTTGCATGTGTTATCTCTGTTGCTAATGACGATGGTAGGAGGATCTTTCAGAATCTTGTTGACCTGCGAAGCCCTGAAGACGAAAAAAGATTATGAGTTTTGATGTCATGGTGAAAAAATAAAGGATCTTGGTCACGAAAGATGTGGGAGCTGCTTGTTTCCCGTATACGGCACCACTGTATAAAAATAATCTGGACAGGTCTTTGTGTCCTTCAACTGGGATTGTGATGGTGTTTATTGGATAAAGGGTGGTATACCTGCAAGGTACTCCGACGCTCAAGTAAGTTTCAGTGTAAGACAAACTAAAGCGTAAGAAATTGAGTGATTAGAATTGAATACCTGGCACTCCAAGGGTGGAGGGTATTTATAAAGGCACAAGTCCGTGGATTATGAGTATGTAATCTTTGATTGAGCATAACTGCCTCTTGTAAATCCGGAGGGCAGTTGACCGTGTAAAGATGTTATGGCGCGTGAGGGAAGGTCCCCAATGGCTATATGCCAACGATTTTTTCTTACAACAGTCATATCTTCGCTAATCTCTTATTGGGCTTATGCCTAGATTAATACTGGATTGGGCCTCAATTTGGTGTAGGGCACTTACTAGACCAATCCAAAACACCTTTGATTATGTAATCCCAATCAATGTATGATCTCACTTAAGCTCAATTATTCATTTTTTAAGCTTCTAGTTCCCTCTCTTCTCTACATTTTTCTTTCTATTTATTCTCTTCTTCTTTTCCTCTCATCCATAGCAGATTTAGTTTTCTAACAATGTATATGTTAAGTGTAAATATGGAAGTAGAAAAACAGTCTAGAAGGGATGAACATACCCAAATTAAAAAATACAACAACTATTTTCTAAAATCAGAGTGTTTTCACAAATGAGTTTCCAGCAAAAGTTTTGAAGCGAAAATAAAAATTATGCAGTTGAATATGATCAAGCTAACACAGTTCATTTCATAAATATCCAAGATAATAATGATGAAATGCTTGGTATGAATTAATTCAATTTGTGTAATCACAAGGAGTGTACACAATTGATAAAATGTCTAGATTTTCTAAAATTCAATTTGTTTATAGATTTATCAATTACAAGACTAGCTTGATTAGTTATTCATTCCCTACAAAGCCTAAAGCTTCACGTAATTAATCGCAACCAAGAAAAAATATATAAACAAAGGAATTGAAAAAACTAGCATGCGCTGACTAAGAATTTAAATGCAAAATCAAGAGTTAGAGAGATGACACTGAGATTTATAGTGCTTTGGCATTCATCCTATTTTAGTCTACGTGCACTCTTCAATGATTTCCCATTGGAACCTGCATAGTTCCTTGTTATTTGACATATATTCCTAAGAGTTTATACAATCACGAATCCATAATAAAGATAAGAAAATAAATCTCCTAATTTGGATATTGACTTGTATACATCAAACTTACCAAACTTTTCTATGCAATCTTTACTCAAATACGCTTCTTAAATCTTCCAATAACACCAATTTTGCTCCAAGCCTTCGTGTGTAGCTATCAACCTCTTGATCCTACCAATTCCTTGAGCTGTGAAATTGTTCAAATATCCGAAAAGAACTTCGCCTTATCTTTAGCCTTCCACATAATTACTACTAAGGAAATACTGGAGAGAAAAACCTACTTCTTTTCAATGGAATTTATCACCACCATTGACAATCGCTCATTCTTTCTAACCACCTGAAAACTAAAAAAGATCTCCAAGAGCAGTTAGTTTCAAGTACACACCTCCTTCAATTAATCTCAAAACGCTCGTTGTCAAGATCTGAACTCAACTGAAGTTGGAGATGTGAGAAATTTGTAGCAAGACTTTGAACACTCAAAACAGAGGATATTTATTTTTCACTAAGAACCATACATATAAATCTTGACATCATTATTGATGTTACATGAAGAATGACGACATAAATGATTTATATGTTCTTGAGATAAAGCACAAAAAATGGTTGAAAAAATGTAGTAAAATTCAAATCAAGAAAAATATGATTTGGACCAAATGAGAAAAATGAGGTGGAATGAAATAAATAATCAATTTTTGAAAAGGATGACAATTTATTTTGATCAAGAAAAATGTGATTCAAATCTGTAAACACCCCAAATTTGCCCTCACTCATTTCACCATGGCTTGTGATCTTTTCATGTGCATAGGTTCAATCATAGCATCTCATATTGCATTCTTGCTTCACTGCATTGATTCAAAGTCCTCTGCATCTAGGGTTTGTGATCTGAGCAATTCCTGAGCTATCTGAGCCACTCCAAAGGGCTTCAATCATTTCAAAAGGGCCCATGAATGTTCAATCATCATATTACATCATCCCAAGATCAAGAAAGTCAGAAAATCACAAGAACTGAGAAAGGCATGGAAGCAGAGACAGGTTTAACTACACAAATGACCTAAAATTAGGGTTTTGGTTTCAAAGGCCATAACTCCAAATTTTTTGGTCATTCTTATTTCTAATGGTCTCAATATGTTATAAGGATCATACATACCAATTTTCATGAAGAAATTCAATGGGGAAGGCATCTGATCAAGAGATGACTTCTTGAGCAAGTCAGTGCAAAATCAGGGCATCTGAGGCCCCCTATGACTCAACCAAAGGGTTTTCTCCATAATTTTGAATGGGTATGATCTTTATTTGATCATAAAAGATGTTAGAAGTTCACAAAATTGAAGAATTTCAAGCCATTTGCAAAATTGCCTTTTTGGGAAAGTGACTTATAATGTAAACTTGCTATTTTGGGAAAGTTTTTCAACCTCCTCTTTTTGATTCAAAAATGCTTCAAATGGAAAATCTTTGGTCATGAAAGTTGTAGATTGGATCATTCCCTTTTCAAAAAGTACAAGAACTCATTCTAATTCATTTTGAATCAAAAGTTATGGCTTGTTAAAGTTGGACAAAATCACTAAATTCCCACTTTTGACACCAAAGAGGGATTTTTTCAAATTCAAGTTATAAGCACTTTCAAGACCTCTAAATGACTTCTTTGCATCATTACAACATATTGCAACTTAGCAAAATCAGAATTGCCCAAGAGTTTACAAGGTTCATGCCTTGGATCACAAACTTTCATAAGCCATTTTCCATAAAATTCTCCAAAAAGGAATTCTTGCAAGAATGATGTCCAAGGATTGGTTTGACTTCTAATTGGTATCAAAACACCATAACAATATCACATAACTCATTTTGCTACAAGTTGCCCAAGAAATCATAAGATTTCATGCCTTGGTTCACAAGAAACTTCAAAGAGGGCAAAATGCAAAACTTATGCCATCTTGCTATCCAAGCCATCCAGCTGCATCTTTTTGATCCTAGGGCTCACCATAAACTGTGCTGAGGCAAGACACCCCATTGAACCACTTTTGTTCCAACCCATGCTTATAGTACACATACTTTTGACTTTTTGCATTTTTGCCCATGCCAATCAAACTGTGCCACTACCAACTCTCTGCCCAATCAGAGTCTAATATGTGGACCTCGAGCATCCCAAAACACACCACACACAAGCCAGAAACTTCCCACAATCCAGTATTCCCAAAAACTGTCAAAAGCTTCTCCTCTTCAAAACTCTTCACACAGCCTTCAAACTTCCATTTTTCTTTCACCAACAAACCATAAATCATCCACAGAACAAGAATCACCCTTTGAAACAGCCTGAAACCTCATATATCTCAACTGTGAAACCTGCTATACCAGAACTCAAACTCCCAAATCAGCCACCAACAAAAGATTTTGAGCATTCCATTGATCTCAGGAGGTTCAGAAGGGACACTTTGCATAAAAGAAAGGCCTGGAAAGCTCATATTCACAGTTCATCACCTCAGGTAGCTTCAAACATCAAACTTTTCAGAGCTTGTTTTTTTTTGTTACAAAATGAAAATACATGTTATGCTGGTCATGCTGATATCTTTAGAATTAAAAATGGTGAAGAAATGACTATTTTGTGGCTCTCTGAAATTTCACCCGTGAATTTTGTTTGCTTCGATTCCTTCCGTTCTTGGGTTATAAATGATGTTTGAGGGGTGATTTGAATGGGGTTTGGGTAGAGGATCATTTCTCTGTGTTCAATTTGATGTGAGGTGGCCTGTAGAGCATTTTAGGGTTTTGGACCCGCCGGAGAAGATGACCGGAGCTCCCCTCCGGTCAGCTGAAAGTCATTAAGCCCTAACCCTAATTAGTTTGCCAGATGCGTTCGTAGCCATTGGATTTGGATTAGTTTAATTTTTGAGTGGCCCAGATCAATTCATTAAACCCTAATCTGATTTTATTAATTTAATAAATCATAATTAAGTTAATTAAGCCAGAGTCAATCCTGACCCTCAGTCTGCGCGCGCAGTCAAACACCCTCCCCCAGGTTTGAATTTCAGCCATTGGATGAGATTACTTCCCCTTTAATTTAATTTTATTTCATTTTATTTGCATTTTATTTCCACGAATTTTAAAAAATAGAAAAACACATTAAAAAATTCTGAATTTTTTTGACAAACCTTTTATTAATTTTCAGAACTCAAAAATATTTTTATTTTCATTTTTTGCATAAAAAATCATTTTTAAATCATTTAAATGTTTATTTTTAATTAGTTAATGGAAATTAATTAATTAAAAATGCATTTAGGTATTTAAAAATCACCAAAAAATTCACATTGAATTTTAAAACATTTAGAAACATTATCAAACTCCCAAAGCAAATTTACTTTTGGTTCTTGATGTATTTTGACATTTTTCATTGGAATAAAAGTTATTTGAAGGCAATATTTTGCTCCTAACTTGAAAAAATCCATTCTGCCTAACCATGAAGAGTTTGATGATGGTTCTTCTTGCATTGCATCCTTCATATCATGTAGTTTTTAGGGTAAAATTGGTTTGAATTTATCTTTCATTTTCAATTTAATGAGCATTTTTCCTTTTGAGGTGTCTTGAAACCCTAGTTGACTTAGAAAAATCATAACACCCATTAGGTTGAGACTTAGGTCCCCTCCTTTGGGCAGTGAACTTGTGTATGGTTAGGGTTCCTTTGATCCCATTTTCAATTTTTTATCTTGTCATTTGCTTCTGATTTTGAATTTTGTGATGCATGTTATGCATAAACCCTAATTCTTGCCTTCCTTTGCATCCATTTCTCATTTGCTTGCATACATGAACTTGCCATGACATTTTGTGCATCCTTATGACATGTAATACATCTTAGGACATATTAGAATCACGTTTGATCATTGCATCTTTCATTTGCCATGTTATGCATTCATAACATTTCATAAACTTTCATGAACTTTTATGGTTCAAAGCCTGCTTCATTTGCATCCTCATCCTTGTATGATCATCCACAATTCTTGACATATGTTTGCATCATCTCTTAGCATCATTGAAATCATGTTTATGCTGCTGACGTTTTCTTGCATCATGGAATTTCATCTCATTTTCATGGCATTTCATTTCTTTTGCTAACTTTTCAGGTGGTAAGTTGTTTTGAGAAGTGAATTTGCCTTCACTTCTCACAATCTCTTCTCATCTCTCTTATGCATCATTGCTGCATTTTATCTTTGTATTAGAGTGAGCTTGCTCATTCATGCTCTTTCCCACTTTCTTCCTTCAGGCAACTTGTCTTCTTAAGTGAAGCAAGTTGTCTTGCTTCTCTCTTCTTCTTTCTCCTTTCATCTGCTTCTTTCCTTGGTGGCTCTTTGAAGATTCTTTCTTTCTTAAGCCTCACAAACCCTAGGATCTCCAAGTATGATAACAATTAGGGTTTGATTAGTCCCCCATTTAGCTTTTACCTTTGTGTCATCTTTGAGTCTTCTCTTCTCATCTCATAATCAAGGACTAAACCCTAAAGGTTTTAAGGCTTTGTGATTAAGCTTATGCCTGCATCCTTCTATTAAGATGGAGTGTATAACTTTAATCCTAAGTGTTAAACCCTTAATGTGTTTAAACCCTTTAATCAATTCACTTAATAATCACTAAGACATCAAGCTTGTAACTTGGGCCTTGCATTAGGGTTCTAATTCTTCCTTAATTG
The DNA here is from genome assembly GCA_963966055.1 of Lathyrus aphaca. Lineage (NCBI taxonomy): Eukaryota > Viridiplantae > Streptophyta > Magnoliopsida > Fabales > Fabaceae > Lathyrus > Lathyrus aphaca. The sequence continues at coordinate 709,561,538 of OZ014519.1, read as the reverse complement.
GTTAAGAAGGACTAACCCTAATGTTAATGGACAAGTCCCCCTCAAGTTGTCTTACAAACCATAAAAATCACTTCTTCATCTTATCATTAATTAAAATCCATTTAATAAAGGCTTTGTTTTGTCATGAGTTTAATCCCTAATCATGGATTAAGTCTCTGTATATTCCCCCTCCTTCCAGCATTATTCTTTAAGCCTCATAGTCTTGAGCATTTCATTCTTGTTCTCACACTGACACTTCTCTTATACACTTCACTTTTCTTTTGCACTGACACTTGCATTCTTTCCACTTTTGATACACAGATAGCACAGACAATACCCCTTTAAAACACAAATCTTTCAAGCGTGGATCCCGTCGAGTACGGCGGACAATCTGGGTGCTAATACCTTCCCAGGTTGTAACCAACCCCCTTTCTCAGTTTCTCTGGTTCGCAACCGTCTTGTCCATCTTTTCTTAGGTTTACGCAGCATTACCTTTCCTTCGGGATAAAAATGCCTAGCTGGCGACTCTATTCATTCCCTCTCCTTTCGCCGACCGTTCGCGTCTGTACCCCTTCTGACCAGGTGTCATTTGGTGGGAGCGACAGCTTGGCGACTCTGCTGGGGACCCTTATACTGCAACCAGGGCTTCTGGTTCTTTTTGTGGGTTCCTCCTAGCGCTTGTTTGATTTGTGTTTACTGGGGTGTTATGTGCTATGTGTGTTCATTTATTTTGCTTTATTTATTGCTTTATGTACAACTTTATTTATTGCTTTCTTTACAGTTTTACATTTTTCATACTGTCATTATCATTGCTGGATTTGGTTCCTGTTTTGGTGGGTGGGGTTTCATTGAGAGTTTAAAGGTCCTATACCTGGGACCTGAGTGACACCTAGGCTAGAGTGGTTCATGTTCTTTCCCATTCCATTTCGGTCTGGTGCAGGAATATGAAACACGGTTCAGATATGGGTTTCTTCTTGAGAACTCTGTGCTACAGATTTCCTGTAGTGCTAGGGCTATCTAGGAAGCCTGCCAAGTCTGGATGACCTTTATTATAACCTTCAGAAACTGAGGTGAATTAGAGGAGGATCTTTTATGGTTATTGTAAACATTGTACCTCCGGGTTAGAAATGTTTACACTTCTCATGATTGATCCAAGTCTGAGGATCCTTGTTTTAGAACACTACCTGTGAGGGGGTTGGGTTGTTTACAGGTTTGCAGGTACCCTTGGCCACATCATACCCTGTCACTTGTTTTGTTTAAGAGTACCTCATCTTGGACAGTTCTTGTGATTTAACCCTGGACATGTGACTCTTTATTTGAGTCCCCCACCTTGGTTACTAGATTTCTGAACCTCCATCTGGACTTCTTGAACATACATGGGCTTTATATCAAGACAGATAATCAGATCCAGCTTGATCACAAACCCTTGCATATCATTTGCATACTCATCATTTGCATCATTTAACATTTGTTTATTTGCTTTTCAGGGTATCCATACCACATCTGGCTTGGTTTTGACCCCTTCCTTTGCATAGACCTCTGCTTCAGTTGTCTTCATCAATTGTCTACCCCAGCTATTCTCATCATCACCAGCATCAGCCTGTCAGTGGCTCATCTCTAGTATCAGTCTTGATCTTCATCAGCATCTATCTTCATCATCTTCATCAGCATTCATGGCTACTCCCAGGAAGAGCAACATATCCTACCATTTCTTTGAGCCTGTGTTGACTGGTATCAGGCAGGTTCAATCACTTATCACACCTGACCACATCCCATTATTCAGAGAGCATTATGGAGGTATCTTGGATATGGTTATGGACCTTGACCCTTCTCAGAGGAGCATGATCCACACATGCTTGCAGTTTTATGACCCTCCTTTGAGATGCTTCACATTTTCAGACTTTCAGCTAGGGCCTCTGCTGGAAGAGTTTTCTTCATTGACTGGAGTGCCTATCAGGGGTGGAATCCCCTTCAACCCAGAAATGCCAGCTCCCAACAATGGAGAAGTAGCAAAAGCACTGCACCTGGAGCCTACCTTGATTGAGCAAAGTATGACAACAAAGGCTGGGATCCCTGGTTTGCACTTGGACTTCTTGATTTCTCAGGCCATCCTGAAGGCCTCCTTGGGAGAGTGGAAGGCAGTCTGTGCACTGTTAGCCCTCAGCATATATGGGGCTATACTGTTTGCAGATGAGCCCAAATTTGTCAGCAAGAATGCCATTCATCTTTTCCTTCTGAGGAACCCAGTACCCACATTGCTGGGAGATTTTTATTACTCCATCCATCAGAGGAATGAGAAACAAAGGGGGAAGTTGGTGAGGTGTTGTGCTCCTTTGTTTCACACCTGGCTGCTCAGACACCTACCCAAATCAGATGCCTTCTTGAACCCCCACCAACAGAAGAATTGGGCCAAAAGGCTCATTGCTTTGACTTCAGATGATATCAGATGGTGCACCCAGAGCACCAAAGGCAAGGACATCATCACCAGCTGTGGGCAATACCCAAATGTGCCTCTGATAGGAGTAAAGGGTTGCATCAACTACAATCCTTTGTTGTTTAAGAGACAACTGGGCTATGCTTTGGTTCACCCTCCTAGAGTGCAAGATTTAGCTGAGACCCTGTATTGTGAAGTAAAACCTAATTCAGTTGTTGTCAGACAAGCATCCTGGGCTTGGGGCAACATCCAAACAAAAGGGATGGCTATTCTTGGAAGGTGTAATAATGTTGCTTCAGCGCAATACTGTGACTGGTCCCGTACTAGAGCGCAAATTACTGGAATTCCTTTCACCATTGAGGATATACCTGGACCATCTACGGCACAGCCAGCAGCAACTGTCAGCCTGGAAGAATTTGAGAAGCTGAAGGAAAGGAATGAGAATCTATCTCAAGCTCTGAAGAAGACCCTTTGGGAAAGGAGTGATGGTCGTCTGGACATTGAAAGGTTGGAGAAGCTTAGGGTGGAGCATCTGGCCAAGATTGAGAAAACAGAGGACTATATCAGGAAAGCAAGAGCTGGGGAGCAAATATTGAAGAATGCCTGTAAAGAAGACAAGATTCAGAAAGCCAGGACTGAGCTCTATCTGCAAGAAAGTCAGGCTAGGTGGGTCAGGATCACTGAAGCCCGGACACAAGAATATCAGAGAAGTCAAGCCAAGATTGAACAGTTAGAGGCCAATGAAAAGAAGCAGCAGGAAGCTTTGTTGGCAGCCCAGAAGGAGATTTCAGAGTTAAAGCTCAGAGCTGGATTAAAGAGATCAAAGGACCAGGACAGACACAAGAAGCTGACCACTTCCATTGCCACCAGGAACCTCCTCATTAGGACCATTACAGAGCACCCAGCTGGTCCAGTGACTGAGGCACTTCTGAAGGAGGTCAAGGAGGATGAGTTTGGATTGGATGTTTGACTTCTTTGTTTGTTGTTCATTTCCATTTGATGTACTTTTCTTTTTGTTGTATTTTGACCCCCCAGGGGCATGTGTTGTAAAACAAATTATGTATTGTTCACCATTTGTAATATATTAGTTAGCTTCCATTGGGTTTCTTTTCTCAACAACATCAAAGAATCTTTCTCGAGGTCTGGAAAGGTCAAAACCAAGAACCAAGCCGGATACCTTGGAATACAAATAAGCATACTACATTGCATACTAACCTTGTTTTGTTTTGTAGGTTTTGTTATTATTTGTTTCTAACTCTGTTGTGAGCTCAGGAAATATTGCTCATCGCCGGGTGTTCCCTGTCAACCGTACGCACCGGTACCCTACTCGCAACAACCTTCCTGGTATCCAAATGGAGCAAGTACAGCAGGACCTGACTGAGGTCAGAACTCAGATGGCTAATGAAAGAGTGGAGATGAGAAACCAAATGACTCAATTCATGGCTGTGATGACTGGCTTGGCCCAGAGTCAAGAAAGGTTAAGGGCATTGGTGGAAAGACAAACTCCCGAGGAACCTCATCCTGGAACTGGAGGAACTAGCAACAATGAGCGAGGCCAGCCTCATATTAATCCACCAGTATTTGGACCTCATCTGGATCCGGAAGTCAACATCCCGGGAAATGTGCAAGGAAATACTGCTGGGGGAGAATCTTGCAAGAGGATCCCCAAGAAGATCAATTTACTGTTATGGGAGCTGGAGACGAAGTCTATGATAGGAGGTTAGATGAAATTGCTGAGAAGTTGAGATCTTTAGAGTCTCAGAACTCCTTGGGCTTCGATGTAATGGATATCGGGCTAGTGGATGGGGTGAGAATTCCCCACAAATTCAAACCCCCGTGCTTTGAGAAATACAATGGAACCTCTTGTCCACGAACTCACCTGCAGTCTTTCCTGGGAAGACTTAAAGCATATACCATGGATGAAAAGCTGTGGATGTTCTACTTTGAAGACAGTCTGACTGGGGCTTCAAGAGAGTGGTATTCACACCTGACCAGAGCTACAATTAGATGTTGGAAGGACTTGGCTGAAGCCTTCATCAGGCAGTATCAATACAATCTGGACATGGCTCCTAACAGGACCCTCCTAATGGGAATGTCTCAATCTTCCAGAGAAAGCTTTAGGGAATATGCCCAAAGGTGGAGACAACTTGCTGCTGCTGTCCAACCACCCATGTCAGAAAGGGAGATGGCTGACATGTTCATGAATACTTTGCAAGGAACCTATATTGATAAATTGGCTGCCTTTTCTTCTACCAGCTTTGCTGATGTCGTCATAGTTGGTGAAAGAATTGAAAGTCTATTAAAAATGGGCAAAATTTCTGATAATGGTGCAAGGTCATCCAGTAATCCCAGGAAGCCTTTCGTGGGACCCCTAAGGACCGGTGAGAAAAATGCCATTCATGCCAGCAGGAGCAGACCTCAGTATGTTCACAGATCAGTAGCAGCTGTCACCATTCCAGCTCCGATTCCTCAGCAATCAGCATATCAACAACAACAACAACCACATTATCAACAGCAAGTTCAGTACCCGCAACAGAGAACCTACAACAACAACAATAGCAATCAACAACAACGACCCTTCCAACAAAGACCATCACAGGCAAACAGGGTGATTGGCCCTATCCCTATCCCTATGCCTTATGCTGCCTTATTGCCACAACTCCTGAAGCTTAACTTGGTTGAGTTAAGGACATTGGCACCACCAGATCCCCTCAACCTCCCGAAGAATTATGATGTCAACGCCAGGTGTGCTTTCCACTCCAATGCACCTGGTCACAATACTGAGAAGTGCAGGGCCCTGCAAATGAAAGTCCAAGATCTGGTGGATTCTAATGCCCTCAACTTTGCACCTCCTCCGAATGTCAACAGAAATCCTATGCCTAATCATGGCGGGCCGAGGATTAATGCCATTAAGGAAGACAAACCATCTACCTTGATCACCAGTGTTGCACAAATTCGAACACCTTTGGTCGAAATTAAAGCTCATCTTCTAAAGTGCCAAGTGTTCCCTGGGTGTGAGCTCGGTTGTGGGTATTGCAACATTGCAGTCAACGGGTGTGAAAATTTGAGAAGTGGCATAAATGGTCTTATTAAGGATGGAATCCTTCAGATCTCAACAACGGCGCCTACAAATCCAGCAATTCCTTTAACAACAATCCATGATTCTTCTACAACAGCAGCAACAATCATTCCTACCGATTCATCAATATCATCAGCAATGGCTCCGTCCATCACTTTAACAAATCAAATGTCAACAACCCTTTCTTCTACAACGTCAGCATCCATGTTATTAGCAGAATCTCCTACAACGCCAACAAAAATTAACGAAGATGTTTCAATAGTTACGATCTACTATGACCCATCAAACGTTCCTCCCAGCAGCAATTTCCAACAACAAACCATGGCACCTCCTGCCAGATCACCAGTCACAATTTACTATGATCCGCACACCATCACAGTACCTTCCTCCGCAGCAGTCAGTCCAGTCACCATTACGGTGCCTGGACCAGTTCCTTATGAAAGCAGTAATGCCATACCTTGGCATTATGGCTTTGATCTCTACTGCAACGGGGAGAAAATCACTCTGGATTCATCAACCTCTTCTCCACAAGTTGATAATGTTTGGGGACGGAGGCTTCACCAGAAGCGGACGCCTTTTTGCCTCACAAACACAAAGACCTAATGTTGAAGCAGAAGCTGCTGCCAAAGAAAAAGGAAAGAGTGTGGTATCTGAAGAGCCAACTATCAAAGAAACTCAGAAGACATCTTTTAAGCAAGATGTGGACGAGTTCATGAGAATCATAAAAAGGAGTGATTACAAGGTGGTGGACCAGCTTCACCAAACTCCCTCAAAAATCTCCATATTATCACTGTTGATGTGTTCTGAAGCTCACAGGAATGCATTATTGAAAGTCCTGCACGCAGCATACGTGCCAGAGGAGATTACCGTTAACCAGCTAGAAACTGTGGTGGCAGATGTCAACACCAGTCATGGATTGGGCTTTACCAATGCTGACTTAACAACGGAGGGATGCAACCATAATAAGGCTTTGCATATCACCTTGGAATGCAAGGGTGCTGTTCTGTCTCATGTACTAGTAGACACTGGGTCATCACTCAATATTCTGCCAAAGAAAGCCTTAGTGAAGCTGGAGTATGATGGCTTGGCACTGCGTCCGAGTAATTTGGTGGTGAGAGCATTTGATGGCTCTAAAAGATCAGTGCTTGGAGAGATTGATCTGCCTGTGATGATTGGCCCGCAGACCTTCAAAACTACCTTCTTTGCGATGGACATTCAGCCGGCCTACAGCTGTCTGTTGGGTAGACCCTGGATCCACGCCGCTGGCGCTGTTACGTCTACCCTTCACCAGAAGTTGAAATTCGAGTGGGAAGGCCAGATCATCACCATCTGTGGGGAGGAAGACATCTTTGTTAGCCATCTGGATACGTATAAGTACATAGAAATGGATGGAGAAATCCATGAAACCATGAGCCAGGGGTTTGAGGCCCTGAACATTAATGAAGCATCTTCTGTACTGGGAACCTCCATAACGTCATATCAGCAAGCTTGGAAGGTTGTTGAGGAAGGTACCGCCCAAGGCTGGGGCAAGCTGTTGCCCGTGGAAAAGAAAGAGGACCGATTTGGGTTGGGTTACAGACCAACTCAACAAGATCAACCAGAGGCTGCAAAGGAGCCCAAGTTTGTCAGCGGGGGAATGCTCACCCCGGATGCTATGAACAATTTGGAAGACGAGGAGGAAAGCGACCGCAACCTGGAGAGCTGGATACGTCCAAGGATCCCGGGGAGCCAAGTCCTTAACTGGTCTTCCCAGGAAATTATAAGAGTTACTCCTGCAGAGTAATTATTATTTCCTGTATTTTAAAGCATGCATCAAGTCTTGCATCTTTCCCAAGATGTCAGGACTCATTTTGTAATCGGGCCATCTTGTATTTTGTGTAAAGATCAATTAATGAATATCAGGACATCTTTTGCAAATGAGTCTTTTCTTTTCCGCTCACTGTTTTTCATTTTTCTTTTTGTACAAAAATAAAATGGCAATGTTTTTCAAAATAAAATAACTTCATTTTCGCTTTTTCTAAATAAGATAAAAACTGATCACTAAAATAAACCAATCTAAACCCTTGCAGAAAGTGCCCCCCAGACTGCACCGACAACAACACTGCTATGACTTTGTATGACTTTGACAATCCAATCAATCAAGCTGATGAAGGGGTTGAAGAAGACTATGAGCTACCTGAAGAGCTAGCCAGGTTGTTAAGGCAAGAGGAGAAGGTTATCACTCCTCACCAAGAGGAGATTGAAACGGTTAATCTTGGTACGGAAGAAGACATAAAAGAGGTTAAGATCGGGGCCTGTCTACAAGTTTCAGTGAAAGAGCAACTGATTGACATGCTTCGGGAATATGTGGATGTTTTTGCTTGGACTTATCAGGATATGCCAGGGTTAGACACCGATATTGTCATGCACAAGCTGCCTCTGAAAGAAGATTGCCCACCAGTAAAACAGAAGCTGCGCCGAACTCGCCCGGATATGGCAATGAAGATAAAAGAAGAGGTGCAAAAGCAGTGGGACGCCGGTTTCCTTGCTGTGACTAGTTATCCGCCGTGGGTTGCTAATATTGTACCTGTGCCTAAGAAAGACGGCAAGGTGAGGATGTGTGTGGATTACCGGGATCTGAACAGAGCCAGCCCGAAAGATGACTTCCCTTTACCTCACATTGATGTATTGGTTGATAATACGGCTCAGTTCTCGGTGTTCTCCTTCATGGATGGATTCTCAGGATATAATCAGATCAAGATGTCACCTGAAGACATGGAGAAGACAACTTTCATCACACCCTGGGGCACGTTCTGTTATAAGGTGATGCCATTCGGACTGAAGAACGTTGGTGCCACTTATCAACGGGCTATGGTAACATTATTCCATGACATGATCCACAAAGAAATTGAATGTTATGTGGATGACATGATTGCCAAGTCCCTCACAGAAGAAGACCACCTAGTGAACCTATTGAAACTATTCAAGCGTCTAAGGAAGTACCAACTGAAGTTGAACCCCAACAAGTGCACATTCGGGGTGCGATCCGGTAAACTGCTGGGATTTATTGTAAGTGCAAAAGGGATTGAAGTTGATCCTGACAAAGTCAAAGCCATTCAAGAAATGCCTGCACCAAATACTGAGAAAGAGGTTTGGGGGTTTCTAGGTAGATTGAACTACATTTCACGGTTCATATCTCACCTTACAGCAACCTGTGAGCCTTTGTTCAAGCTGTTAAGAAAAGAACAAACGGTCAGTTGGAATGAAGACTGCCAGAGGGCTTTTGACAAAATCAAGGAATACTTACAAGAGCCTCCAATCCTTATGCCTCCAGTTGAAGGAAGACCTCTGATAATGTACTTGACAGTATTAGAAGAGTCAATGGGGTGCGTGCTGGGCCAGCATGACGAGTCTGGTCGAAAAGAGTATGCAATATACTACCTAAGCAAAAAGTTTACCGACTGTGAACAACGTTATTCACTGCTCTAGAAAACTTGTTGTGCTTTAGCGTGGGCTGCTCGCCGACTAAGACAGTATATGTTGACCCACACTACTTTATTGATCTCAAAGATGGATCCAGTTAAGTACATTTTTGAGAAGCCAACACTTACCGGACGGGTTGCAAGATGGCAAATGATCCTCACAGAATATGACATTCAGTACACATCTCAAAAGGCCATCAAAGGCAGTGTATTGTCTGATTATCTCGCTGAGAAACCCATTGATGATTACCAACCTATGAGGTTTGACTTCCCTGATGAAGACATCATGTTCATAAAAGAAAAAGATCATGAAGAGCCTGTTCATACTGTAGGGCCTGACCCAGAGGAAGAATGGACTATGATGTTTGATGGGGCTGTTAATATGAATGGTCGTGGTGTTGGTGCAGTACTCATTACACCTAAGGGAGTTCACATGACTTTCTCGGCAAAACTCACCTTTAACTGCACTAACAACGAAGCTGAATACGAAGCTTGTATTATGGGTCTTGAGGAAGCCATTGACCTCAGGATCAAGACTTTGACTGTGTTCGGAGATTCAGCTCTGGTAATTAATCAAACCAACGGCAAATGGTACACCCACCAAGATCATTTGATACCTTACCGGGATTATACAAGGAGGTTATTGACTTTCTTCACAACGGTCAAGCTTGAGTATATCCCTCGAGACGAGAATCAGTTTGCGGATGCTCTGGCTACCATTTCATCCATGATCAAAGTTCAAGCTGCCAACTTTGTGCCTCGAATTTCAGTGTCCAGACTTGATAGACCAGCATACGTGTTCTCAGAAGATGTTGTCAAAGATGATAAGCCTTGGTTCCATGATATCAAATGCTTCTTGGAGGATCAAACATACCCACCTGGGGCATCTTCCAATGATAAGAAGACATTAAGAAGGTTAGCCGGTAGTTTCTTCCTAAATGCTGATGGTTCCCTGTACAAGAGGAACTTTGATATGGTACTCCTCAGATGCGTTGATAGGACGGAAGCAGACTTGTTGATGCACGAGGTGCACGAAGGATCCTTTGGTACTCATGCTGGAGGGCATGCAATGGCTAAAAAGTTGCTAAGATCAGGCTATTACTGGATTACAATGGACGCAGACTGTTGTGCATATGCCAGAAAGTGTCATAAATGCCAGATTTACGCGGATAAAGTGCATGTGCCTCCGAATCCTCTGAATGTGATGTCTTCACCCTGGCCCTTTGCCATGTGGGGCATTGATATGATTGGCAAGATTGAACCGACTGCTTCAAATGGCCACAGATTCATCCTGGTAGCCATTGATTATTTTACCAAGTGGGTCGAAGCAGCTTCTTATGCAAATGTTACAAGGCAGGTAGTAGCCCGATTTCTGAAGAGAGACATCATATGTCGGTACGGAGTACCCGAGCGAATCATTACTGATAATGGTTCCAACTTGAACAATAAAATGATGGCAGAGCTATGCCGGGACTTCAAGATCCAACACCATAATTCTTCTCCTTACAGGCCAAAGATGAATGGCGCTGTGGAGGCAGCTAACAAGAATATCAAGAAGGTTGTGCAGAAGATGGTGGTTACCTACAAAGACTGGCATGAAATGCTACCATTTGCCCTACATGGATATCGTACGTCAATCAGAACATCCACTGGGGCAACGCCGTATCAGCTTGTGTATGGTATGGAAGCAGTCCTACCTGTTGAAGTTGAATTACCCTCCTTGCGGGTACTAATGGATGTTAAACTGAATGAAGCAGAATGGGTCCGATCCCGATACGAACAACTGAATCTGATTGAAGAGAAGAGATTGGCTGCAATTTGTCATGGGCAGCTGTATCAGAAAAGAATGAAGAAAGCCTTCGATCAGAAAGTCAAGCTCCGAGAGTACCAAGTAGGAGATCTTGTGCTGAAAAGACTCCTTCCTCCTCATACAGACCACAAAGGCAAGTGGACTCCGAATTATGATGGTTCGTTCGTAGTAAAGAAAGTTTTCTCTGGTGGAGCATTGATGCTCAGTACTATGGATGGTGAAGACTTCATGTCCCCTGTGAATTCAGATGCAGTTAAAAAATACTTCGCATAAAGTGACCCGCTGGACATAAAAACAGAATGTAAGTCCAGGCAAAAATAGGGCATCCCGGCGAGTCAAAAACAGAATAAAAGACTCGGGCAAAAATAAGGGAAAAAAATGTGTACACCCGCTGAGTTGAAAAGCCGCATTGGACAACTCAGGCAAAAATGGGTACCCTGGTGGATTGAAAACCCGAAAGGGCGATCCACGCAAAATAAGGGAATAAGCGAACAACTGCATTCTGAATTCATCTGTATCACTTACAACATGGCAAGCTTCGAAAGGTTCAAGCATCGGTCAGAATCAGCCTCCCTCAGAAAGCAAGATGAGAAGAATGTCAAATGTCTTACGAGTCATAGCAAAGGGAAGCTCCGCGAAGCGTCATCAACATTGTCAGCATCCTTTACTTCTCTCAATTTGTAACAACCTCCTCATTCTAGGGGATTTGTTTCTATGACTGTATCTTGCCAATTCAGGGCACACAAATTAATAAAATCAGATTTTCGGTCGCACTTTGTCTCGTACTTTTTTTATTTTGCAAAAATGTCCGATGTCCTTAAAATATTGATTGCATAAATACAAATACTTCCCTTCTAAAAATACGTGCTTACAGGAAATATACTTACTCCCGGGAGTGTCTAAACTCCTATGATGGAATCCAGTAAGGAATACCTCGGGATACTTGTACATTTCTTTGTCATGCAGGATTGCAGGTGTTTCAAAGCGCAACATGGGGCACGAAAAACAAATCCCCAGCAAGCTGTCAAATCATTCACTCAGCACGTCTTCCAAATAGCACCCGAGCTGCTTTCTCCCCAGTCGAGTTGCTAATCATCATTCCTCCTCAGCCAAGTGCAAAGACAGGGAACTATTTCCCCACAGAGTTTCAGTCTCTATCCAGAAGAACAGTGCCTGAAGATCTCACAACAGAGTGACAAAAGCTCTCGCATACCCCAGCTGGGTTCCTCATTACCAAGATAGGTCTATCAGTGATCTATTTCCCCAAGCAGAGTCATATGTGTCAGATCTACCAATGATCTCATCCCCAGCTGGGATATCCACTTCAAGCAAATCATCCAGAGATCTCCTCAGCAACGGGATCCGAATCCCGGATCGGTATCTTTGCATAATCATAGCATTCGCATCATATTTTCCCCACAAAACGTAGCATTCCGTCTAATATGGAGCATTACAGCAAAAATCAAACATTTGCATAATCATAAGCCATGTGTCGAGCTGAACACTTGTAAATACTAAAATACCTCTCAGAATATTAAAGCATTTCCTCTACACTCACAAATACAGAAACCTGCTCCTTTTGGCACTCGTCCGTGTCATCACTCCCCAGTAAAGTCGCCCGAGTGTTCTCTACAAACAGATGCTTCTTGACACTCGTCTGTGTCATACCCCCAGCAGAAAGCCAAAGCGTCCCCTTTGCACTCACCAACACCTGTGTACATATATCTACATTTCCTCTTTCGACACTCGTCCGTGTCATGCTCTCCCCAGCAAGTTGAGCACTCGTCCATGTCTCACTCATCACTTTTTACTCATACAGATACTCGTCCGTATCTTGTATACGCCACTTAAATCCCCTAAGATTCGGCACTCGTCTGTGTTCTTTGTTAACTAGTTGGTACTCGTTTGTATCATCATCTCTGAACATGCGTCAGCGTTGTTTCTACCGATACTCGTCTGTATCATAGTCTTAAGGATGCTCGTCCGTATCTTTAATCTACACACAGTGTCAAACACTTATACCTTTCATCTCTTGAATGCAGACACTCGTCCGTGTTTCCTATTCCCCAGAAGAATTCCCGGCAAATCTTGATAAATTATTTCCTTTATATCTGACATTCGTCCTATGTCATGATAATTCCGGCAGCCGTACCCTGCCAGGTGATCGTCCTTCATCAACCCCAGTGGAGTCTCTATTCATTAGAACCCCTTCCTATCCGACATTCGTCCTATGTCGTGATATTTTTAGCAGCCGTCCCCTGCTAGGTGATCGTCCTTCACCTCATGATGATCGTCCTTCATCATTTTATCCGATGGCCGTCCCCATCGTTGATTCTGTTATCTGACATTCGTCCTATGTCATGATACCTTCCGGCAGCCGTACCCTGCTAGGTGATCGTCCTTCACCTCTTGATGATCGTCCTTCATCATGCTTATCCGATGGCCGTCCCCATCGTTGACCTTTTCTATCCGACATTCGTCCTATGTCGTGATACCGTTGGCAACCGTACCTTGCCAGGTGATCGTCCTTCACCTTTGATGACCGTTCCTCATCATTTATTTCTTCAGCCCGATGGTCGTCCCCATCATTTACCTTTAATCCCCATAGAGTCTTATTTCTTTGCTTGATGGCCGTCCCCGTCATAATCCCTCCATTTCCCCAGCATGCCGGTCGTCCCCGTCATTGCTTCATCCTCAGCAGTCGTCCTCTGCTCGACGGTCGTCCTCCGTTGCCCGCACTTTATAAACATACTTTACTTCCTTTTGCAATCTATATCCCTTTTCTTCTTCATTCAGTGAGTGCAAATTTTGGAATGTCTTTGGTATTCAACCACAAGTTATCTTGTTTGCCTGTTAAGCCGATGCTTACATCCTACACAGCTAACTCATGTTTGAATAGGGGCAGCTGTAAACACCCCAAATTTGCCCTCACTCATTTCACCATGGCTTGTGATCTTTTCATGTGTATAGGTTCAATCATAGCATCTCATATTGCATTCTTGCTTCACTGCATTGATTCAAAGTCCTCTGCATCTAGGGTTTGTGATCTGAGCAATTCCTGAGCTATCTGAGCCACTCCAAAGGGCTTCAATCATTTCAAAAGGGCCCATGAATGTTCAATCATCATATTACATCATCCCAAGATCAAGAAAGTTAGAAAATCACAAGAACTGAGAAAGGCATGGAAGCAGAGACAGGTTTAACTACACAGATGACCTAAAATTAGGGTTTTGGTTTCAGAGGCCATAACTCCAAATTTTTTGGTCATTCTTGTTTCTAATGGTCTCAATATGTTATAAGGATCATACATACCAATTTTCATGAAGAAATTCAATGGGGAAGGCATCTGATCAAGAGATGACTTCTTGAGCAAGTCAGTGCAAAATCAGGGCATCTGAGGCCCCCAATGACTCAACCAAAGGGTTTTCTCCATCATTTTGAATGGGTATGATCTTTATTTAATCATAAAATATGTTAGAAGTTCACAAAATTGAAGAATTTCAAGCAATTGCAAAATTGCCTTTTTGGGAAAGTGACTTATAATGTAAACTTGCTATTTTGGGAAAGTTTTTCAACCTCCTCTTTTTGATTCAAAAATGCTTCAAATGGAAAATCTTTGGTCATGAAAGTTGTAGATTGGATCATTCCCTTTTCAAAAAGTACAAGAACTCATTCTAATTCATTTTGAATCAAAAGTTATGGCTTGTCAAAGTTGGACAAAATCACTAAATTCCCACTTTTGACACCAAAGAGGGATTTTTGCAAATTCAAGTTCTAAGCACTTTCAAGACCTCTAAATGACTTCTTTGCATCATTATAACATATTGCAACCACTACAAGAAAATTGGCAGATTGCGACGGTTATTTTGGCATGTTACGGCGGTTAAAACCGTCTTAATTTGCAATTCACGACAGTTAAACCACTGTCGTAGAAACGTGTGTCGCGAGGCCGTATCGCGACGGTTCTCAAAACCGTCACACCAACTGTCGTTATCTCTCACGACGGGTAGGGAACTGACGTAATCAACATATTGCGATGGTTAAAACCATCGTAACTTTCCCTTTGTTTTTTTTTGTTTTTATTGTTGATTACGACGGTTCAAACCGTCACAACTTTCGGTTCCACTTATACACCTAGAGGTAAATTCGTAGGAAATTTCCTTTCCACAGATAAATCTGCAGGTAATTTATTTTTAAAATTAAAAAAAATATATTTGTAGAAATATGAACTCATATCACATATATACAAGCATCGTGTTAGAAAATACAACCTCTAATAAAAATATAAAAAATAAATTCTAATTATATTCCAACTTTATTAATATTATAAAAAAATATATATGAGTTACTACAAACGTAGCAGTATCTCTCTTTCTAACTAAAACTTAGTATCTCTCTTTCTATCTAAAACTTAAGAAATGGATATGAATCAATTGAAGCAAAAAGACACTCATGCTACTTATTGAACCTATATGTAATTCAACATGACCAGCACCAATATTACTTCCTGTGCCATCTTTGGAGTTTGTCGTCGACAAATCAATGAGTTAAAAGAAAACTATGCAAGGATTTTCTTAGAATATTGATTACACCTGAACCATACCATCAACTCCATCTGCTAGCCCAGCCGAAAAACTTAACATTTCTACATCAACATCAAAAATTTATTATTTATGCTTATGCTTTTCAAGATGTCCTAATTGAGTGGTAGCATCTTGTTTCCAATTAGCATCTCGCGGACGAGATGCATATCCCATGTGTTCAAGCTTATTGTTATGTACCAATAACTTTAGTTGCAATACAAGTTCAATTAGAGATAGATGTAAATTAGGCTCCCACCTAAGAGTGATGTCAGTAGCAATGAAAAGAGAACAGACAGCATTCTGTTTTAAGCCACAATTGATTCCACACCAAAAACACATTCTTTCAAGAACTCTTGATATTCGTCTTCCATGTGAAGATTTAACTCTCCAAGTTCAACATGTACTGTCGTCCCCGTATTCGAAATGTTGTTTGCAAACAGATGTGATGATTTTGAGCATCCCTAGAATTGAAAAGCAATAAAACTGAAGTAAATTTCTTTGCACAAATAATTTAAAGGAACACAATAAATGTAAAACAAGGATAACTACCTCTAAACAATAGAACTCAAGTGTTTATCAATGTATACAAAATTAAATGAAAGGAATTTCAATTTTGAACATACAAAACAAACCCCAATAAATTGTGTGAGAATATACTATTTAATTAGTAAAGTTGTCAGCACAATTAGAATGTTGTTAGTATAGTTGCACTTAGTTTTACTAACTCTAGTACAACTGCCAATGACAGCAACATTAGATTTTTCCTATCTATTTCCAGTGATGCAGAGCTAAGTTCAATTTGTTTCGGTTATATTCATTTGTAGTTTCTTTATGTTTTCTCTGAACTTCAACATGTATCAGAGCCTCTTGAGGAGATACAATTCATAAAATTGAAGATTTTCCTATCACACTTCCAGGTAATGACACAAATTAAGTAGTAAAGGGTGATTCTAAATTCACATTGACTAGACCTAAAGCTAGGAAGTATCACCTAAAGTTAAATTGAAAGCATAAATTTAGATGCACTTGACTTTTTACATGATTTTGTTTTTTATTTTATTTTACCTGAGTCTGATTATTTCTTATAGTATTGAAAAGGTTTAAACAAGTATTTATATACCCGAGATATATAAAATCTAAATAGGAATGTAATCTTATAAAATCTAAATAGGAATGTAATCTTATCATAATCCTAAAGGACACTAACAAATCACATCGTACTGAATATCAATATCTTAAAAACAAATATCAATATCTCAACAATTTTATTGTATTTCTATTAATAATATTATTTTTGTATTTAGATGAAGAATAGTCCAATGGTTAGAGCCACTTAGAGTTAGAGGTAAAGAGAAACCATAATCAATTATAGGTCAAACAGTCAAGAAAGATTTAGAGGTAGGGAATCTATTTATAAACTTAGCACGTGATGAATTATGCGCAATTTGATTTATAGCCGACCCCAACTACTAGGATAAGGCTTTGACTATTGTTGTTTTTATGCCTTGGCATGCATAACAAAAAAAATATCTACGAGAAATAATGATGCTACATTCATGTCTCAAAAATACTTTTTTGTTAAGAAATTGCATTTACATACTAAACTTGAAATGATAAAGGAAATCATCTTTGGTTAAACTGAACCAAACTTACTTCATTCCATAAACTAAATCAATTCAACTAACAATTGTAGCACCAATTAAACATCAAACAGAATCAAAGATTAAGAAGTTGTATCAGAATCTACATGTGTTATATTGAAAATGAAGTTCAGAATCCTAAAGTTTTGTCATTATTATCAGGAAAAATGACAATGACCAAGTCGGGCTCCTTTCCCTGCAGCTTGGTCTTGGCATCATGATAACGCATTCTGAGAGCCTTCTCTATAACAAAATTTATTTATTCTCATACTCATCATCTCGAGGGAAATACTTGTGCGAATATACTCCCATCTCATGGTACCTCTATTGTATTTTAGCTTTTACCATGTTAGTGAATATAATTTAGATGAAGGTACAAAATTACTAACCTGTTGGTATAGACAGTATTCGAGTATCAGGCTGTTGGTGATTTTGTTTCACACACAAACTAAGAAATTTTGATGATATACGAATCATCAGGCCTTGCTGCTTCTCCCCGATACATCATTCACGTTGATTTTCATGCATGCCAACAATCATTCTTGTTCTCTGCTCAATAGGTTCTTTGGTGCTTTGGTAAATTCCAAGATCCCTTACAAGATCATGAAGGGTGACAAAGTGATTATTATAGTTGTAATCATCTGCGTCACTTGCATTTTTCCTGGTAAATGAGAAGAGCTTAAGAACTAGACATATTCAAGGATTTAGGTGACCTAGAAGAAAAATATATAGTCATTGTACCTTGCTATTGAGACATGAGCCAGATTCATGGAGCTTAATTTGTTGATGGGTAGTATCTATAACGTTACCATAATCACGATTATAAGAAAATTCAGAGGCTACCAAGCATATGATTGTAAGTGAGTGAAGCTCTTCATATGATTCATGGGGAATCAGTTGTAGTCTTGCTCTGAGACCAAAAACCTGGTTTGCTAGAGAATCATCTACACACATCAGAGTTGAGATGCAATTTGGATGTCTTTTAGTCGCCGTTTTGTATCATGCCCTTCCCGAAGATCCCAATCAGGTGATGAATTTAAAGATATCAAGAGGAATATAAGTAACAAATCTGAAGATCCAGATTACTCCTGTCAATCTCCAACCAATGCCTTTGATTCTAGCAAATCTCCAATGTGCATACATAGCAATGACAGTGGCCAACAATTATGCAGTGAAGAAGGTGTCTCCAATTGGTTTCACACTGGAAACAACATAGATTATGTAGTTTTTCATCTTTTGGAAAATGGTTATGCTAGTTAATACAACATTCCCAATCACACTTAGACCTGGCTCTATCAAAACAGTGTCAGAACTCAGAAGCACTTCTTGCAGTCTCAGTTGCATCAGCAACAGCGATACCAATGTCTGCTTTCTTCAGTGCGGGTGCATCGTTCACACAATCATCAGTCATACCACAAATGTGTTTTATAACATGTATCCTTCATCATCTCTTCTTGGTGATAATAGGGACCCTGTCATTGCATATTGTCGGTTCCCATTCCGAGTCTGTGACCGATTTCTCTTCTAATGGAAAGTTAGGTCCAAGAGTGGCATGAAAACCGAAAACTCCCATGCGTCTCCTTCACTCTCCTTGATCTTTTCTGAAACAATAGAAATCATATATTTAAACATGTAACTTCAAGGAGTGAACTTACAGTTTTTCCAAAAAGCTATTAGTCATATTAACTCGACTTGAATCCTTGGAGGGACTAAATTCCTCATACTTCTAAGTTAAAATAAAATAAAAACCATGACCACATTATGAAAATTATGCAAACCAGTCATGAAATCATAAAGTATGTAACAGAAGAAAATAACAAAAAAAAATTAACAGCTACATACATTAATTTTTTTCATTTCGCAATGCTATAAAAAATCAGAAGTGGACTTGAGTGATTAGGTAGAGGTATATGAACTTCTAATTATACAAGCATACGCAATTATATAAAATATAAAGCCTTGGTGCAACAATTATAGTTGTTGCTACTGTCTTATCATTTTTTATTAACAAGAGGCAACATGAAATACTCATGCTTTCTTATATCTAATACTATTTATTTTCTTAATATTTTTATTTATGGGATGATGTTGTCAAAAATCTTCATACAAATTACAAATTTAAAAAAAGAAAAATAAAAGAGAGTCAGTATATTACCTTATCATTAACTAAGGAAAGAAGCCAGGAATGTTGGAACCAAGGTCCCTAGAACTAATACTCTGCAGCTGTTGTTGTTGTTTCTCATGATGAACAAGTGTATACATTTGAGGGCTCATTGGGGATATTGTTCAACTCTTACTAGACCAAGGTCCTTAGAAATAATACTCCGCAGCTGTTGTTTCTAGGTGACATCCTACCCAAAGACGGGACACCAAATGAAGCCTGTAACAGAGGATGCTCTACATTGTATGAGATAGCATGTTAGTATTTATAGGCAATAACATACTTTGATGATGTTTAAAATGATTCATATTAGCTGATTAATGTAAGGGGAAAAACACAGAAGGCATTGGTGGGTCAGAATACCAGGGAGATGACAAAATCTCAGTAGAAAAGAGCTCTTCAATATTTAATGGTGTTAGTGCTTTAGAACGACAAGAGTCGGGATGGGGCTGTGAGAAACAGCTCAAGTCATTCTAAGGATAACATTTGGTAGCTCCACTCTTATATCTACCACACATCTTCATGATAATGATCTGCAATGACTCCCAATAAAAGTGAATGAGAAAATTTTAGTAGAAAAACCTCATTATATATATACCATTTTCGTTGTTGTTGTTGTTGGGTGCTAACCCAAACAAGATCTCTATCCCTTATACAAAACGTTACTTCAATATTGCAAAAATGTATAAACCATAAACAAATCAAAACAAAATGTGGTTATTAAAGACCAAGCAAATATATCTGGTACAAAGAATAACTATTAAAACACTCGTTTCAGGTTCCTCTCCACTTCATTGGGGAAATTAGCAGGTAAACCTAAAAAAACACAAATTTGGTTACAAAAACACAAACAAACGTAAGCAACAATACTAAAATGAAAACGAGATCGAACTGCAATAAAAAAGAACACCCATATAAAATTCTTATCTACAAAACTATTAGATGTCAGGTCACGCCATCAAGAAACCAATATCATTACTAAAAATAACAACAATAGATTATAGAGGTGGAAAATAAGAATGAAAGTATGCAGTAGAAAATAGAATAGAGAGGGTGAGCAGACATACCTCTTTTTCATATTTGTGTATACAACACTTATTATTCCTGAAGAAAAAAAAAGGAGTTTTAATAAACGAATTTAGGATTTTCAAGGGAATTAGGAAATGATGAAAAACTATGGTTTAAAGGAACTTAGGGTTTACAACCTTCAAATGTGTTTTTTATGAATACCCTTCAATTTCGTGTTTAAACTTGTGCTCAGCTCCAAATCTCTGTCATGAACAACATACAATTCGTTATGTATGAACAATACTCTTCAAAATTGTGCTCCAAAAGGACCCTTCAAATTTGTTTTTGGGGAAGAAACAATTTCTTATTTAGTAGAAAATTAGAAATTTTTATGAGATAAATATTTGAGGAAAGAGGAAAATGACAAGGTTTTAATTCGGGGGAAAGAATGAGCGTGCTCATGTGAAATTAAGAGAGAGAAGGTAAATTGCTAATGGTGACCAAAATTTTAGAAGGGACGGTTGTTTAACCGCCGTGATCCGGATTTTACGGCAGTTCAATGAACCAACCGTCGCCATCTTTACTAATTTTTTTAAAATAAAAAGACAGTTGGCATAAACCGTCGTGGTAACCTTCGCTATAGGAAAGTTACGACAGTTTTCAAGTAACTGTCGCGATTTTTGTGTCGTAAAATCCTAATTTTCTTGTAGTGAACTTAGCAAAATCAGAATTGCCCAAGAGTTTACAAGGTTCATGCCTTGGATCACAAACTTTCATAAGCCATTTTCCATAAAATTCTCCAAAAAGGAATTCTTGCAAGAATGATGTCCAAGGATTGGTTTGACTTCTAATTGGTATCAAAACACCATAACAACATCACAAAACTCATTTTGCTACAAGCTGCCCAAGAAATCATAAGATTTCATGCCTTGGTTCACAAGAAACTTCAAAGAGGGCAAAATGAAAAACTTAAGCCATCTTGCTATCCAAGCCATCCAGCTGCATCTTTTTTATCCTAGGGCTCACCATAAACTGTGCTGAGGCAAGACACCCCCATTGAACCACTTCTGTTCCAACCCATGCTTATAGTACACATACTTTTGACTTTTTGCATTTTTACCCATGCCAATCAAACTGTGCCACTACCAACTCTCTGCCCAATCAGAGTCTAATATGTGGACCTCAAGCATCCCAAAACACACCACACACAAGCCAGAAACTTCCCACAATCCAGCATTCCCAAAAACTATCAAAAGCTTCTCTTCTTCGAAACTCTTCACACAGCCTTCAAACTTCCATTTTTCTTTCACCAACAAACCACAAATCATCCACAGAACAAGAATCACCCCTTGAAACAGCCTGAAACCTCATATATCTCAACTGTGAAACCTGTTATACCAGAACTCAAACTTCCAAATCAGCCACCAACAAAAGATTTTGAGCATTCCATTGATCTCAGGAGGTTCAGAGGGGACACTTTGCATAAAAGAAAGGCCTGGAAAGCTCATATTCACAGTTCATCACCTCAGGTAGCTTTAAACATCAAACTTTTCAGAGCTTGTTTTTTTTGTTACAAAATGAAAATACATGTTATGCTGGTCATGCTGATATCTTTAGAATTAAAAATGGTGAAGAAATGACTATTTTGTGACTCTCTGAAATTTCACCCGTGAATTTTGTTTGCTTCGATTCCTTCCGTTCTTGGGTTATAAATGATGTTTGAGGGGTGATTTGAATGGGGTTTGGGTAGAGGATTATTTCCCTGTGTTCAATTTGATGTGAGGTGGCCTGTAGAGCATTTTAGGGTTTTGGACCCGCCGGAGAAGATGACCGGAGCTCCCCTCCGGTCACCTGAAAGTCATTAAGCCCTAACCCTAATTAGTTTCCCAGATGCGTTCGTAGCCATTGGATTTGGATTAGTTTAATTTTTGAGTGGCCCAGATCAATTCATTAAACCCTAATCTGATTTTATTAATTTAATAAATCTTAATTAAGTTAATTAAGCCAGAGTCAATCCTGACCCTCAGTCTGCGTGCGCAGTCAAACACCCTCCCCCAGGTTTGAATTTCAGCCATTGGATGAGATTACTTCCCCTTTAATTTAATTTTATTTCATTTTATTTGTATTTTATTTCCATGAATTTTAAAAAATAGCAAAACACATTAAAAAATTCTGAATTTTTTTGTCAAACCTTTTATTAATTTTCAGAACCCAAAAATAATTTTATTTTCATTTTTTGCATAAAAAATCATTTTTAAATCATTTAAATGTTTATTTTTAATTAGTTAATGGAAATTAATTAATTAAAAATGCATTTAGGTATTTAAAAATCACCAAAAAATTCACATTGCATTTTAAAACATTTAGAAACATTATCAAACTCCCAAAGCAAATTTCTTTTTGGTTCTTGATGTATTTTGACATTTTTCATTGGAATAAAAGTTATTTGAAGGCAATATTTTGGTCCTAACTTGAAAAATTCCATTCTGCCTAACCATGAAGAGTTTGATGATGGTTCTTCTTGCATTGCATCCTTCATATCATGTAGTTTTTAGGGTAAAATTGGTTTGAATTTATCTTTCATTTTCAATTTAATGAGCATTTTTCCTTTTTAGGTGCCTTGAAACCCTAGTTGACTTAGAAAAATCATAACACCCATTAGGTTGAGTGTTAGGTCCCCTCCTTTGGGAAGTGAACTTGTGTAGGGTTAGGGTTTCTTTGATCCCATTTTCAATTTTTTATCTTGTCATTTGCTTCTGATTTTGAATTTTGTGATGCATGTTATGCATAAACCCTAATTCTTGCCTTCCTTTGCATCCATTTCTCATTTGCTTGCATACATGAACTTGCCATGACATTTTGTGCATCCTTATGACATGTAATACATCTTAGGACATATTAGAATCATGTTTGATCATTGCATCTTTCATTTTCCATGTTATGCATTCATAACATTTCATAAACTTTCATGAACTTTTATGGTTCAAAGCCTGCTTCATTTGCATCCTCATCCTTGTATGATCATCCACAATTCTTGACATGTGTTTGCATCATCTCTTAGCATCATTGAAATCATGTTTATGCTTCTGACTTTGTCTTGCATAATGGCATTTCATCTCATTTTCATGGCATTTCATTTCTATTGCTAACTTTTCAGGTGGTAAGTTGTTTTGAGAAGTGAATTTGCCTTCACTTCTCACAATCTCTTCTCATCTCTCTTATGCATCATTGCTGCATTTTATCTTTGTATTAGAGTGAGCTTGCTCATTCATTCTCTTTCCCACTTTCTTCCTTCAGGCAACTTGTCTTCTTAAGTGAAGCAAGTTGTCTTGCTTCTCTCTGCTTCTTTCTCCTTTCATCTGCTTCTTTCCTTGGTGGCTCTTTGAAGATTCTTTCTTTCTTAAGCCTCACAAACCCTAGGATCTCCAAGTATGATAACAATTAGGGTTTGATTAGTCCCCCATTTAGCTTTTACCTTTGTGTCATCTTTGAGTCTTCTCTTCTCATCTCATAATCAAGGACTAAACCCTAAAGGTTTTAAGGCTTTGTGATTAAGCTTATGCCTGCATCCTTCTATTAAGATGGAGTGTATAACTTTAATCCTAAGTGTTAAACCCTTAATGTGTTTAAACCCTTTAATCAATTCACTTAATAATCACTAAGACATCAAGCTTGTAACTTGGGCCTTGCATTAGGGTTCTAATTCTTCCTTAATTGGTTAAGAAGGACTAACCCTAATGTTAATGGGCAAGTCCCCCTCAAGTTGTCTTACAAACCATAAAAATCACTTCTTCATCTTATCATTAATTAAAATCCATTTAATAAAGGCTTTGTTTTGTCATGAGGTTAATCCCTAATCATGGATTAAGTTGAGGAGCCTTCCTCAGCTTAAATGTTCTCATCTATTATCCTTCTATTAGGATGGTGTAATGAGTCCATTAAATCTTTGATTATGGCTTAAACTCATTACTTAACACTAAACAAAAACTCCAAAAATATCTAAATAAATGCAAATAGGTTAATGATCTTAATCCTACATCATGGTGATTAAGTGTGAGGTGCTTACTTC
This sequence comes from Lathyrus aphaca, assembly GCA_963966055.1. Classification (NCBI taxonomy): domain Eukaryota; kingdom Viridiplantae; phylum Streptophyta; class Magnoliopsida; order Fabales; family Fabaceae; genus Lathyrus; species Lathyrus aphaca. The sequence goes on along the minus strand of OZ014519.1, from coordinate 709,537,314 downwards.
ATATTTAAAGTATTCTCATTACCCCTAATCAGAGGGAAGATGTGATGAGTTTACTAACCCTTGGTTGAGGCTTAAGCTCATTTTCTTATGACAAAATCCAAAGGCAGTAAAAGACTGAAAACTCAAAAACAAACAATAATCGTCTCCTCCGGGATTCTTTTCTCATCATTTTCACTCACAAACGAGAACTTGCTTCTTCTGTCTAATGCAAGACAGTTTGCACCTGAGCCAGACAGGTCATACACTTGAGCATAGGCAAGTAAGCAGTTCACAAGTCAATTTACCTTTCAGTCTCTTTGGGTCGAACTACGGTGTTCTGACTTCCTCATTGCACGAGAGGATACGTAGGCATAACTTAACAGTTATCGAACAAAAGTCTCTGTATATTCCCCCTCCTTCCAGCATTATTCTTTAAGCCTCATAGTCTTGAGCATTTCATTCTTGTTCTCACACTGACACTTCTCTTATACACTTCACTTTTCTTTTGCACTGACACTTGCATTCTTTCCACTTTTGATACACAGATAGCACAGACACTACCCCTTTAAAACACAAATCTTTCAAGCGTGGATCCCGTCGAGTACGGCGGACAATCTGGGTGCTAATACCTTCCCAGGTTGTAACCAACCCCCTTTCTCAGTTTCTCTGGTTCGCAACCGTCTTGTCCATCTTTTCTTAGGTTTACGCAGCATTACCTTTCCTTCGGGATAAAAATGCCTAGCTGGCGACTCTATTCATTCCCTCTCCTTTCGCCGACCGTTCGCGTCTGTACCCCTTCTGACCAGGTGTCATTTGGTGGGAGCGACAGCTTGGCGACTCTGCTGGGGACCCTTATACTGCAACCAGGGCTTCTGGTTCTTTTTGTGGGTTCCTCCTAGCGCTTGTTTGATTTGTGTTTACTGGGGTGTTATGTGCTATGTGTGTTCATTTATTTTGCTTTATTTATTGCTTTATGTACAGCTTTATTTATTGCTTTCTTTACAGTTTTACATTTTTCATACTGTCATTATCATTGCTGGATTTGGTTCCTGTTTTGGTGGGTGGGGTTTCATTGAGAGTTTAAAGGTCCTATACCTGGGACCTGAGTGACACCTAGGCTAGAGTGGTTCATGTTCTTTCCCATTCCATTTCGGTCTGGTGCGGGAATATGAAACACGGTTCAGATATGGGTTTCTTCTTGAGAACTCTGTGCTACAGATTTCCTGTAGTGCTAGGGCTATCTGGGAAGCCTGCCAAGACTGGATGACCTTTATTATGACCTTCAGAAACTGAGGTGAATTAGAGGAGGATCTTTTATGGTTATTGTAAACACTGTACCTCCGGGTTAGAAGTGTTTACACTTCTCATGATTGATCCAAGTCTGAGGATCCTTGTTTTAGAACACTACCTGTGAAGGGGTTGGGTTGTTTACAGGTTTGCAGGTACCCTTGGCCACATCATACCCTGTCACTTGTTTTGTTTAAGAGTACCTCATCTTGGACAGTTCTTGTGATTTAACCCTGGACATGTGTCTCTTTATTTGAGTCCCCCACCTTGGTTACTGGATTTCTGAACCTCCATCTGGACTTCTTGAATATACATGGGCTTTATATCAAGACAGATAATCAGATCCAGCTTGATCACAAACCCTTGCATATCATTTGCATACTCATCATTTGCATCATTTAACATTTTTTTATTTGCTTTTCAGGGTATCCATACCACATCTAGCTTGGTTTTGACCCCTTCCTCTGCATAGACCTCTGCTTCAGTTGTCTTCATCAGTTGTCTACCCCAGCTATACTCATCATCACCAGCATCAGCCTGTCAGTGGCTCATCTCCAGTATCAGTCTTGATCTTCATCAGCATCTATCTTCATCATCTTCAGCAGCATTCATGGCTACTCCCAGGAAGAGCAACATATCCTACCATTTCTTTGAGCCTGTGTCGACTGGTATCAGGCAGGTTCAATCACTTATCACACCTGACCACATCCCATTATTCAGAGAGCATTATGGAGGTATCTTGGATATGGTTATGGACCTTGACCCTTCTCAGAGGAGCATGATCCACACATGCTTGCAGTTTTATGACCCTCCTTTGAGATGCTTCACATTTTCAGACTTTCAGCTAGGGCCTCTGCTGGAAGAGTTTTCTTCATTGACTGGAGTGCCTATCAGGGGTGGAATCCCCTTCAACCCAGAAATGCCAGCTCCCAACAATGGAGAAGTAGCAAAAGCACTGCACCTGGAGCCTACCTTGATTGAGCAAAGTATGACAACAAAGGCTGGGATCCCTGGTTTGCACTTGGACTTCTTGATTTCTCAGGCCATCCTAAAGGCCTCCTTGGGAGAGTGGAAGGCAGTCTGTGCACTGTTATCCCTCAACATATATGGGGTTATACTGTTTGTAGATGAGCCCAAATTTGTCAGCAAGAATTCCATTCATCTTTTCCTTCTGAGGAACCCAGTACCCACATTGCTGGGAGATTTTTATTACTCCATCCATCAGAGGAATGAGAAACAAAGGGGGAAGTTGGTGAGGTGTTGTGCTCCTTTGTTTCACACCTGGCTGCTCAGACACCTACCCAAATCAGATGCCTTCTTGAACCCCTACCAACAGAAGAATTGGGCCAAAAGGCTCATTGCTTTGACTTCAGATGATATCAGATGGTGCACCCAGAGCACCAAAGGCAAGGACATCATCACCAGCTGTGGGCAATACCCAAATGTGCCTCTGATAGGAGTAAAGGGTTGCATCAACTACAATCCTTTGCTGTTTAAGAGACAACTGGGCTATGCTTTGGTTCACCCTCCTAGAGTGCAAGATTTAGCTGAGACCCTGTATTGTGAAGTAAAACCTAATTCAGCTGTTGTCAGACAAGCATCCTGGGCTTGGGACAACATCCAAACAAAAGGGATGGCTATTCTTGGAAGGTGTAATAATGTTGCTTCAGCGCAATACTGTGACTGGTCCCGTACTAGAGCGCAAATTACTGGAATGCCTTTCACCATTGAGGATATACCTGGACCATCTACGGCACAGCCAGCAGCAACTGTCAGCCTGGAAGAATTTGAGAAGCTGAAGGAAAGGAATGAGAATCTGTCTCAAGCTCTGAAGAAGACCCTTTGGGAAAGGAGTGATGGTCGTCTGGACATTGAAAGGTTGGAGAAGCTTAGGGTGGAGCATCTGGCAAAGATTGAGAAAACAGAGGACTATATCAAGAAAGCAAGAGCTGGGGAGCAAATATTGAAGAATGCCTGTAAAGAAGCCAAGATTCAGAAAGCCAGGACTGAGCTCTATCTGCAAGAAAGTCAGGCTAGGTGGGTCAGGATCACTGAAGCCCGGACACAAGAAGATCAGAGAACTCAAGCCAAGATTGAACAGTTAGAGGCCAATGAAAAGAAGCAGCAGGAAGCTTTGTTGGTAGCCTAGAAGGAGATTTCAGAGTTAAAGCTCAGAGCTGGATTAAAGAGATCAAAGGACCAGGACAGGCACAAGAAGCTGACCACTGCCATTGCCACCAGGAACCTCCTCATTAGGACCATTACAGAGCACCCAGTTGGTCCAGTGACTGAGGCACTTCTGAAGGAGGTCATGGAGGATGAGTTTGGATTGGATGTTTGACTTCTTTGTTTGTTGTTCATTTCCATTTGATGTACTTTTCTTTTTGTTGTATTTTGACCCCCCAGGGGCATGTGTTGTAAAACAAATTATGTATTGTTCACCATTTGTAATATATTAGTTAGCTTTCATTGGGTTTCTTTTCTCAACAACATCAAAGCATCTTCCTCGAGGTCTGGAAAGGTCAAAACCAAGAACCAAGCCGGATACCTTGGAAAACAAATAAGCATACTACATTGCATACTAACCTTGTTTTGTTTTGTAGGTTTTGTTATTATTTGTTTCTAACTCTGTTGTGACCTCAGGAAATATTGCTCGTCGCCGGGTGTTCCCTGTCAACCGTACGCACCGGTACCCTACTCGCAACAACCTTCATGGTATCCAAATGGAGCAAGTACAGCAGGACCTGACTGAGGTCAGAACTCAGATGGCTAATGAAAGAGAGGAGATGAGAAACCAAATGACTCAATTCATGGCTGTGATGACTGGCTTGGCCCAGAGTCAAGAAAGGTTAAGGGCATTGGTGGAAAGACAAACTCCCGAGGAACCTCATCCTGGAACTGGAGGAACTAGCAACAATGAGCGGGGCCAGCCTCATATTAATCCACCAGTATTTGGACCTCATCTGGATCCGGAAGTCAAAATCCCGGGAAATGTGCAAGGAAATACTGCTGGGGGGAGAATCTTGCAAGAGGATCCCCAAGAAAAGCAATTTACTGTTATGGGAGCTGGAGATGAAGTCTATGATAGGAGGTTAGATGAAATTGCTGAGAAGTTGAGATCTTTGGAGTCTCAGAACTCCTTGGGCTTCGATGTAATGGATATGGGGCTAGTGGATGGGGTGAGAATTCCCCACAAATTCAAACCCCCGTGCTTTGAGAAATACAATGGAACCTCCTATCCACGAACTCACCTGCAGTCTTTCCTGGGAAGACTTAAAGCATATACCATGGATGAAAAGCTATGGATGTTCTACTTTGAAGACAGTCTGACTGGGGCTTCAAGAGAGTGGTATTCACACCTGACCAGAGCTACAATTAGATGCTGGAAGGACTTAGCTGAAGCCTTCATCAGGCAGTATCAATACAATCTGGACATGGCTCCTAACAGGACCCTCCTAATGGGAATGTCTCAATCTTCCAGAGAAAGCTTTAGGGAATATGCCCAAAGGTGGAGACAGCTTGCTGCTGCTGTCCAACCACCCATGTCAGAAAGGGAGATGGCTGACATGTTCATGAATACTTTGCAAGGAACCTATATTGATAGATTGGCTGCCTTTTCTTCTACCAGCTTTGCTGATGTCGTCATAGCTGGTGAAAGAATTGAAAGTCTATTAAAAATGGGCAAAATTTCTGATAATGGTGCAAGTTCATCCAATAATCCCAGGAAGCCTTTCGTGGGACCCCGAAGGACCGGTGAGAAAAATGCCATTCATGCCAGCAGGAGCAGACCTCAGTATGTTCACAGATCAGTAGCAGCTGTCACCATTCCAGCTCCGATTCCTCAGTAATCAGCATATCAACAACAACAACAACTACATTATCAACAGCAAGTTCAGTACCCGCAACAGAGAACCTACAACAACAACAAAAGCAATCAACAACAACGACCCTTCCAACAAAGACCATCGCAGGAAAACAGGGTGATTGACCCTATCCCTATGCCTTATGCTGCCTTATTGCCACAACTCCTGAAGTTTAACTTGGTTGAGTTAAGGACATTGGCACCACTAGATCCCCTCAACCTCCCGAAGAATTATGATGTCAACGCCAGGTGTGCTTTCCACTCCAATGCACCTGGTCACAATACTGAGAAGTGTAGGGCCCTGCAAATGAAAGTCCAAGATCTGGTGGATTCTAAAGCCCTCAACTTTGCACCTCCTCCAAATGTCAACAGAAATCCTATGCCTAATCATGGAGGGCCGAGGATTAATGCCATTAAGGAAGACAAACTATCTACCTTGATCACCAGTGTTGCACAAATTCAAACACCTTTGGTCGAAATTAAAGCTCAGCTTCTAGAGTGCCAAGTGTTCCCCAAGTGTGAGCTCGGTTGTGGGTATTGCAACATTGCAGTCAACAGGTGTGAAAATTTGAGAAGTGGCATAGATGGTCTTATTAAGGATGGAATCCTTCAGATCTCAACAACGGCGCCTACAAATCCAGCAATTCCTTTAACAACAATCCTTGATTCTTCTACAATAGCAGCAACAATCATTCCTACCGATTCATCAATATCATCAACAATGGCTCCGTCCATCACTTCAACAAATAAAATGTCAACAACCCTTTCTTCTACAACGTCAGCATCCATGTTATTAGCAGAATCTCCTACAACGCCAACAAAAATTAACGAAGATGTTTCAACAGTTACGATCTACTATGACCCATCAAACGTTCCTCCCAGCAGCAATTTCCAACAACAAACCATGGCACCTCCTGCCAGATCACCAGTCACAATTTACTATGATCCGCACACCATCACAGTACCTTCCTCCACAGCAGTCAGTCCAGTCACCATTACGGTGCCTGGACCAGTTCCTTATGAAAGCAGTAATGCCATACCTTGGCATTATTGCTCTGATCTCTACTGCAACGGGGAGAAAATCACTCTAGATTCATTAACCTCTTCTCCACAAGTTGATAATGTTGGGGGGCGGAGGCTTCACCAGAAGCGGACGCCTTTTTGCCTCACAAACACAAAGACCTAATGCTGAAGCAGAAGCTGCTGCCAAAGCAAAAGGAAAAAGTGTGGTATCTGAAGAGTCAACTGTCAAAGAAACTCAAAAGACATCTTTTGAGCAAGATGTGGACGAGTTCATGAGAATCATAAAAAGGAGTGATTACAAGGTGGTGGACCAGCTTCACCAAACTCCCTCAAAAATCTCCATATTATCACTGTTGATGTGTTCTGAAGCTCACAGGAATGCATTATTGAAAGTCCTGCATGCAGAATACGTGCCAGAGGAGATTACCGTTAACCAGCTAGAAACTGTGGTGGCAAATGTCAACACCAGTCATGGACTGGGCTTTACCAATGCTGACTTAACAACGGAGGGACGCAACCATAATAAGGCTTTGCATATCACCTTGGAATGCAAGGGTGTTGTTCTGTCTCATGTACTAGTAGACACTGGGTCATCACTCAATGTTCTGCCAAAGAAAGCCTTAGTGAAGCTGGAGTATGATGGCTTGGCACTACGTCCGAGTAATTTGGTGGTGAGAGCATTTGATGGCTCTAAAAGATCAGCGCTTGGAGAGATTGATCTGCCTGTGATGATTGGCCCGCAGACCTTCAAAACTACCTTCTTTGTGATGGACATTCAGCCGGCCTACAGCTGTCTGTTGGGTAGACCCTGGATCCACGCCGCTGGCGCTGTTACGTCTACCCTTCACCAAAAGTTGAAATTCGAGTGGGAAGGCCAGATCATCACCATCTGTGGGGAGGAAGACATCTTTGTTAGCCATCTGGCTACGTATAAGTACATAGAAATGGATGGAGAAATCCATGAAACCATGAGCCAGGGGTTTGAGGCCCTGAACATTAATGAAGCATCTTCTGTACTGGGAACCTCCATAACGTCATATCAGCAAGCCCGGAAGGTTGTTGAGGAAGGTACCGCCCAAGGCTGGGGCAAGCTGTTGCCCGTGGAAAAGAAAGAGGACCGATTTGGGTTGGGTTACAGACCAACTCAACAAGATCAACCAGAGGCTGCAAAGGAGCCCAAGTTTGTCAGCGGGGGAATGCTCACCCCGGATGCTGTGAACAATTTGGAAGACGAGGAGGAAAGCGACCGCAACCTGGAGAGCTGGATACGTCCAAGGATCCCGGGGAGCCAAGTCCTTAACTGGTCTTCCCAGGAAATTATAAGAGTTACTCCTGCAGAGTAATTATTATTTCCTGTATTTTAACGCATGCATCAAGTCTTGCATCTTTCCCAAGATGTCAGGACTCATTTTGTAATCGGGCCATCTTGTATTTTGTGCAAAGATCAATTAATGAATATCAGGACATCTTTTGCAAATGAGTCTTTTCTTTTCCGCTCACTGTTTTTCATTTTTCTTTTTGTACAAAAATAAAATGGCAATGTTTTTCAAAATAAAATAACTTCATTTTCGCTTTTTCTAAATAAGATAAAAACTGATCACTAAAATAAACCAATCTAAACCCTCGCAGAAAGTGCCCCCCAGACTGCACCGACAACAACACTGCTATGACTTTGTATGACTTTGACAATCCAATCAATCAAGCTGATGAAGGGGTTGAAGAAGACTATGAGCTACCTGAAGAGCTAGCCAGGTTGTTAAGGCAAGAGGAGAAGGTTATCACTCCTCACCAAGAGGAGATTGAAACGGTTAATCTTGGTACGGAAGAAGACATAAAAGAGGTTAAGATCGGGGCCTGTCTACAAGTTTCAGTGAAAGAGCAACTGATTGACATGCTTCGGGAATATGTGGATGTTTTTGCTTGGACTTATCAGGATATGCCAGGGTTGGACACCGATATTGTCATGCACAAGCTGCCTCTGAAAGAAGATTGCCCACCAGTAAAACAGAAGTTGCGCCGAACTCGCCCGGATATGGCAATGAAGATAAAAGAAGAGGTGCAAAAGCAGTGGGACGCCGGTTTCCTTGTTGTGACTAGTTATCCGCCGTGGGTTGCTAATATTGTACCTGTGCCTAAGAAAGACGGCAAGGTGAGGATGTGTGTGGATTACCGGGATCTGAACAGAGCCAGCCCGAAAGATGACTTCCATTTACCTCACATTGATGTATTGGTTGATAATACGGCTCAGTTCTCGGTGTTCTCCTTCATGGATGGATTCTCAGGATATAATCAGATCAAGATGTCACCTGAAGACATGGAGAAGACAACTTTCATCACACCCTGGGGCACGTTCTGTTATAAGGTGATGCCATTCGGACTGAAGAACGCTGGTGCCACTTATCAACGGGCTATGGTAACATTATTCCATGACATGATCCACAAAGAAATTAAAATTTATGTGGATGACATGATTGCCAAGTCCCTCACATAAGAAGACCACCTGGTGAACCTATTGAAACTATTCAAGTGTCTGAGGAAGTACCAACTGCTGGGATTTATTGTAAGTGCAAAAGGGATTGAAGTTGATCCTGACAAAGTCAAAGCCATTCAAGAAATGCCTGCACCAAAGACTGAGAAAGAGGTTCGGGGGTTTCTAGGTAGATTTAACTACATTTCACGGTTCATATCTCACCTTACAGCAACCTGTGAGCCTTTGTTCAAGCTGTTAAGAAAAGAACAAACGGTCAGTTGGAATGAAGACTGCCAGAGGGCTTTTGACAAAATCAAGGAATACTTACAAGAGCCTCCAATCCTTATGCCTCCAGTTGAAGGAAGACCTCTGATAATGTACTTGACAGTATTAGAAGAGTCAATGGGGTGCGTGCTGGGCCAGCATGACGAGTCTGGTCGAAAAGAGTATGCAATATACTACCTAAGCAAAAAGTTTACCGACTGTGAACAACGTTATTCACTGCTCGAGAAAACTTGTTGTGCTTTAGCGTGGGCTGCTCGCCGACTAAGACAGTATATGTTGACCCACACTACTTTATTGATCTCAAAGATGGATCCAGTTAAGTACATTTTTGAGAAGCCAGCACTTACCGGACGGGTTGCAAGATGGCAAATGATCCTCACAGAATATGACATTCAGTACACATCTCAAAAGGCCATCAAAGACAGTGTATTGTTTGATTATCTCGTTGAGCAACCCATTGATGATTACCAGCCTATGAGGTTTGACTTCCCTGATGAAGACATCATGTTCATAAAAGAAAAAGATCATGAAGAGCCTGTTCACACTGAAGGGCCTGACCCAGAGGAAGAACGGACTATGATGTTTGATGGGGCTGTTAATATGAATGGTCGTGGTGTTGGTGCAGTACTCATTACACCTAAGGGAGTTCACATGCCTTTCTCGGCAAAACTCACCTTTAACTGCACTAACAACGAAGCTGAATACGAAGCTTGTATTATGGGTCTTGAGGAAGCCATTGACCTCAGGATCAAGACTTTGACTGTGTTCGGAGATTCAGCTCTGGTAATTAATCAAACCAACGGCAAATGGTACACCCACCAAGATCATTTGATACCTTACCGGGATTATACAAGGAGGTTATTGACTTTCTTCACAACGGTCAAGCTTGAGTATATCCCTCGAGACGAGAATCAGTTTGCGGATGCTCTGGCTACCATTTCATCCATGATCAAAGTTCAAGCTGCCAACTTTGTGCCTCGAATTTCAGTGTCCAGACTTGATAGACCAGCATACGTGTTCTCAGCAGATGTTGTCAAAGATAATAAGCCTTGGTTCCATGATATCAAATGCTTCTTGGAGGATCAAACATACCCACCTGGGGAATCTTCCAATGATAAGAAGATATTAAGAAGGTTAGGCGGTAGTTTCTTCCTAAATGCTGATGGTTCCCTGTACAAGAGGAACTTTGATATGGTACTCCTCAGATGCGTTGATAGGACGGAAGCAGACTTGTTGATGCACGAGGTGCATGAAGGATCCTTTGGTACCCATGCTGGAGGGCATACAATGGCTAAAAAGTTGCTAAGATTAGGCTATTACTGGATTACAATGGACGCAGACTGTTGTGCATATGCCAGAAAGTGTCATAAATGCCAGATTTACGCGGATAAAGTGCATGTGCCTCCGAATCCTCTGAATGTGATGTCTTCACCCTGGCCCTTTGCCATGTGGGGCATTGATATGATTGGCAAGATTGAACCGACTGCTTCAAATGGCCACAGATTCATCCTGGTAGCCATTGATTATTTTACCAAGTGGGTCGAAGCAGCTTCTTATGCAAATGTTACAAGGCATGTAGTAGCCCGATTTCTGAAGAGAGACATCATCTGTCGGTACGGAGTACCCGAGCAAATCATTACTGATAATGGTTCCAACTTGAACAACAAAATGATGGCAGAGCTATGCCGGGACTTCAATATCCAACACCACAATTCTTCTCCTTACAGGCCAAAGATGAATGGCGTTGTGGAGGCAGCTAACAAGAATATCAAGAAGATTGTGCAGAAGATGGTGGTTACCTACAAAGACTGGCATGAAATGCTACCATTAGCCCTACATGGCTATCGTACGTCAATCAGAACATCCACTGGGGCAACGCCGTATCAGCTTGTGTATGGTATGGAAGCAGTCCTACCTGTTGAAGTTGAATTACCCTCCTTGCGGGTACTAATGGATGTTAAACTGAATGAAGCAGAATGGGTCCGATCCCGATACGAACAACTGAATCTGATTGAAGAGAAGAGATTGGCTGCAATTTGTCATGGGCAGCTGTATCAGAAAAGAATGAAGAAAGCCTTCGATCAGAAAGTCAGGCTCCGAGAGTACCAAGTAGGAGATCTTGTGCTGAAAAGACTCCTTCCTCCTCATACAGACCACAGGGGCAAGTGGACTCCGAATTATGATGGTCCGTTCATAGTAAAGAAAGTTTTCTATGGTGGAGCATTGATGCTCAGTACTATGGATGGTGAAGACTTCTTATCCCCTGTGAATTCAGATGCAGTTAAAAAATACTTCGCATAAAGTGACCCACTGGACATAAAAACAGAATGTAAGTCCAGGCAAAAATAGGGCATCCCGGCGAGTCAAAAACAGAATAAAAGACTCAGGCAAAAATAAGGGGAAAAAATGTGTACACCCGCTGAGTTGAAAAGCCGCATTGGACAACTCAGGCAAAAATGGGTACCCTGGTGGATTGAAAACCCGAAAGGGCGATCCACGCAAAATAAGGGAATAAGCGAGCAACTGCATTCTGAATTCATCTGTATCACTTACAACATGGCAAGCTTCGAAAGGTTCAAGCATCGGTCAGAATCAGCCTCCCTCAGAAAGCAAGATGAGAAAAATGTCAAATATCATACGAGTCATAGCAAAGGGAAGCTCCACGAAGCGTCATCAACATTGTCAGCATCCTTTACTTCTCTCAATTTGTAACAACCTCCTCATTCTAGGGGATTTGTTTCTATGACTGTATCTTGCCAATTCAGGGCATACAAATTAATAAAATCAGATTTTCGGTCGCACTCTGTCTCGTACTTTTTTTATTTTGCAAAAATGTCTGATGTCCTTAAAATATTGATTGCATAAATACAAATGCTTCCCTTCTAAAAATACGTGCTTGCAGGAAATATACTTACTCCCGGGAGTGTCTAAACTCCTATGATGGAATCCAGTAAGGAATACCTCGGGATACTTGTACGTTTCTTTGTCATGCAGGATTGCAGGTGTTTCAAAGCGCAACATGGGGCACGAAAAACAAATCCCCAGCAAGCTGTCAAATCATTCACTCAGCACGTCTTCCAAATAGCACCCGAGCTGCTTTCTCCCCAGCCGAGTTGCTAATCATCATTCCTTCTCAGCCAAGTGCAAAGACAGGGAACTATTTCCCCGCAGAGTTTCAGTCTCTATCCAGAAGAATAGTGCCTGAAGATCTCACAACAGAGTGACAAAAGCTCTCGCAGACCCCAGTTGGGTTCCTCATTACCAAGATAGGTCTATCAGTGATCTATTTCCCCAAGCAGAGTCATATGTGTCAGATCTACCAATGATCTCATCCCCAGCTGAGATATCCACTTCAAGCAGATCAGCCAGAGATCTCCTCAGCAACGGGATCCGAATCCCGGATCGGTATCTTTGCATAATCATAGCATTCGCATCATATTTTCCCCACAAAGCGTAGCATTCCGTCTAATATGGAGCATTACGGCAAAAATCAAACATTTGCATAATCATAAGCCATGTGTCGAGCTGAACACTTGTAAATACCAAAATACCTCTCAGAATATTAAAGCATTTCCTCTACACTCACAAATACAGAAACCTGCTCCTTTTGGCACTCGTCCGTGTCATCACTCCCCAGTAAAGTCGCCCGAGTGTTCTCTACAAACAGATGCTTCTTGACACTCGTCTGTGTCATACCCCCAGCAGAAAGCCAAAGCGTCCCCTTTGCACTCACCAACACCTGTGTACATATATCTACATTTCCTCTTTCAACACTCGTCCGTGTCATGCTCTCCCCAGCAAGTTGAGCACTCATCCATGTCTCACTCATCACTTTTTACTCATACAGATACTCGTCCGTATCTTGTATACGCCACTTAAATCCCCTCAGATTCGGCACTCGTCCGTGTTCTTTGTTAACTAGTTGGTACTCGTCCGTATCATCATCTCTGAACATGCGTCAGCGTTGTTTCTACCGATACTCGTCCGTATCATAGTCTTAAGGATGCTCGTCCGTATCTTTAATCTACACACAGTGTCAAACACTTATACCTTTCATCTCTTGAATGCAGAAACTCGTCCGTGTTTCCTATTCCCCAGAAGAATTCCCAGCAAATCTTGATAAATTATTTCCTTTATATCTGACATTCGTCCTATGTCATGATAATTCCGGCAGCCGTACCCTGCCAGGTGATCGTCCTTCACCTTTTTGATGATCGTCCTTCATCACCCCAGTGAAGTCTCTATTCATTAGAACCCCTTCCTATCCGACATTCATCCTATGTCGTGATATATTTAGCAGTCGTCCCCTGCTAGGTGATCGTCCTTCACCTCATGATGATCGTCCTTCATCATTTTATCTGATGGCCGTCCCCATCGTTGATTTTGTTATCTGACATTCGTCCTATGTCATGATACCTTCCGGCAGCCGTACCCTGCTAGGTGATCGTCCTTCACCTCTTGATGATCGTCCTTCATCATGATTATCCGATGGTCGTCCCCATCGTTGACCTTTTCTATCCGGCATTCGTCCTATGTCGTGATACCGTTGGCAACCGTACCTTGCCAGGTGATCGTCCTTCACCTTTGATGACCGTTCCTCATCATTTATTTCTTCAGCCCGATGGTCGTCCCCATCATTTACCTTTAATCCCCATAGAGTCTTATTTCTTTGCTTGATGGCCGTCCCCGTCATAATCCCTCCATTTCCCCAGCATGCCGGTCGTCCCCGTCATTCCTTCATCCTCAGCAGTCGTCCTCTGCTCGACGGTCGTCCTCCGTCGCCCGCACTTTATAAACATACTTTACTTCCTTTTGCAATCTATATCCCTTTTCTTCTTCATTCAGTGAGTGCAAATTTTGGAATGTCTTTGGTATTCAACCACAAGTTATCTTGTTTGCCTGTTAAGCCGATGCTTACATCCTACACAGCTAACTCATGTTTGAATAGGGGCAGCTGTAAACACCCCAAATTTGCCCTCACTCATTTCACCATGGCTTGTGATCTTTTCATGTGTATAGGTTCAATCATAGCATCTCATATTGCATTCTTGCTTCACTGCATTGATTCAAAGTCCTCTGCATCTAGGGTTTGTGATCTGAGCAATTCCTGAGCTATCTGAGCCACTCCAAAGGGCTTCAATCATTTCAAAAGGGCCCATGAATGTTCAATCATCATATTACATCATCCCAAGATCAAGAAAGTCAGAAAATCACAAGAACTAAGAAAGGCATGGAAGCAGAGACAGGTTTAACTGCACAGATGACCTAAAATTAGGGTTTTGGTTTCAGAGGCCATAACTCCAAATTTTTTGGTCATTCTTGTTTCTAATGGTCTCAATATGTTATAAGGATCATACATACCAATTTTCATGAAGAAATTCAATGGGGAAGGCATCTGATCAAGAGATGACTTCTTGAGCAAGTCAGTGCAAAATCAGGGCATCTGAGGCCCCCAATGACTCAACCAAAGGGTTTTCTCCATCATTTTGAATGGGTATGATCTTTATTTGATCATAAAAGATGTTAGAAGTTCACAAAATTGAAGAATTTTATTGCAATTGCAAAATTGCCTTTTTGGGAAAGTGACTTATAATGTAAACTTGCTATTTTGGGAAAGTTTTTCAACCTCCTCTTTTTGATTCAAAAATGCTTCAAATGGAAAATATTTGGTCATGAAAGTTGTAGATTGGATCATTCCCTTTTCAAAAAGTACAAGAAGTCATTCTAATTCATTTTGAATCAAAAGTTATGGCTTGTCAAAGTTGGACAAAATCACTAAATTCCCACTTTTGACACCAAAGAGGGATTTTTGCAAATTCAAGTTCTAAGCACTTTCAAGACCTCTAAATGACTTCTTTGCATCATTACAACATATTTCAACTTAGCAAAATCAGAATTGCCCAAGAGTTTACAAGGTTCATGCCTTGGATCACAAACTTTCATAAGCCATTTTCCATAAAATTCTCCAAAAAGGAATTCTTGCAAGAATGATGTCCAAGGATTGGTTTGACTTCTAATTGGTATCAAAACACCATAACAACATCACATAACTCATTTTGCTACAAGCTGCCCTAGAAATCATAAGATTTCATGCCGTGGTTCACAAGAAACTTCAAAGAGGGCAAAATGCAAAACTTATGCCATCTTGCTATCCAAGCCATCCAGTTGCATCTTTTTGATCCTAGGGCTCACCATAAACTGTGCTGAGGCAAGACACCCCATTGAACCACTTCTGTTCCAACCCATGCTTATAGTACACATACTTTTGACTTTTTTCATTTTTGCCCATGCCAATCAAACTGTGCCACTACCAACTCTCTGCCCAATCAGAGTCTAATATGTGGACCTCAAGCATCCCAAAACATACCACACACAAGCCAGAAACTTCCCACAATCCAGCATTCCCAAAAACTGTCAAAAGCTTCTCCTCTTTGAAACTCTTCACACAGCCTTCAAACTTCCATTTTTCTTTCACCAACAAACCACAAATCATCCACAGAACAAGAATCACCCCTTGAAACAGCCTGAAACCTCATATATCTCAACTGTGAAACCTGCTATACCAGAACTCAAACTCCCAAATCAGCCACCAACAAAATATTTTGAGCATTCCATTGATCTCAGGAGGTTCAAAGGGGACACTTTGCATAAAAGAAAGGCCTGGAAAGCTCATATTCACAGTTCATCACCTCAGGTAGCTTCAAACATCAAACTTTTCAGAGCTTGTTTTTTTTGTTACAAAATGAAAATACATGTTATGCTGGTCATGCTGATATCTTTAGAATTAAAAATGGTGAAGAAATGACTATTTTGTGGCTCTCTGAAACTTCACCCGTGAATTTTGTTTGCTTCGATTCCTTTCGTTCTTGGGTTATTATAAATGATGTTTGAGGGGTGATTTGAATGGGGTTTGGGTAGAGGATCATTTCCCTGTGTTCAATTTGATGTGAGGTGGCCTGTAGAGCATTTTAGGGTTTTGGACCCGCCGGAGAAGATGACCGGAGCTCCCCTCCGGTCACCTGAAAGTCATTAAGCTCTAACCCTAATTAGTTTGCCAGATGCGTTCGTAGCCATTGGATTTGGATTAGTTTAATTTTTGAGTGGTTCAGATCAATTCATTAAACTCTAATCTGATTTTATTAATTTAATAAATCATAATTAAGTTAATTAAGCCAGAGTCAATCCTGACCCTCAGTCTGCGCGCGCAGTCAAACACCCTCCCCCGGGTTTGAATTTCAGTCATTGGATGAGATTACTTCCCCTTTAATTTAATTTTATTTCATTTTATTTGCATTTTATTTCCACGAATTTTAAAAAATAGCAAAACACATTAAAAAATTCTGAATTTTTTTGTCAAACCTTTTATTAATTTTCAGAACCCAAAAATATTTTTATTTTCATTTTTTGCATAAAATATCATTTTTAAATCATTTAAATGTTTATTTTTAATTAGTTAATGGAAATTAATTAATTAAAAATGCATTTAGGTATTTAAAAATCACCAAAAAATTCACTTTGTATTTTAAAACATTTAGAAACATTATCAAACTCCCAAAGCAAATTTCTTTTTGGTTCTTGATGTATTTTGACATTTTTCATTGGAATAAAAGTTATTTGAAGGCAATATTTTGGTCCTAACTTGAAAAAATCCATTCTGCCTAACCATGAAGAGTTTGATGATGGTTCTTCTTGCATTGCATCCTTCATATCATGTAGTTTTTAGGGTAAAATTGGTTTGAATTTATCTTTCATTTTCAATTTAATGAGCATTTTTCCTTTTTAGGTGCCTTGAAACCCTAGTTGACTTAGAAAAATCATAACACCCATTAGGTTGAGAGTTAGGTCCCCTCCTTTGGGAAGTGAACTTGTGTAGGGTTAGGGTTCCTTTGATCCCATTTTCAATTTTTTATCTCTTCATTTGCTTCTGATTTTGAATTTTGTGATGCATGTTATGCATAAACCCTAATTCTTGCCTTCCTTTGCATCCAATTCTCATTTGCTTGCATACATGAACTTTCCATGACATTTTGTGCATCCTTATGACATGTAATACATCTTAGGACATATTAGAATCATGTTTGATCATTGCATCTTTCATTTGCCATGTTATGCATTCATAACATTTCATAAACTTTCATGAACTTTTATGGTTCAAAGCCTGCTTCATTTGCATCCTCATCCTTGTATGATCATCCACAATTCTTGACATGTGTTTGCATCATCTCTTAGCA
The DNA here is from genome assembly GCA_963966055.1 of Lathyrus aphaca. Taxonomy (NCBI): domain Eukaryota; kingdom Viridiplantae; phylum Streptophyta; class Magnoliopsida; order Fabales; family Fabaceae; genus Lathyrus; species Lathyrus aphaca. Next base: position 709,520,177 of record OZ014519.1, on the reverse strand, counting down.
TCATTGAAATCATGTTTATGCTTCTGACTTTGTCTTGCATCATGGCATTTCATCTCATTTTCATGGCATTTCATTTCTTTTGCTAACTTTTCAGGTGGTAAGTTGTTTTGAGAAGTGAATTTGCCTTCACTTCTCACAATCTCTTCTCATCTCTCTTATGCATCATTGCTGCATTTTATCTTTGTATTAGAGTGAGCTTGCTCATTCATGCTCTTTCCCACTTTCTTCCTTCAGGCAACTTGTCTTCTTAAGTGAAGCAAGTTGTCTTGCTTCTCTCTGCTTCTTTCTCCTTTCATCTGCTTCTTTCCTTGGTGGATCTTTGAAGATTCTTTCTTTCTTAAGCCTCACAAACCCTAGGATCTCCAAGTATGATAACAATTAGGGTTTGATTAGTCCCCCATTTAGCTTTTACCTTTGTGTCATCTTTGAGTCTTCTCTTCTCATCTCATAATCAAGGACTAAACCCTAAAGGTTTTAAGGCTTTGTGATTAAGCTTATGCCTGCATCCTTCTATTAATATGGAGTGTATAACTTTAATCCTAAGTGTTAAACCCTTAATGTGTTTAAACCCTTTAATCAATTCACTTAATAATCACTAAGACATCAAGCTTGTAACTTGGGCCTTGCATTAGGGTTCTAATTCTTCCTTAATTGGTTAAGAAGGACTAACTCTAATGTTAATGGACAAGTCCCCCTCAAGTTGTCTTACAAACCATAAAAATCACTTCTTCATCTTGTCATTAATTAAAATCCATTTAATAAAGGCTTTGTTTTGTCATGAGGTTAATCCCTAATCATGGATTAAGTTGAGGAGCCTTCCTCAGCTTAAATGTTCTCATCTATTATCCTTCTATTAGGATGGTGTAATGAGTCCATTAAATCTTTGATTATGGCTTAAACTCATTACTTAACACTAAACAAAAACTCCAAAAATATCTAAATAAATGCAAATAGGTTAATGATCTTAATCCTACATCATGGTGATTAAGTGTGAGGTGCTTACTTCATATTTAAAGTATTCTCATTACCCCTAATCAGAGGGAAGATGTGATGAGTTTACTAACCCTTGGTTTAGGCTTAAGCTCATTTTCTTATGACAAAATCCAAAGGCAGTAAAAGACTGAAAACTCAAAAACAAACAATAATCGTCTCCTCCAGGATTCTTTTCTCATCATTTTCACTCACAAACGAGAACTTGCTTCTTCTGTCTAATGCAAGACAGTTTGCACCTGAGCCAGACAGGTCATACACTTGAGCATAGGCAAGTAAGCAGTTCACAAGTTAATTTACCTTTCAGTCTCTTTGGGTCGAACTACGGTGTTCTGACTTCCTCATTGCACGAGAGGATACGTAGGCATAACTTAACAGTTATCGAACAAAAGTCTCTGTATATTCCCCCTCCTTCCAGCATTATTCTTTAAGCCTCATAGTCTTGAGCATTTCATTCTTGTTCTCACACTGACACTTCTCTTATACACTTCACTTTTCTTTTGCACTGACACTTGCATTCTTTCCACTTTTGATACACAGATAGCACAGACACTACCCCTTTAAAACACAAATCTTTCAAGCGTGGATCCCGTCGAGTACGGCGGACAATCTGGGTGCTAATACCTTCCCAGGTTGTAACCAACCCCCTTTCTCAGTTTCTCTGGTTCGCAACCGTCTTTTCCATCTTTTCTTAGGTTTACGCAGCATTACCTTTCCTTCGGGATAAAAATGCCTAGCTGGCGACTCTATTCATTCCCTCTCCTTTCGTCGACCGTTCGCGTTTGTACCCCTTCTGACCAGGTGTCATTTGGTGGGAGCGACAAAATCAAGTATAGAACTTGATTCATATCAAATTGCATAACTAACAAGGATTTTCATAAAAAGGAGTTGATTCAAATCTTGTTTAAAATTTGTACATGATTTGAATCAATTTCAATTTTCAAAATTCATGTTTGATTCTGTTTGATTTTATCTGAATCAAATTTTGAACATGATTCTAATCAAATCTTATTCCCAAGAAAATGATTAGGATCAAGTGTAAAATTTGATCATGATTAAATTTTTGAGTTTATCTATTGTCCAATTTGATTAGGATAAAAAATTTAGTGTAAAACTGAATGATTCAAATCATTCTTTTAAAATCTCAAATTTTCAAAAGTATTTTGAGATTTTACCTTTGAATCAAATTTGACCAAAAATACAATATGGTTTCATCCCACTAACATATGTTATTGATCAAAGAAAAATTAGATTAAGATCAAATCTAACCAAAGTTTTATGCATGCTAAAAACGAATCAAATCAAACTCTACTTCGAGAAATGCAATCATGAAGGAGACTCAACAAATCGTAATAAAAAAAAGATGAAAGCGATAAGACGAGAAACAAAATAACCATATAGTAAGGACATCCAACTGCAATATCTTGAACCCAAGTGATTTACTTGTAATCATGCCTCCTCATTTCGCTCCCTCCAAAAAATGGATCAAAGCAAGCCTTATTTTGTTCATCCTAGTGATGGACCTTCAACTATCAAAGCTACACCGATTTTTGAAGGTTTCAACTATCATTCATGAGCCAGATCAATGCATCATGGACTAGATGGTAAAATGAAACTTGAATTTTGTGGATGGTTCCATATCAGTTCTAGAAGATCACTTTGATCCTTCATTTCATGCATGGAATAAATGTAATGTGTTAGTTCACTCTTGGTTACATAATTTTATTTCTAAATCGATTACATAATATATTGTGTTCATGGAGAATGCATTCAATGTTTGGAATGATCTCAAAGAAAGATTTTCTCAAGGATATCTCATTCGAATTTCAGATTTGTAGCGAGGAATCTATGTTCTGGAGCAGGATTCCAAAACTGGCACAAAATTCTATTCAAATTTGAAAGTTTTTTTGTAAAAAATTGAAGATTTACATGTCAATTCCCAATTATACATTTCACATTCGATGTTCTTGTGAAGCTATGAGGCAAGAAAAGAATAATCATAACATATTATATGCAATAAGGTATCTTAGTGGTTTAAATGAGAATTTTGTTGTAGTTAAGTCACCAATCTTGTGCATGGATACTTTACCACCCACAAACAAGATTTTCTCAATGGTCCTTCAAGATGTAAGACAAGGAAAATTTGCAATTTTTGTATGACTCTCAGGCATTTATCAATGCAATTGAATACAAGAAATTCGATTCCAAACAAGGTACTTCAACTTCTCAGCCCAATACTTTAAAATCCAAAAATTGTACTTACTTTGGTAGCGCAGGTCACACAAATAAGGTATGTTATAGAAAAACACAATTTTTCACCTTATTTTGGTAAGAATTCCATTGCCAATAATGATGTTGATGATAATGAAGATACAACTATCCAAAAACCAACAACCAATAGTGGTTCATCTCTAATTTCTCAAGATCAATTTGAGAAATTAGTGACTCTTCTTCAAAACTCACTCTTCATCAAGCTCTCAGTCCTGCAGTTTCCAATCAAGTTTTATCTTCCTCATTAACAGGCCATTCACCTTGGATGGCAATCGTAATTCTCCATCTTATCTCTATAAATGTTTTCACTTTAAATTCTTGGATTACAAGAGCAAGAATGGAGATGTTCTTAGCATAAACAATACTTATACTTTCACTTTTCCAAAAAGTTCCTTCTAGCATTTTAAGCTACACCACTTATCCTCCAATAGAATGAAATCGTTACACAATAGTTTTCCTTTTGTTGTTGTTAATCAAAGAGTTGTAAATGATGTATGCCATTATGCTAATAAACCCAAACAACCTTTTAATCTTGTACATTTTGATTTTTGGAACCTCTTACAACAAAATCTTATCATGTCATTCATATTTTCTAATAGTTGTTTTTGGAACCTCTTACAATAAAATCTTATCATGTCATTCATATTTTCTAATAGTTGTTGATGATTTTAGTATATATATACCTGGATCATTCTAATGAAATCCAAATCTGAAACTAGACAAAATATTCTTAATTTCATCAAAGTGGTTGAAGTTCTACACAAGTCTAATATTAAATTCATAATAAGTGACAATGGTCCCAAGTTTCTAATGCCAAAATGTTACATTCAATCTCATAAACAAACTATACAACATAAACCATTACATCATAAAGATCCTTAATTTTTTAATCTAATAATCCTAAAATATTTTGGTCATCCTGAATAAAGTTATTAGTCCCACCTTAAACAACAAATCACTTTACTTTTTTAGTTCAATGAAGAACCTGATCTGCATGTTTTAAAATCTCATAGAACAAAACTTGATTATATATGTAGGAATTGTGTTTTCTTGGGTTTTAAGAAATGTGTAAAAGGTGTTATCTTCTTTGACATAAAAAAACAATGTAATCTTTATGTCAAGAAATTTCATTCATCATGAAGACATATTTCCTTATATACTAAACTGGCATTATCATACTACTTCAAATCTAAATGTTCAGCATCTCCTAACATAATTCAACTTGGACCACCACAAACTATACACCATAAACCATTACATCATGAATCACCATAATTTGATCTTTCATCTATTTCAGAAACTGAACCTTCATAACCTACATAACCACCTTCACACGTTAAGATTCGTGATCCTCGTCATCACAGTATTAATTAAAACAACCAGCTTCAAAGAGCAGTTCGAAATAGACATCCTCCAGCTCACCTTAATGAGTATGTGTGCAATTCTAGAAACAATTCAGACCATCCATCATTTTTCAGGTATTATTTATCCTATCATCTTTTCATCCCGTCAAAATTTTTTCTTCTTTTCATAAAGTCTTTAGTTCATTAGTAACAAATGATTTAGAGCCCAAATCCTATGAGGAAGATTTCAGGAATAAAAAATGGTTAAGAGCCATAAATTCTTAATTGGAAGCACTGGCTATCAATGGAACTTGGAAATTGTTCGAATTTCCACCAGATGTCAAACCTACCAGTAACAAATAGTTTTACAAAATCAAGCACAAGGTTGTTTGCAAAAGGTTATAACCAAGTTGAGGGTTTGGATTTATTTTACACATTATGACATGTTGCAAAGTTGTCTACTGTCAGTTCTTACTTGCAGTAGCCACTATCAAAAACTGGAATTTACATAAACTAGATGTAAATAATGCCTTCCATCATAGTGACCTAGAGTGAAAGTGAGAAAAGTACACAAGAAGGGGGATTGAATTGTGTTTTTTGTTTTCTTAGTTTGCATCTAATCAGAGTTCAAAATTTAAACTAGTATTCAGATTCTGGTTTATTCTTAGCAGTGGAATGTTAACAGAAGCAAATAGATAATAACAAATGATACAAATATTTATACTGATTTCTCCCAAACTAAGAGTAGTTCAGTCCCCTTGTTTCACAAGAGATTTTCACTATAACTAAATCTTGATTACAAACGCTTATGCATTTAGTATAAGACTTTTACACTTACTCAAACTCAAGTTCCAAGACTTCTTGCTTAATCTCCTTGCTCAAGACTTCCTGCTCATACCACAACCTAAAACTTCCTTATTCAGGTTCCACGAACCCAAGACTTCCTTACTCAGACACGCAGCCCTAGACTTCCTGCTTAAGTCCCTCAGACTCAAGACGTTTGCTCAAGCCCCTCTAGAACAAGACTTTTTTGCTTACATCGTAGCCTAAGACTTTCCTGCTCAAACCCCTCAGGTTCAAGATTTATGCTCAGGCCCGCAACCTGATAGTTTTCTTGCCTGAACTACAACCCAAGACTTATGCTCAATTAATCTACTTGATTAAGTTTTTCATTGCTCAAGCACATAACATGAAACTTACATGGCTAAAGCCTCTTGGCTTGAGACTTACTTTCTTGAATCCCAATTATTCAAGAATTTTTCTCAATCAATATATTTGATTAAAACTTTCAAAGCTCTTGCATATAGAAGGATACTTACATGGCTCAATCATTTTCACTCGAGACTTAATCTAAACCGCTAAACAAGTTCAGCAGAATAGATAACAAGGTTTACTTGATACAAATGTTAGAGGTATGGGAAATCACCATAACAATGACCTAAATCTCTTAAGATTTCTAAGATATTCAATGTGTAAGAAATCTTAAGACTCTTACAATTACAACCTACAATAGAAATTTTGCATACTCGATGGAGTTGATAATTGTTGATCATGCTACTACTTCATCTGGTTAATCATTTTTAAAGATTCATTTTGAACCTTCATCCACTTATATAGCCTTTGCAGAAACTAGCCATTTGAAGAGATAACTTGATCGAGTGCATTTACTTTACTTCATAGTACAAGAAATATTGAATATAGATACATCAAAAGATCTTGATCCATTATGTAACATGTTTAACTGTAAGTCTTCAAAGAGATCTTGTACTAATATAGCCTTTGAGAGTAGATATTCGTAAAGCATGTCAACCTTTCTTAAGCCTTGTGATCTTATACTCTAGCTGACAAACTGATTTGATAATGCAGCTTGCTTTTTGTAATACGAACAACTTCAACCTTATCACCAACTCTGAATGATACCAGAAGCCAATTTACATTCACCAAGTGTAGAGAAAATTATGTTTCTTCTTCTAATGTTGAGGCCTTCAGCTTCAGAGTCTACGTCAGACATCACTTAGCAAGTGTTTTTTCATATTATGCACCGTCAAAAGCTAGCAATTCAGTTTCTCTCAAGTGTTCCATTGTATAACAAATTTTGATTATATATTTACAAGTATTAGAACCTGCACACATGTAACACACATCAAATATACCATTGTAATTTCAATACATTGTTATCATCAAAACCCAAAGAAAATATTTCATGAACAAAACTTGTTCTAACATAGAGGAGGATATGTACATGATTGTTGCTCAAGGGATTAAATGCACCAAGCCAAATCAGGTTAGTAAGTTTGTTAAAATTCTTTATAGTTTGAAACAAGCAAGTAGGAAATGGTATGACAAACTTACTTTCCTACTTTTGAAACTTTGTCACATCACAATTTTACTTTTTATGTATATGATTTGATTTTAGTTGGCACGTCATTATCTGATTTCTACATGATCAAAGGCATCTTGCATAACAATTTTAAAATTAAGGACCTATGAATTTATAACTACTTCCTTGTCCTTGAAGTGGCACATTCTAGAAAGGAAATTGTTATTTCATAAAGAAATTATTGCTTAGATCTATTACATGACACATGTTTACTTGCAACCAAACTAGTTGTTACACCTTAGAATCCTTCCATCAAGTGGGATGAGAGAAAATATTTTGAAGACATCACATCTTATAGAAGACTCTAAGGCATATTTTTATATTTGAATAACACAATGCCAGACATCACTTTTGCAACATAGCAATTGAGTCAGTTCCTATAAAATCCTACACAATTGAACTTGTTAGACGATGGCAACAATCTAGAAAGGGGGTTGAATAGATCGCCAATAAAAGTTTCTTCAATTAAAAATTCTGGTTTGAAAAATATTTGCTATGGCGGGCGGAAGTTATTCCGGATCGACACTCGTATATCTGAACAGTTATTAGAAGAATCAGATATATGTATAAACCGTAACAAAAGGAAAGCAACGATGAGAAAGGTAATCAATATGTTTTACAAAATACGTTTGAACTAAATCACACTATGTAATCAATCTCCATTGAAAATAGGAAACACAAATTTAGATAAGACAATTTATTAAACACTTGTATGCAATAAACACTAAGCTAATTTTTCTTTATGTTGAAGATATGAACAACCAATTGTAATTATTTAGATTGCAATTATATTTACAAAATATATTGAATTACTTCAACACAAACAAATTTTTTTAGTATATCAAATTGTAGAGAGAGAGAGAGAGAGAGAGTGTGTGTGTGTGTGTGTGTGTGTGTGTGTGTGTGTGAGAGAGAGAGAGAGAGAGAGAGAGAATACCAAGATTTATTTAGGTTGTTCCTCAATTGTCCTCACTATGGGTATATCTACCCTCAATTCCAAATAGAATTGAGATATTTAATTAACCCTTGCAAGAGTTGTATACTAGAGAAAAATTAGCAATCCAAACCCAAACCATATGTTTGATGTTGATTCTAACTTCTTCTCTCCCCTTGATCTTAAATAAGATCAAGTGACACAATACTTCCAAGTCGATCCTACGGTTACCATTACTCCTTTGACAGAACCTCGTTCTTCAAAGCTTTCACTCTACTGAATCCCCGCTGCAAAATATTGTCCCAGGCCTTTCAATTGATTCTCCAGTTACTGCAACTCCTTCGATAAAAACTCCTTTCTTTAAAGCTTTCACTTAGTTGAATCCAAATTGCAAAGACTTGTGCAACCCCCCCCCCCCAATCAATCCTTGATCTTACAGGTTTTATCAATGAAACCCCCAAAGAATACTCAACCCAATTTGATTACAACAATACTAAATTGGACTTTATCAATTTTGATCTAGATGACACTCAACAAATATGATCATATGTAATTGTTGAATGTATGCAAGGAAAAAGGTTGAATACGATGATAAAATTATTTGTATGCTTTTGGTTTAAATTATAAGAAATGATGCATGAATGTATATTTATATGTATGTGTGTGTAGAAAAATAACAAACAAAATATATTTTTAGTAAAAATTATCAGTTTTGTAAAACAGAACGAGATGTATTGACTCCAAATTCATATGAGTACAAACATAAGGCCTGAGAGTCATTACATAGACTCTAGGAGTCGATACAACTGAGGTAGAGCCATTTGCTTTAAAAAAAATCAAGTGAAGTCGACTCAAAACACGGATGAGTCAACTCATATGCAACTTGTATCGACTCAAGGCTTTTATGTAGCACTACATGGAAGGCATCATTTTTGTTTTAAGAATCCTTCAGTATGTTTCAACTCATAGATTGGATGTATCAACCCATAGACCTGTTTTTCATGAAAAGTCATAATTTTGACTTTTAATGGCCTATCTAACTTGATTTTAAGTGTCCTAACATGAGAATGCACATCTAGACTAGACAATAAGATCCAATGTACACAAATACTAAGTGGTCTGGTTTCGACATCATTCAAAACATTTCTTAAGAGGATTGTACACTCACAACACTATAATATAGCTTGTAGAGTCATCGCGTACTTGAAGCAAAATCCTGACAGAGGTTTACTTTTTCCCATGTTTTCAAAAATGCTAATTTTAGGATACTCTTATGCAGATTAGGCATGATATGTTGATTCCAGAAAATCCACATCAGGTTATTACTTTTTCATTGGCTCATCTCTTATGTCATGGAAAGTCAAAGAAACAAACAACAATATTTATATCCTCTACTGAAGCATAATATATAGCATTAGGGTCAGCTACATGTGAATTGATTTCGCTCCTATACATTCTAAGGGATTTGAACATTATTTATTGTAAACCACTTTTCATGTATTGTGATAACCAAAGTGTCATGCACATAGCATTAAATATCATTTTCCATGAAAGTACAAAATATCTAGAGATTGATTGTCATCTTGTAAGGGAGAAGGTTCAACAAGAAATTTTAAAGTTGCTGTCAGTATCTTCTCAAGAGCAATTGGTAGATTTTCTTACCAAACCATTGAACATAAGCAAATTCAATAACCTCATATCCAAGCATGAGCTTGAGGAAAAAGGTTGAACATATAAAGTTGATGCATAAGATCTTTAAAATATTTCTCAAACTAGTAACAACTTTTCCATTTTTAGTAAATATATTTTAAAAGTAAGTTGCTCAGTTACCACTTTAGGAAACTATTTTGTTAGGGTTAGTTTTAAAGTTTGTTAAAGTTAATTGAAGATTATTTTGATTAGTTGAAGATAGATTGTATGTCATACCTTTGATTATATAATCTTAATCAATGTATATTTTACTTAAGCTCAATGATTCATTTTTTAAGAATTTGTTTAATAACACACAAAAAAAGAGTTTTTAGCTTTTTAGCACATATTAACAAAAGAAAACTTTGTTTAACAATTGTCAATTTAACTTTTAGCTTGTAACTTTTCCTATTAGTTTTTATCTTTTTCTCAAAAGTTATTTGAAGTAGTTTTTGAGTTTGTAGCTTTTAACATGTGTATTGTGTGTGTGAATTCACAAGATGAATGACTATGCAATGTTTAATATTTTTGAATAATATTTAATTGGAAAATTATTAAGTACTCATGATAAGTAGTTGGGTACCGATATCTTTAGTGTAAATTGATTTAAAATATTAATTTATTTTTAAATAAAATATATTTAAAAAATGACATATGGCACTGAATGTGAATGTTTTATTGGATGAGGATACAAATACCCAACTGAATCCAAGGGTATCGGAGTGTTCACATATTTAATTTACATAATGAATTTCGAAATAGTATTGATAATTATCAAGTTTGTAAAATGTCGGAGGAGAATCACTGAAATCAACTAAGATGAAGAAAATTGAGGATATAATTGCAGTTTTACTGTAGAATATTAGAAAATAAATTTATTTTTATAATAATAATAATAATTATTATTATTATTATTATTATTATTATTATTATTATTATTATTATTATTATTATTTTATATTAATATAAGTGAATTCAAATTACAATATTATTATTTCATATATCTCGTTAAATTTCATTATAAAATCTATATATAAATTTAATATATTTTGATGTTATCTTCAATTTTTTGTATATATTAAAAATGTTTTGTATATTTTTATCAATACATTTATTTTTATCAAATAAAAAATAATTTAACAATATAATATAATAAAATTATGAAACCAATAATTTCTAAATTAAAAATATTTTATATTATTTTATATTTATTAATTTATTTATCAAACACTCAAATTAACTTATCAACTAACAATTATCATTATTAACTATCAACTATCAGATATTAATTAGCTTTATCAAAATAGTCTAAGCTTCTAATTCTCTATCTTCTCTACCTTCTTCTTTCTCCTTATTAGAGGTGTATATAATTTGGCTTTACTATAATATGATTAGTAGAGCTTGTAACTAATTCAGTTAGTAGTTTTAGTTAGTTTCACTTTAGCTTTTCCTAGTGTCAGCTAAGCAAGATGATAGCATTGTATAAATACATGGCACACATGTTATGAAAGTTTAAGCTAATACAAATTTTCTTCTCTCTTCATTTCATCATCTTCTTGATAGCTTCATCCTCACAGAGTGGGGATTCTCTGCTGCATTTCACCATTGTCACAGAGTGAACAATGGTAACAAGCTTCTCTTCTAACATGGTATCAGAGCGTAACCGATCTTCCGCGCTTCCTCCCTCTCCTCACACCGCACTCTCTGTTTTGCATTCTCTTTGCTTCGTGCTTGAATCGTGGTTTCACCAAGAACGACTCAATCTCATCAATGGCGTCTGAAGATAATCCTGAATTGGGAATACAGAATTTCGCATCTTCGCAAGGTTTCTCGGATGCATTTTCCACACCAAAGGTTGCGAAAGCTTTCGGCCCCAAACTCTCCATCAAACTTCAAGAGAACAATTACTTGTTGTGGAATCAGCAAGTTGAAGGAGTGATTCTTTCTCAGAAGCTGCACAAACTGGTGGTTAATCCACAAATTCCGCAAAAGTTCAAGACAAATCAAGATTGTCTTCGAGGAATTGTATCGGAAGAGAATGAGTCTTGGATCGTGCAAGATCAAGCTTTGTTCATTTGGCTACTCTCAACAATTTCTGAATCTATTCTACTACGTGTTCTTGCGTGCAAACATGTGTTCGAGGTATGGGATAAAATTCATCAGTTTTTCAATGCACAAATGAAAGCTAGGGTTAGGCAATTGAGGGTAGAGTTGAAATCAACCAAGAAAGGTACCAAGTCCATCACTGAATATGTGTTGCGAATCAAAGCCATTGCTAATTCCTTGTTGGATGTGGGAGATTCCATCTCTGAACAAGATCCAGTGGATTCTATCTTGCAGGGATTGCCAGAGGAAAACAATTCCTTTGTGATGCAGATGTATGGTTGTGTCTCACCTCCCACACTATGTGATGTGGAAGCCTTGCTTTATGTGCAAGAAGCTCAGTTGAACAAATCCAGGGAAGAACTAGCAGCAACCACCTTAGCAGCAAACATTGCTCACACCAGTCAAGGTTCCAACAACAACAGCTCTAGAGGAGCTTACTCTGCAGGTCGTGGTAGACGAAGATACTCTCGTGGCAGAAGCAGAGGAAGAAGTAACTACACCACTGGTAATCTTCCAACTTGTCAGCTTTGTGGAAAGTATGGACATGAAGTTTCAAGTTGTTGGCATAGGTTTGATGAGAACTTCATGCCCTCAAGAACTAACACCAATGCAGCTGAGTCCACTGGAAATAACAACAATCAACAGGTAGCATCTTCAACATTTGAAGCTTCTCAAATTTCACAATATGTTGCCATGGTTGCTACCACTACCAGACCAACTGCCTATACACAGGAATACCACTTACTATCTGAGCTTGAATCTCAAGCTTGGTTTGTTGATTCAGGTGCCTCACATCACCTAACTCCTTATAGCTTTCTGTTACAGTCAAGTAAAACGTATGTAGGCAAAAATAAAGTGTATTTTGGCAATGGTCAAACCCTAGCCATAAAGTTTGTAGGTTCCACAACTTTCAAGTCCTCAATTCAACCTACATGCTTGTTGAGTCTTAATTACATTCTTCATGTGCCTTAAATTACTAGAAATCTCTTGTCTGTTTTTAAGTTCTCTAGTGACAATAATGTTGTGTTTGAGTTTTTGCCAAACAAGTGTTATATCAAATCACAGGATTCTAACTAGATCATTATGGAAGACATATTGGCTGATAGTGGACTGTATTGTTTTCCACAACTGCTTCTAAGTCTCAAGAAGTCTTATCATCACATCAACAACTTTAGGAGTGGTATTCACAGTTATGTAGTTTCTCAGCCTAGTAATAATAGCTTAGAAAAGTGTAATAATAGTACTTTATGGCATCATAGACTTGGCCATGCTAGTTATAACTCTGTAGCAATTGTTCTGAAAAAGTGTAATATCTCCTCAAGTAATAAAAGTGATTCTGTTTTTGCACTTCTTGTTGTCTTGCTAAAGCTCATAAACTGTATGCTCCTTCCACACCAACTGTCTATCATAATTCGTTTGATGTCATATATACTGACTTGTGGGGTCCTTCTCCATGTAATTATAGTTCAGGGTATAGGTATTACATTGCCTTTTTTTATGGACATACCAAGTATACATGGTTGTACATGCTTAAGACAAAGTCTGAAGCACTTCAAGCTTTCAAACAGTTTTTTACTTTTGTGAAAACACAGTTCAACAAGACCATCAAAGTTTTACAGTCAGACTTTGGAGGAGAATTTAGACCCTTCAATAAGTTCTTGACTGAGTTGGGCATTCAGCATCGTCTCACATGTCCACATACCTCCCATCAGAATGGGTTTGTGGAAAGAAGACATAGACAAATAGTTGAAATGGGTTTAACTCTACTTTCTCATGCTGATATACATGTTGTCTATTGGGACTATAGCTTCTCAACTGTTGTACATATTATAAACAAGCTACCTTCTTCAAGCTTGCCCCAGTTCAATTCACCCTTTCAGGCTTTATATGGAAGGGATCCAAATTACTCAATGCTGAGAAATTTTGGATGCTATTGCTTTCCTTTATTGATGGCCTATAACAAACACAAACTCCAAATGAGGAGTCAAAAGTGTATAGTTTTAGGTCCCTCTCCTCAACATAAAAGGTTCAGATGCTTAAACAAGGATGGCAGAGTTTACATCTCCAAGGATGTAATTTTCAATGAACTTTTCCCTTTCAAAAATTGGCTGCCTCAAAGATAGGTCCTACTAAAACTCAGGAAGTGACATGCGTTCCTTTTCCTGTTACTGGTTCTCTGAATGTAGGAAATGTGAATTCTCAATCAAGTCAGGGTACCAATGGGTTACCACTTGACAATGGGCAGCTGGTTACTCACTTAGTTGCATCTAGTCAAGAGCCTAATTCTGAAAATGTTGATGAGGTGCAGGTTATTCCTATAACAGCAGAGGGTCCACCAGCTAGCACTGCAGAAGTACATATGGGACCTGTCCAGACAACCTGTATTAATAACTCACGGGGTGGCAATGTACCTGACTCTGTTGACCTGTTGCATCAGTGTGCAAGCAAAGCTGCTACACTACAGTCTGAATCTACTCCAAGTCAGTCTGTTACAGGTCAAAGAGCATGTCATCCTGCAGGTGAACAATTGTCCACTACCTCAAGTCAAAGTCACACAGTTGGTATACTACCTCACACTAAACCTCAAATTTATTATATACCTCATATTATACCTCAAATATCTGATAACTCTAATAGATATGTGTCTTCAAATAATGCTAATAGTGTGTCCATAGATTCTGCTAACTCCTCCACTGCTGATACTTCATGTTCTCAAAGTTTCACAACTATGCCTAGAAATGCCTTGCCCACTCCAAGCCCTGTTCTACCTAAGTATTCAGATGAACTCACTTTATCTTCTTTCATATCAGTGTCTGACTCATCTCAATCTCCTTCTATTGGAATTGTACCCCAAGTTACTGCCTTATTAGAAAACCAACACCCTATGCTCACTAGAGCCAAGACTGGGAAGTCAAAACCAAAAGCTTTTCTTGTTCATTCTGAAACTGAACCAAGTAATGTTAAACAAGCCCTTACTAAACTTGAATGGGTCAAAGCCATGACAGAAGAATATAATGCTCTTATTTCCAACAACACATGGGTTCTCACTCATTTACCTCCAGATAGAAAAGTTGTTGGATGCAGGTGGGTATTCAAAATCAAAGAAAATGCAGATGGTACTATCCACAAATATAAAGCTAGATTGGTGGAAAAGGGGTTTTATCAAGAACATGGTTTTGATTACACTGGAACTTTTTCTCCAGTAGTCAAACCTACTACAATAAGGATCATACTCATCCTGGCTATAACACACAAGTGGGAGGTTCAGCAAACTGACATCAACAATGCCTTTCTCAATGGCATTCTTCATGATGAGGTCTACATGGTTCAACCAATAGGTTTTCTGAATTCTGACTCTACTCTAGTATGCAAATTACAAAAAGCCATATATGGTCTTGAGCAAGCTCCACGAGCCTGGTATGAAAAGCTAACTCAAGCTCTTGTTCAGTTTGGTTTTACAACTTCTAAGTGTGATACTTCACTCTTTACTTATTCCAAGTCAGGTGTTAACTTATATGCATTAGTCTATGTAGATGATATTCTTGTGACTGGTTCTAATGCAAACTTGATTCACACACTGATTAACAAGTTGCATCATGAATTTGCTTTGAAAAGACTAGGTAAACCAAAGTATTTTTTTGGGCATTAAGGTACAACATTGCAGCAATGGTTCTATGTTTTTTATTCAGGCCAAGTATATTAAAGATTTACTTGCAAGAGCTCTTATGGAAAATGCAAATGGTGTTCCAACCCCAATGTTAAGTACTTGTCAGTTGAGCAAGCATGGTACAAATGTCTTCTTTGATCCTCAACAGTACATGTCAATGGTAGGGGCACTTTAATATGTTACTTTAACTAGGCCTGATATTGCTTTCATTGTAAACAAAGCTTGTCAGTTCATGGCTTCTCCCCTAGATTCTCACTGGGCTGCAGTACAAAGAATCCTGAGATACCTGAGTGGCACAATGAATTATGGATTACTTCTGGCTCCATCTTTAGCAACTTCAAAGTTCTCGCTACGGGCGTACAGTGATTCTGATTGGGCTACGGATCCAGGTGATAGAAGATCTACGTCTGGTTCGTGCATCTTCTTTGGACCGAATTTAGTGGCATGGAGCTCAAAGAAACAGTCCCTAGTAGCAAGATCAAACACAGAAGCTGAATATCGGGCTTTATCATATTCCACTTCTGAATTGTTATGGATTGAATCTCTTCTGACTGAGCTTGGCATACCGGTGCATCCTCTTACACTTCTATGTGATAATCTGAGTGCAGTCCTCTTGTCGCATAATCCCGTACTTCATGCTCGAACAAAGCACATTGAGTTAGATATCCATTTTGTACGTGAACGGGTTGTTACAGGAAAGCTTTAGGTTCAACATGTGCCGGTTGCACTTCAGATTGCTGACACACTTACCAAACCGCTTGGCACTACATTGTTTCAGTCGTTACGTGACAAACTCAAAGTGGTGCAGCTTCCTTCTCACACTTCAGTTTGAGGAGGGGTATTAGAGGTGTATATAATTTGGCTTTACTGTAATATGATTAGTAGAGCTTGTAACTAATTCAGTTAGTAGTTTTAGTTAGTTTCACTTTAGCTTTTCCTAGTGCCAGCTAAGCAAGCTGATAGCATTGTATAAATACATGGCACACGTGTTATGAAAGTTTAAGCTAATACAAATTTTCTTCTCTCTTCATTTCATCATCTTCTTGATAGCTTCATCCTCACAGAGTGAGGATTCTCTGCTGCATTTCACCATTGTCACAGAGTGAACAATGGTAACAAGCTTCTCTTCTAACAGTCCTTATTCTCCTCTCTTCTTCTTTTTCTCTCTTCCAAGGCAGTTCAATTCTACCATCGTGTTCTTTATTTGCAATGCTTTCTGTCAAAATAGCTATTGGTTCAAAAGTACATTATGAAAAGATATCACATGCATGGAACACATAAACAAAATGTGACATGAAAGGGGAGAGCAAACGTTAAGTGCCGCATATTCCTGATTAGTTGAAAAAATCATACATTTTTTAGACAAATAAGGATTTTTTTTTTTTATAATCAAAAGCTGTATTAGGTTAAATATGATAGGTCACGTCGTTTTGACTGGTTGAACTAATATTTAGTCATGCATCTATAAATACAGTAAAGAGTTATTATCAAGTCATTTTTTAGGTTCATTGAATAACCAATGTATTTGATCAGTTTGTAGACTAGATATATTAATTATTCAATAAATCTAAAAGGTGACTTATCTCTTATATAAAAGAACTGGGGTAGTATTAATTTATATCTCGATTAACTTTCAAGAATATAAATCATCCAATAGAATTAAGTTATTGTCAATCTGTGCTGAGTCACAAACTACAAATGAGTGAGTAGTGGACGACCTAGCTGTTGTGGTTCCTTTCTGCTTTTATGTTATTATTATTAAGAGGGGATTTTGGTCCCAAGTATGCCAGTTATATAACAGTGGTGTTTATGTGGCAGACATGCAACTCAAGGGACCCATGCATATTCGATATATCCTTTCCATCTAAAAACAATACATCTTTTTGAAATAATATTGCGTTTTTATTCTTTAAATTTACTCTCGATATTATTTTAGATTTTGTATAATTTATCTTCAAACAATATGAGGACAATTTATCCAACAATCATTAAAAATGACTGCATAAATAACTTTGTAAGTGGAATAAAACTTAGTTGATAGATACCACTTATTCGTGTGGTGCGAAGTTGCAAGTTGGTTGGGAATGGAAGAAGTGAAGGAGGCTAACTATATGCTTCAAGTTGTTTTTAATTCTAGATGTAGGAGGTTGTTCAAAGATTATCTAAAAGGTTTCTTTTGGATCTTAGTTTGTTGAGTAACTTGGATTGCTAGGAACTATTATGTTTGTTGAAAAAATTTGAGGTTTCTTAAAGCATTTCATACTTTTCGTTTTTAAAAATATATCTCCGACAATATTTTAATACACATATTTTTATTCTTTTTTTTATGATACATCAATTTTATGAATAAATTTATTTTAGGAATATATCTCCGAAAAAATTTTCAAAATATATTTTCAAAAAACCTCTGATAAAGACAAAATGAGTATTAGTGTGATTTGATTTTTGATTTTTTAGATTTTTAAATCTTAAAAAAGAATCTTTCATCAATGAAATTGTCATTCAATCAAAATTATTATTTTTTAAAATTATATTTCTATTTCACGTCTCTATTTTACATAAAATTAATTATAATATATTTTTCAATAAAGTTAAAGAAAAAGAGAATAAAAATATAAATTATTTTTGAAAAACTAATTTTTTTTAATAATATTTAATAAAAATTTAGTGCCTAACATTTATTTTTGTAAAACTATAATAAATACCTCACAGTTTTAAATAAATAAAAAAATAAAAACGTTAATATCTTAATACTAGAAAATTATATATGTGCATGTAACATATTATAAGCACTTTCGCTTTAATGTCACTTTTTCTATAGGTGCATGTAACATGTTTTTATAGTTTCCGAAAATATATTTTCAAAAATATTTGGAGATATATTTTCGGAATAACTTTATTTATAAAACTTATGTGTCATTCAAAAATAAATAAAATCTATGAATTAGTGTGCTTTCAAACATATATCTTCATAAATGAGAAGTATTTTCGAAAACAGGTGAAGTGGCCAAGAAATATATGACGTATTGTTAAGGAATGCTCAAAAAAATTGGCAAGTTAGATATTTTGGGCAAAATTCAACATCTTTCTAGAGAGTGGTTTTTAGTCCACATTAATAATCAAGTGGAGAATTTAGAGAATTTCTTATAGCACCCTTAATAGTTCTATTGCACTATGTAAAATTCCACAAATGTCTTTTGATTCCGGAGATAACCCAAATATAAGTCAATGTTGAAATATTCTAGAGATATATTTTGGAACATTTTGGAACATAAGTCGTGTCGGACTCTTCTCCTTCCTTATTTCACACTTTTCTTCAAACTTAACTCAACCTCCAAATACAATTCAACTTCACCAAATCAAATTTCATCAAGTGTGGCTCAAAGAAACTCAAGAGAACATCAAACATCATCTATAACATCATTCAATTTCATAAAAACCATAAATTTCAAGTAAGTTTATCGATTTTTTGGTAAATTTTGAGTTTTAGTGTAAATGTGTAGATATCAATTATTAGGGTTAAAAATATGTAGGAATCACATGTCACATACTTTTGACTTAGTGTATAACTTGTTTGTTAGCTGAAATTTGTGATCAGATCATACTTTTGTCAAATTGCATGTCGTACATTCGCCATTGACGCAACTTCTAAGTTCCATAACATTCTGGAGATTCATCTCCGAAATTTTTCAGCGTTTTATATACTTTAGGAAATTTCGGAGATGCATCTCCGAAATTGTTCAACGTTTTAGTTTAATGGTGCTTCTGGAGATGCATCTCCGGAATTGTTCAACGTTTTAGTTTAATGGTGTTTCCGGAGATGCATCTCAGGAATTTCCTTTAGTATGTTCTTTTTTATAAATTTTCTTGCTCATGTGTGTTTTTTGCATGCACTAATGATATGTCTTACTTTACCTTACAGGCATAATAACTGACAAAGTTGACAAACTAAAACATGGTCGGGCTTCTCAACACGCATTTGTTCGGCTGGAGCGGAGCCAACAAGTTCTGGAGGCTCCAGGTACCTCTGGTCAGGCAGAGGCGTCTACTTTTGGGGTTGCGCCTACTTCTGGGGCTCGTACTTAACCTCAATCCACTTTAACTTCTTTTTCCCATAGCAGACGAGATTCACCATCTGATGCATCACTTATTACATCCTCCCGCAAAGGATTCACCTGTGCCACCTCATCTAGATGATATTGTCGATCGAGACCCACCTCACACTAATCATGTTGCTGGTCTAATACCACCTCCGAAGGGGGAGGTGTTGATAATGTCGGGCTAGAGGGTTTTTGAAGAGGTCCATTTAATTTGTCCTTTCTTCCTATGTATCCAGACCATACTTCCAGATTTATATGGAACGAAGAGGTAGCATTAATTGGATTCTTGATTTATTTTTTACGTTAATTTTAATTTCTGACAATGATTACTTCTGACATTGATTATTCCTAACATTGAATATTTCTAGAAAATTTTCGGAGTGTGATCCCCAGAAGTTTCTTAATCATAAAAGGAAGATTGTTGTATTGTCTCAGCAGGAAGCGGATTGGTCTTGGTAGGTTATGTCCTTATTTGGCATGAATGACCTATGTATGACCGGTTACACTTTATTCAACCACGAGATGCGTAATGCATTTGTGGAAAGATGACACTCTGAGGTCTCTTCGTTTCATCTCATGCATTGTGAGATGCCTATTACACTAAACGATGTCTCATGTTTGTCGCATCCTCCAATCAGGAGAAGATTCCTCGATCATGGGAGAATAACCAGAGACGAGGCAGTTGAGATGATGGTAGACCATCTAAAGGTTGATCTATGGGAGGTGATGGAGGAGGTGTATAAGATTAAGGGTGCATATGCTAGATTTGAGTTCATGGGGGAAGCTCTACAAGGCTGAGATCCTGAAGGCACAATAGGTTCATGGTGATAATGAGCAGGTGAAGGGTACGCAAGACGCGTGCTTTGATATCATACTTTCTTTTTTTGGTTTGCACTTGCACTTGCATTTATGAATATACGTCATGTGTGATGATATTTGACACACAGAAATACAATCACAACATGGTATCAGAGCCCGATTTAAAATCCGTTGGGCCACTACGCTATCAGGTCACCCACCATTTAGTTTCACGCTCCAGATGTTCAATCCTAGTCGTGAGAGGAGGTGTTAAGAGTCTCACATCATACAATATATGGCCTGAACATATGGTTATAAGTGGGAGCAATCCTCACCCTACCAACCGGTTTTGTAGGATGAGTTAGGCCAACCACACCTTCTTAACATGGTATCTAGAGTTGGGTGACCCATTGTCTTCCAAAATATCTTTTTTCGTTTCCGCAAAATATGTGATCATTCACGGAACTGCACGAGCGCACCACCACTCCCAACGAATTTTTCGGCGAAGTAGTTATACCACCGGCATCGTCTACTTCTGATCGGCCGGTACCCAGAATCGCTGCCACGATCCATCCTCACACCATCTCGCCGCCCCTATTTTTCCTCGCGACACCGCCTAAAACCTAAACCCTAAAGCAACCATAAATCATGGGCGATACTGATTCTGCCACTTTTATGAAGGTTCCATTTATCCCGTGTGAGAAACTCACAGGAACAACCAACTATAATATATGGGCTGGAGTTGTCAAAATGTGGTTTCACGGTCAAGGACATGAGAATCACTTAACTATAAAATTCGATAGTATTCCCGCCGCGAAATGCGATAAGTGGAAACAAACTGATGCTTTTTTATGCATTGTGTTATGGTTTTCCATAGCAACTAATCTCCAAGCACAATACCAAGCCTTTACCACTTGCTACGAGGTTTGGGAAAAGTCTAAGAAAGTGTTCTCCAATGATGTCCATAATATTTATAGTGTAATCACCAAACTTAACTCATTGAAATTGGAGAATATGGATATGCAAGCCTATCTGAGTAACCTTGATGCGTTAAAGGAAAATTTTACAACCCTGATGCCCCTTTACCAAAGATCCAACAACTTATGTTGAATAACAAAGTAAGTATTTCATGATCGTGGTACTTTTCGGAGTACCATCAGAGCTTGATTCCGTCATAAACCAGATTTTATCAGGATTCAATGTTCCTAACTATGAAGTAATTAGTGAACAACTATTGTGTTTGGCTACACCTCAGATCTTTGGACCAGTCTCCACTCCATCTCCCATTGAATCATCTGCTCTTGCTCCCCACTATCATGGTTGTGGTGGACAAACCGAAGGACATGGTGGACAACGTCATGGTATTCGTTGTAACTATTGCAATCGTTATTGTCACATTGAAGTTGATTGTCATCCAAAGGCAAGGGAACAACAACGACAACCATGGGTTGGTGTTGTTGCTCATTCAGACAACACTAAAGACATTATTATTCCCGCGGATGATTATAATGATTTTCTCCAATTCAAAGTAGCCCATCAACCATCATGATCTGTCGATGTTGCTCAGTCGGGTAATCCTGTAGCCTTTGTATCTACATCTTCTTTTGGTCCTTGGGTCCTTGACTCTGGTGCCTCTAATCATATGAATGGTAATAAATCCCTTTTATCTCACTTGTCTTAATATGATTCTTTGCCCTCTATTATTGTGGTTGATGGTTCTAAAATCAAAGTTCAAGGTTTGGGTCAGGCACACCCACTTCCAAATCTGTCTTTAAAGCCCGTTCTTTACATTCCTAGTTGTACTTTTAATCTGATATTTATTCACAAGCTTACTCATACTCTTAATTTTTCAGCCATTTTTAATGATAATTATGCTTATGTCCAGGATCGATGTACAAGATGAACGATTGGAGCAGGGAGTGAATCAGGAGGATTACATCATCTATCTCCACCGGTGGCATGTGGCTCGATTGCATCTCAAGACCTTACACATCAACGTCATCCTAGTCTTAATAAAATGTGTCTTTTAGTCCCTGATTTTTCTAAGCTTTCATCTTTTGAGTGTCAGTCGAGCCAATTAGGCAAACATACTCGTAGTACTTACTCTCAACGAGTAAATAAAAGTATTGCATCACCTTTTGCTTTAGTTCATTCTGATATTTGGGGTCCTAGTCATGTGAAGTCTACCTTAGGATATTACTATTTTGTAACTTTCATCGATTATTTCTCACGGTGTACTTGGTTATTTCTAATGAAAAATCGTTCAGATGTTTTCCTTATATTCCAAGAGTTTTATGCTGAAATTAAAAACCAGTTTAACATTTCCATTAAAATTTTACGCACTAATAATGCTCGTGAATATATGTCATCCCAATTTCAATCTTTTTTAATATCACAAGGAATTATTCACCAATCATCGTGTGCTCATACACCACAACAGAACGGTGTTGCTGAACGGAAGAATCGTCATTTAGTTGAAACCGCACGGACTCTTTTACTTCACCATAATGTACCTTCTCGTTTTTTGGGTGACGCTCTCCTCACAGCCTGTCACCTTATCAACCGAATTCCTTCATCGGTCCTTCAAGATCAGATTACATACTCTATCTTGAATCCACAACATGACCTCTACCCCATTCTGTTCCGCGTCTTTGGTTGCATATGCTTTATTCATGATCTTAGTCCAGGTAAAGACAAACGCTCTGCCAAATCCCTAAAATGTAATTTTCTAGATTACTCACGTATACAAAAGGATATCATTGTTTTTGTCCTCAACTTCAATGGTACATAGTTTCCTCTGATGTTACATTCTTTAAAAGTTCCCCGTTTTTCTCTGCCTTTATGTCACCTAATGAGACTTGTAACTTAGATTCTTAAGACGTCCCTTTTGTCATCCTCACACCCATTAAACCTCCATTGTAGGTCTACCAATGATGAACACCCCCGTCCATCGAAAGTTAGAGATGATATTAATCCACCAACATCACCTCCTGCTTCCAATGTTCCTCCAGCTACGTCACCTGAACTTGACCTCCCAATAGCATTACAAAAAGGTATTCAATCTCATACTACAAATCATAAATATGCATGTATTTTAAATTATGATTGCCTTTCTACTTCCTATTTTGTCTATTCCTAAGTCTACAGGTGAGGCTATGACTGATCCCAATTGGCGGCAGGCGATGGTGGAAGAAATAGTTACATTGCATTCAAATAACATTTGGGATGTTGTTAATTTACCTTTCGACAAAACTATAGTAGGATGTCAATGGGTTTATATAGTGAAGGTTGGACCAAATGGTCAGATTGATCGTTTCAAAGCTCGTTTGGTAGCCAAAGGATACACATATATTTAGCCTTGATTATGGTGACACTTTTTCTCTAGTAGCCAAGATTAGTTATGTTCCTCTCTTCCTTGCAATGGTTGTTATTAATCATTTCCCATTTCATTAATTAGACATTAAAATTCCTTTTTACATGGAGAATTAGAGGAGGAAGTATATATGGACCAGCCTCAAGGTTTTATCGTTCCTGGAAATTCTAGACTTGTTTGTCGGCTTCGTCGGTCTCTTTATGGGCTGAAACAGTCTCTGCGTGCTTGGTTTGGTCGCTTCAGCTCTTCCTTGATACAGTTTAGGATGACTAGATGTGAATGAGATCACTAAAATTTCTTCCTTCATTCCTCCACCGGTCAGCACATCTTTCTCGTGGTCCATGTTAATGACATTGTTATCACCGGAGATGATACATAGGGTATCCAAAGACTCAAAACTCATCTTTTCAATAACTTTCAGACAAAAGACTTGGGTCCACTCAGATACTTCTTGGGTATTGAAGTTGCTCAGACCTCATCAGGCATTGCAATTAACCAACGTAAGTATGCATTAGACATCCTTAATGAAACTGGTATGCTTGATTGTTGTCCAATTGATACTCATATGGATCCCAACGTCAATCTTCTTCAGGGTCAGGGGGAGCTGTTGAAAGACCCGAGAAGATATCTACGTCTAGTAGGTAGACTCAATTATCTTACTGTCAACAGACCATGTATTACTTTTGCAGTGAACATTGTGAGCCAATTTCTGAATGTTCATTACTCATTGGAATGCAGTTATTCTGATTCTCAGATATATAAAGAATGCACCAGGAAGAGGCTTATTATATGAATATAATGGTGATGCTAAAATCACATGTTATTCGGATGCATATTGGGCAAGATCACCGTCGAATATAAGATCCACTTCCAGATATTGTGTTTTTATTGGAGGAAATATTATCTCATGGAGGAGAAAGAAACAAAACATGTTGCATTATCTAGTGTTGAAGTTAAATATTGTGTTATGGAAGTAGCATCAAAGGAACTTGTGTGGCTTAAGAATTTACTCTCAGAATTTAGATTGGGATACCTATAGGACACAAGACTTATATGCAACAATCAAGCAGCATTTCATATTGCATTAAATTTGGTAATCCGTGAACGAACCAAGCATATAGAAATAGATTATGACTATGTATGAGAAAAAGTGTTGTCAGGAGAAATAACCACAAAGTTCGTCAAATCTAAAGATCAATTGGCCGATATGTTTACCAAATCTCTTAAGGGTTCTCGAGTGAATTATATCTGTAACAAGCTCGGATCATACAATATATACAATCCGGCTTGAGGGGGAGTGTTGAGAATCGATTACAAATCAATTAGTATTGATTTACATTCAATCAGTCATAAGTGTAAATTATATTATTACCTATAGTGTATACCTATTTTACATATACATATACAGTATGTGTGATCATATTCGACACACAGAAATACAATCACAACACGAGTGGTAATAATTCTTGATCCATGAATGTTTTTTTTGTCATTTTTATTTCATATTTGCGAAACCATTTTCGATGATTCGTGTGTTCCAAACTTTTTTATTCAAGACTTGGATCCTCCAACACTTCCTATGCATCGCTAGTTGGTCGAGTGTGTCTGAGTACACTGAGGATATGTCGTGTGCTTGTGCTTTTATGCCGCTGAGAGGGAACTAATTGGTTAAGCATTTCAAATTTTATCTTGATCGTTTAGTTGTTGAGGACACACACTTCAACAGTTACGTGGATCACTATCAAACACAACCATTTGACGAGACAGTGTTATACTCCGGATGGATGACCTACGAATCGCGTCTCACTGCTCCTTATTTGCCCTAGTGTGTCATACGGCAGTTCGGGTACACCCAGACCATCCTTAGATACTTTGTTGTCTTTACTCCTCCTGCCTTGACTCGTAGACAAAGAGAGGAGATGTTTGATGATTATGAGATTCATCTTGTACAGGAGGAGGCACAGACTACCATAGCCCCGAACGATTTGAGCTACATTGATGGGTACATTAGATGGTTCTTCATGGTGTCACATCCGTACATGGTGCATGTTGCTTCAGGAGATCCGTCAAGACCGGATCTTTGAGAGATACTAGAGGGAGAGCAGACTCAACTAGATCATACCGATGATGCCTTGCCTAGGTGTCATCGCATAGTGGAGATTGCGCGGGTAGGCATCGACAATGGTATCTTCCCTTATGGGTTTGGTGTCAACTGAGTCCTAGATGCCATCATGGAGGAGGCACATGAGACACTGTTGTACCAGAGACATCGCCAGAGGACAAGGGGATTGATGACCGAGGAGGCAGAGTAGACAAATGAGGCAGAGGAGGTGTTGTGAGACACACACAGTAATAGTCGATTATTTTGTCGTAGTACTACACTTTCTACTTTATTTTGACAATTTTACTATATTTTGCATCTCGATTGTACGACATTTTTTATATATATTACTATTTTATTTTCGACACATCCAATATTAGTCTCTTATTATTTTGTACGTCTATTTTTATTTTTATTTGGATTGTGCATTATACTTCATATGAACACAAATACACAACTAATAATAAAAAACACATATTCTGATACACTTCAAAGATGTATCTTTGAAATATTCACGGAGATACATCTCCGGAACAATTCAAATGTAAATTGACTTCTGAGTGATTTGTTTTAAATATTTAAAATGGTTTCAAAGATGTATGTATCTCCGAAATATGTCAACATTTATTTAAAAATAAATACTTCAAAGATATATCTCCAAAATCTACTAGCCTTTAGAAAATTTCACATGATGATTAAAAATTATTTAGGATGCCTTACGAAATTCTGATTTTATGACCAAGGTTTTTAATCCCTTTATTTGCGAAGTTCATGTAGTAGGTCGGTTGGATTTTGTTGGTGAGACCTCACGCATTTTGTTACTACGGATTGAGTAGCCCTTTATCCTCCTTGATCCATTTTCTTATATAAAATATAGTGACCTAGCTAGGTCTTACCATTTTTTTGGTTATCTACTTTTATTAATTTTTTATATGGATTCACAATGTTAAAAAGTTAAAAAATCAATGAATCTCGAATAATGGTGATAAATTGATAATGTAAAATATTTTACATTGTCATTGCATATCAATTAATCCCTTTCTACAAAGATCGTTAATTGAATATAATACAATGCTTTTGTACCTTGTCATACAAGTGAAATATCAAGATTAATATCTATCAAAAAAATCTAAATGGCCATCCCTATTAGAATTTTCTTTCTAACCACTGTTTCCATGCCCACATCACCACGTGGCTGAAAACGTAGCACTACCAAAGTTTTTTTTTATTTTTTATTTTATTCAAGCAGTACCAAAGTTTCATTTGGAGGCAAAAGCTCCAATTTTCAACTTCAAATAAGAATCAATTTTGAAGACAGTAAAATCTATCTTAAGAAAGTAAATCTAACATGCATTAATTTCATCTTCCTAAATTCACATTTTCCTCTCATAAAAGTAAATCTGACATGCTTTAATTGCCAATATATTGAAGCTAAAAATTAGAAAAAGTTAAGCATTTTGTAAAACAGAAACTTGATTGTTTAATAAAACCGCTATTAGCAGCGACCCGTCAAAAAAAAAACCGCTATTATGTATCTTAAATAAAAGAGCACACTTTTCGTTCTGCAAATTTCATTGTCTAGACTGTTAGCAAACTCTAACTAGTTTTCACAACTCTCGATCTGAATTAAGTAGCTCCTCTATACCAAAACAAATAATTTTGATATAAACTCAAGAGACCTTACTATATAGACAGCGGGTCGACTTAAAACACAGAAACAAAGTTCTAAAGTCAAAAGGCATAGCAGAAAAAGTTGGGATTGTTGTCAAGAGTTGACTAAAGAACGAGTGTCATGCTACCTTTGAGGAGCTCCAGAGGGAATGGGATCCTGGATTGCTGAACTACTCTTCCCCAATGCCGAAATACTAAGAGAACGTTTTCTCAATCTGGCTTTGCCAGATGGTGGCAGTCTCCTTTCAACCTTTTCCAAAAGCAAAGAGGAATATGGGTAGTAGGAAGAGTCTGGCATTGGCTCACTTCTGGTTCTAAGGAAGAGATCCAGGTTTTGACGATACTTATTTCCCTGCATTTCAGTTCCTAGATCCCCATCATCAATGGAGACTTTACTCTTGAACTCTTCATCATCATCTGAACAATATCCATTTTCAAGTACATCTTGCATTGCTAAATCATCATATTCTTCGTCAGACTTCGTTGATTCCTCATCAACTGAGCCTACCTGCACAACATGAAAAGGTATATATTAGAAATAACTTGACAGATGTTCCATTCCATAATAACTCAATTAAGCTATGGTATTTGCATAAGATCATAAGTATACACATGGTAACCGAGGCATTCGCTTTTTAAAGGTGTCAATTCATTGTCTTTGTGAGCATAGGCAACACTGAAGGCAACCCAAATGGTTTGCGACTCTGCTTATATTGTTAAATCTCAAAATATACAGAAATTTTAGACAGTTAAAAAATATAGGCCAATATATAGAACTAAACACTACCTCCTCATGATTATGTTTGTCACCGTCGTCACTGAAATCATCATCACTTCCCCCTTCTAATTGATCATCAATCTCTTCATCACTACCATGCACTGAAAGATCCTCCTTAAGCTAAAAAAGTTATAGCAAAAAGAGGAAAAAACAAATGAGGGAATAATTTTTATTGATATTTTCCCACTTCATAACAAGCCATTAATTTTCATGTTGAACGGAAATATAAAAATATGTTCCAATTTACCTCCTTTGAAGGTCCATCGGACATCCTGGGGGAACTACAGCAGGAGGATACATATCTACTACCCGTGTCAGTCCCGTCAGCTTTTGACTCATCAACACTTCCAGCACGGCTTGTTCCGCCATCGGAGGGCCAAGCACTGATCCCATAAAAACCAAACTGAAGGTTTACAGGTTCTGCCTTACCAATCCGCAAGGGTCCATACATTGGACTTCCAATTTCCTTCTCTAGTCCATGGCCCCATATAGGCTTCCCATTACAGTCCATTGAATTAACAGGCCAAGCCTTTGCCACAGACCCATCAGTATTAACAAGAGCCATAAGATGCCTTGAAGAACCTTGTCTTTGGATCAATTGAAACATTCCTTTCGAGGTCAAAGAATTGGCAGCACATTGATTTCTGTATTCATCATCAATAATAGTTACAATATTTCTACTGGGATCATACAATTGTTCCCCAACTTCACGTCTACGTAGACAACTGAACACGGTGGCATGGATGGCTGCAACACTCTTGTCAACATTTGTATTGTTTATTTTGGGAACTAAATGCTTGTCAGCTCGCTTACAGAGATAATCCTGGATTGTTCTTATATTTCGGATGTACTTCACATATTTGTTTTTAGCTGGGTCCAGGGTCATATACTTTGCACGTACGGCAAATCGTTCCATGTGCTTGTCCTCATTTGTAATGTATATCATGAAGGGTATGATTGAAGGATGTTTCTTCATAAGCCCCATCTGCATGACATTAGGTTAGTGTTTTAATGTGAAAATGAAAGTAACGCAATTAACATGCATAATAATTCAAGTATTGAAGGATCCAAGAGAATCAGACATACAACAAAGTTGAGACTCAGGTGAACTCCCTCAACAACAACAGACTCTTTTCGTTCTTCCCATGCAGTGATTAGCCTATCTAGACTGTCAATCACCATTTCACTCTGGGCCTTGAATCCTTCAACAGCCATTTGTTTTGAATTCAACAGTTCAGCCGCACCACAGACCGCCTCCATTGTGTGTATATCAGATTTGCTAAAGGTGTGACCCTCAGTTACTTCATCCTTAGGAAGTGACTGTGACACACTAGCCATCTTTTTGGCTTTCTTTTTTGCCTTCGCCTTTGCTTTTGTAACAGCGACAGGATCCAAACACTCGCCTGCATGGTAGGTAGAGGCCCATAACAAGGGGTTTTCCTTTTCACTAGCAAAACCTCTCATCATGTGCCTAATAGAATCAGTTGATACAACTGTTGTGATTCCCAACCGACTTCCCTGAAGTAAAGATATAAATAGAAATTAATTTATTAGACTGTATAATATAAATGGTACTAAGTTTCATATTCATTATTAGTCACTGCAAGTTACATATCCTGCCACAAGCCAAGTAAAAACTGGCCCTACATATTTCTCATAGCAAAAAGACACTACTTCTATTTGCAAATATACCAGCAATGCAGACAATGTGGATTTGCCACAACCGCTAGTGCCACACAACAGCACTGTCACAGATTCCTTCCGTTCTCGGATCCTGCCATCAGAGAAAATAGTCACAAGTTCAAGATGGGAAAATTGTACTGCATTTTCAAAATTGTGACAAATTGAAGGTATAAGTTTTAGTGAGCTTCAAATGTTTCTATACTGTGCTCATGTTGAAATTCAGTAATTTCACCCATAAGAAAAAAATATTTTCTAGAAAACAACCGAGAACATTTAATCTACTCATTATCTTGATGACAAACCGTACAGAATCGGAAGTAGAAAATATTAACAATAACAAACAGAAAAATAGAGTGAATTTGTTTTGACCGGCCAACTAGAATCAAATTGGCTTGCCTATGATTTGAAAATTTGAGATCTATCATTCTCCTTTTTACAAGCTTCTTGCAAATCAATACAGTTTCCATGTAAAATAAAAAACCTGTCATTTGAAACATTGACAACTTTTACAAAACAAATCTTATGGCTAGTCATTATAAATCTCAACCACATGAAAAATACGGAAAATCGTTATAGGAGCAGATGCCACAACCACAATACAAGAATTTAATCTTTTCTTCTATTCAGATACTATCAAAATGGTTTCCATAAAGATATAAATACCTGCAAGCTAGCATCAAGTCTGCTCGCTGGTTTGGACCCACATACTTGTATTCAGCCAGAACATCACAGACAATATCTAGAAAAGCTTCTCTCTTAATAAATACAGTTGTACGCTTTTTGTACAACTCAAATGGCACACTCGTACTTTCGTGATCTTTTCCTAAAAGTAAGTGGTTGCCTATATGTGTTTTACTCGGACAAGCAGAAGCTTCCTGACAATCTTTTTTCACATTTCCTTTAGAATCATCAAAACCGGATAAAACTACTCCTTCGGACTTGAAAGCCTCAGAAGAACTCCCACTCCTTGTGAGTTCAAAAACCCTTTGGCTGATCTGATAAGATAAAAAGTAAATTATCAGAAATATGAGGACTAACTTTCAATAGTGACGTAATTTAGATATGCAAGACATCAAGTAAATAGGCAGATGTGATCTAATGAGTAAAGACCAATGATATTAATGGCAGATGCCAGATTATGGCTAAACTTCTGCAATATAAATAGTGACGTGGCTTGAGGCCTAAAGTGGAAACATTGCAGATATAATGGATGTTACGGCTGTTACAGAATTCACCATTTCACAATGCCATGGCGACAGTTTTTTTGTTGGTAGCTCCATGGCCTAGCTCGAACCACATGTAATTGATTATTGGTGGACCATGCATTACTATAAATACACATTTCAAAAAGATGTCAAGCGATAATGAGGAGCCTAAATGGAGACTATATATACCACAATTAATTGGAATATAGCATAGATTGCAGCCAATCTAATAGGGAAACCTATCCTCAATTTAGTCTTTGACAATAATGACCGATCGATGTTTAAAAGAAGGCATGTGGCAAGAACAAGACAAGACACATTTGTATGGGATTGAACCTAAAGCTCGACACTAGATGTTGGAGCTCAAATTCCAAACGTAAACACAAATGGACACACAAAAATATCCACCATAGCAAAGTTAACAAAATTTCAAATAAAAAGGTCTGAATTTGAGCCATTATAGTTACTTGAGAGTGTAATTCAATTAGTCTTCACTTTAAACAAATAAATAACACCAAAGAATGAATAAAAAGGATGAAGTTTATACAAATGTTAAACCTATCTACAGTTTCGTGAGGAACACATAATATTCCGTGAGGAACACATAATATCATGTGACTGTTTGCATCGGCTTATTTGAGTTTATCTACTTGCATAAGCACTTGTAAGACTGTTTAGAAGAACTTATGAAAACAACGTATATGACATGTTAGTAAGGTGTTTTTAGCTTATTTCCATAACCCTTCCAACATTAGCGTAAGCGAAAACAATTTGACTTAATTTTATCTTATGTTATGGAAATAGCTTACAAGAAGTGCAATATACGATAAACCCTCGTGCCATGAGCTGCAAATTAAATTGATTTATACAAATCGTATTGTTCTTGCAGTCTCCATGTGCACAAGATAATGAGAAAGATAAAAATAATTCACATGACTTAAAACCAGTCCAAATCGACAGCAAAAACAAAACCCTCAAAGTCAACAAAATTGTCCCCCAGGCCCCAGAAAAATGCCAAATGATAAAAGCACAAATGCAGACAAACAAATCACTAATCCAGAACATCAACAACAACAAACGTCGAAAGTTAAAACACTCGCTTCTCCCAGTCTCCCAACATTCATCAATGAACAAGCAGAAGATTATCAAACCACAATAACAAATAATCCACAACGAAATCGAAAACAAACATAATATTGCATAACAATAATAATAATAATAATAATCATGAAATAAAATTGAACAAACAAGAAACCTTGAAAGCATGACGAGCTTTACATCCCATAAGCTGCAGTGTACTCTGTAGAACAGGACGCGTATAACGAAACGACTCCTTCTCCTTCTCCCTTTCCTTTTCCTTTTCCTTTTCCTTCAACTTCACCTTCTCTTTCCTCTCGCCTTCATCCACCACCACCAGGTACAATATCTTCGACACCTCAACCATACCTGCAACAAACAACACGATCCAGATTCAACAATTCAAAAATCCGATAAACAAAAAAAGATAATTGATCACACGCATTAATTCATTGCAATGGCGAGAGATTGAAAACCTGAAACGTTGTTTTGTGATGGTAGAAAGGTTTTGGATTGGGATCAAAGAGAGAGAAAACGGTAGGGTTTGTTGGAAGGTTCAGGATCCGCCATTCTGAAATGCGGTTTTCTGCGACTGTTGCTTCGTGTTGTTGGCGTTAGCGATTTCGGCATTCTTTTTTCTTACTTCTCAACTCTTTCTGATGTGTCACGCATTTTCTTTCGTGTTCGTTCGTCCGTTTCTCAATCCCGTTAAATAAATAAAAGAGTTTAATCGATTTATAACTTATGATATTAATTAGTATTTTATTATAAGTGTACCGTGTACATTCTATTTTTTTAAAATAAAAAATACGAAATTTGACTAAAATTTAACAACTATAGTGAAATTAAAATTGCTTTAATACTAGATTGAAAGTGTGTTATATTTATTTATTTTTTGAATGATTATTTTTAATATAATATGGATCCTATTTAAAATAGATAAATCGTAAGATTGAGCATCAATAAAAAAATGGAATATACATTTATAGTGTAATTTTAAATTATGTACCAATATCTATCTGTTAAAACAGATTGAAAATTTTAAATTATTTGTATGATGTGGTATTAGGATATTTTTATTGGATTAGAGTATAAATTTTTTTTTATATTTGTATCTTCATTAAACTCTTAATTAATAAAAATTTATAATTTTTCTATTTATAATAATTAAATAATAAATTATAAAAGAAAAATGTAGGTTATGAGATGACGTATTTGCCCTTTGCACGCTGTTGCGTGTGTGATGACGTGTAGCCGTGTAGGTATTATTTGGACTTTGGAATGCAATGCGGTTTGGATTAATATACTTGTACTTAAAAATCAGTTTTATGATTGAACTTTTTGGGAAGAAAAATGTTAAATGTTACGTTAGAATTTTTTACGAAATTTCACAAATATTATCATCCATTGATTTTACGAAATTTCATAAACTGACGGTTTGTATCTTTTTTAAAATTATTATTTTTTATTTTAATTAAAAAATAAAAATAAAAAATGAAATAAATAAAATTAAAAATTAAAATAAAATTAAAATATAAAATGAAATAAAAAATAAAAATAAAAAAAATAAAACATAGTAATGATATCATTGATCAAAAAATTATTGGGGATACAGTTGATTTTATTGCAGATTATTTTAATATTAAAGAAGAAGATTTAACATTTAAACAATTTTCATTCCTTTGAACTAAATTTGATACACATTAAAGATATTTTGTTATAAACTATTTAATTAAATTACGTTGCAATTAGATTTTGTTTGCAATTAGATTTTGTAATTTTATACTATTTTGTTATATGTGATATCTTTGTTTAAAATTTAAATTTAGATTATGAATTTGAGAATTTAAGATATGATATTTTAAAAAAATTATGTATTAGTTATATTTTGTAGAGACTGAATCATTTGGTTCAACATGTTTTATACCTGTATAGTTTTTTTATAAAGACTGATCTATTTAACCGAGTTATCCGATTTTGTCATAAGGTTCGACCAATGACTCAGTGATTCAATCAATAAACTAGTGATCCAGTACTCTCACCGGTTTGATGGTCGGTCCAATTTTTAAAACACTGAATTTTACACACACTTATTTTTATATTCGTCAAACACACACTTAAAATATTTTCTAATTTGAAAAAAAATATTGTTAGCATTCGCAACAAATACTACTTCCTTCATACTATATATAGTACATCTCTTTTCAGAAATAAATGACCATTCTATAAAACTAGTGAGATATTTGTGCGAACACACGATACTAATATGATACTAATATGATACGCGCATTGGTTTCAAAATATAATAAAAATAAATTAAAAGAATTATAAATTGGTTTAATAAAAGAGTTTATTATTTTTTAAAGAGATAAAAATTGTTTTTGTTATTAGTAAAAAATTTGATCAATACTTTTATATTGCCGTTATTAATCAATATTTAATTACTAACATTAATTATAGTTCATTTTTTCATATATTTTCTTTTTCTTCCATCAATTATAGAAATATTATCTTTAAATTTATTTAAATATTGGGTTAAATAAGTTTTAGGTATTTTAGTCCCTAAAGAATTTTTCTTAAAAGAATGGTCCCTTCAAAAAAATTTCATTCACGCAATTAGTCTATGATGTTAAATATCTCTAACGAAGGATGACAGTACACGTGAATTAAAATATTAATTTAGTACACGTAGATTAAAATATTAATTTTTAAAAAAAAAAATTATTTATTTAAAGGAAGTACAGGTATTTTCATTTTACTATTTAAAATATTAATTTTTTTTTGTTCGTCATCTTCATAGTTTCTCTTTATCTTCTTTATTTTGGCCACTTTTGTTACAACTGGCATATATATATATATATATATATATATATATATATATATATATATATATATATATATATATATATATATATATATATATATAACATCTTCCACCCATATGAAGTAAGTATGTCTTCAATTCTTCTTGAACCACAAAGTGCCAATAACTCCCCAAAACCCAGTCCCAAAACTGAATTTGATGGTAAATATAGTAGCTTGGTGGCAATGAAGTTGTATTATATTGACAAATATAAAATTAGTTTGACTTCTAACACATTTGTGTTGATACTCTAAACAAACCACACAATCTTAAAGATTTTATCACTAGAAAAATTCTTAACCAAAATACATTGAATGGAAAACTTCCAGGACAATCAATCAAAGGTAATAAGACTCTAATCTCAACAGATGGAACTTTTGAAGCTGGTTTCTTTAATTTTGATAATTCAAATAACCAATATTTTAGTATATGGTACAAAGACATTTCACCAAGAACTGTTTGTGTGGATAGCAAATCGAGATTTTGCGGTAGAAAACTCATCAGGAGTTTTGAATCTTACTGTTAAGGAACTCTTGTTATTGTTGATGATTCCAAAGGTGTTATCATATGGTCCTCTAACACATCAACAACAGCTGCAAAACCAATTTTGCAACTCTTGGAAAATGGAAACCTTGTCAAAGATGAAACCAATCCAAATGGTATTTTGTGGCAAAGTTTTGATTTTCCTGGTGACACTTTACTCCCTGCTACGAGAATCTGAAGCAGTTTGGTAAATGGAGATTATACAGGTTTGGTAAATGGCGATTATACAAGTCCTGGTGACACTTTACTCCCTGCTATAGGTTAATGAAGCTTTTGGTCATCCTAAATATCTATATTTTATTTTTAATCCCTTCAAAATTTCCATCAAAGAATGGACCTCATAAAATTTTAAATTTTAACTTTTGGTCCCTCTTGTCAAAATCGTCGCTAATTTTGTCGCTAAAATAAAAAACGGTCGCTAAAATCATTGTTAATTCTGTCTCTAAGTTGTAAAAATTGTCGCTATAGAGATTTTCAATTTTAGTCCCTTAAAATTTTTCCTTCAAAGAATGGTCCCTTCAAAAATTTTCATCCACGTAATTGGTCTCTGACGTTAAATGCCTCTAACGGAGGATGACGTGGTGGTACACGTGGATTAAAATATTATTTTTTATAATTTTTTTTTATATTTTTGTTTAAAGGAAGTACACGTGTTTATTCAAATAAACATTTTCTTTCTCTCACACCATACACTTCCACAGCTTTTTCATTCACCACACTTAAACTACACCTCACTGTTCTCATCTTCTATTACACACGCACACACCTTCCTTTTCATTTTTATTATATAAATTTGTGTTTTCAGAAACATAGTAAACACAAAAATGCATAGTAGAGAGAAATTGTTCCCACAGAGAAGATGAACACTTTCTTTTGCATCTATTCTTCTTGGCACCATTGATATTTACATTGATGAAGATGAAAACCAGCAACCATGTCTTCACAAAAATGGCGTTGAGAAACAAAGGATGAATCTTCATCAAGTTGTGATGATTGAAGATTGGATGGAGAAGAATTATACTTCAACAAGCTCGATGGGTATGATGAAAGCATCGTTGGGTTTTCTTCTCCCTTAAAGGCAGAGAAACTTGTTATTAGCTATCATACTTTTTAAAAGGCAGAGAAACTTGTTATTAGCTATCACACCTAACACAAAGAGTGCAAGGGAAAAATATTTCTCCATGTCATTAATATTCATAACATGGCTTGGGATTGCTAGTATTCTTCTGGTTTTTTATTCCGACAACGGAGTTCGGTTTCCGGTGACGGTGCGTTGATTATTCACTGATAAAGGATAGAACAATGAGTGTGAAAATGCATTTCAAAGCTATATCAAAGATCATTAGCAAAATAAATCAGTTGAAATAACTAAAAGGTAACCTTGTTTCTCAAGTTTCTTCTTTCGGATGCGGTGTATGACGACTCCAAGTATTATCATGATCACAACAAACAATATACAACCTACTAGAATTCCTGCAAGCTTCTTCTTCAACCTTGTGTTAGCACCTAGTTCTGAAGCTGCAACTCTCATGTAAAGGTCTTGTCCTCCAAAACTTAGTTTTCTGACATCCAAAATACTATTAAACCAAATCAAGCAACCACTTCCACCATCTCTTATATCTAAATTTGAATATGTTGTGCAAGAACAGTTTCTTAAACAAAATCTCTCGCATTCTTCAAGGTTTATGCTCTTATTAAACCAAGATTTTGATGTATCTGGCATCTTCATTCCCACATGCTATTTGTCCCGCGAAATTAAGCATATACCTTGAAAGAGCTGAGTTCTGCAAAAGTTCATATCCATTTGAAACTTCCTTCTCAGTAATAACAAAAGAAATATTAAAGGATTTGTAAAGATCCGCAGACGAACTTCCAGATAAATTATCTCCGTTCCACGAACCAACTCGAATCAATAATGTGTTTCCTTTAGTAGTCACTACTTGAGGAAAACAATTAGTATCTATATGATATGAACACAAATTAGTAGAATGATCTTGTGTATCTCTCCATGAAACCAAACCTGTATAATCGCCATTTACCAAACTGCTTCGGATTCTCATACTAGGGACTAAAATGTCACCAGGAAAATCAAAACTTTTCCACAAAATACCATATGGATTGGTTTCATCTTTGACAACAAGGTTTCCATTTTCCAAGAGTTGCATAATTGGTTTTGCAGCTATTGTTGATGTGTTAGAGGACCATATGATAACATTGAAAAAAAGATAATTAAAAAACCATTAAGCCTGAATTATACAAACAAATTGAAGGGAAAATTTAGTCAACATTTATAAATAACATTGAAAAGAAGATGATTAAAAAATACCAACAAGCCAAGGCTAGAAACATGGTCCATACAAACCTAATAACAAGTCTCAAAATTCCAAACAAGGAAAACATATATTTCACACACAGTCACGTTCTTAAGAAACAATGCCTCTATTTTATTGTCTATTAGCAACAACATAAGCCTCAATGTCACCAACCAATAAAAGTTTTAGGCATTAGATCCGAAACAACATTTTCAAGGCCAAAACATGCTCATGAGTTTTGATTCTAAAAACATATAAAACATGTTCACTAGAATAATTGGACTTGTCTCATAACCAACTTCCAGGAAAAATTCCCAACACCATGGCTGCTTTAACTTAGTTGAGTATTTAAACTTGTCACACAATAATCTCTCTGGACCAATTCCCAAAGATAATCAGTTTTTAACTTTTAATGATGACACATTTATTTATGCTTACAACCCATGTCTTTATGGATCTTCACTTCCAAACATGTGCCCTGATGATGTTTTACATGGAGCTTCTAAGAGAAAAGGTAATGAAGATGAAGATGTGATAGAAAAATATGGTTCTACTTTGTGATAGCACTCGGTTTTGGGGAGTTATTGGCACTTTGTGGTTCAAGAAGAATTTGAGACATATTTACTTCAGATGGGTGGAAGATATTGTTGATAATATATATATATATATATATATATATATATATATATATATATATATATATATATATATATATATATATATATATATATATATATATATATATCAACAATATCTTCTACCCATCTGAAGTAAATATGTCTCAAATTCTTCTTGAACCACAAAGTGCCAATATATATATATATATATATATATATATATATATATATATATATATATATATATATTGCAAGTGTAATAAAAGTGGTCAAAATAAATAAGAAAATGAAGAGAAACAATGAAGATGACGAAAGAACAACAAAATTAATATTTTAAATAGTAAAATGAAAACACCTGTACTTCCTTTAAATAAAATATAAAAAAAAAGTTTTTTAGAAAATTAATATTTTAATTCATGTGTACTGTCACGTCAGCCTCCGTTAGAGATATTTAACGTCAGAGACTAATTGCGTGGATGAAAATTTTTGTAGGGATCATTCCTTGAAGGAAAATTTTTGAGGAACTAAAATTAAAAATTATTATATTTAAAGGAACTTAAAATTTATTTAACTCATTACAAAATAACAAAATAGTGAAATAATAGAGATATTTGCATTCCTAGTACTACTTGGTTGAAGTTAAAGTCATTTACAAAACAGACATCTAATGAGAAAATTGAAATTTTGTCTTCAGCTAAAATTATGAAATAGATGTTCCATTCTATCCTAATTTAGTTTCTCATTCTACGTAAACTTAACTTCCAAAGTTGACCATGGATTTTATGCTTAGCTTTGTCTCTCTCAGCTCTGGCCTCTTTTTGGTTTCTTCCGGAAGTCAGTGTATTATAATCATTAAAATATATGTTTTTATTTGCTATTGCATTTTCTATTATCATAAAAGCAACTTCCCATGTATTATTTACGATAGAATGGAAATAAATATCTTAGATATATTGTTTTAAATGGGTGTACTTTAGTAAATAAAATTTACTTGAAATATTTTAGAAACAAATGAGCCTTTAGAAATGACACATGAAATGAGTCCAAAGGAGCCTTAAAGTTTACTATTTAGTACCTATTTAAAATCAAAAGATTAAAGCATATAAACACCTTACTTTGCCCTCATACTCTTACATTGACATTTATTCAGTATTAAAATTTTTTGTTTACCAATATAGTGTCTATACAAAAATGTGGAGATCGAGTGTCCAAGATTCATAATGCGATGAACCGAAGCTGCTCAATTATTCCTTGGCATGTCTTCTTGAGTCAACTTAAAGCTGCAAAGGAAAATACATTATTTCACAAATATAAGATACATGAAAACAATGAGCTAGTTGAATGAATGAATCCTCACCTAGTGGTGTACCATCCATAATCAGTGATATCTTTAAGTACATTGAAGGAGCAATTAAGTTTCTGCTACCAAATCCGAAGGACCTTGAAAACTGTTGGAATTGTCATTATTTGTGGAACGATTATTGACTCATTAAGATTTAGAATTAGTTGTTTTTGAATAAACCTATTCCTGAAGAATAGGATTCTATTTTAATTTATTCTCCCTTCGAAATAGCCATGATATAGTCATGTAAATTATGACTCCTTATTTTACTCATTTTTCAGTTTCTGTATTGGCTATATTATGCCATTTATTTCATTGAATAAATCAAGCTTTTTACCGCTACAATACAATCTGAGTTTAACAGTGGTATCAGAGCTCACACAAAGACCTGATTTTTTTTAGAGAAAAAAAAATACACACACAGTTAGAAATCGAGTGAAACATAGAAGGAGAGGAAACAACAACAGGCCATGGCTGACGGCAATAACCTTCTCAGTATTCTGAAGTTTGATGGAGACTATGATCATTAGTCCATGCTAATGGAAAACTTGTTGAGATCAAAGGAGTACTGGTGTTTGATGGAGCAAGGCTATGAGGAGCCAAAAACACTTAAGTCACTCACAGCAGCAGAACGTCGAACCTTGGAGGAGAAAAAGCTAAAGGACTTGAAGGCAAAGAATTATCTTTTTCAATCTATTGATAAGAATATTTTGAAAAAATTGTCACGTATGGTAGGAATCTAAACTTTTTTTATATGGGTTTTTCAAAACCCTTCCATATGGTATGGGATAAAATAGTCATTAACTCAAATCCTAAATAAAATTGTTTCCCAATATAATTCAAAGTTGAGATATTTTTATAAAATTATGGTTTTTTGGGTAAGCAATGAAATATATTAATATGAGAAGAAGGGGTTCTCCAACCCATTACACTCGATTAACTAAAAAGAATGACAGAATAATTAAATTACAGAAAGTCTAATGGGAACTTAGTCCACTCATAAACAACACAATCTGCAGCCATGCAACCAGTAGGCCTAAGAGCCAACCACTGCCAAGAAATCAAGACAATGCGGTGAAAAATGAACTCTATATTACAAATTTCATCATTAAAAATAATGTTGTTCCTCGAGCTCCATATGCACCAACACGATATAAACCAAATCGAGCAAACCGCATTAATATTGCATCTATCTTTCAACACTAAGAACCATGACAGGGCATGACCACAACAATTATGACTAATAAACCAATCATTATCCCTAATCGATATCATTTTTGGATAATCGAATAAAACATGGAAATTAAAGATCCTCGTTCTAGATAAAGCATAACATGCACACCTTGTCATGGTTAGAGGCAGTGTTTTTAAAACCGGACCGGTCATCAAACCGGTGAGGCTACTGAGTCACTGGTTTATCGGTCGAACCACTGGGTCATTGGTCGAACCGCATGATCAAACCGGATCAAACCAGATCAAACCGGTTGAATAAACATAACATTATAATAGGTATAAAACCGGTTGAACCGGATGATTCAGTCTCTAAAAAATATAAATATCACTTAAATTTTTTAAAAATATCATATCAAATATTTACTAGTTCATAATTTAAATTTAAATTTTAAACAGAGTCTAATTGAAAAATATCACAGTATTACACATAGCAAAATAGTACAAAATAACAAAATGTACTTGCAAACAAGGTCTAATTTTGCATCATAATCTAATTGAATAGTTTTTAACAAAATAACTATGTCTACTAAATTTAGTTCCAAGGAGGGAAAACTATTTCAATGTTGGG
Source organism: Lathyrus aphaca (assembly GCA_963966055.1). Lineage (NCBI taxonomy): Eukaryota > Viridiplantae > Streptophyta > Magnoliopsida > Fabales > Fabaceae > Lathyrus > Lathyrus aphaca. The sequence goes on along the minus strand of OZ014519.1, from coordinate 709,478,533 downwards.
ATCATCTTCTTCAATATCAAAACCATCAACAAAATCAACTGGATCCGCATCACCTTCACCATCAATGATATTATTACTTTGATCGTTTCCTCCAGAATTAAGTTGTGCATCACCCTCAATATCAACCTCATCCAAATTTAATTGATCTATAACAAAAATCAATTTAGATAGTTATGCAATTGACATATAGTAAACAAAATTGTAATTCACAATAATTAATGTCATACCAAGATCGTTTGAAACAGGATGAATTGTCATACTAGAAAGATCTTTGCGTAGTGCTTCAACTTCCTCAATAGTTAAGAATGGCGGTGAATCCTCCAACACCCAATTAGAATGATCACCAAGTGTTTCAAAATTGATAGGATCATAATTTTGTTTCTTCTTGTTTCTATCAATCATTAGAATAAAAATTAATTAAACATTCTAATCATTATTTCTCAATTCACTAGAAATAAATAATTTCACTAATATCACTATTTTATTACTAAATCATATAATATTTTACTTAGGATTTGACCTGTATATTGCTAGTTCTAACTTCTAACAGCATGTCACTATTTTATAAATAATATAACATTGTTGTAACATTGCTAGTTACTAAATAATAAAACATTGCTAGTTCTAACAGCATGTCACTATTTCTAATTACTAAATATAATAAGTACAATACCTGTTTTGTAGCCGTAAATTATAACGAACAAAGACGAGATCATTAAGCTTTTGATGCTCCAACCGATTTCTTTTTTTTGAATGAATATGCTCAAACACACTCCAATTTCGTTCACAACCAGATGCACTGCAAGTTTGGCTCAAAATTCGAATAGCAAGTTTTTGCAAATTGGGTGCTTCAGTTCCATAAGTTTCCCACCATTGATCTAGAATAATGCATGTGAACAAATTAGAAAATAATTTTTAATACATATTGACATTGTACTAAAATCAAATGCAAAATGTTATCATCTAAATTTACCTGGCAAAACTTCATCTCGGTTTTCTACGGCAGTTGTCCTTCCAAAACTTCCTTCACAATTTTTGAATGAACTCATCTCAGCAGTTAATTTAGTTCGCAAGTCCTTACTATCATAAGCATACTTTTCAATGACATCCAAAAGGCCTTGGGTGGTGGACTTGTTTTTTTCATATTCTGGATTGAATCTACAAGATGGATTTAACCAATAACCAGCAGCATGGAGATTTTTGCGAAGTTGTGCATCCCAGCGGTTATCCAAGATCTTCAAATAAGGCTCTACTTTAAGCTTATTTCTTCTAAACCTCTTCTCAATCTCCTCTTTTGCTTTATACATAGCTCGATAGAGATATCCCATAGCCGGTTTATCTTCACTATCAACAATACGCAACACACGTACAAGAGGTTCTGTAATTTTCACTATGTCAGCACATTTAGACCAAAAGCTTGAGTCTAAGACTTGTTCCACAAATTGCTTCGCCTTGACATCTTTGGAATAAGTTGTGGTTGTCCACTCTTTAGATGTTACCATGGCTCTCAGTGCATCTTTATGATATAAAATACTTTGCAATGCAATGAAATTAGTAGCAAAGCGAGTTGGAGCAGGACGAAGTATTTCTCTTCCACCTGTATTTTGTCTCATCAAATACAATGCAAAACAATGATTATATATGTATTTGGTAATATTTGAAGCATGTGACACTGCCACACTTACTTCCTCTAACTTCCCCATGTCTTGCAACATCAAATTAATACAGTGTGTTGCACAAGGAGACCAATACAACTTAGGAAACTCCTTTTCCAACAACTTTCCAGCAGCAACATAATTTGCAGCATTATCTGTAACAATCTGAACAACATTTTCTGGACCAACATACAACACAACTTCCTTGAAAAGCTTAAACAATGTGTCTGCAGTTTTGGAAGCACCGGAGGCATCAACAGACTTTATGAAAACAGTTCCTTTGGGACAATAAACTAAAAAGTTGATAAGCGTTCTCCTACAACGATCAGTCCACCCATCTGCCATAAGAGTACAACCTGTATCCTTCCAAATAGAACGATATTGCTCTATCTGTATCTTCACATCATCAACCCACTTATTTAACAAATTACCACGAAAAGCATGCATAGTAGGAACTTTATATCCAGCACCCATGCAACAAAGAGCGTCAATTGCAGGTTGAAAATAAGGTGAATTTGCAGCATTGAAAGGAATAGATGCATCAATAAACCACTTTGAAATAGCAAGATCACACTTTTCTACCACTTCTTTACTTTGCATAACACTTTTTAAAGTAGGTTGAGCTCCCGGAGTTGTTCTGGGTAAAAAATAAGTACCAATGCAAGCGTTGTTCTTTTTACTTTTAGAGGCACCAATTCGTGGGTTCATTTGTACTTGCAATTCACCTCCCTCCTCAGTAAATGACTCGCTTTCTGCCACATCTAAAAATTTTCTTTTCTTGCTCCGCTCATTAATATCTTGTTTCATCTGAAAACGAATTTCAGCCGACACTGACTTACAAATTTCAACATTTCCTACTACTCCAGCCAAATGTTGCTTTACCCTATGAATTCCACCTCCACCAAAAGATTTGTGACAGTAGATACAAACAAGACATTTTCCATCAGGACTTTTAGTACAATGTGCCCAAGCTATATCAGTTTTTCCTCTAACATTAGTTTGAACTAAACTATGAGCTGAAGAGGCTTCTTGTGATGTTGGTTGCGATGATGGTGTTTCAGAAGATGCCATTTTCCTGTCAAATAAACAATAGCAAATGTTTTAAAAAAATACCAATAAAAATAAGGATTTTGGATTTGTTTGAATTTTTGCTTTGTTGGATTTTAATTGTGAGCAGAATCAATTTTAGAAATATTCTATAAATTCTAATCAAACATTTAAAAAAGAAACATGCAAAACGTGAATACACTCATGGCTTATTCAATTTCCAATCATTGGCACATAATATCATTTAAAAAAGATGTGTACATGTTGGATATGAATTGTCAAGTGGGAGATACATTTAAATTGAAATATCTTAACTATTTTTAATTAGCACAAGGATTTGAAGGTATTATTTGAATTGAAAAGGGAAAAGCACTTTCAAATAAGATGTATACATGCAAGATATAACTAAAAGTGAAGTGGTATAAGTACTAATACTTTTGAACTGATGAAGGCACGAAAACAACTTATTAATCAGGATTTTAACACATGATCCCTTACACTATCCTCGTTCTACAACCATAACAACTTATTAATCAAGATTTTAAACCTTTAACTCACCCCAAACTGTTGTTGATATGTAAATATAGTCTTTGTATAATGCAGAAACATAAGCAAAAGCATTACCATCACCTGAAAGTATCAAATTATGATCCTAAAAGTTTATTCAATGCTAATGTGTCTAAACCTGCAAACTCTTTTGCAACTGCAAGCACAACAGGTCCAAGCTTCACAACATCTTCGTTATTACGTGCCTACAGTATCATGTATGTTCATCAGGATTTTAATTGTGAGCAGAATCAATTTTAGAAATATTCTATAAATTCTAATCAAACAAACAAGGCAATGCTAAATATTCTATAAATTCAAAATATTCTACAAATTCTATAAATTCTAATATTCTATAAATTCTAATGGTAATGCTAATCAAACAAATACCAACATAAATTAATGTTAGTATATGAGCAATGGCAATGCTAATCAAACAAAGACCAACACATTTTCATACACTGGTTTGACATCCATTACAAACCAGTTTCATACAAACACAGATTTAGGCAGCTACATTCATTGACATCCAAACAATAAAACCAGCAAATTAAACCGTACAAATCAATGGACATTTTTTTTACTTTTTCATACAAACACAGATTTAGTTACATTCATTGACATCCAAACAATAAAACCGTACAAATCAATGAACTAACCCATTTATCTTGACCTAACCCTAATTTAATCTTGAACAATTTAATCTTCAATAATTTCAATAGAGAAAAATTAAATGGAAACAGAGGAAGAGGAGTATTGAACCTGGAAAGTGGAATGGTGAGTTGTTGGTATGTTGCGGCGGAGAGGACGAATTTGAAGTTGGTGGTGCGGAGAAGAGAACGACGGTGGTGTGGCGAGGAGAAAGAAGAAGGTGACACGAACACGATGGTGGGGACGAAGCCGGTGGAGGAGACGAAATGGCCGGTGGTGGGGATGAAACGGTCGGTGGTGGTTAAATGGTTTGCTTGCTTTGTTTTGTTTGGAGGAGGAAGAGGAAGACAGAAACTACACGTGAATTTAGATTTTGGAAAGGAAAAGGATAACAATTTTTTATTAAAAATTAAAATTGGATTTAAATTATAAAAAAAAAAAAGCAGTGAAGTAGTGAACCACCAGTTTAATCAGAACCGCCGGTTCCCGGTTTTCCCCGGTCCAACCCGGTTTTCGCCATTTTTCCACGGTTTGACGACAAGGCCGATCTAGCTTTTGAACCAGACCGGATGCTGGTCCGGTTCCCGGTTCAACCGGTCCGACCGGCCGGTCCGGTCCGGTTTTCAAAACACTGGTTAGAGGTAACAATTCCTCTAGCCGCAAGGTTCATCAGAGTGGGGAGCCTATCAAGAATCATCCTCTAAGCAAAAAATTTAACCTTCATTAGAATCTTTGAATTCCACATGATTTCCAATACGGTCCTCTCTGATTCTCCCAAAACCGCACATTCCAACCAGAAACAACAACAAAACACATGGATTCCCTTCCAATCCTATGACGGGCTTCTTATCAGCAATAACCGCAAGCAGCAAGTCCAAGTCAGCATTTGCATTATTATACCCTGCAAACCACGCCAGATCAAACTTCTAGTACCAAATCTCGTCCGTCCAACCACCAAACTGGTAAACCATCCAATCCTTAGAAGCAGAATGTTGGAACAAGGAACTTAGAGCAGATAGGCACAATGTCAGCTCATATCACATGCCAAAAGGGAATCCGTAAACCATTCCCTAGGATAGGCACAACATACTTGTTGAATGAAGTCTCTACCATAGGAAAATTAGACGTCAGTAAATCTCTAAACCAAAGGGAATCCAACACAGAAACAACATCAGCCAAAGAGTTCAAGAATTGGGCAGCCACATTCCCATATCTGTACCGAATAATCGGGCTCCAAATAGCATCTCTGTCATGAATAAGCATCCACTTCCACTTAGAAATCAATGCAATGTTAAATAGCCCAACATGTTTGATACCGAAACCTCCGCTACTCTTAGATTTGTAAAGTCGATTCCAACTCACCTCCGCTACTATATGGTTTCATTATACAGTGTTGTATAATGATGTATCATGTATGTACTCGGATCTATGGTTTTGGTTTTATAAAAATATAATATTTTTATTTATTGTTTATTGTTTATTTTATAATTATAATTAAAAAATTAAAAATTTACTAATTTTTTTATACAATTTATTAATATTTTTATTAGAGATTTTTTTTTTTAAAATTACGTAAGAATTCTATAAAAGAAACTTTCCTCTCAAATATGAAAAAGTAAATCATACTAAATAATAATCCTATAACATCTTTTAATAAATTTTCATGCCAAAACTTCTCATCCATTAATATAAACAAAATAATAATAATAATAATAATAATAATTAAATAATAATAATAATAATAATAATAATAAATTTTCTCACCAATTAATTTCCCCACGTAATTTTTCGTCAGAAACCCACCTCTCCAATAAATATTCCTATAATTAATACTATTTTTTATTCACCATATAATTTATTCTCATATTTATAGTGGTTTACAACTTACAACTTCGCACTCCCTAATTAATTAAATAAAAAAATTAATTAATTTTCTCATCAATTAATTTCCCCACGTAATTTTTCACAAGACATCCACCTGTTCTCCAATAAAATTTCCTATAATTAATACTATTTTTTATTCACCATATAATTTATTCTCATATTTATAGTGGGTTACAACTTACAACTTCACACTCCCTATATATTTGCCTTGGTTTGCATACCCTAGTCTTCTTAAATTAGGTTAATCGCTGCAACACTTTCTTTCGATAAATATAGATATTGATCACATTCATCTTGGTTAGTTACAATGGCAGAAGAAGGATCAATTGGGTACAGTATCAGTGTTTATACAACCCATGGACTCCATTCAAAATATCGACCACATAATAGACCCAGAAGACCCGTCGCTTCAGATTTCTTCAAGTTTCAAGTCACAGCATACCTTCGAGATTTCTCTTCAACTCCTATGACGGCATCCGTCATGTTTAGAACCTCGATACATATAAATTGCAATGACTTCTTCATGCACGACCAGAACTTCCTTTGGTTATACTTACAGGAATTCTCCTCTCCGTATTTCAACTCTGAAAACCTTTCCCAAATGACACTCACCCTTATACCTAAGGTCAAACGACTGTTCTTTCCCTTTGATATCGATATTCATCAACTTGCGCCACCGGTTTCCAATGCCAATCCTATTATCCAAGAGATTCCTATGGTTTTGACTATTATAGTTGAAGAAAGAAGAGCAGTTCAAGAGGTGATGATGATAAGAGAACGTCAAGTCATGGAAGAGTCTATGCAATTAGAAAAAACTATTCCTGCATCCAATGAAGCTATTTTGTCCCTTAAAGCATACTCACTTCCTAGAAATTGTTGCGTATGCATGGAGAGATTTCATGATGAATTAGAAGAAGGTGGTGATGGCGATGACGTGAAGGTATCAACCATGGCATGCGGTCATATTTTTCACCATAATTGTATTGTAAAGTGGCTCCAAACAAGTCATGTATGCCCCTTATGCCGTTATGCTATGCCCACTTGAATATCGTGTGATTTATTCTTTTTTATTCATATTTTTCCTACTGTTTTTTCTTTTGCTACTTGCACTCTTAAGATTTTTTTTCCCGCATTAAAAACCTCCCCCATCAAGCAGAGGTTCCAATTTGTGCTTCCGGTTTCATGAGTTTCCATAAAAGTGAGCATGTGGTCTTTATTATCACTTTTTTTAAGAGAATATATATATATATATATATATATATATATATATATATATATATATATATATATATATATATATATATATATATATATATATATATATATATATATATATATATATATATATATATATATATATATATATATATATAAAGGCACAAAATCAGAAAAGAAAAATCCTTAATAGGAAGAAAAGGTGAAAACAAGACATGTAAAAATAAATCTCAACCATTTATTATCACCACTATCATATTATCCATATTAAAAAGGAAGTTAAATTTAAAATCAATTTAAAATTAATCTCTAAAATAGTGACATGTGTGCATTTTTACCTATCTTCTTCAAATTCATTCGTACTAAATAACATTGCTCATAAGAAATTGACCGGAATAAGAGGTACCAAATAATCGGTATATATCGCGAGACATGGAAGTTCAAGAGTACAAAACAAAAAATTTATATGCCGGAAAGTGAATGTAAAACAAACTAGTAAAATAGAAATAAAACCAAACAAACAATTAATTTTAGGGTGTTTGTCTGACACGCCAAGCACCTGTTCGGGCAGTTGTAAGTCTGTCCGACGATGCAGTTTCTGTTCGACATGTTAGGCTATGGACCAACGGTGTCCTCGAAACCCAGTCCGGAACAATAACAATTTACCATTGTCATATATACGTTTACATCTATCTATGAAATATTTGATAATAGTTATTGGTATAAAAATATACATGTTTTAATATTTATTAAATATATGCGAGAAAGAGAAAAAAAACTATAAATAACATGTATTTAATTTTCTATGATAGAAAAACTTACTAAAAATTGATATTTATATTTTGTTATTTTCTCTTTGATATATATATATATATATATATATATATATATATATATATATATATATATATATATATATATATATATATATATATATATATATATATATATATATATATATATATATATATATATATATATATATTTCGAATCTAAAGGTATGTACTAATTTTTATTTATTTAGAATCATAAAGTCATATAATTTTTAAATAATTCATTTTTTTTACGTTAGTAGTTTTTTTCAATATAATATTTGACTTTTTCAATAATTTATTTTTAATTTACTATAAAACAATTGTATATATTTTTACCATTTATCATTATATTTTCATGATTATTATTTATCATTATTATTTCATGACTATCAATAATTTTTTTCTTCATAATTACCATCTAATAAGATTTTATTTTATTATTATATTATAATGATAAAAATAAAATTTTATTTTTTATTAAAATAAAGTTCCATAATAATTATAAATACATTTTTTAATTAATTTAAAAAATATAAATAAAATAATAAATTGATTTAGATTACTATAAATAAAATGTAACAATAAAAGTTACTGTAAATAAAAATCGGGAGGAAGAGAAAAAAATTTCATAAATAAAAGCACCTCTAGTGAATTCATAAAATAAATTGATATTTATATTTTAGGTTATTTTTCTTTTACCAATATAAATATTTTTAAATATAAAGTCATACCATTTTTAAACTATTTATTTAGAATCAAATTAACAAATAAAATAAATCAAATATTATACTTTATATAGGAATATATATATATATATATATATATATATATATATATATATATATATATATATATATATATATATATATATATATATATATATTCTAAGAATATCGAATAATTATAAGTAAGTAAATCAAAGAATAATATTTAATATTTGTTAGTGTAGATATCAATAGATAAATCAGAAACAGATATAAGAATAATATTGAACATTTGTGATTTGATGAATTTCATCTTATGGTATATTAAGTATGAGAATGCCCAGCAAAAAAAACAAATTTTGCTCCAACTCCTGCATTCAAAGTTTAAGAAGTCCAAAAAAAAATATCAAAACTTGATTCTACAACTAATAGATATATATCTCTGAAATATTTAAAAATCGTAAGAGCAATTCCTAATGCTAACCCTTTGAAGTGGTGGTTTAACAACTTGCCAAGTGAAACACACTTACCTTATAATCTTTTCATTTCATGGTGTCTAGTGTGCATAAGTGATCGAGCATTTCATTTGCCTTATTGATGCTTGTTCCAACCATTAATCAATCGATCTAGATTTTTGTGTGTGAATATACCATCTATAACAAAGATCTCTTATATCATATGCAAATGGAAAAAACTTATGCAAATGATAAAAACAAAAGGAAAATGAAATAAAAAACTCTCGCTTCCTCAAACATAATTAGAATTCATAGATTTAGGGTATTTGTTTATCACGATATTTCATATGCAAATGATGTATTTAAAAGTGAGTGAGTCTAAAATTTAGATATGAATGAAAGTTGTTTATTAAAACTCTATTTTGCATTGTAAAAATCTTGTGTGTAACACAAAATATCAATTTCTTTGTAAGTAACAAAAAAATATCAATTACAGGACAAAGGTTTGCAAGTTGCAATTGACTATTACAATGGTACATGTGAAGAATGAGGAAGAATGACACTTGACCCATACTTACATTTTCACACAGAAGAAAGATAGGTGCTAATTACATGACATTCAGTCTTGATTTATTTAACATCAGAATTGCAACAATCTATAGCAAATGAAACAACTAAAACAAAATCAAGGATCTAAAATTGTGTTATAGAAGATTTTGAATTTCAGAAATTGATTTTACAACATCTGTAATATAAAGGATCAAACAGTCTACTCTGATGATCGCGACTTTATATGTTTGGTTGGATTGATATTGCAAACATTCAGGGTATCGCGTAGTTTTAAAAGATTGTCGAACCCACGAGGATTGATAGTCAATAGGGAGTGTCCTACAATTGCGGCGTAAGGCTAAGACTAAGGTTGTCACGAAAGAAAAGGGATAAAGAATTAATTACGAAAAATGTTTTTTGCACGAATAAAAGAAACGAAACCGTAGAATGATTTTCGGGACTCTGAGGGACTCTATAGGATTCGGGGCTGAAATAAAAGCTGAAGTTGTTCTGACGAAAATACCAACCAAAAGGTTCGATCTCACACTCTCGCGCTATTGACCGAGCCACGCCCGATAACCCCAAGATTTTTCTCTCGCTCGCTCGGTAATTAAAGAACGTCTTTTTGAAGATGGATAAGATCGAAATGAAATATCTAAAGCGTTCTCGCTGTGTTTAGATTCCAGTGTCATGTGCCTACTATCTGACGCATACCTCAAACTCCCGCTCTATTGGACTCATCTTAGTGCATTTCTCACTCTCGTGACAAAACGCTGGTAAGCAGTCTCTCGCTCTCACGACAAGACTACCTAAATTAATCTTAGAACACAAAACCATAATTTCAGGCATTAAAATTATGTCGGTTATCCTACGGAGTCCCGTCGAGACGACGGTCCTCAAACTACGGGCTCATGCAAATCTAGCCTAACATAATTGACATTAATGTCGACATAATTACGTTAAAACATTTAGAAACATACATAATGGATTAATTTTAAGAAAATTATGTTTAGGATTTTTTAATGAAAAATTGCTTAAAGTTATGAACAAGAACATACCAAATTTGCAATAAAATAAAGTGCAGGAAATTAGACAAAGCTATAAACCCACAGGATAACCTCTTGGACTGCTCTATCCTCCAGGATCACACATAACAACACCTTGGACTGCTCTATCCTCCAGGATCATACCAAACAATATCTTGGGCTGCTGCATCCCCTAAGATTATATCATTCTACATTTTGGACTGCTTTATCCTCCAAAAGGTATATCTGAAGGACATTTTTCCGAATGGAATCTTTAATCCCATTTAAGCAATCAACCAACAACATTATTCCGCGCACCGACGAGTGCAAATATTTGGGCTTTAGTGTTCAATCCCCTTCAACCTTCAAGTCGTGAATGGCGTACATGCCAATCTAACCCCTCAGGTTTCAGAAAATTGAACAGGGGCAGCTGTTGTACCCCAAAATTTTCCCTCCCATAATCAAAGTAATATGCCTCAAGAGTTCTCTCAATAGCCACAAGGTTCTCAATTGGTTAAAAGGATTGAAGGTTTCATCAAACAAAGACTCCTCCTGAACAATGGATCTAAAACTAGGGTTTTGAATTTCTCCAAGCTAAGTGGACTTTCAAAGCCTCAAGTTAGCTTCATAAAATCCCATATACCTTAAAGAATCCTCATGTCAAGTTTCAAAGCTTTCCCAATAAGTTTGACCAGTCAAAGGCTCAGATATCCAAAAATCAGTTAACTTGGCAAAAACGTCAACTGAGATCAATTATGGTCAACTCAGAGTCAAACTTCAAGATTTTTGGTCAACATTAAGATTATGAGGTGAAATTCATCATTTGATCCAGATTTTATCATGATTCATCAAGGAAACCTCAGATCATCAAGAATCAAGAAGTTTCTAAATTAGGGTTTTCATAGTAAAAGTCAACTGAACTTTGACCAGTCATAACTTTCACACACTTCATCAAAAATTTCCCATCCAAATCTCATTTTAAAGGAAATTTAATTCTCTACAACTTTGTGTCTCACAAGCCAAGCCTAAAAATGCTTCATTTGGAAGGTGTGAGCCAAAACATTATAGGTCCTTTTGAAAGTCAACAAAAAGTCAACTTTTTCCAAAGCTCACAATTTGAAAATGGTAAAATATATGGACATGGGACGAAAAAAGTTGGATAGAGCACACTCTAAGCTTTCTAAAGAGTCTAAGATCACCTTCATAGCATTAAAATTGAGGAAGTTGTGTTTTGTCAAAGTTGGTTGATTTTTAAGGGGTGTATGAAGCAAAAAAGATCATAACTTCATTCTTTTCCAAATGGCCCCATGAAATTGCAACCCAAACTCAAAGATAAATTCATGCACGACTTAATGACCATTTATTCTGATTTTTATAATTTATTTTATATTATTTTGGATTTTATTTGTTAAAATTCAATTTTAATAAAAATGAAATATAAAAATCAAATATTGGATCAAATCTTTGTTCTAGAACCATTTACACAACATTTAAAGTGATTGGATACTATTCAATTTCGTGCAAGACCATTATGGAAGTGGTATATTTGATTTTTTAATAAAAATAGAAGGGAGATATCTTCATAATACAGTAATGAAAATCCATGAAGACAAGGCCCATATTTTGACCTAATCTTCTTCACTACATATACACAAACACAACCATAACACAGGGGATGAAATTCAGGCTTTAAAGGCACACTTAAAAATAAAAATAAAAAACCAAGAAAAGTGAGATTCAAATTTCTTGATTTAAGTTGTTTACAAAAGGTTTGAACACGCAAAAACGTTCGTAGAGGCTTCCCAAACATGCTTCAATCGTCATTATCATCAAAACATCATCCTTTTTAACAAACCGAATTTGTTTTGTGTCTCTTTTTTGTTCTTTTTGATTTACATGATTCATGCGATATAAATTGAATTTGATTGTATATTCTTGTTTGTGATGATGTTTAGGTACTATCTGGACTATTTAATTAAAGTTTGATTGCAGGTTATGAAAAACACCATGGCTAGGGTTCTTCATCCCAATTTAGGGCTTTCCAATACAAGCCATATAAATGCCTTTTGAGGACATATTTGTATTCTCTGAGCATTGGGCAATTGAATGGTCATATTATTAAGATAAAATTTTGTGTTTGTTGATGCGTTTGAGAAACATAGGTTCACCTGCGAAAATAAATTCGCAGGAAATTTTGTAGCTAATATCGCATGAAATTTCGCAGGTACCAACGAATAAGATGATGTTTTGGCGCGCTCAGAATTTTTGAAATTGCGTAATGGCTTATGTTTGTTTTGTTTCACAGGATCATTAACTATGCAGCCTGGCTCAGTTGGTAGAAGCTTCAGGGCCTGGGTTCGATTCCCAGGTCCCCCATTCTTTTTTTATATTTTGCTCTATTTTGTAGGTTTATTATATAATATTTTTTGGTCCTCCTATTACCAGGTGGCGCGCATGGCCTGATGGTATAGGTATGGTGTTGGAAACGTAGGGACCTGGGTTCGATCCCAGGCTCCCTTATTTTTGGTTGTGCGTTTTCTTTCTTTTTAAACCCTAATTCTAACCCTGATTTTTATTTAAACCCTAATTTTAACCCTAATTTAATTTATTTTTATTTATTTTGCTTTATTTAATTATTTATCATAGTTTGCTTTATTTATTTTTTCTTATTTAAATTGTTTAGAAAATTATATAGGCTTTTTGTCATGTAATTTATTTTTCCTGCTTGATTATTATGTAACTGCTCTGAAGCCGTGTGATAGCTTAGGATTTATTTTCTCTCATTTTATTTATTTTTATTTTATTTGTGTGGTTAGTAATAATAGGGAGTGCAAAACATAATTGAAAATAAATTGGACTTAGATAATTAAAAAATAAAGATAAATACTTGAATATAATCACTCACACACGTAAGTCGACCGTCTTACGATCGCTATCTGCACCTCCTAGGGTTATTCCTCTCAGTTGCCTTAAACAAATGGTCAAGCCCCTCGAAAATGGGGGTGTCTTAAAAAGCAAAGTCCCTACAGAATAAAATCATCATAGTCTCTTCAGATTGAAAGATTAAGTCCCTACGAGGTTGCATACGATATAATGATCTTGTCTCTTCGGTAAATATGATGATGGTCCATACGAATTGCTAAAGACACCCCTTAAGTTGCCTTCATTGACCATACGATGACCCTACACCTGTCCCTCAAACAAATCCAAGGTAATGACTACCTTCTCCTTAATAGTAGGGACAATCTTACCCTTGAAAGAAAATAAAAGAACATGAAAGACTAGTCTAGGGTAGGTACAACTTAGTTACTTGATCACATTTTAAATACTTTTCACACCTCACTTTTTTCAAATATCTTCAAAAAATAAGGCTTTGTATACATCCATACGAGGATCATTGCAAAGTACTTAGACAAATTTATAAACACACAATACACTTTCCTTTTTTCAAACGAATAAGTGAGCTAAGTAACTAAGAGCCCATGGATAATCATGGATATAAAGGGTGTTAACACCTCCCCTTTATATAACCTACCCCCCGAACTCAAGTCTTTAAAAATAGGTCTTTCCTGTTCTTTTATGCCATTTCCATATGGATAAATAAAAGTCGGTGGCGACTCTTACTATCCGCAACATATATAGAAAGTTAGTTCTCCCACCGTGTTACACATAGAGTATTCAATATTTCTTTTAACTACTTGGCCTAACATTCCACGTGGCACACAAATTAACCTCTCTCTATATGGGTCCAAATTTTGCAACATTAAGTAATATCTTAAACACATGGGCATGCAAATTTTTGCATGCATATTTGGATATCCAACATGTAAGGAAATGTCATATCAACATAAAATTAGAAATAGTACACACTCCTTCAAGTTCCTACATGATCTTCTGCATGCTAACATTGCAACTAAATATTAATACCATTGCTCAATTCAACAGTGGAAATAGATCAACTGTATGTGGATTGAAACAAAGAACACATTGAAGCTGCATATTCAGAAGAACACAAAATACATCCAATTACTAATGGGCATAAAACCATGTCCATTACAACTTTTAACACTTACATTACATTAAACCATACAACATGCCTGCAACAATTGAACAAAACAATAGGTCGCTAAAACATTCCAACCTTTACTACACAGACTAATATATTGTTCTTCCTATTTCAACCGATACAACTTAAACCCAACTAAAAAGACACTTTGTTCAAGCTTCCTAACCATAAAATACCACCTTTCAAACCACAAAATTACATAATCACTAACAGACCCATCAGTCTCTCGCAGGTTCTCGTTTCACAACCACCAATATCTCACTCGGAGGAGGATATCTGATGCAAAACTCCAAACGGTCTCCTTCTTTCAAGTCTCTGTCTTTTGCGAAGTCGTACCATCCACCAAGCAAATACTTCTCCATTTTTCCTTCCCTCATTTTCAATTTGCAATAGTACACACATAATGATCTGTATCATATAGGATGATTGAGTCTTGACGTTTGCGAAGGCAAATCCTAATCACATTGCACGGTATTTACTGTACATTAGAAAGGCAATTATATTATTCAACCAAACAATATATCAGATGATTATATATCATTAAAGGAATTTAAAAATGTCTAACCAAAACATTCGAACGAAACGCCTTTGCATTTTCCACAATCCTGACCCAGTTTACTTCATTATCTTCTTCATAGATAGGAGTAAATTTTCTGCATTCAGTCCAATCAAAACCAATTAGTATATATATATATATATATATATATATATATATATATATATATATATAGCTGACAACTAATATTTAGTACTATAATAAGGCGGTGACATTATACGTTTCCGATTTCTCACCTTTCACTATCAGAGTTTATGGTATTGTACTCCTGCTCCTTTTTAACTTCAACAAAGCCCGACCTTGCTTTACATTTGCCTGCAACAATAATATCTATTTTGGCATTCAAAAATACACCTTCAAAGACCTTAGCTTTTCCCTTTGAGTCTTTTGAACACTGCCCTGCCTTAATTACCTTTGCCCTTCTAACCTACATTGGACTTCATCCTGGAATCATGAGGCCCTACTGTTTTCCCCTTCACACCCACATCGACACCCCCATTAATCATTAGACCCTTATGTTTTTTCTAAGCAACACATTCCTCCTGCTCCTTTTTTACCTTGAGAAAACCAGGGTCTGCTAAACCTTTGGCTGCATCAACATTGTGTGTTTTGTCAGCCAAATGTAATGATTACGTTAATGTTTCAATACAAAACTCTTACTGTGGCGTGGTGTGGTCGTTCATGTTTTGGTGGTTCCTCGAAGAAGCCATTGAAGAGTGAAGAACTTCGTTGTCGATCAGATTGAGAAATAAACGTTTGATACTCTGTTAGGACGTTTTGGAACGTTTTGTAGGCAAATCGTTTGATATCTTGTAACCTTTTTCTTTGCAGTTATTTTTGCACTTAGTACACTTAATGTAATTAATAACATCCTTTGATATTCTACCATTATCTTCATCTTTTTACTAATTTTATCTTAACACAAAATTCTTATACTTTATATGTATATTACTAACAATTAAATATTACTATTATATTTATATTTAATATTTTCTTTTTTCTTTCATTTTTACAAAAAAATTTCTAATCTTTTTTTATTTTCACATTTCTATCTTTAACTGTTAATTTTTATTACTAACATTTTTATTATATTTGTTTTAGATGACATTTTGAATAAAACTTTTTATTTTATTTGTGGTAATTCAGTGGTTCTCACCGTATCATCCGGTTAAAAACGACAACGACAACAACACATGACTCTTCGCTTTGTTCTCTCTTGTCATAGATCTCATCCTCCATAACACATTACCTCCAAACACTCGCTCTTGCTTCTTCTTCTTCTTTTGAATCTTTCATTCTTCAAATCAAACTTCTTCTTCTATTTCTTCGATTACAGCCACCTGAGCATAGTGTGAAAGTGGCACAATGGGTGATGATCCTAGAGGAAAGCATAGAATCCTGATGGTTTCAGATTTTTTCTATCCCAACTTTGGCGGCGTCGAGAATCATATTTATTATCTCTCACAATGTTTACTCAATTTAGGCCACAAGGTTCATTTACCTCTTAATTATCGTTATCTTTCCATTTTTAACATTCCATTTTTGATTCCTTGCCCTTTTCTAAACACATTTTGCTAATTAGGGTAATTTTCTCTCTAACGGTATAATTAACTAACTTATTAGGTTTTGTAGCATTTTTTGACTTATTAGGCTTTGGAACAACTTATTTTCATAAGTCCTTTTCTTAAAAGGACCAATCCCATCATCCACTCGGTTATTGTTAGTTATGGTGAGTATGTAATAATGTGAAATTCAATGAAATAATTCAGGTGGTGGTTGCAACTCATGCGTATGGAAATCGATCCGGGGTTAGATATATGACTGGTGGTTTGAAAGTATACTATGTTCCATGGAGACCTTTTGTTATGCAGAATACGTTCCCGACCATATATGGGTTATTACCGATTATAAGAACTATTCTTATACGAGAAAGGATTACAGTGGTGCACGGGCACCAAGCCTTTTCGACATTTTGTCATGAGTCTCTCATGCATGCAAGAACCATGGGATACAAGGTTGTGTTTACGGATCATTCGCTTTATGGTTTTGCTGATATAGGAAGCATCCACATGAATAAGGTGTTGCAGTTTACCTTGGCAGATGTGACTCAAGCCATATGTGTTTCTCATACAAGCAAGGAAAACACCGTGTTGAGGTCAGGTTTGCCGCCAGAAAAAGTTTTTGTGATACCTAATGCTGTTGATACTTCCATGTTCACGCCAGCAGTGGGTCGTCCGAGAACATTGGAAGAGATCGTTATTGTTGTTATCAGCCGGTTGGTTTATCGGAAGGGGGTTGATTTGCTCGTGGAAGTCATCCCGGAAGTATGTCGGTTACATCCCAATGTGAGTTGATAAAAGCATTACTATTATACAAACAAAGTTTTACTTCAGTACTGATATTAAGTTTGACATGACATCAAAGATTGTGAATATTGGGATGGATTAGAGTAATTTGCTTCTAATTTTTCATTTTCAAAGGCATAATTTATATATCCTTTTGAAGGTTCGTTTCATTGTTGGAGGTGATGGAGCTAAGCGAGTGCGGTTGGAAGAGATGAGAGAAAAGCATTCTCTACAAGATCGAGTAGAAATGTTGGGAGCTGTGCCACATGCACAAGTCCGATCTGTTCTAATACGTGGGCATATCTTCTTAAATAGGTTCAGCTCATTTATCAAATTCCTCTGCTCTTTTTAAAGCTTTGCAACAGCGAGTTTAAAATTCTTCTGCTTAATTATGAAAATTAGGCAGTTCTAGAAGTTTGAGTTTAGTTTAATGATGAGATGTTGGGGCTCTTACATCACCGCCAGTTATGGTGCGCATCTAGTTTTTGTCATCAATAACATTTGTATTGTTTCAGTTCCTTAACTGAAGCTTTTTGCATAGCTATATTAGAGGCGGCTAGCTGTGGATTGTTAACAGTCAGCACGCGTGTTGGTGGAGTTCCTGAGGTAGGTAGTGCGACAGATTTTGCTTTTATGCCTGTTTGGTTTCTTTCCAACTCAACAGTTTTGGGTCACTGTCCTTAAAGTCTTGATATAGATGCAATTCTTTGCTATATAGGTTTTGCCAGATGACATGGTTGTTTTAGCAGAACCTGATCCGAGTGATATGGTGTATGCAATACAAAAGGCCATATATATGCTGCCAAAAATTGATCCACAAGATATGCATAATCGAGTGAGTTAATTGTTCAAATCTTCTTTTCGAGCCATTTGGTGGGTAAACTAGTTCTTTTTTGTTTACGTGTTTTTTTGTAGATGAGGGAGCTCTACGACTGGAACGATGTTGCTAAAAGGACTGAAATTGTGTATGACCGTGCTTTAAAGTGTTCCAATCAAAATCTGCTAGAGCGTCTCTCACGGTACACTCTAAACATCATAGGTTCAATTTGGACACAATGACAACATGTAGTAGAGAGTTGTTGACAGGCCAGTAAAACAAGTAGTAGGTGAATAAGGTGCTATTTCTAACCATTGCTGATTTTCTCTTTTCTTTAGATACCTCGCATGTGGAGCGTGGGCAGGGAAGCTGTTTTGCTTGGTTATGATTGTTGGTTATCTGTTTTGGCAGCTATTGGAACTATGGCAGGTAGGCAGTGGTGTTGGATGTGTATGACATTTTCATTATGATTGCATTTTGGTAACTGTGTTATTTGTGTATTTCCCTTATTAGCCTGCAGATGATATTGAGGAGGTTCCGGATTTCACTCTTCCACACAACCGTGATGACGAGATATTAAAAAATGCACAATGATATCAATGGCATGTTTTGATGTTTTAGTGTACCACATAGTTATGTTTTGTTCACTAATCTGAAATGCAGAAGAATACTGACGGGGTGTTGTCATAGCTGCACTCTGTCCCGTTCCCAGGCCTTGTAAAAGGAGATAATTATTAGTCCCTTGCATTGTTGGTCGGCACTTGCGTGTGTCTGAAATTGGAAGCTGGAAGCACTCTTATTCACCTGCGTGTTTGAAATCGGAAGCCGGAAACACTCTTACGCGATATAGAGAACCACGGTAAGCTATCTTAGTGTAAATGTCAATGTTTTCTTACATTGCTTTTTTGAGCTTGGTCATACACAATAATTTAGTTTGTAAATTAAGGTTCTGAATATTTTGTACATGTGCTTCTCGAGCTAGGATATCTTTGAACCTGTGGAAGCAATTCTAGGATGATACTGCCAATTTTATTACCATTTTTTGTTGGGTTAAAATGATCTCGTTCAATTTTGTTTTTTTTGAAGATGACAGTATAATTGTATTTTCGATTCAAATAATCTATGTTAGTTTTACTATGCATAGCTGGTTCTACTTCTGGTTAATATTGACCTCTTTCAATCCGACTTATGTTAGTTTTAATATTGATTATATGTATAAATTGAATGCTAGGTCGTTATCTAGAAGCAACATGCTATATAGTTTGAGTATAATGTTGCCTGAATGCAGTGAAAATAAGCACATGTTCTCACTTTTCCGCAAATGTTTGTTGATAAAGAACTTAGTTCCCGAGAGTATGACTGATTTTGGAATGTGGAATATAGACACTTTTATAGGAAAGTCTAAAATAGTGGAAATTATGGTTAAGAGGAAGATGAATTTTATTTGTCTACAAGATATCAAATAGATGATTGAAAAAGTGAAAGAATTAAACAACTCAAAATTTAAGTTTTGGTACGGGAACGAAGTTAGATCAGAATGAGGTGAGAATTATGTTTGACAAGGTCCATAAAAAGGATATTGTGGGTGTAAATAGGGTATGAGATCAAATAATAACCCTAGCAGAATACCTTAGAGTAAAGGTTTGGGAGGAATTAGTACACTCTTATTTTAGAATATACCACCAGACTCTTTTAAGGAGGAAATTTGAATGGATGTGTAAGGAGCAAATCAAATAGAGAGGTTTTAATGGATTACATGGGATATGGCCTCGGTAAGGTAAATTCGAAGGGTAGATTCTTCATATATTTTTCGTCAACTTTTGATTTTAATATAGCTAATATGTGATTTAGGATATAGATTAACGCCGTATCACATACTAGAGCGAGGGTGACATATCCTTAGAAAAATTCTTTCTTATTTGGAAATTAGATAGAAAAATTTACTTGGACTTTAAAATTATATATACAGAGAGAGTCAAACTATCTAACATAGATTATTGATTATGGATGTAAGAGTCAAGTAGAGAGTAAAGAGAGAAGCCACACAGGGACCTTATAGATTAGGTGGTGACATGTTAAGGGCTAAAACTAAAAGATTCTTAACACAATCTTAGTGGTGGTTTCAGATAGGCACAAAGAAGTGAAAATGTTATATGGGACTAATGATTCAGAGGATTAGAAAAGTAGTAAAATAGACGTTGGGAAAATGTTGAAACTTGTTAAAATGATAAGAAAAAGATCAAGAAGGCGGTGAACCAAGAAAAAACTCTAGCTTATATATATATATATATATATATATATATATATATATATATATATATATATATATATATATATATATATATATATATATATATATATATACGCAATGCATGTATACACAATGCATGTCGGGTACGGTCCAGTCTGTTGGGCACAGACCCAAGACCCATTACCTGGGAGTATGGGGATAGCGTCTCTCCCGCGTGTCCCACTCCATCATTTGTCTATGTCATTATCTCCTAATTTTAAGGAGTAGTTTGACCAAAGGCAAGACCACGTGTTAGGTCTTATCTGCTCTTACCCAAATCTTGACAGTTCTTCCCTGGGCCTAACTGATCCAACCCATAGGAAGAATCTTGGCCCAGCGTTGGGGCATATTATAAATACCCTCTTTCACTAGAGTGTCAGGTATTCTATTATTTACTACTTTATGTGCATGCTCACTCCATATGCTCTTTCTCATTTTGACATCGGAGTATCTTGCAGGTATACCCTCATTTCTTCACTGTTGTAACTGCTCACCATTAGAAGGTTCCTCCTGATCAGGTTAGATCAGTGGCGTCGTCTATGAGAAACTAAAAGTTCTCCCCGTCTTTTGAAATGAAGGACCAAAACTTCACCCCGTCTTTTGACGACGACTGCCACGTCGTCCACGAGTCCGACTCAAGGGACAGACAACCTGCCACTCCGTCCCTTGAACCAGCTGCCAACGACATTCCTCGACCTTACGTCACAAGACACCTTCGAGTCCATCCCGATACTGGTCGAAGGAGATCCGACGATCATAACTATGACCAACACGTTCAACCAGACAAACCTCATGTTGTTTCAACAACAGGAGAGAATCATTGTGCTGAAAATAGAGCGTCGCACCACGTCTCCTCCGCAAAGACACTGACGATCACACAACACCTCTCTTCGCGGGTGTGGGCCCTAACTGGAGAGACCACAATCCGAGGTTTTCCAAGAAACGCGTTCGTTCCCCTCCTCGTTGGGGACGACGCTCTCTGGAGCCCAAGAAGAACAAAGCCAGAGGACACCCTTAGCAGTCCACTAGCCAGCCAAAGATATCTCCCCGTCGCGACAAAAAACCTCAAACATGACGACTACGCTGCTCCTCGACGCATATGGAGAGGGAGAGGGCTAGCTAGGCGCTTCTCCGAATACACATTGCTTACCGCTTCCCGCGAGCGTATCCTCATCGAATGCGTCAATTCAGAATTCAAGTAAGGCAAGGTGAGGTTCCCCAAACCAACAACACCCAAGCCCCACACCGACAAATCCAAATAATGTCGCTTTCACAAAAGCCACGGGCACATGACAGAGGATTGCGTCCACCTGAAGGACGCAATCGAGATACTAATCAAAGGATGCCACCTCAAGTAGTACACCAAGAGGAACGACCCCCCGACACGAGGACCAGGGCTCAAAGAGAAGCCGTGAGGACACTCCATCCGACGAATCTCCCTTCCCCGTGGCCTTTTGCATATCTCGTCCTGAAGATTTTCACCTCCCCGACTCACACGTGGAAGAATATCTTGCTGTTAGGAAAACTTCCCAACGACCTTAATAATCTCTGGAGGCGGAATGAACAACGGGAACGCTGCGATTTCAGTGAAAAGAAAATTCAATGAACTCCTGCTAACCACGTCCGACCAACTGACAACTCTGACCAAATCTCGAGGGAATTCCAACCCCATCTCCTTCTACCTTGAGGAACTCCCTAGCGGATCCCCCAACTCAAGCATCTCACTGTTGATATAGGAAAAAATGGCGCGCTTAGATGTCTGTCACATCCTGGTTGACTAAGGCAGCTCCGTCGACATCATGTAAGCCCACCTGTTCAAAACCCTCAAGCTCGACGGAAAGAACTTGTCCCTGTACGTCGAATCCGACCTCCAAGGATTCAACGGGGCTACCACGAAGCCATGTGGATCCGTAAAACTTCTCGTCTTGTTTGGAAAAAATGAGACAGCCAAAGAAATCAAAATCCAGTTCCTGGTGATAGAATGCCCTTCCTTGTACGAATGCATTCTTGTTCGAACAACTCTTGCCGAGTTGACCGCCGTGCCCTCGACGATCCACTTGAAGATGAAATACTACACCAAGTTGGGTTGTGTAGTCACGTTGCACGGGGACATTGAGGCAACTAGAAGATGCTTCGATGCAGCAATCAGAGGACAAGCCGTGATCGGCGTGGCCACCAAAGGGAACAAGAAACCTCGGGTCAAAGAGTAGAAGCCATTTTCGCGAATCAACTCCATTGACCTCGATAGTCTCCTCAGTGAAGACGACACTATAAAAGAGATCAATTAGGCCCTTGCCAACAAGCAGACACCAACTCATCTGTGTGACCAATCCCCGACGGAGATTTCGAGCTCATCCCTTTTGGCGATGACCCCGAAGGGACGTGAAGATTGACACTGGTCTCCCATCGACGACAAAGGAACAACTCGCTGTGAGACATGGCATGAATTTTAATGTGTCAAAAACTTGACATGTTTGAAAGCATAAGTGGTTCTCTAAGAAAAAACAAGAAATGACATTTTTGAAAAATGAACTGAATGAGCCGACTCAAATTCCACAATGAGCCGACTCATTCAGTGTGTTTTGGTGCCCAAACACACGGGTCCCAACAGGCTGCCTGAAGCATCATTTTGGTAGACTCATGGGTATGGACGAGCCGACTCAAAATCCTTCATGAGTCGACTCATCAAAAAGATTTTTCTTCTCATTTCGTGCGGGTCTCAACAGGCTGCCTCTCTGTTATTTTTGGCCGGCTCACCTGACAATTTGAGCCGACTCATTTAATGATTTGAGTCGGCTCATTACTGTGCTGACTCAATTTTTCATTTAATTTTTCTTTCTTTTATATTACAATCACTAACCAATATAAATAGCAAGTTTCATTTCTTTTGAGTGGTTAACAAGGAAAGTGAAAGAAATACACACATCTCTCTTCATCTTCTTCCTTCTTGCATCAATCAACAATCACACACAACAATCTTAGTCATCATTTCATTCCAATTGGGTTTTGCGTATATCCGATCTCCGGTGACTACAAATTTAAACTAGATGATTTTCCGAGAAACTTCCGCAATACATTTTCAATTAAAATTTGAAAAGTAAATTTTAAAAAGGGATCTATTCAACCCCCCTTCTAGATCCGCGCTATCGTCTAACAAGTGGTATCAAGAGCACCGGTTCATCTAGTGCTTCATATACAACTTATTGGAAAATGGACAACGATCCAACGGGGGCGTACAATAGAGCTCTAGTTTTTACCGGAGAAAACTATAGTCACTGGAAAGATTGTATGCGCATCCATATCAACTCTGTTGATAGAAAAATTTGGAAAGTTATTCAAGACGACCCTTTTCAAATAACCATGGCCGGTCCGGATAATGTCCAAATTGAAAAATCGGAAACACAATGGGATGATAATGATGAAAAGAAATGTAGCTACGATTGGAAAGCTCGAAACATACTCATAGCTTCTTTGGGAGCGGATGAATATTTTTGAGTTTCTCATCACACATCGGCTAAAGCTATTTGGGAAGCCTTACAAGTTGTCCATGAAGGAACCGATGATGTTAAGCTTGCTCGAATTAATACTCTACAATAAGAGTTCGATCGATTTCACATGAGCCAAGGGGAAACCGTTGGTGAAATGGGAAAAAGATTTTCTCACTTGACAAATCGATTAAACGCTCTTGGTAAAACTACTCCTAATGATGTAGCTACTAACAAGATTTTGAGATGTCTTACTAGGGAATGGTTGCCAAAAGTTACGACAATCAAAGAAGCCAATGATGTAAGAACCTTGGATCTAACTACACTCATTGGAAAACTACAAGAGCATGAACAAGAGCTCTTAAACTTACATGAGCATGAAGACAATGAAAAGAAAGAAAAGAGCGAGAAAAATAAAGATCATGAGAAGAAGAAGAAGTCTATTGCATTAAAGGCTTCTTCCTCAAAATCCTCCACCAATAAAGATAGTGAGAGTGATTCAAGTGATGATGAAGACGAATCAAACGAAGATATCTGTTTGTTTGTAAGAAGATACAATCGGTATCTAAAAAAGAATGAGATATCCCATTCAGACAAGCGTCTCATCAACTATCGAAGAAAATCTAATCCTTCCAAGCAAGAGTTTGTTAAAAGTACTAAAGGCAAGGAATCTTGTTACAACTGTGGAAAACCGGGACATTACAAACCGAATTGTCCTATGCTAAAGAAAGACAAGGCAAAAGACAGATATCAAAGAAAATGTAACAAGGCTAGAAGAGCATATATTGCTTGAGAAAACGATAATGATCCGTCTAGCAAAGATAACTCAAGCAATGAGGAATAGAAAGTAAATCTTTGCCTCATGGCTCATAAGAAAGGCAAGAAAGAGGTAAGACATGCTAAATATGATTATGCTGAAAAATTATCTTATAATGATTTGCTTAGTACTTTTAATGTTCTCCATCAAGAGGCTAAAGAAGCTTTCAAGCGCATTGCATCCGACAAAAGAATTTTTGCATATTTAGAGAAAAAGGTTTCGGATAATGAAAATGCTATGAAAGCTCTTAAGACATCGATGGTAGAATCTATAGTAGAAGACAAGCGAGAATGACACAACTTTCATAGTTGTGAAACATGTTGGATTTGGCAAAAAGAGGTTAAAACTCTTCAAGCCAAACTAGACAAGTTGTCACAACCAAAAATGACATTTACTATTGATCGTTCAAACTTTAGAGAATCAATGAACAACCCATATAAAAAATATACCTATGTTGTGAAGGATCAAAATAGTAAATGCAAGTCTAAATCATTCTTGAAATGTCACTATTGTTTTAAGGAAGGTCATGCAATTGTCAAATGTCGGTTTAGGAGATACTTGGTCCCTAAAGGCATTTGTCAATGGTTGCCCAAAAGCAACAAAATTTTCACTCACACTCTAGGACCTAATGAAAATTGGGTACCTTTCTCTCTTGTCTAATCATGTAGGTAGAGTGTCTTGAGACTATGGAGAAACGATGGTTTCTTGATAGTGGATGCTCAAGACATATGACATGTGATATTTCCCTATTCTATGACTTTGTGGCTAAGAAGAAGGGCTTTGTTACCTATGGTGATAACAACAAGGGAGCTATACTCGGCAAAGGTAGTGTAGGTAATCCATCTTCTACATCTATCTCTAATGTCCTTTTAGTTGAGGGTCTTAAGCATAACCTTGTTAGCATTAGTCAATTATGTGATAAGGGATATAATGTCTCATTCTCTAAAGAAGGTTGCATAATTGAACATAATGAAAACAAAGAGGATGTGTTTAAAGGCTTGAGGGTTAACAATGTATATATGCTTGATTTGAATTCGATGACCATGAGTGATCCTAAATATCTTATTTCCAAAAGTGAAGAGTCTTGGCTTTGACATAGATGTTTAGCTCATATCAACTTTGACTTGCTAAATAAGGTTGTGTCCAAAAACTTAGTAGTCGTTTGCCTAACATAAAGTTCACTAGAGACCATCTTTGTGATGCTTGCCAAATGGGAAAGCAAACCAAGATATCTTTTAAATAAAAAAATTTAGTCTCTACTTCTAGACCTCTTGAACTTCTACACATGGATCTTTTTGGTCCTTCTAGAATCAAAAGTATAAGAGAGAACTATTATGGTTTTGTTATCGTTGACGACTACTCTCGATTTTGTTGGACAATCTTCTTAGCTAGTAAAAGTGATACCTTTTCGGCTTTTGAAACTTTTGCCAAATTATCTCAAAATAAACTTGGCACAAACATTGTAACTATTAGAAGTGACCATGGAGGTGAGTTTGAAAATCATCTCTTTCAAATTTTTTGTGAAAACCATGGCATTGATCATAATTTTTCCGCTCCTAGAACTCCACAACAAAATGGTGTTGTGGAACGTAAAAATCGTGTGTTGGAGGAATTGGGAGAACTATGATTAATTATAGTAGCCTTCCTAAATATTTTTGGGCCGATGCTATTAGCACTGCTTGCTATATTTTGAATAGGATCACTATTCGACCTATTCTAAACAAAACGTCCTATGAACTTTTAAAAGGAAGAAAGCCTAATGTGTCACATCTTCATGTTTTTGGTTGCAAATGTTTTGTGCTAAATAATGGAAAAGAAAACCTTGGTAAATTTGATTCAAAGGCGGATGAGGGTATCTTCCTTGGATACTCTAATTCAAGCAAAGCATATAGAATATATAATAAAATGTTACTTATAGTTGAAGAATCCGTACATGTATATTTTGATGAGTCTTATCCGAATGTTATCAGAGAAGGTAGTGTTGTTATTGGTGCAGGTGACTCTTCTAGTGAGATTGTTAAAGACTTTGATATTTCTCTTGTGGAACCCATTCCGGATGTTTTTAATAAGGATCCGGTTGATGTGTCTAGTCTCAAAGATGAAAGTCAAGCATCTTCTCAAAATGATCTACCATTGGAATGGAAGACATCGGAAGATCATCCTATCGATAACATCATTGGAGATATCTCAAAGGGTGTCATTACTAGATCAAGGATAAGTAACTTTTGTTTTTATCATGCCTTCATATCTCAAATTGAGCCTAAAAATGCCAAAGAGGTATTACTTGATGAAAATTGGTTCCTAGCCATGCAAGAGGAACTAAATCAATTTAAAAGAAATGAGGTTTGAGATCTTGTTCCACCTCCACGAGATCATCGAGTAATTGGAACCAAATGGGTTTTTAGGAACAAATTGGATGAAAACGACATTATTGTTCGCAACAAGGCTCGTCTTGTTGCTCAAGGGTATAATCAAGAGGAAGACATAGACTATGAGGAAACTTATGCTCCTGTTGTCCGCCTTGAGGCTATACGCCTTTTACTTGCATTTGCTTGTTCACAAAACTTCAAATTATATCAAATGGATGTTAAGAGTGCCTTCCTTAACAGATATATAAATGAAGAGGTTTATGTATGTCAACCTCCTGGATTTGAAAATTTTGAAAAACTAAATCATGTTTACAAACTAAAATGTGCTTTATATGGTCTCAAACAAGCTCATAGAGCTTGGTATGAGCGCCTAAGCAAAATTTTAATCAATCAAGGTTTTTCAAGAAGAAAGGTTGACACTACTCTCTTTATTAAACGTGAAGGAAAACATTCTATATTAGTTCAAGTATATGTAGATGATATTATTTTTGGATCTACTAACATGAAGTTGGTCAAAGAATTTTCAAGTTCTATGCAAGGTGAATTTGAGATGAGTATGATGGGGGAGCTTAATTTCTTCCTCGGACTTCAAATTAGACAACTTGAAGATGAAACCTTCATAAGTCAAACTAAATATTGCAATGAGTTGCTCAAAAGGTTTGATATGACAAACTCCAAGCCTATTGATACACCAATGCCTACTGCGACAAGTCTTGATCGTGATGAAAAGGGTAAGGATGCAGATATAAAAAGGTATCGAGGTATGATCGGATCCCTTCTTTATCTTACCGCATCGCGTCCAGATATTATGTTTAGTGTATGTATGTGTGCTAGGTTTCAATCTTTCCCTAAGGAAACACATTTAAAATCAGTTAAACGCATACTTAGGTATCTTTGTGGTACGTCTAAGTTTGGCTTATGGTATCCTAAGGGTAGTGATTGCTCTTTGGTAGGTTTTTCCGACTCCGACTTTGCCGGTTGCAAAGTGGATAGGAAAAGCACAAGTGGAACTTGTCATTTCTTTTCAAACTCTCTTGTTAGTTGGCATAGCAAAAAGCAAGTTTTTGTTGCTTTATCAACTGCGGAGGCGAAGTATATTGCAGCCGGAAATTGTTGTGCCCAAATCTTATGACTAAAACAACAATTGCTTGACTTCAATATCTCTCTTAAACAAATTCCAATTTTGTGTGACAACACTAGTGCAATTAATCTTACCAAAAATCCTATTCTTCATTCACGCACTAAGCATATTGAAATAAGACATCATTTCCTTAGGGATCATGTAGAGAAAGGTGATGTGGTGTTTGAGCACGTTGATAGTTCAAATCAACTAGCCGACATTTTTACAAAATCACTTGCTACCGATTCTTTCTTCTATATCCGTAGGGAACTTGGTGTTCTTGACATCTCAGATAGATCTTGATAATCATTGCTTTGTTTGTATATTATTCTTTGGTTCAACTCCTCTTGTCTCTAACTTCTTGTTGTATAGTGTTATCGTACATCTATTTCACATATACTCGAGGTAATATCCTTCTAAACTTAGTTATCTCTATTCATTCATGATATATATATAGTAAAATATTGTTGCATTGCTTATGTTCGTATATTTATCTATTTCTTCTCTTCTTTTGGATTATGATTGGCTGTCTGTCAAATGATTAGCATAAATGATGATATTTTCATGATTTGAGGTGGTTTAAGTGGCTTTTGGTGAAAATTTTCTGTCAAAACTGTCGGGTCCCAACAGGCCGACTCATGAGTCGGCTCATGGAACCTTATGAGTCGACCTCTCTGCTTCGTTGAGCCGACTCATTTCAAATTCAAATTGAGTCGACCTATTTTACATTTTGAGCCGACTCATTGTCGCGTCAACTGACATTTGGCGGTCTTGAAAAGACGCGCCGCCTGCCTTTCCTGTTTCCTAGGTCGGCACGTCAATGCCTTCCATCAACTTTTGACTTTCAATTTATTGTTTTTTATGGATTTCTACAATACAACTCATTAACATTTCATTTTATTATCATCATCATCTCATATTTTCATATTCTCTCAAGTTTATCTCTTCAACCTAAAACCCTAAAATCCTCTCTCAAAGCTTCAAAACTCTTAACAATGGCTTCAAGAACAACAGGTAAAAGATCCCGGGGTTCTACTTCAATGCTTTGTCTCTTCTTCCATCTGATTTGGTTGAGGTTTATAACAAAAAATTCAAGAACAGGAAGGTTGTTCCTCAATATGTGTACTCAAGAACAACAACAACTAAAATGAACATTCCTCGCATTATTGAACTGATGGATTTTCAAGGTATTAATCCCTTTCTCTCATGTCATGTAGATTATAATGAGGATTTGGTCAAAATGTTCTATGCTGGTCTGATTGGTACTTTTAAAGGGTTCGAATTCAACATCCGTATGGGCTCTAGAATGTTTGTTGTTAATGCTCAAGTGTGGAAAGATTATTTTCGCATTGATCCTGAGGAAGCTAGTATCTTGATGACTGATACAACTCAAGTGGAGAATTACTCATTTCGTTCTGAACTAAACGGTATGCTTAAAGAACCTTTTGTTGAATTCATCGCTAATTCTGAATTGTTTCCGAATACAACTACTACTGGAAAAGTTAAGCCGTTGGATCGTATCCTTCATTGGATTGTTGCACACAATTTACGTCCAAAGAAATGAGGCTTTTCTCGTATTGATATGAGTGAAGTTCATCTGATATATATTCTTCGGAACAAGGTCAAAGTCAACTGGCCCCATTATTTTGCGGGTCGTATTTTTGTCCTAAAGGAAAAGAAAGGAGTTGCTCTTGCATATCCTTCCATCATTCAGAAGATCATCGACAAAGCGAAACTTGTTAGTGGTGACTTACCCATGGTATCCGTGCCTGACACAAATTGGTTTCAACAAAAGACCCTAAGTCTTATGGGTCACATATGAGACTCTCAAGAAAGATGATATCGGTATGTGGTAAGAAGTGATCAAAATCAACCGGTAGAAGACAATTCTGATGGGGATGATCTTGAGGACCAAAATGAACCAAATGTGGTTCCAAATGAAGAATTGTCCGCTGACAACGAAGAGTGGTATGACATCCCATCAAATGATTCCTATGAAAATCAAGGATGAGGTGAATGGCAACACACCAGGTGGACAAACACTACTACTCGCTTTGCACCTCCATCTCCTCCTCCGTCTCAACCACATCAAGATGATCCTTCTAGAATCATGACTATGCTCCAAAATATGCAACTTCAACAACAAGCTTACTACACAACTCAGATTGAGAGATACTCGGAGATAGAACGACGTTTAAATGAGCAAGATATCGCTTTTGCCGATTATGTGTCCATTCAAGACACTCAGTATACCGCACTGCATGATCATTTGGCTGCTCAGGACACTTCCTTCAATTCTCTCAACAACAGTTTTCGTCAATTTACCGAAATCGATATGGATGACTCACAACCTATCACTTATCGTCGCCGTTATCCATCCACTCGGGATCGTAATCCCCAAGCTTGAGAGAATCATTGCATAATGTTTGTTTGTGTTGTTTATGAATGTCGTTTATGGTTTGTTTTTGTATGAAATCATATTTCCTTTAGTTGAATTTGTTTTGTTTATTGTCATCTTTTTTACTCGCTTTTCCAAATTGTGTGTTTGTGAATGCGTGTTCCTATTGCAATTGGTTTCTCATTTGAAATTATGTTTAGCATGCTATTTCCATTGGTGGTTAACTCATATGTATCATCTTCTTTTTGATGTTGTCAAAGGGGAGATGATATTGATAGCATATAAGATCGGGTCATATAGTCATGGGGAGCTTAACAACAACATATGACGATTGATTCATCAAGTTTTTGTCATCATCAAAAAGGGGGAGTTTATGAGACATGACATGAATTTTAATGTGTCAAAAGCTTGACATGTTTGAAAGCATAAGTGGTTCTCTAAGAAAAAGCAAGAAATGACATTTTTGGAAAAATGACCTGAATGAGCCGACTCAAATTCCACAATGAGCCGACTCATTCAGTGTGTTTTGGTGCCCAAACACACGGGTCCCAATAGGCTGCATGAAGCATCATTTTGGTTGACTCATGGGTATGGATGAGCCGACTCAAAATCCTTCATGAGTCGACTCATCAAAAATATTTTTCTTATCATTTCCCGCGGGTCTCAACAGGCTGCCTCTCTGTTATTTTTGGCCGGTTCACCTGGCAATTTGAGTCGGCTCATTTAATGATTTGAGTCGGCTCATTACTGTGCTGACTCAATATTTCATTTAATTTTTCTTTCTTTTATGTTACAATCACTAACCAATATAAATAGCAGGTTTCATTTCTTTTGAGTGATTAACAAGGAAAGTGAAAGAAATACACACATCTCTCTTCATATTCTTCCTTCTTGCATCAATCAACAATCACACACAACAATCTTTGCTTGATTACGATGCTTGTTTCGAAGATAACGTTCAATCGTGAATTAGAGTTTCAGATTGGGTCTAGAGTGTGTGGGTTTTCCTTAGAAAAATTTGAAGGGTTTTCTCCTCCAAGATCGTTGAAGGTTTGGGGGTTTTGCACACAAGATCGTTCGTAGATTCAGTCGAGTGAGGTAGATTGAAGATCAAGTGGATCGTTCTTTCATATCACAGTAGACGGAGGATTGCGAAGGTCTTTGTGGGTTCGCAAGTGTTGGAGAAACTCAGTTGTGCTCAAAGTTTGGAGGATCGTGAATCCTTGCAAGAAGGGAGCAATTAATCAGAAGTTTTCTCGACACGCGTGGAAGACTTGATTCTACTTTGGATCAAGGGACAAGAAGAAAATTTGACAGCATATTCAACGTGGTTTGGTTTGTTGGTTCATTTATCTCTCTTCTTGTAAAACAATTGCGATTTAATAAAATTGTCCAATTCGATTGTGAATTGGGGGCATAATACTTCGAGCGAGGACGACGAAGGAACTGCCTCAACAAATTCCTTGTGTTCTTTACGTTTCTCGCATTTTACTTTTGTTCATCTTGATCTTGTGTGCTTTAAAATTCTGGTGTATCAAATTAGTGCACTCAAAGTGTTTGATAAATTGTTACATTCAAAAGTGATAACTAGAGTGGGTAAAATTCTGCACTATTTGATACAACAAAATTATCCTTGGTGTGTGCACTCCAAGTGTTTGGTAAAAAGCCTAACCACACAAATTCAATTTGATTGTGCCTAATTTCTTCTCTATATCATTATTAAGAATAGTTTTATCAAGTGTTGAATTATCAAGTGAATCATTTGTGAAATATTAATTCTTCTAGTCATCATTTCATTCCAATTGGGTTTTGCGTATATCCGATCTCCGGTGACTTCAAATTTAAACTAGACGATTTTCCGGGAAACTTCCGCAATACATTTTCAATTAAATTTTGAAAAGTAAATTTTAAAAAGGGATCTATTCAACCCCCTTCTAGATCCACGCTATCGTCTAACAAGTGGTATCAAGAGCACCGGTTCATCTAGTGCTTCATATACAACTTATTGGAAAATGGAAAACGATCCAACGGGGGCGTACAATAGAGTTCCAATTTTTACCGGAGAAAACTATAGTCATTGAAAAGATTGTATGCGCATCCATATCAACTCTGTTGATAGAAAAATTGGAAAGTTATTCAAGACGACCCTTTTCAAATAACCATGGCCGGTCCGGATAATGTCCAAATTGAAAAACCGGAAGAACAATGGGATGATAATGATGAAAAGAAATATAGCTACGATTGGAAAGCTCGAAACACACTCATAGCTTCTTTGGGAGCAGATGAATATTTTCGAGTTTCTCATCACATTTCGGCTAAAGCTATGTGGAAAGCCTTACAAGTTTCCCATGAAGGAACCGGTGATGTTAAGCTTGCTCGAATTAATACTCTACAACAAGAGTTCGATCGATTTCACATGAGCCAAGGGGAAACCGTTGGTGAAATGGGAAAAAGATTTTCTCACTTGACAAATCGATTAAACCCTCTTGGTAAAACTACTCCTAATGATGTAGCTACTAGCAAGATTTTGAGATGTCTTACTAGGGAATGGTTGCCAAAAGTTACGACAATCAAAGAAGCCAATGATGTAAGAACCTTGGATCTAACTACACTCATTGAAAAACTACAAGAGTATGAACAAGAGCTCTTAAACTTACATGAGCATGAAGACAATGAAAAGAAAGAAAAGAGCGAGAAAAATAAAGATCAAGAGAATAAGAAGAAGTCTATTGCATTAAAGGCTTCTTCCTCAAAATCCTCCGCCAATAAAGATAGTAAGAGTGATTCATGTGATGATGAAGACGAATCAAACGAAAATATGGGTTTGTTTGTAAGAAGATACAATCGGTATCTCAAAAAGAATGAGATATCCCATTCGGACAAGCGTCTCATCAACTATCGAAGAAAATCTAATCCTTCCAAGCAAGAGTTTGTTAAAAGTACTAAAGGCAAGGAATCTTGTTACAACTGTGGAAAACCGGGACATTACAAACCGGATTGTCCTATGCTAACGAAAGACAAGGCAAAAGACAAATATCAAAGAAAATGTAACAAGGCTAGAAGAGCATATATTGCTTGGGAAAGCGATAGTGATTCGTCTAGCAAAGATAGCCCAAGCAATGAGGAAGAGAAAGTAAATATTTGCCTCATGGCTCATAAGAAAGGCTAGAAAGAGGTAAGACATGATAAATATGATTATGCTGAAAAATTATTTTATAATGATTTGATTAGTACTTTTAATGTTCTCCATCAAGAGGCTAAAGAAGCTTTCAAGCGCATTGCATCCGACAAAAGAATTTTTGCATATTTAGAGAAAAAGGTTTCGGATAATGAAAATGCTATGAAAGCTCTTAAGACATCGATGGTAGAATCTATAGTAGAAGACAAGCGAGAATGACACAACTTTCATAGTTGTGAAACGTTGGATTTGTCAACATATTGAGAAGGTGACATTGGTGTTGATTAACACAGCAAGAAGGTTAAGACATTACTTCCTAGCACATACAATCAAAGTCCGAACATATTTACCTATAAAACAGATGCTCGGGCGTCCGGACATGGCCGACAGAATGTTAAAATGGTCTCTGGAGCTTTCGGAGTTTGACATCCAAAACAAAAGCAGAAAAGCCCTAAAGGCACAAGTTCTGGCCGACTTCGTCGACGAAATGACCTACCAACCGACCCCGATTAGCGACGCTCACAAGTGGACAATATTTGTAGATGGAGCCTCTAGTTCGACGGACAGTGGCGCGGGCATCATCCTCGAGAATGAGGATGACATATTGATTGAAGTCTCGTTGGCTCTAGCTTCCCCGACTTCGAACAACCAAGCCGAGTATGAGGCATTCCAGACAGGCCGAGAGCCTCGGGGCAAAAGAAGTAAAAATCTTCACCGGTTCTCAGCTCGTCGCATCCCAGGTACGAGGAGAGTACTAGGCCAATAACGACAATCTCATCATGGGAAGTCCAACACGTCCCGCGCAAGCACAACACGCAAGAAGACATGTTATCTAATCTGGTGAGCACGCAGAAGAAGAGCGGTAATAAATCGTCATTCAAGAGATCCTTGATCGGTAAAATAGCAAGTGTACTATTTTATCGATGTAGTAATAATATGGGTTATCCTCAGTGTCGGTCTTTTGAGGACTGTATAATAAAATTAAGTTTGTGTGAAACGATTGAACAAAAATCCTTGGGTTGTTTAAGGTTGAAAATGTTTTTATATTAAAACTAAGAAGGTAGAAATCCTTAATAAAATACGTTAAGATGACAAGTATGAGAATTACACTAGGAAGGTGTATAATTTGCAAGATAATGACTCGATAATTTCAGACTCTAAAAAGGTGTGCATAAAACCTTATCTTTCCGATGTTTAAGGTTATTTTTCCAAAATTCATTTTAAGAAAAACCTTTGATATTCTTCCTCGACCCTAATTCCTCAGTGGCCTAGGAAGAACATCAAACAATAGTTGGGTATTCCAATTCCTTGGTAATATCTATCGTGGTAAAAAGTATGCAACAAGGTTAGGGTGATTGGACAGACCAAAACCTAACTACGATCTATTATCAAATTTTTCAAAAAGATAACGCATTGAGAACGTTACATACAATAAATATTAAAGTTAAACACACAATTTTATAAATTGAGAAACTCAAAAGTCATTACAATTGAAAATTAGGGACACCCCCTTGCATTGAGGGGTTTAGCCTCTCATGTTCATAATAAAAATCAAAACAAAGTATGAGAAGAACATAGACATTACAATAATCTTTGGATCGCTTGGATCGTCAATTGCTTCCGCTCTTGATCGATCTTCGTTCTCCTAGAATCTCCACTCTCAAACTTGCCTCCTAAAGCGTCCAATTTCAAAAGTCAAAAATTCCTTTTCTCATAGCTTCCTTAGCTTAGTTGTATCTGAATCCCAATAACTCAGCGAAAATACCCAAAATACCCCTTGAGGTTACAAAAGACCAAACTAGGAAAAGTATGAAAATTTCACTTCCAGAGGTCCTGACACGGGCCGTGTTATGGGACACGGTTGGCTGTGTCAGGCTGCAAATACTTGGGCAAAGAAAGTTGTCCTTCAGGGGCCCTGACACAGGTCGTGTCATGTGACACGAGCACCCGTGTCAGGCTTCTGACTTTTGTTGTTTCTCATTGAGGATTTCCCTTCCACGCATATCCTGACATGGGCTGTGTCGTGTGACACGGGCACCCGTGTCAGGCCTTTGACTCCAGCTTTACAAGCACTCTTCGCACCCGGGAACACGTCGGTAACCTGTCTGATCGCAAGCTAAGTATGACCCTGAAAACACACAAAAAAGCAACACAAATTAAGGGTACCAACAAAATAAAACAATAAAAACTTTAAAACAAACATTGCTTGACAAAACAAAGAAACACCAATGAAAACACAATTAAAAGCTTCAACACCCAACGAAAACAAAGAAAACTAAAGACAAAAAATGTTTAAAATATACAAACTAAAACCACTGATCAAACTCTCCTGAACTTAAACTTTTGCTTAACCTCAAGCAAAAAGCTTGCAGAAAGAACAATAAGCACATATGAACCGCCTCAGAAGCCGTGAGTTGAAGCGGGAATACTCATACGTGGATTTTTCATTCCAAGTCACCTGACAAGAAGTTTCAGTTTTCTCTTTCTATCAAGGTATCACACAAACACTTAACTGCAGTGAAACCCCGGTCCTGAATCTCCTTTTCGGTAACCTCTCCGACTATGCTTTGGGCTTAAGTCTTATTTTCCGATTTTCCACCATTTTCATTCTGACAATCACTTTTTAAGGCTTTGAGTGGTTTTTCCTCGCATGCACAAGATCGATAAAAAATTCGTCTTTTTTTATTGGCACCGTGATTTTCTTCGTCCGTTTTGAGACGACTTCATGTTCAATCGTCGTTGGGCTGAATAACCGGGTGAGGGTTACCCAACTTAGAATGACCGATCGACATATTGCCTTTATTAACATTTTTCTGGTGCCTTTTCTTAATCAATAGTCTTTTTTTCCGATCAATCTTTGTACACACAATTCTTATAATTTAAGCCTGACTGTCAATATAAACTATTCAGGGTGTACTTCTTAGATCAAATTACTATGACACAAATCTACAGGTCGGACTCGTTCCTTACTCCGAAAACTCAGGGTGTTTGTGGTATACCTAATATCAAGATTTTTCCAATCTTCTAATCAAGCTTCTTTTCATTCTAAACCCTATATACTTTCTTCTCACTTACTTGCAGAAATAAGACAACTCAACCATATCACACAGTCAACATCATGATTTTGCAGTTCAAATTCAGGGTGTTTTCACAGTCGGTCTCAATCGCAATTTTAAACCAGAAACTAACACAAAGACTAAAATAAAAATAACAAAACAAAAATAAACATAAAACATAAATAAATACCCCCACTTGAACTTAACAGTGACCTCACTATTTACACTCAAATGCGGTAGGGGACTCACAAAGCCTCATTGAGGAGGAGGCTGGTCTTGCAGCCTCATATGCTTCAACCATTCGTGCATCTCTCCAATTAATTTCCCTTTCCGAATCTGCTCATTCCCTTGTCGGGTCTGCTCCTCTCCTTGCATTGTCTGCTCGTTACGAAGATAACACATTTCTTTTTGAATCCACTCCCATTGCTCTGTAGGCATCCACGAAGAACCAGTCTCTTGGTGGGGTG
Source organism: Lathyrus aphaca (assembly GCA_963966055.1). NCBI lineage: Eukaryota > Viridiplantae > Streptophyta > Magnoliopsida > Fabales > Fabaceae > Lathyrus > Lathyrus aphaca. The sequence goes on along the minus strand of OZ014519.1, from coordinate 709,441,023 downwards.
AAACTCTAGGAGATGGAATAGGGATTTCATAAGGTATGTACCCTTCTTCCCCACCAGTACCTGCAAAATCATCAAATTCCTCTCCTTCGACCTGCAAAGGGTTCTCATACAACCAGTTAACTTCATTTTCAATGCTAATAAAATCGGGAGCATGTAAGGCTAAAAGGTGTTTATTTCTGCTTACCAGGGAGTAATAATCATTAAAAACTGTGATCATACCTTGGTGGTGAGAGTGGCCAAATCAATCTTGGTTTAACTTGTAACCGTACGTTCCTCCATCAAAAGTGGACCGTACCCAAAGTGATCAGCTATCTGGGTTATCATCCCTCCTACAAATATTTCTCCAGAAGAGGCATTCACTACACATTTCAGATGATCAACTGCAAATGCAGCTACATTAATTAACTCCTTGTGAGCTATGCCATATAGTAAGAATAGTTCATTCTGCGTGGCCACCCCCGTGCTGTCACCTCTACCGAAAAGGGTGTATGCCAGTCCCTTTTGAGCCTATCTAAAACACGGGTTGTGAATGCCCGAAGCCTTGGCCGCCTTTGCAACATAATCCGATATTCCTGTTATAGCTTTCCAAAAATCCCCCGCAATAAAATTGGTCGGAGGTGCTCCAGGTCCGAAACTTGGGAGCTCTAGAACTTCTCCCAACTCAGCAATAGATAGGGAGTGATCATTGTTGAACAACCGGAATTTCAACGTACCAAAAATTCTTCATTCGAGCCTATCCACCTGTGCTTAAGCTGAAAGTCTAAAGTACTCAAAAATTCAAACGTTATGCGCTCATAAGTTGGCGCTTCAAGCTGCATAAATTCCAGCATACCAAGTGTAGTATGAAACATCCTATGGATTTCAGTTTTTAATCCTAAATTATCCAAAGTTTCATTACATATGTACATGATATGGCTCACTTACGCTTAACCAACAACGAGTACTTTCGTTGGTAGGCAATGTCCTCGAACAAGATATCATAATCATTATTCATGTGGTGAGCCCTTTTTCGAGGGCGAGATGTCTCTGCCGCAGCTTTGCCGGTATCTCTCTGTGGAGGCATAATGTTGTACCTGCAACATAAAATAACAGAACAAATTCGAAATAGGGATTAGTGAAAACTGTCACCGTAGAAGTGACAAGGATGATGAGAGGAACAATTTTTGTGAAGCAGGTTTGGGGTTTAAGTGAATGGGTGATGTGGAAAATGAGGTTTTATGAGAAGGGTTATTGGAGTATTAGGGATTTTGAGAGATGGAGGGATGAAGAAGAAAAAATTATGAGAGAAGGTGGAGTAATGTGTGATAAAAGGTGAATAAAGAGTAGTTAATTGGAGTAAAAACATGGGCCCCATCAGTTAAAATAAAAATTTGAAATTCAAAAATGAAGGGCCAAACACGCCTCCCCTAACACGGGCCTTGTCATGGATACTGGTTTTTTTTCCTGCATGTTGGTTTGGAGGATCCAGAACCCTGACACGGTCGTCCGTGTCTCGTACTTTGTTTTGATTTTCATTATGAACATGAGAGGCTAAACCCCCCAATGCTAGGGGGTGTCCCTAACTTGATCGGTAAAATAGCAAGTGTACTATTTTATCGATGTAGTAATAATAGAGGTTATCCCCTGTGTCGTTCTCTTGAGGACTACGCAATAAAAATAAGTTTGTGTGAAACGATTGAACAAAATTCCTTGGGTTGTTTAAGGTTAAAAATGTTTTTATATTAAAACTAAGAAGGTAGAAATCCTTAATAAAATACGTTAAGATGACAAGTATGAGAATTACACTAGGAATGTGTATAATTTGTAAGGTAATGACTCGATAATTTCAGACTCTAAAAAGGTGTGCATCAAACCTTATCTTTCCGATGTTTTAGGTTATTTTTCCAAAATTCATTTTAAGAAAAACCTGTGATATTCTTCCTCGACCCTAATTCCTCAGTGGCCTAGGAAGAACATCAAGCAATAGTTCTGACATAATTATGGTTATCACAGGGTATTCTAATTCCTTGGTAATATCTACCATGATAAAAAGTATGCAATAATGTTAGGGTGGTTGGTCAGACCAAAACCTAACTACGATCGATTATCAAATTTTTCAAAAAGATAACGCATTGAGAACGTTACATACAATAAAGATTAAAGTTAAACACACAATTTTATAAATTGAGAAACTCAAAAGTCATTACAATTGCAAATTAGGGACACCCCTAACATTGGGGGGTTTATCCTTTCATGTTCATAATGGAAATCAAAACAAAGTATGAGAAGAACATAGATATTACAATAATCTTTGGATCGCTTGGATCGTCAATTTCTTCCGCTATTAATCGATCTTCGTTTTCCTAGAATCTCCACTCTCAAACTTGCCTCCTCAAAGCGTCCAATTTCAAAAGTAGAAAAGTCATTTTCTCTTAGCTTCCTTAGCCTAGTTGTATCTGAATCCCAATAACTCAGCGAAAATACCCAAAATACCCCTTAAGGTTACAAAAGACCAAATTAGGAAAAGTATGAAAATTTCACTTCCAGAGGTACTGCACGAGCCGTGTCATGGGACACAGTTGGCCCTGTCAGGCTACAAATACTTGGGCAAAGAAAGTTGTCCTTCAGGGGCCCTAACACGGGCCTTGTCATGTGACACGAGCACTCGTGTCAGGCTTCTGACTTTTGCTGCTTCTCATTGAAGACTTACCTTCCACGTATGTCCTGACATGGGCCGTGTCGTGTGATACGGGCACCCGTGTCATGCCTCTTACTCCAACTTTACAAGCACGCTTCGCACCCGGGAACACGTTGATAACCTGTCTGATCGCAAGCTAAGTATGACCCTGAAAACACACCAAAAAGCAACACAAATCAAGGGTACCAACGAAATAAAACAATAAAAACTTTAAAACAAACATTGCTTGACAAAACAAAGAAACACCAATGAAAACACAATTAAAAGCTTCAAAACCCAACATAAAGAAAGAAAACTAAAGACATCAACTGTTTAAAATATACGAACTAAAACCACTAATCGATCCTCCCACGCCCGAGCATCGAGAAACCATCTGCACTCTTCGGCGCGAACGTCATCAGCGATGCCAACTGTTGGATGTCCCTGATCTACAATTATCTCACAAGGGACAACCTATGTGTCGACTAGAAGGAGGCCTCGACGACCAAAAGAAGAGCGTGCTCATACGTACGCGTCGAAGGTAAACTCTACCGGCGAGGATTTTCCATTCCAATCCTCAAGTGCGTAGACGAGCAAAAGTTCCCCGACATCTTGAGGGAAATCCACGAGGGAATAAACACCCAACACCTCGGAGGGAAATCCCTAACATGAAAGGCCCTCTGGGTGGAATACTACTGGTCGGCTATGCAACATGATGCGAAAGAACACGTTAAGAAGTGCGACAAATGCTAGAGGCACGAGGACATGCACATGGTTCATCCCAATTTAACATTATAAAAAATATTTTAATATTTGCTATTAATATCTTTTTTTAGTTATAAAAAGATAATGTAAATTGAGTTCGAGGAACTCACACCTTCTAGCAACTTACCTATATAAATTAGGTTTAATTGATATCGAATGACTCTCTAAAAGTTTTATACTATCAATAAATCATAATTGTCGGATATTATAACAAATTTGACTTTTATTTTAAAAACTTCTAAAGTATAATACACAGGCGATGATGATGAATTGACAATATAAAATATTTTATACTATCAATGCATATCAATTAATTCCTATAAATTAACTCTTCAACATTTAATCGAGTTTTAATTCACCATTAATAAATATTAATGACTAAAAAAGAGTTGACATTTTCACATATTGTAGTTTGAACTTTTTTTCGGTTGTTGACATATTTCTAGTTTAAAATTTAAATTCTGAATAATCATATATAACTAAGTTATTTTATATAGAGGTTCATCCATTCAAGGATAGATTGGCCAATTCAAATGTTAACCAACAACACCCATCTAAGCTAATACCGCAAGAATACCTAAGTCGTCGGCCACTTTAATACACTTTCCATTGCCATCCTACAATATTCCACCTTTCAAGTTCAAATACGAAAGCGAAACGTGTTGAAATAAAACCATATATATATATATATATATATATATATATATATATATATATATATATATATATATATATATATATATATATATATATATATATATATATATTTATTTGCCGATACAACAAATGGATTCTTAATTTTATATTAACCCATATTATAAATTCTAAATATAAAATTTTGTACCTCTTACCAAAGAAAATCCACGAAAATCCACGCTTAATAATTATTGGGCTTAATGTCAATTTTTTTTATTTTTATCTTGGTTTAATTATAATTTTGATTAATAAAATCGGAGGAATTAGAAATCAAAAACTATAATCTTTTTACTGTTAGGATAGTTAGGTAAGGGGAGAGAACTATCTCAATATTAGATATATGTATGAGGGATAAAATTGCGGAGTTTTTAACCTCTATTAGGAAAGATGGGATTTTAACACAATTTTGTCATTGATGTTTGAATTATTGTATGTGATGACGATTGGTAGTAAAATTTATATACTATGTTGTGTGACAAATTCTGTTTTGAAGAGTTAATATATTTTCACCATTGTTGTTAATTTGAAGGGTTTGGAAATAACTTGATTTTATGAAAACCATGAATTAAGGTGTTAATATGTGTGAACTTAATATGTTCAATGTGATAGTATGTAAGATGAATTTTGTGCAACAGGGTATTTTGTGAAAATCATATTTTTGCGTTTCTGTACAGTGGTAACCCGTTAACGCATTGGTGTAACTAGTTACAATTGACGCTAATAGACTTATTTTTCTTTTGAAATTTTATGACTATAACCGATTACAACTGTTGTGTTTTCCAGAAATGTTGATTTTTCATTTCCTATTATTTTCGTTGTAACTTGAGTTTCGTGACTCGGATTGAGGTGCACTTTGAAGTGTTGGAATGCTAATGCACCGAACTACATTATGGTAGTGCCTTATGAGACGAATTGACATGTTTGATTGATGTACGTGTGGAATATTGGAACAAACCCTAGTTCGAATAACATGTCGTCGAAGTCTGCTCACACGTTATTGTTTAATTGGACCTTGTGTTATGGATCCAATTGTTTAAGTTAGCTTGTACCCTAAGTTAGATTGTAATGGATAATTGTTAAAAAGCCCATTAGGTTAGTGTGTTAGTTTTATTATAAATAACATATTAGTCTCTCATATTTTGCATAAGGGAAAATAGGAAGATAAAACCCTAATACAAAAATGAGAGATGTTATTTGTTATTCTTGTATACTTGTAATATTGTTTTAAGAGAAAGGAAATAATAACAGTTTATAACCAATCCTTGTTGTTATCTTTGGTAACCCTAAATCCTAACCCTTGTGGGTTTCTTGAGAAACCTATTATACTTTGTTTTCTAAGGTATCTAATTCACAACAAATTGGTGTGGTGAGCGTGAAGAAGATGCCTTCAACAAAGTATGAGATTAAAAAGTTCACTAGAATGAACGATTTCGGTCTGTGGCGCTTGAAGATGAAAGCCCTACTTGTTCAGCAGGATTGTTTAGAAGCGTTGAAGGGAGAGACGACCATGAATGATGCATTAACGGTAGCAGAAAAGAAGGCCATGACTGAGAAAGCACACAACGCAATATTGTTGAGCCTTGGTGATAAGGTTCTTCGACAGGTATCAAAAGAGACGACGACGTCAGGGTTATGGTTGAAACTTGAAGGTTTATACATGACCAAATCGTTGGTGAATCGACTCTACCTGAAGCAAGCCTTGTATTAATTCAAGATAAGTGAAGACAAAGTGTTGGCTGAGCAGTTGGATATGTTCAACAAGCTGATTCTTGATCTTGAAAATATTGATGCGAAGATTGATGACGAAGATCAAACGTTGTTGTTATGCGTTTTGCCCAAAACACATACTCACTTCAAAGAAACCCTCTTGTATGGAAGAAAGTCCCTGACCTTTGAATATGTTCAACCTGTCTTGTACTCTAAGGACTTGAATGAACGAAAGGAGCATAAACCTTCAACGGTTGGTGAAGATTTGACTGTTAAGGCGAAATTCTTGCGAAAGGATGGTAAGTTCGACAAGAAAAAGGGCAAGAGTCAGTAGAAATCTTATAGTGGTGAAACATCTGGTGTTCGATGCTATCATTGTAAGAAGGAGGGTCACATTCGAAAGGTGTGCCCTGAACGCCTGAAAGATCATAGAGGTAATGATAATGGCAATGCTGCCATTGTTCAAGATGATTTCGGCTCATCTGATGTTCTTGTGGTTTCATGCGGCGACTCAAGAAAAGAGTGGATTATGGATTCATATTGCACTTGGCACATGACTCCAAATAAAGACTTGTTTGAGGAATTATGTGATCAAGATGGTGGATCAGTGTTGCTGGGAAACAACAAAACTTGCAAAATTGCAGGTATTGGATCTGTGAGATTCAAGCTCCATGATGAGTCAATAAGACTATTGACTGAAGTTAGGTATGTACCTGACTTGAAGAGAAATTTAATTTCTCTTGGTGAATTCGACAAAAAGGGATATGTCTTTCAAGGAGAGAAAAGTATCCTAAGAGTCATGAAGGGGTCGAAGGAAGTCTTGAGAGGCGTGAAGAAACAAGACTTGTATACCTTTAAGGATGAGGTTGTAAGTGGTTCGACAAATGTTGCATCCACGAAACTGTTGTCGAAGACAAAATTATGGCATATGAGATTGGGCCATGTCAGCAAGAGAGGTCTGGTCGAACTGGGGAAACAGAACCTGTTAGGTGGTGACAAAGTCGAGAAGATGGAGTTTTGTGGACCTTGTGTATTTGTTAAATCCTGTAGGGTGAAGTTTAACAAAGGTAAACAAAGAACACATGGATCCCTTGATTACATCCATGCTGATCTCTGGGGGCCTGCAAGGAATCCTTCACATTCAAGTGCAAAATATTTTCTATCCATAGTTGATGACTATTCCAGAAAGTTATGGGTATTCATTCAGAAGATGAAGGATGAAACTTTTGAGAATTTCAAGAGTTGGAAGGTTCTGGTCGAAACTCAAACTGACAGAAAGGTCAAAAGGTTGAGAATTGATAATGGCCTTGAATTCTGCAATGAAGCTTTCGACAGTTATTGTGTCGAGTCTGGGATTGCAAGGCATAAGACTGTAGTAGGTACTCCTCAGCAAAGTAGTCTAGCTGAGAGATTCAATCGAATAATCCTCGAAAGGGTTAGATGCATGTTGGTTAGTGCTGGATTGAAAAAGGTGTTTGGGGCTGAGGTTGTTTCGATAACAACATATCTGATAAACATATGTCCTTCAACTGCGTTAGATATGAAGACACCTGAAGAAGTTTGGTCGGGACATCCACCAGATCTCGACAAACTGAGAGTATTTGGCTGTGTAGCCTATGCTCACATTAGGCAACACAAGGTCGAACCTAGAGCTCTGAAATGCATGTTCATGAGATATTCTGATGGAGTCAAAGCTTATAGGCTATGGTTCCTAGAGCCAGGTCACAGGAGGTGTATCACCAGTCAAGATGTAGTTTTCAATGAAGCTGAGATGGCTTTCAAGAAAACTGACGATGTTGTCGAAGAGATGGAACAAGGAGAAATTCCTGTTGAGGTGGAGCATAGTGATGCTGAATTGCATGACCCAAATGAAGTCGAAGAAGTAGAATCTGTTGTCGAAGATGAGGAAACTGATAATGACTGCCTACTGGCAAGAGACAGGTCGAGAAGAATCATCAAGTTATCTCAGAGACTTGGGTATGCAGATCTTATAGCTTATGCCTTAATCTCTGCAAGTGAGGTTCTAGACGAAGAACCTAGAGACTATAAGGAAGTTATGAGGAGTCGAAATAAGATTGAAAGCCATGGATGATGTGATAAAATCTCTTCATGATAACAATACTTGAGAACTGATCAAGAAACCTGTTGGATCCAGGTTAGTCAGCTATAAATGGATTTTCAAAGTTAAGGAAGAATTCGAAGGAATGACATCGAAGAGATACAAGGCTAGGTTGGTTGCAAGGGGATTCACTCAGAAAGAAGGTATCGACTTTAATGATGTGTTCTCTCCTATTGTGAAGCGCATGCCCATTCAAATGTTGCTTGCCATGGTGACACAATTCGACCTTGAACTGGAACAAATTGATGTGAGGCTGCATTTTGTCAGAGGGATAATCGAGCGTGGAAAAGTCCAAGTGCTAAAGGTTTCGACATATCATAATGTTGCTGATATGATCACCATGATGTTGCCCAGTTGCAATTTTTTCCACTGTATGTAGTTGATAAAGTTGCATGAAGAAAGCTAGTTTGTTTCTTGTTGGTATAGGGTGTGTTCCAAGTTGGTGATTTGTGGAATATTGGAACAAACCCTAGTTCGAATAGCATGTCGTCGAAGTCTGCTCACATGTTATTGTTTAATTGGGCCTTGTGTTATGGATCCAATTGTTTAAGTTAGCTTGCACCCTAAGTTAGCTTGTAATGGGGAATTGTTAAAATTCCCATTAGGTTAGGGTGTTAGATTTATTATAAATAACATACCAGTCTCTCATATTTTGCATAAGGGAAAATAGGAAGATAAAACCCTAATACAAAAGTGAGAGAAGTTATTTGTTATTTTTGTATACTTGTAATCTTGTTTTAAGAGAAAAGAAAGAATAACAATTTATAACCAATCCTTATTGTTATCTTTGGTAACCCTAAACCCTAACCTTTGTGGGTTTCTTGAGAAACCTATTATACTTTGTTTTCTAAGGTATCCAATTCACAACAGTACGGATGCATGTTTAATGTGGATTATGTGTCATTGTGAGCATGTGTAATAAAAGTGAAAGCACGGTGTAATGATGATGTTGTGTTAATTTTTGTGAATTATGATGATGATATGTTACTGTATGAGCATGGACTATGTTGTTATATGATGATAGTTCGGGAGGGGAACTATTATTGTAGGGTCAATGCATATTTTGTTTATTGTCAGGAGGAGACTTTAAATATTATATTGTTGTTGTATTGACGTGTTGTGACATGCATTAATTATGCCATTCTTGTTGATGAAAGAGACAAGTTGCAATCCTAGCGGGGTGGATTGGTGACTTGTTTTGTTAAAATTTAATAATTATGATGTTGATTTGTTTGAAGTTGTTGAAAGTGGATATTGAAACCCCTTTTTGAATCATTTTGTGAAAGTTAAATCTTTATAAGACACAAATTCAAGTTAACATGTTTTATTATTGCAATTTATTTGATTCCGCTACGATGATACTTTAAGTGAAAATGAATAGACGATGACAGGTGTTGTATGTTGTATACTTTTTCGTTGTGTATTTTCAAAATGTATATATTTTGTTGAAGGGTCGTTAATGACACCTTAAATTGTCTAGTAAATCTTTTTATATAAATTTCAGAGTTTTGAATGTTAGATTTCCGTTTCTAACTCCTTTTGAAACCTCAAGATCTAATTATTCATTCAATTACTAATTCATTATACTTTTTGACTTTGTGATTTTCACAATTTTCTTTCTTTGTCTATCTATTGACGATTTCACTTGTGCGACCTTCCTCCTCCTCCTAACTCTTCTTTTTTTCTACCAACATATGATTAATTTTTTTTCTTAGACATTATCTATCTAGTTTTCTCTTAGACTTCATCTATTTTAATATCTAAATTATGCATAATTAAGGTATGTTTGTTTCACCTTTAAAAAAATAAGTTTTTTTTTTTTAATTTTCAAAAATAGATTTTATATAATTGTTTTTCAAAATATTACAAATTTTTTTATATTCGTTTTTTCTAAATTGAAAGACTAATTTTGACATCTTATAACATAAGCATACATTACTAAAGATCAAAAGATAATCGAAATAGTAATTTTTTTCAAAAAATTATATCTAAAAAATGATTTTTATAAAAATATATTTGAATTAGCTTCAAAATTAAGTATTTTTTGAAATTTTAATATTCAAAAAAAGTTTCAATAAAATAATAAAAGATTTAAAATAACATTTTAATGTCAAATTTTTATTTGAACCTTTTATAAAAAAAAATGTTTTTTACACAATATTACACTTTAAAAATCATTTAAAAAAAGTCAAAACAAACATGTCTTATATATAGTCTTGAATTATTTTAGGCAAAATTTTAGGTACCATGATAAGTAATTGGGTACCGATACGTCTAATATAAATTAAGGTAAAATTTTAATTTATTTAAAATAAAATAAAATAATAAAGTGACGTGACATTAAATATTATATTTTGATTGATTGAAAGTATTGATATCTAATTAAATTCAAAAATACTGAAATATTCACCATTATTTTATAGAGATATCCATCCATACAAAAGTTGACTCACAAAACCAACAACACCTAATCTTTTTTTTTTTTTTTGAAAAGCTAAAGGATTTAACATTAAAAAACAGCACAAGCAGTGCTAAAGAATACCAGTACAGGAAACAAATCTCCAAAGCTACATCACAAAACTGAACAACACCTAATCTATGCTAATACCACCAGGAATGCCAAGTCTTCAGCTACTAAAATACACTTTTTATGGCCATCCTACAACATTCCACCTTTGAAGTTCAAAACTGATAGCGAAGCATGTTGGAATAAAACAAATGGCTCCATATTTTTATATTAACCCATATTATAAATTCCAATATAAAATTTCGCACATCTAACCAAAAACCATGCCGTTAATATTAAACTAAATATATAATTAAATATACATCTTCCACAACTCATGTCACAATCGAATCATCCGAAGACAATATTAAAAAATATATCAATCATCACTACTAATTAAATAAATTATCAACAATTTACATTCCTCCTACATTTCCTCTCATATCATTATAATGACTTGTTCTTTCAATTAAAAAAAAAACAAATTTTATTTTTAAAATGTGTCCTATGAATCAAGGAAAAAAAAATAGAAAAACTCATATGAACCTAATGAAAATGATATATCAGACGACAATTTCTTTGAATTTAAATATAATATGGAGATTTTCTCTGCGACGCGTCCCATGTTATCTAATGCTACACATGTCAACTTCTCATCAACATCAACCAAAAACGAATTATCAATCAATCCAATGAATGAGATTAATTGATTTAATCATAGGATTGTAGAAGTAATGTGTATAATATAGGCTTTATCTTACACTTATATAAAATGCTTCAATCATGACCTTTGTATTCTATTCAATCTTTGAATCAATATAAGCCAGTAATATGTTATATTCTCCAACAATTTTTTGTTAGCTTTATGTTATATCACTGTTATGCTTTCTTTTTCGATTCTTACATTCTTTCAATTCTTGCAATATGGTATCGTTGAATATGTGAATCCATAGCTCCTCGCACAAATTTCGACGCCAATTGCATCTCCTCCGATCCAATTTTGGATCAAACAAACCCCTATTACGTTCATCCTAGCAATGAACCTTCTTTGGTATTCATTACGCTGGTTCTCAATGGATCCAATTATCACAGTTGGACGCGATCAAGTAGAACTCTCATCGAAAAAATTAAGTTCAATTTCGTCGACAACACAATTCCAGTTTCAATGGATCCTTTTGAACCAAACTTTTGTGCTTGGACTTGTTGTATACTATTGTTCGCTGGTGTTTTCCGTCGAACAACCTCTGGTTTCTAATCCAACGTTAGACCAGTTTACTTGCAGGATCAACCATACAAATCCTAGGACATAAGTGTGAATTGATTTGGTCGAAAGTGATGATTTTTAGCAATCTTGTGTTGTTTTACTCTTACTAAGGTTTTTTTATTATGTTTGTATGATTCTACGAGACGAAGAACAAAAGCAAGGTTTCTTGACGAAAACATGAAGTAAGTAATTTCTGGTAATGTAAAAGGATAAATGGCAAGGGAAAGTAAAAGTTGGCAAAAGTAAAGAACTTGTAAATTGCAGGAATCGTAAAAATGCAAGAATGTTAAATAACATGAAATTTTATTAAACTGAATAAAAGTGGTGTTTCACACGTACATTTTTCCAGAAATCAAACTCTTTTCTCTCACACGGGTACTTTGAGTAATTTTAAAAAGGAATTTGTATACAATATCACACACACACACACACACACACACAAATCTAACAAGAATTGCTCTATTTATACACAACTAAATAACTGCCCCTAACAGACAAATCCTATGATTGTAACACTTGGCCTTTGGCATGTCTTTTTCTATCAAATGCTTCCACATGTCCCTTCTACAAAACGTCTTTCATCTTTGAATTTCAAATTTCAGCGTCTGCGTTGAAATAACACGTCTCCTCAAAGCTGTCGAACCCGTCGAAGATCAACCTTTGCCACATTTAACTAACCTCATTGAAGTTGTCGAAACATCCTCACTTCCTATCTTTGTCGAAGACGTCGAAAACGTCCTTCACATTTCTTTAGTCGAACTTAACCCCTGAACACATTTTATTCCCTGATCGAAATGCTGTTTTGGATTCTGATTTCATGGCGTCGAAAATCCCTGTCTACAAATTTCCCCTCAACAAAGGTCTTTTCGACTACTCTGGAGAAAAGTCATTTGTTGTCGAGAATTACTTCGATGTCATGTCAACTTTTCATTTTCATCATTTCCAAGGCTAGATACTTCAAATCCCCAAAAATCTTCATCATCATATCTTTTCTCAAAAACGTCAACTCAGCCAACGTTCCTAATAACTACTCCATTATCCCCTAAGGCTAGGAAATCATAAGTTTTCCAACTGCCATCAACCCACTTTCTTTATGAAATAAGTTCGCCACGTGGCCCATGATTCAATCAAGACTTAATCGTTTCAATCTTTTGTCTATAAATACTAAACCATTTCTCCCTTCAAACTCTTTACACAATCCTCTTCTTCTCAAAGCAAAAAATTTCATCCCTCTAAACTGCAAAGAAACTTCCTTTCAGAGAAGATTGGTCTCTAAAAAATCTTCCAGCAACAAGAAGACTAAAAGATCCACTACACTTCCACACGCACACAGGCTGAATGGACCTAACATCGTTGGAAACCAACAATACATTCCATAGCCTCCCAATGAAAAGGAAAATGATAGCATTTACAAGTCTCAGATATTAATTCCTATACTAGTTTCTGGTACTTGTCATTCTATCTTAGGACCTCTCCCCAATCCAGACCTTAACCCAGATAGGTTAAAAGAATATTTTCCTTCATATCAACGTCTAAAACCTATAGGAGCTGGGGTTAAACCCAAACAAACTGAAGAACCAACTGAGGGTTCAAATTCGACCACTGATGAAGGTCTGAATTTGCTTCATCTAAACAATGTTAGGATCTTTAGAACAAGTCTCGTGGCGAAAGATCCCTCAGACTATCTTGCTTGGTTATCAAAGATTGAAAAAGTTAAAGAACCCTTTTGGAGAGAAGTAGGAATCTTCGACTTAATCCAAATGTCGAAAGTAGGACCTAGCTATTGTCCTAACATGATTTTAGCTTCTCTCTTTTTCTGGGATAGTACCTATAACAATTTTCACCTTCCTTGTGGAATGGTCACCCCAACCCTTTTCGACCTAGCAACAATATGTGGGCTCAACCCTCTAGGATGGAACTTCGACCCAACTCTCCAGAACCAGGACTCCGTTAATTTCAACACCAGCAAAGCCTCTTAATCCGTCTTCATCAACCACTATCATGATAAGACGACTGATACAATGTATAAAGAAGAACATATAGCCTTCTTAACTCTAAGGTTGTCGAAGTATGTCTTATGCTCCCGTTCTTTACAAGTGGCAAAAAAATCGTCACCATAGCTAACCAACTCGAAGATGGGATCAGATTATGCTTGGGCAAGATGATCCTGGTGAACCTGTATGAGTCCTTGAGCGAAAGCGTAGAATTCCTGAAAACTGCCACTGACAAAGGGAAAGTTAGCATATCAGGACCCCTTTGGCTATTACAATTGTGGCTTAATGCCACTTTCGAAACTTCTATCCCAGTCAAGAATGTAGTGGATGAAGAAGAAGTGAAAGATAGAGCCGTCGAATGGCCCAGGTTAGCACAACTGACATCATCTAATGAAGGGCTCAGTCTTCGACAGTCTTTCACGAGTTACATCATGATGTTCGCCAAGAGGTATAACTTAACTCCTTCCATGGCACCTTTTTCCCACAGAACAATTGGTCCTGAATGGTTCACCACACAACCCCCTTTGAGAGGGAAGAGGCTTAACAAAAATTCATCGACATTTGGGAAGCATTCCTGGTCCCTAAACTCCTTCTCTCCCACCATAACGTGACAAAGACCAAAATTGCTTTAATCGTTTACCAACCCAACCTAGTTGCTAGACAATTTGGATTGGTCCAGCTGAAACCAAAATCCATTTTTTCGAAGAAAAGTTCCATCCTTTTCTACAACTCCTACCATTCTGAGGAACAAAGTCTCCAACTGGCGAAGAAATATTTTGATGGTTCTGTTGATATCTGCCTAGTGGTTTTTCGACCTTCTTTTCTTTGCACCCATGAATTTGATGTTTGGTGGAGGGAGTACTACCGCACCAAATTCTATGATGTAAAAGCATTCACAACTCACCTGACCAATGCATTTACTCTTGTGCAGGATCAGACGGAAAAAGGTAAAGGACAACATATCCAAGAGATACAAAAGTTTCAAAAATATTTTGAAACTGTCTATAGGTCAGAGGAACTTAGTCGAACCATAAGCGAAGCAGCAGTGACTTTAAAGCATAAGTTGACGGAGAGATTGGACAAATTGAAATTGCCTTCGTATGTTCGACCTGAACAACGATATAAAGTAGATTTTAATATTTATCCACCAAGGTTTCCCCCTCTTCCTCCATTTCCATATTGGTTTGTTTGTGGGGATTCTTTGAAAATCCTTCGTCAAAAATCCAATAAACCTGTTGAGCGAGTGGTTCCGACTAAGTTCACTTTGGATGATTACAAAGGACACCTTCATATGGGAATAGAACACGTTCACGTGGAAACTCCCATTCTTGAAGGTGTTTTAATCGACAACAATTTCTTTATTTCGATATTCTGAACTTGTCTCTCTTTTTTTCTTTTTTATTTATGACTTCATTTTATGTTCTTCAGCTACCAAAGTTCAAACCAAAACGGCTGCTGTCAAAAGCATTACTGATGGGATGGAAGAAGATCCACATGTTGTCACTAAGAAACCTTCGACTAAGGTACAAATCCTCTTCTCTTAGATCAACCTACCTTTTCACTTTCAAAACTAAATTAACTTTTACTACCATGTCTAGGTAAGTCGAAAACCACCACCTACGCCTAAAAGAAAACAACCAGAAGAAAAGGTGCCTAGTGAAGAATCTGGTGATGAATCACCAGAACCAAGTCAACCCCAAAAAAGGAAGAAACCTATAAAAGATCCTACTCCAAAGTCCAAAGCCAAAGTAGTAAAAGATACTCCTCCGCCAAGTCCAGTTGCAAATGTGCAAATAAGGGATGTAGAGAGTGGGAATTCCAGTTTTCACACTGAGATTCCTCAGGTAAATCGTTGTTTCGACCGTTTAGCCTTTATCTTTTTAATGTACTTTCTCTTTTTTGATTTTGGGCTATTTGCATGTTAATTTTGACAACACTCCAGAAAAGAAGGCAACAAAACAAGATGTTCCAACACATCAAAGTGCCAGTCCAACACCCTATTCTCTTAAACATCTGACAAAGGAACCAGAGGCGGAAAAACCACAATCGCCTGATTCTCCTCAATACTCTGACGACCACTCTCATTCTAAATGCAAATTCTCCTCTAAATGCAAATTCTCATCAGCAGGACGAAGACTCGAAAGCTGACGCTGAGGTCGAAGGTGATAATATCAAAAAAGGAGTAACTGGTGGTGATGATGACAAGTCGAAGGAAGAAAACGTTGGATCACACCAAGGGCAACCAAGCCAACCAAATCCTGACTCACAGAAAGGAGGGTCAACTGGTTCGACAACTCTTTCTCGTGAAGAGATTTAGAATCTTAAAGTGCAAAAACCCTTGGAGTACCTCAAAGCTGTACTCATTGCCCGTTTGAACTTCCAAGACTCTTCTCAAATTACTTCGACTACTTTAGGAGCCACTTCCAGCGTATATTCTCTTGAAGTTGTCCTGGTTGAGATCAAGGAAAAAATCCTTGATGTGGACTTGTTCAAGGTTTTAGATGCAAATTTAACTGCCTGCTTCGACTTGAAGAAGATCCTAAAACAAGTCAACATCTTGGAGTCTCCTGCTGAAGTGAACAGCCTCGTGATGGACCTGACCACCCTGGTCGACATGGTGAGTGCTGACATGCATCGTCTTAAGGATTTTGCAAAACAAATCTCCAAAAAATATGAAACCCAATTTGCTGAATGGGATGCTACAATCATTTCGACCAACAAAATCACAGAGCTGCAAAAGATTTCTGAGGCTCATGCCAGAGAGATTGTCGAATGCGATGACAACATTTAGAAATGGGAGGAGGAGATGGCTGAACTTTAAAAGAAAATATTTCAGGAGAAGAAATGAAGAGAAACTCTTCAGAAGCCTAATCAGAAAGAGATCGATGAAGAGCTAGAGGTGGGGGTTCATCATGCTGAAAGGGCTCAACTACTTACTCAAGAAATTGAGACCCTTTGGACCAACAAAAGCTTTTGTGAACGTCGACTCCAAATTCAGAAGAAGAAGTTTGATGAGTTGAAGAAATATTTTGACAAAATTCAATTGTAATAGGGATAGCTTTTTATGAACTAGTTAATTTGCCAGTAAACTGTTTGTAATGAATCTAATGCCATTTGTTTGGCAAAGTACACTATCTTTTCCTTTGTATGCAATTTTACTCTTTGGCTATTTTTACTTCTTGCAATATTGGTTTGTACCTTTTTAAATACTTTCCATTTATTTTGAATATTCTTTCGTATTTCCCTATTTCTCCGATTTCATATGCGCCATTCGAAAAAAATTTCAAAATTTGGAAAGGTACTTCCCACTTAGGGGACCACTTTCCCAATGCTCTATCTTTTCGATCCATAGGAAGAATTACCTTCCAAACTAGATCCCCAACAAGAAGAATTGTATGCTTTACCTTTTTATTATAAAACTTTTCAACTCTTTCTTTTTACCTCTTTAACAAATCCAGCGCCTACAGTCTTTCTTCATCTAAATCAACCAATTCGTCCATCATCATATTCCAATATACATCAGACGGAATTTCATGATGCCTCTAGATTCGAATCGACTGAAAATAAATTTTGATTGACAAGACTGCATCATGATCATAAGTCATCCTAAATGGGGTTGAGTTCGTAGCCTCTTTGGGAGACGTTTGACAAGCCCATAAAGCTTGATCTAAAGTCTTATGCCAATTCTTAGGTTTTTTACCCACATGCTTTTTAATCAAGTTGATTACCACTTTATTAGTTGCTTCAACTTGTCCATTCGCCTGAGCGTAGTAAGGTGTCGAAGTAAGGAGTTTGAATCCTACTTCTTTTGCAAATTCTTGCATGTTCTTTCCAGTAAACACCGATCCCTAATATGTGGTTATTGTTTCTGGAATTCCAAACCTATAGATTATATGTCGTACTTGATGTGCACCACAAGTTCCACTATGTGCGTTTGACAAAGCCATATAAGCCTCTTCTTCGCCTAAGCATTTTAATAAAACCCCTTCCGAGGTTTTCTTGAAGAGCTCATTTCCAAAAATTACATAGCTTAAAGCTCTGTACTTGACTTTCCTTTCGACCCTTGTATTTGGGTCCTGCAGATATTCCTTGATGGGCTTTCTCCAATCCCCAACTCTTGAGTCATCTATGTTGAAAATTTCAAAGTTTTCTTCGTCACCATACCCTAACTTTATTGTTTCCAAATCTGATGGAGACAACTTGGTAGACACAACTCTTCCTCTAACTTCAATATCATTCTCTAGGTTTTCTTTCGACACCTTATAACCAGATGCTATTTGGGCAAGGTCATTCGCCTCTTGATTCTCCATCCTGGGTATATGTTTGATGTCTACATTGTCGAATCTTTTAAGAAGTCTGTTGGCTATGACGAAGTACATAATCAAATTCTCTTTTACACATTTATATTCTTTAGTCAACTATTTTACTACTAATTCAAAATCACCCATTATTTTGACTCTTGTTGCCCCTAATTCCAACAAGATTTCAAGTCCTGCAATCCGAGCTTCGTATTCTGCTTCATTATTTGAACATGAGCCTTCAACTTTGTACTTGAATTTTGTTGGAATTTTATTAGGAGAAATAATTAGCATTCCGAATCCAGTTCCATTTCTGTGGCTGGAACCATCAATATATAACTTCCAAGGTTCCATTTTGGCATAATCTAACCCATTTTCATTTATGGAATGGCCTGCTATGAAGTCAGCGACCACTTGTCCCTTAACAGCCTCTAAAGGCAAATATTTTAGGGAATATTTTGTTAATGCTAAAGCCCACTTTCCAATTCTACTATGCAAAATAGATTTTGATAACATATATTTTATTACGTCGAAATGGGAAGATACATATACATCAACAAGTTTAATATAGTGTTTTAATTTCGTACAAGAAAAATATACACATACATAATTTTTCTATAACACTATATCTAGTTTTGATGTCATTCAGGACTCTGCTGAGGTAGTAAATGGCTCTTTCGACACCATTCTCATCTTCTTGACATAACATGCTCCCCAGTGTTTTATATGATGCCGAAATGTATAATCTCATGCTTCTTCTTCTACAATGAGTGATCAAGATTGGAGGGCTAGAGAGGTATTATTTGATCAGGTCAAAAGAAACTTGATGTTCTTGCCCCCATGTGAAGTCTCCCTTCTTTAGTCGAAGAAATGGTGAAAAGGCATGTGTCTTTCCACTAAGGTTGGAGATGAACCTTCTTAGAAAGTTAATTTTCCCCAGTAGAGACTGCAGCTCCTTTTTTGTTGATGGCGTTTTCGCTTCCATTATTGCTTTGGCTTTGTTTTCGTGGATTTCTATCCCCTTCTTGTGAACTACAAAACCTAAAAAGGCATCTGCCTGCACACCAAAAGTACATTTTAGGGGATTCATTTTCAAACCAAACTTCCTCATCCTTTCAAAGGATTGTCGAAGATGATCTATATGACTTTTTCCTGAAACGGACTTAACCACAATATCATCAATATAAATCTGCATGAAAGTTTCAATGTAATCATGAAAAATTGAATTCATAGCATGTTGGTAAGTTGCCCCAACACTTTTTAGTCCAAAAGGCATCATTATCCATTCATAAGTCCCTATCGCTCCAGGACAACGAAAAGCTATCTTAGGAACATCTTATTCGGAAATAAAGATTTGGTTATAACTAGAGTATCTGTCTAGCATGCTTAAATACTCATGGCTTGTTGCCAAATCTACAAGCATTTCTGCTACTGGCATAGGGTATTCATCTTTAGGTGTATCTGAATTTAAGTCTTGAAAATCAATACATACCCTAAGTTTGCCATTTTTCTTTTTTTACAGGAACTACGTTTGCAATCCAATCCACATACCTCGTTGTGCGAATGAATCTACATTTTAGAAGTCTTTCGACCTCCTCTTTTATTTTCGGCAGAACCTCAGGTGCGAAACGCCTTGGGGCTTGCTTCACTGACTTCTTTCCTTCTAGTATAGGAAACCTTAATTCAACCATATTACTGTCTAAACCAGACATTTCATCATAGTCCCATGCAAAGCAGTATTTGTAATCACGCAACAGCTGGACTATTTCGACTTTGAACTGAGGGTCCATCTTGGCACTTATGTAAGTTGGCCTTTTTTCTACCCCATGTCCCAAGTCTATTTCCTCCAATGGGTCTTGAGCCACCATCTTCATGTTGTCATCATTGGATCTTGTTCGAACCCCAGAGTTTCGTCATCATAAATGGCGTCGAGCTTCTGATTTTGCCATTCGCCATCTGGGATTTTCTTAGTATTTTCTTCAACGTCTATTTCTAGACTTTGTTGGTTGGACTTGCTTTGACTGGCTTCGACAACCATGAATTTTACTTCGGCTTCAAGTGCCGCTTTAAGTTTATTTTCGGCTATGTAAGCCGTAATTCTTTCTAACGTAGATGCTTCAGTCATCATCTACAAATTCGCTTCCCCACCCAGTGGGTTGTATGTGGGCGGTTCCTCATATATAATTCAACTTGTCCACCACTTTTTTATCCCACTGGAAGCCATACGTAGGGTGGAGGTACATGGAGAAATATGCATTGTCAGTCTTTTTGAGGTCAAAATTGGCTGGACTACATGGGGGAGTGTGAGCCAAATTTCTGTCGAAACTGAGGCGGTCGACGTGATTGACGTCGGTCATGAAATAACTTTGATCTGCTTCTATATTCTCTACTATGCTATTTGGTCTCCAAATAGCAATCCTCTGGTGTATTGACGAAGGCACAACTCCCACGCCATGTATCCATTCCCTCCCTAGGAGGAGGTTATAGTTTGCTTTCGACACTATCACCATAAACATTGTTGGTCTTGTTATTGGACCAACTATTAAATCCACCTGGATCACTCCCATGGTAGTCCTTATCTTTCCTTCGTAATCCGACAATACCATATTGTGTGGTTTGGCATCAGAGTCATTTTTCCAATCTTTCTCAACATGAAATGGGGCATTAAGTTTACTGCTTCCCCTCCGTCCACTAGTATTTTATTCACTCCAACATTCTCAATCTCCCCCTTTATAAACAAGGGCTTCAAATGTCCTTTTAGCGAGTCATATGGTCTTTCGAAGAACGCATTATGCTCCTCCACACAACCATTGTTCATGATGTAGTAGCATACGGGCATGTGAGCCATTTGTTCTTCCTCGACACCATCTTCTTCGTCTTCCAACATCATTACTCTATCATTATCCCTAGGCAACACTGAGACAACATTGCACACTACGTCGAAAGAGGCTTCAGAACTAGACGCGAAGTCGTCAGTCATTTCTTCATCATCTTGAACTTCCTCTTTTGGCTTTGTTCGCTCCATACATGTACTTGGAGCTTTGTTGTCTGAAATATCCTTCTTCTCTACCTCCTGGATGTTGTGAGTGGGTCCATCATCACCTTTTTTGCCAGTATCTTTCTTTGTCATTCCTTCCTTCATATCTTCCTTTTCGACCCTCTTTTGCCTCTAGAATCTTCTCCACTGAGACTTAGTCATAGGGTTTTTTCCTTTGTAGTTTTCTAAAGGGTAAACCCATGGTTTCTGTTTCTCAACCCCCATTCCTTGTGCTAATGAAGAACCTCTCTGAATGTTGAAACTGCTCCACCCCTTTCGCCCTTGAGCGTCCATGATGGGTTGTACCCACCTATCATCGAAGCCTTTGTTTATTGGTTTATATGAATGGTAGCCTCGACCTCTAATTCCTGACTAGTGATGCCCCCTTCTTCTTGGATCATATCTTTCTGCCTTTGGGGCTGGTCTTGCCCCCAGTTTCCTTTTCTTTTGGAATATTCTGTCACCTCCAGATTGTATGCCGCTTTCTTGTCAAAAATGGTGCTGCAACATGAACACAACATTACCTCAGCTTTCTTCCTTTGACACCTTTTCATAAAATCAATCAGACTTTCTTCCTCATTAGGATATGCCAACCTCTGATATTCTTCTCGATGGCGTTCCTCAGGAGCTAATGTTGGGTTCTTTTGAGAAGTTTCGACCATATTGATATTAGCTGATTTACCACTAGTGATCTTCAACTTGTCCATTTTTTTCGATCAGCTTCCTCTCAGTCTCACCCATTTCTCCTGTTGAGTTGTCCTCTTCAGTTGGAAATAATCCTTCGCAGGATTTTGGGCAGCAGTTTTTGACTTGACTTCCCTTGGGATCCTCCATTATTCTTCGCAGGATTACATAGGTGGTTGGTTTCTCAGGCATTTCGTCAACCTTTGCTTTCAGCATGACAATACGTTCGTCTACCCAATCATTATCAATGAAGCATTCATCAATCTCCTTTTCAGCATCATTCAGGTTGCCATAAATTTCTTGATTTTTTGTCATATTATGGTTGTCAGTAACCCTCCAATATTTTTCGACGGGGTCCTCAGTACCTTTGTCGTTGCTTGGTTTGTTGTGGCCTTCAATGGCCTTCACTTTAACCATGTTGACGGGACCTTCAGTGGCCTCCACTTTTGCTGGGGCAGAATCCTCAGTGAATTCGCCAGCCTTTGTTTTGTTAAGATCTTCTGTGCCTCCAATCTTGGCTAGGTCGTTGAGGCCTTTAGTGACCTTCTTACTGTAACCAGTTGATTCGCCTTCAAACTTGTGCTCAATATTCTGCCATTCAGTAACTTCGTCCTTGTCTACGAGGTCTTCAGTAATCTCCACCATGTTGACATTGGTATCGAAGCCTTCAGTAGCTCCAACCATTTCGAATTCATACTCAAAACTCTCTCCTACTTCCACCATGTTAATGATTGATGGCTCAGCGTAGTGGGCGTCGACAGTCTGCATGGGATTTGAGTCAATTTTCATTTGTTGCTTTTGCTTGTCACTAAATTTCAGTCTTCCGTCACGGATAGCATTCTGCACTAGGTCCCTGAAAAGGAAACATTACAAAAACCTCTCTTTTTCTGTTGTTCCATAGGAGGCACTTTAGTGCCTGGTGGAACTATCATCTGACCATCTTCGACTAATTTGTCGAAAATTTCGTCACATTTGGTGACGTCGAACGTATAGGTTCTTTTAGGAAACTTATCATTCTTTTAAGGCTCAACTGGATTTTTTCCGTTCGACGGAACTAGCATCCTACAAGAATATGGTGGCCCTTGTTTTAATTCTTCTAAGTCAATTTCTTGTTCGTCGAAATAGGATGGTTCGTCTACATTATCTACATCATTTTCGTCTTCTTGGCGCATCCCTACATAAGCCACTCTTTCTCTTTTGATTCTATTTGCTCTGAATTTCTCAGTCTTTAGTTTTTCGACTTGTCTCACCCTATATGCCAATTGCGACATATCTCTCAAATATTGGGTGTCTAGTTTCTTCCTTATAGAGTAGTCTAGACCACCCGCGACCATTTCGACCAACTCACGTTCAGGTACTTGGGTGAAACATCTGGATTTCAGTAATCTGAACCTATTCAAATAGTCATTTATTGGTTCAGAGAGTTTTCTTTTCACACTGGCCAATTCCTTCAGGCTTATTTTGGTTTGCCCCATGTAGAACTGTTCATGGAACAATCTTTCTAATTTGGTCCATGCATATGTGGAGTTTGCAGGCAAGGATGTAAACCAAGTAAAAGCGTTTTTTGTCAAAGAACATAGAAAATATTTCTTCCTTAGATTTTCATTATTTGTTATTTCTCCTGCTTCGATTAGATAACGTGCAACATACTCTATGGTTGATTCACTAGTATCCCCTGAAAATTTGGTGAACTTGGGGACTTTCCACCTTGGGGTTAATTCTTGTTGTAGAATATACTTAGACAATGGGGAGACATAACTAGGCCATTGTAATCCTATATTGACCCTATTTTGTGCCATTATTCTTTCGACAATGGCTTCTAGGTTGTTTTCGGCATGCATATTATTATAGCGCATATGCTGCACAACATGATCAACGTCTTGACCCCTTTGGACTAGAATTCTCCTAGGCTCTGGCTGGGCAGGAATTTCTACTGAGGTTGTTCGACTGCTTCCTCTTGGTTTCTAATGATGACTTGGGGGATTTCTACTAGCCTATTATGGTAGGTTCCTCTTCGACCGATGTCCTAGGATTTGGAACTATTTGCTCTCTGGGCTGTGTTTGGGGTACGCCGAAGAAATTGGCAATACACCTCATTTGTTCTGCCAACAATTGGTTGGTTTGAGTTGTGTTTCGTATCAAAGGATTAAACACTTCTCCCATTTGTTGTGTTAACATATGGATCATTTCATGATTGCTCTCATCCATTTGTTGCCTAATGGTATTTGCCGAATTTGTGGTGATTGCTGGAGAATAATTTTGAAATCCTGGTGGGAGTTGATTTATAATTCCCATGTTTCCACCAGATCCTGATCCTTGCAATGGTGATAACCTATTCAACAAGGAGTCAGAATAGACTGAAGATGCATTTTGCAAACTTGCCATAATGGTAGTAGGCATCCCATAAGGTTGTTCCCTACCAAACAATGGCATTGAAAAGTTCGTCGAAAAGGGCCTATGAACGTTCCCTATAGGGGGAGGCGTTCCCATGGACATTTGGGGTCCCATGGAGGAAAAACTAGGAACACTTTGAGATACTGCAAATGCAGGTGTTGACCCTGACAAAAAGGGTATGGCTTTTGATACATAAATTTACCATGTATTTCCTCTAGTCGAAGGAGTGGGGGTAATCACCACAGGACTTTCATTTTGACTATGTGGCGAATTCGCCATTCTTCTTACTTTTGTTCGTTTAGGCCTTTCTACGTCGGTTACGGCTAACTTACCGCTTCTTAGAATCATGCAACGAATTAAAACCTTTTTGACTAAGAGTTGTTATGATATCTTTTACGCACTAATTTCCCACTGGGCGTGTAAACAACCATTATCCATTAACACTTTAGGACCGAATAAAAGTCCTTTTACAATGTTCGTTCAAGTCTCGCGATTTATGATATCATATCATGCATTATTTAAGAACAAATCATTGTTCTTATTAGTGTTAGAATTGTTTCCAACAACTTTTATAAAACAAGTTGTCTCATGGTAACTTAAAATAAATAACACTCAAATTAGCATTCAAAAGAAAGAAAAATAAAGGAAATGAAAATAAATGTAGAATTGAAAAATGAAAATGAAAATAAAACACAAACAAAACAATTTTAAATTGAACATAATGTATAGGGTGGATGGAATCCATCTTTATTCGTCCCTGAACCTGTTTGCCCTTGCGGCGTGGGTGTTACAAGACTTTCAAAAAATAGGATCCAACCTCTAATATATAGTAATTACAACTATTTATAAAGAAAAGAAAATAATTTCCTACATCTAAGATTATAACAAGTATCTTATTAATAACTTCCTTAATCTAAGATTGACACATGTATCTTTGGATAACTTCTATTAATAACTCCCGATAAATTCCAATAACTTCCGTGTAGGAGTTGTTTGTTTGATTGATGTAATACATCAATATTTGACTCTTTGAATGACTTCTTCGATTGTTTTTTTTTTCGAATTACTCTCTGAATGTCTTATAACATGTCATTTTTGGTTGAAAATAAAGCCTTTGAAAGTACCCTAGTATCTATAGTACCAACTCAAATTCCTTCGACATCCATCAATCTGCTGCATATAATTCGGTTGACTATCGAAATACAAATACTTTAATTTTATATATTAACAGAGCTCCCCCCCCAGTATTTGTCTTTTGACTGAAAGGAAACTGATAAATACTAAGTATTTATACAGTGCACTAAACTTGATAACTGCTTCACATGTTAGTCGAATGTCACAAAAAGGTTTAGCCGAATTCCATTTAATATGGATAATTTCAAAAAATGATGTTCCATTTACTCACTGTAAGATCCCAAATTTTCCCTCTTCATTTTTAGCAT
Source organism: Lathyrus aphaca (assembly GCA_963966055.1). Taxonomy (NCBI): domain Eukaryota; kingdom Viridiplantae; phylum Streptophyta; class Magnoliopsida; order Fabales; family Fabaceae; genus Lathyrus; species Lathyrus aphaca. The sequence goes on along the minus strand of OZ014519.1, from coordinate 709,415,461 downwards.
CATATCACATCATGTTCATCATGAACATATCATTTTCTTAGCATGCTAGCATGGAAAGATGAGGCATAACATTCTTCATGTCCTAGCATTAGGCATATGATCATCTGTGGAGGTTCTTGAGGCATCACAAGCTATGACAAGGGTCCCAATGGTTTTGTACAAGTCCTATGATGAGTCTAAATTTCATTTACAAGATCAAGTTCACTTACAAAAGCTCAGAAGGTTGTATGGTCATCAGAGATTTCAGGATAGGGCAAAGCTCCTACACAAGGCACCTAAACTAGGGTTTGAAATTAAAGCTTGAAAACCTCACAAATTTGGCCATTTCATTTGGGCAAAGTCTTATATATGACAATAGGATCCTAGGTACCAATTTTCATGAGAAAATTCCTTGTGGAAGTCAAGAAATTCTTCAGTTGCTTGCAGATGAAGTAATTGGTCAACTGTGCCCTTAAAATGTCAACTGTGTGATTTCAAGGGGTCCAACCCACTTTTTCTTGACAAGGGGTGTCCTTACAATGTTATAAGAGGTTTTGTGTGTTCAAAGATCAAGAATCATGGAGATTTGAGGCTTTTTGCAAAATTGGTGAAAACTTGGTTTTAAGGATTTTCCATTTTTGGCAACTTTTGCCCTAAATTTCAAGTGAGCTTAACATGATAAAAAATTCTTCAAATGAACCAAGTCAAACATGAAAGTTGGAGATTAAGGGCCCCCATTTTCAAAAATTACAAGTACATTTTCATGGGATTCATGGTTTGCAAGATATGTCCTTCGAAAAAATGCTTCAAATTAGGGCAAATTCAAAAATTCCATGCATGCACAAAAGCAAAAGGTTTCAAAACTTATTTTCAAGACTTGGTATGGATCAATTATGTGTCCAATGTTAAAACACATTGCATTTGGATCATTTTTCTCCAAAGAAACTCAAGAATTCGTGCAAGGCAAGAAAGTTACTTCATAAGTGGATATTTTGCAAAATCATGAGAAAGGTGTGATAACTTTGATCTAAGGGCCATAACTTGTTGGATTATAATCAAGGGATGGATTTGGATTGCACATGGGCTGAAAGGCCAAGGAAAGCATGAGCATTTCATGCTCTCACACCAAATTGCAAAATTTGCAAATTCACCAAAAACTTGTGATTCCCACGTGCAAACTTCACAATCTTTTCAGCATTGGTTTGTGACTTCACATAAAAGGAGCTAGGGTTTCAGAATTGCTGGCCTCTCTCCCATTCTCTCATTTCCAAGTTTATGCACAACTTGCATTTTCTCTCATTTCTCATCACACACTTGCTCAATCAGAAAACAAATTGTGGATTCTTGATCAGTGCAAGCTAAGGATCATTAATCACACCATTATTCAAGCTCTATCTCAAGATCAACAAACTTGCCATTTCAGGGCAGGTGTGGGCAAAGCTTCAGATCCAGCCTCATTCAAGGCTTTAGATGCATTTATTTTGCATCTAGAGTGAATGTAGAGTGATTTGCACCCAGGATTTGGTCTTCTATCACATTATTTCCAGATCTGCAACTCAGGTAAGCTTCAAAATCTTTGGATCTGGAAATGAAAATGTTGATGTGCATTTTAATCCTTGATGTTCACTGAGTATGCTGCAAGTCTTGGTTTCTGTTTTAGTGCATTGTAGTGTGAGATATTTGGATTTCATTTTTCATGGTGCAAACTATTTTGGTTCGATTTGTGGCATCCATTGATCTATTGCAATTTTCAATGTCATATTTGGATTCAGAGCATGTTGTTTAGTTGATCTGGAGCTTTGTGTGTATTTTCATCATGTTTTGCGCATCTGGTATAAGTTTCGGTGCCGGGGCCCTAGCTCCGGTCACCGGAAACTGCAAATCTTGAGCCTAGGGTTTCTAAGGTTGAAGAAGACTCATGAGCCTTTGGATCTGTCCAGCGTGTGTCCAGGATCTTGCCACGTTTCAGCCACACCACCCTCTCTCACACGTGACATTCTAATTCTATTTTAATACACCATGTTTCGCGTACCACCATAGCTATTGTGCATCCTCCACTCATAAATCAGCCTTGGTCCACGTCAATTAATGACTGAAGTTCAGCATGCGTCAGATTAATCCAATGACTCTCTTATTTTCCTTATTTTTCACTGAATATTCACCATAGCTTTCATATTCCTGCACAGCCTTTTGGGCTTTAGTTGCTTTTCGCACCCCTCCTGCATTGGGCCCAATCATTTTACACGTGAATCCCTTGCTACCAACACCCCCAGTCCACTTCCTTTTTATTTCTATTTTCATTTATTTTCTTTTATTCTCATTTTAGTTTCTAATTATATAAAATAGTTCCAATTATCCAAAAATTCCAAAAATATTCATGAGTCTTCATTTGAGTTTTCTTTAAATTTATATATTTTTATTTTTCATTTATCCCTATTATCCACGCGGCAATTAATTCCTCATTTCAATTAATTTCTTTTTAAGTCCTTTTTGAGCAATCTGTCTTGTTCATTTTCCCTAGGTTTCATTATTTTGAGTTTTGTGTTCATTCTTTTTGCTTTGGATTCCTAAGATGATGTAGTTCTTGTGTGATTTTTTCCTCTGATTTTTTAGAAATTTATTCCTTGTGTTTTGGTCTTTGCCTTGTGATGTAAGTTTCTTAACCCTAGTTTGTGTTCTTGCCTTCTCTTGCCCTACTTGGCTTCTGAATTTTTCCCAATCCTTTTGGCTTATTGTTATATCATTTTTGAGGATAATTTTACTTGAGTTGTGGAATTTTTAGATGTTTGGTTGATTTGATGTGAATTTTTGTTCTCACCTTGTCCCATTTTGCTTCTTTGTGACCATTAGCTCTCTTATAAGCTTAGAAGGGCACTTGTGCCAACTTCTTCTTCTCATTTGGGGTCCTTTTGGGGTATGGGAACCTTTCTGGTATTGACTTAGGGTTTGTGTCTTAGAAACTTTTGTGTTTTGCTTACCTTTTGAGTCATGTCTTCTTAAGTGTATTCATCTCACCTCCTTACTTCTTTCACCTCATTTTGTGATTGTTTGGTCTTGTACCTCTCTTCTTTTCATCTTTCTAGCTTCTTAAGCCTTTCTTCAATTTGTTTTGGTTCTGGTCTTGTGCATTGAGTCCATGTTTGTGCATATCTTCTTTGCATCTTTCTTAAGTTTGCATGTGTTTGTCATCTGTTTCATGTTGCATCATATTGTCTTGTTTGCTTCATTCCTCATTCTTATGAGTTGCATATCCATTGAGCATTTGTATATATGAATTCACTTCTGTTTGTATGATGTTAGCATGTCATCTTGTTCATTGTATTTCACTTGTTTGCTTATTACTAACCTTGCAGGGGCTATGGTAGGTGAGAGGTGTGGAAATTGAGTTCCACATCTCCAAATCTCATCTCTTCTTCTTATTTCTTTATTGTACTAACTCTTTGCTTGTTGGGCTTAGGCCTTTCTCATCTCTTCTTCTATCTTCTTCTTCTCTTCTTCTTTCTTTCTTCTTTAGGATAGAAAACCACACTAACCTTTAGGACATCCATGCATGATAACACTTAGGATTCTTTAGTCCCCCTTTAGAATTTTGCCTTTGTGATCCTTTTGGTTCTTCTTCTCTTCTCATCTTCAAACTTATTTCTAATTCACTTAATAAAGGTTAAGTACTTTCATGTGACATGAGACTTTGCTATGAAATACTTGCACGCATTCCGTTTCAGGGCGAGGTGTAAGTTATCCCTCGTGGTGGATAGGTCTTAGCATGAGTACTTCACAAAGAAAAGCTAAAAAAACACTTCTTAACCAAAAACCACAAAACACTTAATAAATGCTAATAGGTCAGTGTGTCTGAGCCTTCACTTGTGGGACTAGCTTTGGGGATTTCCTCCATAGATAGGTGTGCCTCTTGCGCATTCCGTTTCGGGATGATGTGAGACGTACACATCCCATTGAATAAGACTTAGGTACACTTACCTATGCAAACTTCATTCATAAAAGCCTCATAAAAAACACAAACAAACAAAAAGCGTCTTTCCTTCGGGAATTCTTTTCTCATCTCCTTCGCTCCGTACGCGAACTTGCTCCTACTTGTCATTTTGCAAGACGGTTACGCACTCGTCGTCCGAGTCTGCAACACCTGAGCAATGGCATAGGCAGTTCAAGCCTTAATTCACAAGAAATTTCCTTGTTACCCCTAGTTAGGGGAACTACGGCGTCTCTGATCCTCATTGTCCTGATGAGGTACGTAGGCAGCGGGGTAGGGCCCGTTCGAGCATAATCTTTATTTTCCCTACATTTTTCCTTTTCATTTCTTCTTCAGTTCTTTTCTCAGTTTCTTTTCCAGTTCATTTTCATTTTCTTTGCAGCAGCTTTCATTTCTTCACCCTTTGAAACAGTTTCTTTGCAAGCGTGGATCCCGTCGGGTACGGCGAACGATCTGGGTGCTAATACCTTCCTAGGTCGTAACCGACTCCCGAACTCAGTCTCTTTGGTTCATAGGACCCGTGTCCTTCCTTTTCTTTTCTTCTAGTTTGTGCAGCATTACCATTCCCATTTCTTCGGGATAAAAATGTCTGGCTGACGACTCTTTTCTTTTCCGCGCCACTTTCGCGTTTGTACCAGGATGGAAATCCGGGGAGCGACACTCACTTCCATGTTTTTCAACTTAAACCAATATATATGCATTAAAGTGAGAAACAAAAGATAGCAATTCGACCTCTAACACCAAGTCTTTCTTAATACCATCAATTATATATTTGTGATATTAAAGAGACCCCTCCCAAAATGTTGTTTCTCAAAGGAAATGGGAGGAATAACATTTTTAATCATGCCACCAATTCATAGAAGACACATAACACCCTCTTATGAAAACTTAGCAAAATTTTGAAGATAATTTCGACTCCCATGATCAATCTAATAACTTCATTGTCATTGAAACATTTCAAGGTGGCATGCTATTATATTTCCATCTTTGATCTTTTATAATGGAATTAACAATAACTTGTCATTTTCTTCTATATATGTTTTTGTAATCGAAATAATAATTTGATACCACCCAAGAAGGAAATTAAAACATTATTGGACTTTAATCCTTAAAAACCTTAGTCGAAAAATATCATTATTTCTTTTAGCAAAGTTTCAACTAATAACTAATAACTAATTGCCAATTAAACACACTTTAAGTGTTCTTGACAACAATTAAAAAGCCTCAAACTGCAAATGTATCATTTGCCTCTCGAAACACACCTTGCATTGACATGCAAATTAAATCACAATGATTAATCATTAGAGGCCTCATAAAGGCTAAAACTTTTCAGTTTCAATCTTCAAAAAACTTTTCAAAATCATTTTGATAAGATTATCCATTTCATGGTGTCATCTTTTAATGATTTTGAAAGAATTTTTTTTTATAATATGGCTTAAAAACCATTTCATGTACAGTTTCTTTTTCTCAGAAACCATTTTTATGCATATAAACTGTTGAATCACGCTAAACTTGAAATTTCACGTCAGGTTCACCAATTTGTTTACACCGATTTTTGGTAATGTAAAAAACCATTATCCATTAACACTTTAGGACTTGATAAAAGTCCTTTTACAACGTTCATTCAAGTCTCGCGATTTATGATATCATATCATGCATTATTTAAGAACAAATCATTGTTCTTATTAGTGTTAGAATTGTTTCCAACAACTTTTATAAAACAAGTTGTCTCATGGTAACTTAAAAGAAATAACACTCAAATGAGCATTCAAAAGAAAGAAAAATAAAGGAAATGAAAAGAAATGTAGAATTACAAAATGAAAAGAAAAATAAAGCACAAATAAAACAATTTTAAATTGAACAGAATGTATAGGGTGGATGGAATCCATCTTTGTTCGTCCCTGAACCCGTTTGCCCTTGTGGCGTGGGTGTTACAAGACTTTCAAAAAATAGGATCCAACCTCTAAAACATAGTAATTACAACTATTTATAGAGAAAAGAAAATAATTTCCTACATATAAGATTATAACAAGTGTCTTATTAATAACTTCCTTAATCTATGATTGACACATGTATCTTTGAATAACTTCTATTAATAACTTCCGATAACTTCCAATAACTTCCGTGTAGGAGTTGTTTGTTTGATTGATGTAATACATCAATATTTGACTCTTTGAATGACTTCTTCGATTGTCTTTTTCGATTCCTCTCTGAATGTCTTATAACATGCCATTTTTGGTTGAAAATAAAGCCTTCGAAAGTACCATACTATCTATAGTATCAACTCAAATTCCTTCGACATCCATCAATTTACTGCATATAATTCGATTGACAATCAAAATACAAATACTTTAATTTTATATATTAACAACTATGCTAGTTCACTCTTGGATTATGCGTTCTATTTGACTCTGACTGGGTCGGATGTATCGATTCTCGAAGATCCATATCGTGTTATTGTTTCTTTATTGGTTTCTCTCTATTTTCCTGGCGTGCCAAAAAGAAACAAACAGTTTCCAGATCTTCTTCTGAGGAAGAGTACATAGTTCTATCCACTGTCACATGTGAGTTACAATGATTGTCACATTTGCTTAAAGATTTGCATATCATTTCTGCAAGACAACCTGTTTTGTACTACAATAGACAAAATGCCCTTCATATTGCCTCTAATCCTGTGTTTCATGAAAAAACCAAACACATGGATATTGACTGTCATTTAGTAAGGGAAAATGTACAAAATGGGATAATTAGACTCTTGCCTATTCCTTCTGATGCAAAACTTGTTGACTTTCTGACCACGACTTTAGCTCCTCTGAAGTACAACATGTTCATAATGCTCTGCTTGAGGGAGGTTATTAAGATAATCAAGTTTAATCAATCCAATGATGAAATTAGTTGGTTTAATCATAGGGTTATAGAAGTAAGTTGTATAATATAGAATTTATCTTACACTTTTATAAAAATCTCCAATCATCACCTTTGTATTCTATTCAATCTTTGAATCAATATGAGCCAATAATATGTTATCTTATCCAACTGTTTTCCGTTAGCTTTCTGTTACATCACTGATATGCTTTCTTTTCCAATTCTTGCATTCTTTTCAATTTTTTCAATAGGAATCCTTCAAACTCCTATCTACCTGTTAGTTGAATATTTAGACCAGGCTAATAATATTTTTTTGCATTTTATATCGAATCTACAGAATCATCAAAGAGGAAGTTTTTGACCCAACCAAGAAAGATGAAACATGTTAACTTGTCGACAGGGAGAAGAAAGTGAGGAAAAAATCCAAGCCAGTGAAGATAGGCATTAAAGCACTTCAACTCTGCCCATAAAAGCCACCTTGTTGAAGGCCTTCGACGCAACATGAAGAATACCATGAAGAAACCGCCCAAGGAAGTAGAGCAACATAGTGGGCAGTTAACATAGTTGTGGGGTCACATGTGTCATCATCAAATTCGTTGGAAAGGGTCCGACTGATACTTTTTATGTCTATTTAAGTAGATTTTGTTTTCAGAATTAAAGGTCACATTTCTTTACATTGTAAAAGGGACACACTAAAAGTACCAAAGGTTAAGAGAAACAAGTTAACCCCATACGCAAAATGTATGATAGCGTCAAAAAATTTATCCTTTCTGTAACAACCCAAAATTTGCCCTCATGGTCGCTCCCCCGAAAAGACACCTCATCAGATAGGGTACAGACACGAACGGTCGGCGAAAGAGAGAAATGAAAAATGAAATGAATAGAGTCGCGAACCAGAGAAACTGAGAAAGGGGGTTGGTTACAACCTGGGAAGGTATCAGCACCCAGATTGTCCGTCGTACTCGACGGGATCCACGCTTAAAAGATTGTGTTTAAAGGGGTAGTGTATGTGCTATCTGTGTGCAAAGAGCTGGAAAAAGAATGTACAAGTGTCAGTGCAAGAAAGTGAAGTGAGGTGCTCAGGAGTGAGGCTCAAGAAGAATGCTGAAAGAGGGGGAAGACACAAAGACTTTTGTTCGATAACTGTTAAGTTATGCCTACGTATCATCTCGTGCAATGAGGAATTCAGAACACCGTAGTTCGACTCAAAGAGACTGAAAGGTAAATTGACCGATGAACTGCTTGCTTGTCTATGCTCAAGTGTGTGACTCGTCTGGCTTAAGTGCTAACTGTCTTGCATTAGACGGAAGAAGCGAGTTCTCGTTTGTGAGTGAAGATAATGAGAAAAGAATCCCGAAGGAGACGATTATTGTTTGTTTTTGTGTTTTCAATCTTTTATTGCTTTTTGTGTTTGTCATAAGTTAATGAGCTTAAGCCTAAACCAAGGGTTAGTAAACTCATCATATCCTCCCTTTGATTAGGGATAATGAGAATACCTTAAGTATGAGATAGACATCCCAACTTAATTACCATGATGATGTAGGATCAAGATCATTAACCTACTTGTGATTATTTAGATGTTTTTGAGTTTGTTTTTAGTGTTGAGTAATGAGTTTAAGCCATAATCAAAGATTAGTGAACCCATTACACCATCCTAATAGAAGGATAATAGATGAGCACACTTAAGCTGAGGAAGATACCTCAACTTAATCCATGATTAGGGATTAACCTCATGACAAAACAAGCCTTTATTAAAGTGGATTTTAACTAAGGGTGAGATTAAGAAGTGGGTTTTATGGTTTGTAAGACAACTTGAGAGGGACTTGTCGATTAACACTAGGGTTAGTCCTTCTTAACCAATAAAGGAAGAATTAGAACCCTAATGCAAGGCCCAAGTTACAAGTTAATGTCTTAGTGATTATTAGATGGATTAATTAAGAGGTTTAAGCAAATTAAGGGCTTAACACTTAGGATTAAAGTTATACACTCCATCCTAAGAGAAGGATGCAGGCATAACCCTAATCACAAAGTCTTAAAGCCTTAAAGGTTTAGTCTCTAACGATGAGGTGAGAAGAGAGACACAAAGAAGACACAAAGGTAAAAGATAAAGGGGTACTAATCAAAACCCTTATTGTTTTCATGCTTGGATGCTCCTATGGTTTATAAGGCTTGCAAGAGATCTTCAGAGAAGCCACCAATGGAAGAAGCAGAAGAAACAAGTTACTTACTTCACTGAAGAAGATAAGTAACTTGGATAAAGAAAGTGAATGATGAACATGAATGAGCAAGCTCACTATAAAGCAAAGAAAAATACAGCAATGATGCATAAGAAGTATGAGAAGAGAAATGAGAAGTGAAGGCAAATTCACTTCTCAAGTTACTTACCACCTGAAAAGGTTAGCATAAAGGAAAGAAATGATATGAAAATGAAATGTATGCAAAGGTAAAAACCAAAACCAGAAGCAAATACATGATGTAAATGATGCTATGAGATGATGCAAAGGCATATAAAGTGTTATGAATGTTCATATGAGGAGAATGAATGCAAAAGAAGCATGCTTTGAAGTTTGAAAGTTCATGAAAGTTTATGGAATGAAATGAATGCACATCATGGCAAATGAATGAAGAAATGACCAAGTGTGATTCTAATATGTCCTAAGATGTCTTAGATGCCATATGGATGCAAGAGATGTCATGGCAAGTTCATGTATGGATGTATATGCAAGATGAATGCAAATGAACATGTAAGATTAGGGTTTTAAGGCAACATGAGATGCATAAGGTCAAAACAGAAGCAAATCACATGATAAAAAATTGCAAATGAACTCAAAGGAACCCTAACCCCATATGATATCACACCCAAAGGAGAAGGTCTAACTCTTAACCTAAAGAAAATTGTGAATTTTCTAAGTTATCTAGGGTTTTTGGGTACCTTAAGAGGAAAAATGCAAATCAAATGGAAAATGCAAGATAAATTTGTGACAAAAATATGCTAGATACTACATGCTATATGAAGAACAATGCAAAAAGAACCAATGTCAAACCATCCATGGTTAGGCAGAAAAGGATTTTTGAAGTTAGGGTTTCAAAAAGGAAGCTTATGAACCCTAAATTCAAAGAAAAATGTCAAAATTGGATCAAAACCAAAAAGAAATTTGTATGAATGGTTTGACAATGTTTCTAAATGTCCTAAGATGCAATGTGATTTTTTTTGGAATTTTTAGAAACCTAAATGGTATTTTAATTAATTAATTTCCATTAATTAATTGAAATAAACATTTAAATATTTTTTAAATGATTTTTTAATTTAAAAAAATAAAAATAAAAATGTTTTTGGGTGAAGAAAAATATTTGAAGTCAAAATGCAGAAGAAAATTTTTTTTTGGAATTTTCTAAGTATTTTTAATAAAATGGCAAAGAAAATGCAATTAAATGAAATAAAAATATGAATTAAAGGGAAAGTATGTTGATCTAAGGGTTTAGATTCAAAGTTGAGGGGCGGGAATTGACTGGCGCCATATCCAAAGGCTGAAATTCAAACCAGTCTTAATTAATTAACTAAACCTAATTAATTAAATTAAATGGAAATTAAGGATTAATGAAGTGATCTGGTCCATTGGCTCACGGGCGCGAAACCTAATCTAAGGGCTGAGATTCAAAGTTCCCTAATTACACTGATTAACCCTAATCTGAACCCTAAACATTTTCAGGTGACCGGAGCAAGCTCCGATCATCTTCTCCGGTCACTCATTCATGCTACCTCTCTCAAAACGCATTGAAACTTCACCAAAATCTCCAGAAACACCCATTAGACACCTCTAAACAAGAATCCAGCAACAAAAATCATTTATTTTCACTCAAGATCATGAATCAAAGGCAAACGGAAAAACACGCAAAAATTTCAGAAGCTTCATACATGCTTGTTTCTCACTCATTTCCAAAACAAAATAGATCATGGTGATCAGCAAAGCATAAAGAACATTTCTATAACAAGAAAAACAAGTTCTGAAAAATTTGTTCTTGAGGATACCTGAGATGGAGCTTCTTCAATCTGAGCTATCTGGCCTCCTCTTTGGTGAAAAATGACTCCAATGATCCTCTTGGTGATGCTTTGATGCTAGGAAGGAGTTTGTAATGGCTGGTTTGAGTGGTTGTTCTTCAGCTGGTCAGAAATTGTATTTCAGTTTTGGGTGCTTTTAGGCTGTAATGAAGGGTGGGAAATGATCCTTTGATGAAGCTGAGTTGATTGACGAAAAGAGTTTGAAGTTTAAGTGTGTGTGCTGTGAGTTTCGAAAGCTTTTGCTTTTGGGGTGATTTTGAGGAACTTGGTGATTCTGAGGTTTCAGCCTTGTGTGATGTATGTTATGAGTTGCTTTTGATCCACATAACAAACTTTGATAGGTCAGAGGAGTTGTTGTGGCCTATGGTGATTGGTATGGGCAAGTTGCCAAAATGTCAACATAACTTGTACTTGAGGTATGGGCTGGTTCAGTGGTTGTACAAGGGCATGTCTGGCCTCAACATTGATCAAGGAGAGCCATGGAATTGAGATTGGAGTGCTGCAGCAAGTGGAAGCATGGTTGTATGAGTTTTTGCAAGTTTTGTACATTTTGCCCCCTTTGTGATTTCTTGATGCGCAAGGCATAGAAACTTGAGATTCTTGGGAAAATTATGATTCTTAGGCAATGCACTACGTTTGTATGATGCCTAGAAGTGTATTAGAGGTCACAAAAAGGCTTGGTTTGTGAATTTGCAAAAAAATCCTCTTTGGTGTGAAAGTGAAAATTATGTGATTTTTGCCAACTTTTCCAAGCCATAACTTGAGTTCCATAATGAATTAGAATTTGTTCTTGTACTTTTTGAAAAGGGAATGATCCAATCTACAACTTTCATGACCAACAATTTTTCAGTTGAAGCATTTTTGGTTGAGAAAGAGGAGGTTGAAATACTTTCCCAAAATGGAAAGTTTCCATTACAAGTCATTTCCATTTTTGGCAACTTTTGGTTTAGCTCAAATTTCTTCAATTTTGTGAACTTCCAAGCACTTAAATGATCAAATAAAGATCATATAACTTCAATTTTATGAAAATACCACTTTGGTTCCATTGTTGGGGGCCTCAGATGCCCTGATTTTGCTCTGACTTGCTCAAGAAGTTACCTAGTGAACAAATGACTTCCACAATGAATTTCTTCATCAAACTTGGTACATATGATCCTTATAACATATTGAGACTATTAGAAACAAGAATGACCAAAAAATTTGGAGTTATGGCCTCTGAAACCAAAACCCTAATTTTAGGTCATCTGTGCAGTGAAACCCTAGCTCTGCTTCCATGCCTTCCAAGTTCTTGTGATTTCTTGACTTCCTTGACCTTTGAGGGATATATTATGATGATAGAACACACATGGACCCTCTTGGAATGATTGGAGACCTTTGGAGTGACTCAGATGGATCCTTGGATTGCTCAAATCACAAACCCTAGATGCAGATGAACTTGAACTATGAAGATGAAACAAAAATGCAATATGAGATGATATGCTTAAACTTATGCAAAGATGAAAAGATCACAAGTCAATGGTGAAATTAGTGAGGGCAAGTTTGGGGTGTTTACACTCATATTTATTACCATCTGACTGGTTTGTGTTTCACATTCGCCTACATCACTCCTTAGTTCATAAATTCGCAGTCATGCATTTTCATTGGCTCATAAGGCGCAGGATCAAAGCGTTTCCTTGTGATATGAATGTTCATTGGCAATTCATCCGGCTAGTGCGCTCGAGGCTAAGGCAAAAAGGTGAGCTCTCACCAACATAAAAATTTCCTTAGGTTCATCAAATATCAAGTTCAATTCTTCCAGGTTTCTCAACATCATCAAATGCCTGGCTAAGAAATCTGTGAATTAGGGTTTTGATTCATGATTATCGAGGAGCTCATCTACATCAAGCCAATAAGGCTAGTTTTCTCCAAAAATCACAAGGTTTTGAATTGGAGTTTACTTCTTTGTATTTCTCATGAAATCGAGGTGTGGACTCATGTGGTTATCGAGGGATTGTGGTTCTCTTAGTTGCTTGGTGCTCATGGTACAGATTGTTGATTAGGTTGACTGAATTTTGGTTGATTTAATACGGGATGATTCTGGATTTGGGATTTGATTGGGAGTTAACATGCTATAATTAGTCGGAATGCCAGACACAAGTTCATAAAAAAAAATATATAAAAATGTACATGATAAGCCCATACCTATAATCACATCTAAGTTCAATATCCAACGGCTCATTTTTGATTGATCGACTTCACTCTTCCATGCCCACACCATTTCCTTTAATTCTAAAACTTCTTATGATCCATTTAGAGCGTGTTAATGGTCATTAATAATGTTTATGCCATCTCCAAATTTCTTTGTTTATTCATTAATGATAAACCCATTTATAGTCACATTGAGTTCAATCCATTACCACAAATTAAAGGTCCATTTTTAGAAAATCATTTTTTGATCCCAATTGAGAAGTTTGGTGGACTTTATTTCTGCTTTGCTGGTTATTCTAATGGGCAGTATTGTCATTCATATTTCGGTATGTTAGATTAATTTCAGTTTCACTTCAGATTCTCACTGATAACTTTGGTTCTATTATTTCCATTAGATTTATCGAAAGAGAGAAATAATAGATCCTGATATGGACTCCCTCACTCTATTTTTATATCAATAAAATATTAGCGGAAAAAGTTACAAAATTCTGTTTTGTAAAACCCATTAATGCATATCAAAAGAAGATAATTGATGAGGAGTTTAGTGATATTCATTTAACATAATCCAGTTACAAAGAAAGTCCACAACACCAAATTCACCAAAATTCAAATTACATGTACACATGAAAGAAGCAGATTTTTAGAAAAGCTTCTAATGTTAACAAAAGGACCTTTACACAATTCCAATAGAAAGGGAGGAATCGAACAAAATCTCCTGCCTTTTTTCTTGCATTCTCCCGTAGCCCCTCTATCAAATCATCGTCAAGGCTTCATCAGTCCCGACACTTCGAGGTCCTTCAATTTGAATCCAATCTACATTATGAAGGATCAATAGAAAACATTTAGGAGAGAGATACAAAAGGATGGTATATCAGAAGAAATTGGTGGCCAAAAGCTAACAGAAAACTAAATTTTGAAGACCTTCAAATTTCTTTGCTTGAAGGAAGTTCAAGATGAAAGCAGTTAAAGTTAAAAGGGCTAACCCGAATTCAGTGGCAAAAAAAAAACTCACAACAATTTCTAACAGAATCAGTAACTGAATAACTGAAATTTTACCTGTGAAAAACTGAAAAAGTCCCTCAGTTCATCAATTATAAAGCATTCAGATTGCTTCAGATTAAGGGGGATTTTCCTTATTCATTCTGGTTTTTCATTCTCACATTCTTCATCTCTCTCACAATTCATCACTGAGAATTGATCTTCACTATTCTCCTTCAATCTCAATCATCATCTTCCACCTTCAGCTTCTTCACCCAACTTCATCAACAATTTCATCAATCTCCCTGCACCAAAAAGCTCACATCATCAACAATCTAACCTACATCAAGAAGCCTCAACACAGTTAGAACATAATTCACAATGAAGCAAAAGAACAAGAAGAGAAAGAATTCAAGAACAAATCGACAGTGAATTTGTAAAATTGCAACAACGACAACAGAAGTGGAGGAGAAGAAAAGAACAAAATGAATCTTACCGGGAGCATCATGTCGTCGCCTTCATCTTCAGTATGCATTCACGGCTGAGTGAACCGCCGCAACCATCTCACAGCGTTCCATCGTTTTGAAACGCATCAACATCACCATGTCACCATAACACTTCATCGACCTCTTCATCATCATCATTCCAACCGAAACCTTCATACCTCTTCATCATCTTCAGTAACCTACAAACCGTGACCCAAATCAACAACAAGAATTGAACAACCTGCAAAATTCGAGAATCAACATCAAAGATGATCATTGCAGAAGTCAAATGATTCTGTAGCTTCAACAACAGCTCAACAATCCTGAATAAATCAACAACACCGAACGAATAATAAGAAGATCGTACCTGAGGAGTATTTGTCGGCATCGTCATCGTCACAATCACATCATCACCGAGCAAACAACAACAAATTGCATAACAGCGACGCGATCAGAGAACGAGTTCACGCTCCGGCATCACCTTCGAACACCATCGTCTTCTTCGAGCCAACACCTTCGACGTCGTCATCATCATCATTATCGTTTCTAACGAAGTTAAGGAGCATCAACGTGAACACGAGTTCAACGCACACCAGAAGAAGAAGAAGGTATGTTCTTTGATGTATGGTTATATTTACTTGTTTTTGATAGATCGTTTGATCCCGTGGATTTATTGAGTCTTGGAGGAAACCGCTTGCGGATTTGAGACAAGAGCGAAAAAGGGGGGGGGGGGTTATGTATGCCGCCGTTGATTTGGGAGGTTGTAGGAAGGAGAGGCCGCGGCGGCGACGATTAGGGTTTGGTTTGTAGAGAAAAAGGTTTGTGAGAGAGGGAGAGGAGACGATGGAGATAATTCGTCTGAGACCTTTATTTGGTTTATTTTGTATTTAATTGTTAATTTTGAAAATTAAAACTCATAAACATTGGTTTAATGCACCGATTAAATTATTAAGAATTATTAAATAATCTTTAATCCACCATTAATAAGTGAGATAAGTTTGGATAAGATTTTGGATCCTTCAGCCACACCGGCGGTGACACTTGTCACCATCCGGTAGGCTACTCATGCGGTTATTCGTGTGGGCGGCATCCACCATGGGTACCATGAAGCCTGCGTTTGTGATCCTTTGATGAAAATAGCTTTAGAAGACTTAAGATCAGACGACCCATATTAAAGTCAACGTCTTGACCGAAGGTTCATGTGATACTCCCTCAGGCCACCTGCGAATTGGGCCTAAGCCGGATTGCTATCCGCGCCCCCCATTCTCAAGCCCATTTGTTTTTTTTACTAAAAAAATTTACTTACTGCACCCCTCCTCCATTTCTCTTATTTTTAATTTTTGTTTTAATATAGTTTCAAAATTAATTCATAAAAAATAGTAAAACAAATAATAAAATTCCCCAAAAATTATAATAGCCTTTTAATTCAATTTAGAAATTTTCTATATTTTTACTTTCTGAATTTAACCATTTTTCAATTTAATTTCGATTTTTCATTTAATTGTTTTTAGATTGAATTCTCACATGGACACATAATTTTGTACATTTTATTTCTCCCACTTCCAATAACCTTTTTGGCCCATTCTTTTTGATATAATTAGAGGACAAATAATAGAACCTAGAATATTTTTAGTGTATATTTTAGGCCATTTTATCCACTGTTTTGATAGTGTGATTTGTGTAAAATTATGATTGAACCTTAGATAAGTTTAAGTGACCATTTGACATAGTTAGACTTTGAATTGAAAAGATATTTTTTAACACAATATTATAGTCAGGTTAGAGACCCTAGGAATTAATTTCATATTTTTTCCAGGAATTTTGATATTTTTGTTATTTTAATTCATTTCCATCATATTGTTGCATATTCATTTCATTTACTAACAATTTTCCTTTTGTGCAAGGTATTTTTCGAGGATTCGCATATGGACTTGGATTATTTTATTATGCCTCGATTATGTTTTGTACTTTGTGATGTAATGTTTGTATAGTTCCTATAATTAGGATAGAAAAGATAAAATGAATCGATAGAAAACTGAATCTCAAAAATAAAATAAAGATACTCGATCCAACGTCGAGTAAATTTTCAAATAAATAAATAAAGTTTCATGTGACTTTAGGATTCCTCGATTACCATCGTTCCATTCCATTACACCAAAAGCAAGCCTTGTATGTTGCACACCATAAGTCGTGCGTCTCAGCACCACGCAATCGACCCACCCGATCCATCGTTTCATCCCATTTATGTTTCATACACGTTTTTTCCCCACCATGACTTAGGAGGACCATATTGTTCATTATTGCTTTTTGTATTCGCATCTCTAGTTTAATATCTCTTAGGTAGATCTTTCAAACCTCACTAACCATAGGTCATCCTTAAACTCAACTAACTTTGGGTAAGTCTAGTTTCCCTTAGAGTTTTCCTTTTGCAACTTTAGTCTCACTTCTCATATTTAAGAAAAATCAAAACACTTAATAAAGGAAAATGTGTACAATGCGCCATGAATCTTAAGCTATACGGGAAATGATTAGTGGAGGTCTCCTCCACTCTTCTAGGATGCTTTACAAATGTTCCATTGGGGGCGATCTTGGAAAGTATTCGCTTCTGTATCATAGTCTTTAGTGTTATACATACAATAAACACAAATTCAAAACACTTCTTCTAAAAGACAACAAACCAAGACAACACGTCTTCTCTTCTCATCTCATACTCATTGCGGACGAACATGACTTGTCTTGACAGTTCAAACAGCGATACGGTAAACACCCTCGAGTCAGAGCCGGTAACACCTGAGCAAGAGCTATGGCAACGTCATCCTAAAAAACACAAACAAGTGCCCACCTTAGTGAGACGAACTACGGCGACTCTGATCCTCATTTATCCCGATGAGGTACGTAGGCAGTGGGTAGGGCCCATTCAAGCACAATCATTCTTTTTCCCTACATTTCCCCCTTTCTTTCCATTTTTCAATTCCATTTCTTTTCTCATTTCACTTCCATTCCAGATAGCCATTCTTTCATTTAAGCAGCATACTATTTCTCACCCTTTGAAACAGACTTATAAGCGTGGATCTCGTTGGGTACGGCGGACGGATTGGGGTGCTAATACCTTCCCAATTCGTAACCGACTTCCGGACCCAAATCTTTGGTTCGCAAGGCCTCGTCCTTTTCCTTCTTCCTTAGGTTTGTGCAACATTACCTTTCCCGTTCCTTCGAGATATAAATGTCTGGCTGGCAACTCTACATTTTTCGCGCCACTTTCGTGTTTGTACTAGGATGAAAATCCCGGGAGCGACAGCTGGCGACTCTGCTGGGGACCCGGAATCTCTGGTTTCCCCTTTGAGAGTCAATCCTAGCGCTTGTCTGTTTCTGTTTTCGTTGGGTGTTTATTCATTCACTGTTGTGCTTTAGTTTAGCTTTACTGTTTAGTTTACAGTTTATCGCTTTACTTTACAGCTTTATTTACAACTTTCTGCACTTTACTTTACTGTCGCATATACTGGCATATACTGTACTGGCTGTTCTGGTTTTCCTTGGCGGGATGGGATTATTATGAGATAAGCCAAATACCCGGCTTGAGTATACACATAGGATTTAAAGTGGGCAGTCGTGTGGCTTGCGTGGTTTTGAGCACGTGTAGTTTTCACGAGTCCCACACCCAGATCAGGCTCTCTTGGGATATGTTCTATACTGCCTAGGCAGACCATAGAATGTTCTCACCTGAGCTGCTAACACTGGGAACTGATCATCGAGGACCTTAGTGGAAATAACCCTCTCTAGTGGTGACAGTGGCAGACCACATTTTGTGGCAAACCCGTTCGCACCCGAGGGCCCACTAGGAAATCACATAGGATGACCTTGTTCTCTCATAGGAACCTAGTTAAAGCAACTGGTCGTATGACGGTAGTATTGTACCCTTCGGGATGAATGTACAATTGTTTCTCGACTTCAGTGCTTGAAGCCGGGAACTTATGAGGGATGCTTATTTTTCCAGAATCAGCTGAGGCCTCCATGGGTAGTACATAATGCCAAACCGATTCCCTAATTTGGTCATGAGCCATTTCTCGGAAATGGTGAACGTATTATTGCTACTCGGCTTTGAGAGTCCGTGATGTTGACCCGTAGTAGCATACCCGTGAGATTGGGAGGGGTTTACAGGTTTGCAGGAAAATTGACATTCAACCTACCTTGTTCGTGATACTTGGGTTTTCTTTTGACACATACTTATGATCTGGTATTCTTGACAGTCGGTATTCAGGAAAATCAGAAGGCAGTACAACAATGTTCAGTATATGCAATAGTGATCACATGCCATTGCATTGCATTACATCATCCGCATACTTTCATTCCTAACGCATGTTTATTCATTTGCAGGGATGCATATCACATCCTTGATTCTAGTTGTGGGTATTGATCTATGAGCATGGAATCCAAGAGAAAGACCAAGTGTATTATCTCCTACAAGGTTCATCAGCCTATTGTGAAAGAAATCCTCAAAGTGAAAGCCTTAGCTCCTCAAGAAGTTCTCAATGTCTTCAAGCAGGATTACGGGTGGATTTTGTATTTCATAGAGCCCATCAGTGACTACGCTTTCAGAGGGATGCACACCTTGCTACAGTTTTATGATCCACAACTTAGATGTTTCGTACTTTCTGATTTCGTATTGGCACCTACATTAGAGGAGTACTCGAGCATCCTGAGAGTTTCCGTGAAGGACTGTGCACCATTCTTTGGGTCCAATATTGACCCCGACTTCAAAGATGTGGCAACTGCTCTTTATTTGAGCAAGTCATTATTGGAAGACCGAATTGATAGCAAAGGAGGCTTCTGAGGATATCATTTGAGTTTCTTGTTAGATGAGGCTACTAAAGCAGCTGAGGCAAAAAGTTGGAGTACCTTCAATGCGATCCTAGCTTTGTGTGTCTATGGAATCACTTTGTTCCCGAACATGCCGAACTTCGTGGATGTCGATGCTATTCGCATTTTCATAGCAAAGAATCCTATTCCTACTCTCTTAGGTGATCTCTACCACTATGTGCATTATAAGAATGAGAAGCGAAGGGGTGGAATTTTGAATTGTTGCGCGACTGTATTCTATAAGTGGTTCACACGCTTTCTTCCACAATCAGGGGCTTTTTAGAGGACGAAGAACACACTTGAATGGTCAGAAAGACTGATGGGATTGCAAGCAAAGGACATTGTCTGGGTTAATCAGGTATTGCGATGCATTGACATTCTTCATAGTTGCGGAGGATTCCCTAATGTTCCATTGATCGGGAGGAAAGGGGGAATTAATTATAACCCTTCCCTCACGGTTAGACAGTTCGGGTACGCCTTAAAGGAACCACCAACCATTGTGGACATCACAGAGTCCTTGTACTTCTAATCAACAGATGGATTCGAGATTGCTCAGAAAGCTTCTAATGCTTGGCATAGTCGAAAGACAAGAGGGAAGAAGACTTTGGGAGTAGGGAATTGTCGAATGTATCCACCGTTTGCAGAATGGCTAAGAGAAAGGGTTGAAGTGTTACTATTACCATTTGGGCCTGCGCCTCTTCTATATCCCATGGTCATTGAACAGCCTACCACAGTTAGCATTGAAGAGTTCAACAAAGTGAAAACGGAAAGAGACAGTTTGTTAAAGGAGAATGCACAGTTGAGTCAAGAGCTTGCTAAAGCTAATCACGCCAGACTTGAGATTGAGTGGAAAGCTCAAGAAGATGCTGAGAAGCATGCTATTGCAAGGAAACAGTGTGAAGTTGAGTTAGCTCGATATGCGAGGTTCGAGTTTGCTACTAGGAGTTCTTCTAAGGAGCATATTGACACTAGAAGGCAACTGGATCAAAAGACCTTGATGTTTGAGAACATGAAAAAGAGGCATGCTGCGTACAGGATCAAAAGAGAGGAACAAGATAAAGTTCAAGCTGAAGAGATCGTGAGTAAGCTAAAGGAGAAAGATGAAAAGATGACCTATAAGTTTAGAGAAAAGGATGCAGGACTTGCTAAAGCCCGAGAGGAAGCTGCTTATTACAAGCGAATGATGATCTACTATCAGAAGAAGCTGAAGAGGGTTGAGGACAACCAGGTGCAGACGAAGGAATTGGTAGAAGTTCCAAAGACAGGACCGATCGTTAACTTAGATTTAGATAGAGGACCGCATTGACAAAGACATCTCTCTGTTTGCTTATATGTTGTGGGATTACCATCAGGACTGTTGATGGAATCCTTTTATTGCACTTCTGTTTGAATCCATGCTTTGGGTGTTTTGACTATATCAACAAGTTCTTATCATAAAAAGATCTCTTTACTATCATTCTGTGTGCTCTCGCTTTGTGATCACCGACACATCTGACACGCTTGCAAAACACGTTGGTCTTCGTATTCTCAGAATTGTTTGACATGTCTGCTACACACGCACATACCTTATATTATCAACACTGCTTGTTATTTGCAGCAAAAAGAGCTTTTGTCTTCATCAAACCCACAAAAAATGCTGGAATCAGGGGATGGAATGCCCTAAAAATGAATCGACATGCCATAAGCATTCATTTCCTGCATATCATATTCTTGTGTTTTTTTGCAGGTTACCCAGGGTTTCTAACTTATTCAACTGCAGGCAATATAGCTGGTCAACACGTTCACCGATATCCGACTAAGAGAAACCAAGTAAGGATGGAGGAACGAATGCAAACTGATCTCAACGAGCTTCGTCAAAGGATGGATTAGTTCATGCAAATGATGACTGGCATGGCCCAGAACCAGGAGCGTCTCAGGATGATGGTTGAGCAACCCCATGGGAATGTTAATACTGGAATACCGACTGAGAATATGGATTCTAATGCTGCCCGTAACGGAGAGCCTAATCCAAATAGGACCGCAACACACATTGCAGGTTTAGAAGACAATCAAGAGGACCAGTTCACTCTACTGGATGCTGATATGGGTAACATGAATGAGATCAACGATCGCAGGTATGAAGAGCTGGCAGAGAAGATCAAGGCCATGGAATGTCAGAATTCCTTGGGCATCGATGTATCCAGTCTCGGGTTAGTACCAGGAGTCAGAATCCCTCCCAAGTTCAAGGCGCCATCATTCGACAAGTACAACGGTAGCACGTTCCCTAGGACTCACATTCACGCGTGTTTTGGTAGGATCTCGGCTCACACTGATGACGAGAAACTTTGGATGAATTTCTTCCATGATAGTTTATCCGGAGCTTCGTTGAGCTGGTACATGAAGCTGAGCAGGGTCTCTATTCGAAGCTGGAAAGATTTAGTTGAAGCTTTTCTCAAACAATATCAATATAACATTGATATGGCTCCGAATCGCACTCAGTTGCAGAACTTGTCTCAAGGACCTAAGGAGAGTTTTAAGCAGTATGCCCAGAGGTGGCGTGAACTAGCCTCACATGTTCAACCTCCATTGCTCAATCGGGAAATGGCCGACATGTTTATGGGCACCTTGCAAGGTGTTTACTTGGATCGTCTGGACGCCTGCCCGTCCATTGGTTTTTCTGATATCGTCATTGCTGGAGAAAGAATAGAGAATTTTCTGAAATTGGGAAAGATTCAGGATGCAAGCAGTGCTAGTTCTTCTGGTGTGAGAAAGCCTTTTGGAAACGGCCAAAGAAGAAGAGAAGGCGAGACAAATGCTGTGTATAGAGGCCGAGACAGAAGTTATTCTCAAGGTTACTACCAAGCAGCTGTAGTGACTATTACTCCATAGGTTCAACAACGACCACCGAGTCAGCAACAACAGGTACAGAGGCCGTTTCAGCAAAGAGCGAGAGCAAGGGACCGTAAGATTGATCCTGTCCCATGTCCACAGGCTGTATTACTCCCAGAGCTGCTAAAGTTGAACATGGTCGAACTTCGTACCATGAGACCTACTCCTCCGGACAATCTACCTCCGAATTTTGATGCTAACGCCAGGTGCGAATTCCATTCGGGTGCCCAGGGGCACAGTATCGAGAAATGTTGGGCTTTTCATAACAAGGTACAGGACCTAGTTGACTCCAAGGCGATCAATTTCGCTCCTCTCTCAAATGTACTCCAGAATCCGATGCCTAGTCACAGTGGAACCGATGTTACGGTTGTTCTACCAGATGGTCCACATTAAGCTGAAGTCTTCAAGTTAATCGCCCAGGACGCCAGGGTATTCATGAAGCAAATAAAGCCAGCATTATTCAAATACTCTCAGTGATGGCATTTATGTGTTTGCCTTTCTTCATTGTTCATTTTCATCCCTATTGAGGGGAACTACGTCGCTCTGATTCTTCAGTGGTCATCTGGGTCAATGGAGATACGTAGGCAGAAGATCATCAGGTCTTTCCGAGCAACCTTATGGGGCAACTTTACTCCCCAGCTTCACTTTTTCCTTCAGACGTCTCGTGTCAGAATCAAAATAACTAGAAGAAGAAGTATGATTGCCATGTTTTGGGTATACGGCTGCAACTTGAAGATTACAAATCTGTGAAAGAGCTATTGATCACTGAAAGTATCCAAGACTGACAGGTCCATACGAAGTCAAGCCTCCTCAACTACGACAATATTCAGTTTCTTTACCGCATTTCCATTTGTAGTTTCTTTTATATGCTAAACATTTGTCTACATGTATGAAATTTGTTTGCTTTTGAATGTTAGCAATAATAAAACTCACATGTTTTTCTTGAAGTAATTCATCCGCATTCACTTATAATTTTGCATGTGTACATCGCAATACCAATTGTCGTGCTTAAATTCTATGAATGAGAATGACGAAACAAAAACGCAAAATCTTTAATTGTGTGCTCTCGAGTAAGGCCCTGTTGACGATGTACAGGCTTTGTTTCATATCCCTAAACACTGGAGATATAAGGAAGATAGACCCTTGCTAACCCCTTTAAGCCTTGAAGTAGGAGTTTCTTTTCACATAAAAAACCCTCACATATAACCCAGGGGCAGGGTAGATGTCAGCTAGTCGGACCAAGCGTTCAGGCTTTCATAAAGGAGTGTATTTGAGGATCCATTACATTCCACTATGCTAATCAAGAGTTCCAAAGGCCCGAAACCACAATGGTTATCCAAGTCAAAAGGTCCAAATATTGAAAACCACAATGCTTATCCTTCGTCGACCAAAGAATGAGGCAGTCACAACCCTCGTGAAGCAATTAAGACAAACAGTGTCACACGACTCGTTCAAAAAAAAATGAAAAAAGCCCGCTAAGTCGAAACTTGAAAACAAGCGACTTAGGAAAAAGTCAGGGCATCCCGCTGGACTTCACAATCAAAGATTCACAAGAATCAGTCCAGGCAAAAGTTAGGGATAAGCAAAATAACGCAAAAGCGAAAAACGGAAAGGATTACACAAGAAAGATCCTCAAGTGAGAACAAAGTCGTGTGGCACAGACACGAAAGATAGAGGAGTGACTGACTCTCAACAATAACCTGATTGGTGCTTGAACCGATAGCAGCAATGGTTCCTCAATCAACACGAAACCCTTATGAAAGGTGAATGCTTGTGAAAACTAGCTGATTGTAGGAATGGAGAACATCACGAAGAGTGGGTGGGCACAAATAAACTTCGAGCCTATATCCTTTGTTTCTATAACCGTGAACCAGGCCAAGATACAACCCTCAAAAGTCCTAACTGAAACAGGGTTAATTGGAGAGCGTACTACTACGAGGCCGCGTTCCTGACTCCTATGAGTTATGCTAAAAGACATGTGTTGGTATTGCATGTACATGCTTTCATTTAAAAAGTAATGTCGTATCTTAACCAGTGATCCGCTCCCAAAGGTTTGCGACACCCTTTTCAATAAAAACTTCAAGCTTAGCATGTGTGTTGCATTAGAATTTTCATTCTAAGGATAAACATTTTTTGCTTGCATACATTTGTTTGACATCATATTTGGTTCACATGTGGAAATTCAATCCAGAAGCTTAAGCTTGCCAAGTTGAGAAGTCTAAAACTTCTGAAAGACAGCCATGTCAAGGTACACTTTTCCACAAAAGCTTCATTGAATAAAGAACTTTCCCAACTAGTCATGGTAAGAGCTAGCCAATCCGGGGCAATTACGTCGAGCAATCTCTTCAAATTTCAGCCAAACTGGGGCAATCACTTCGAGATTCAAATCTCTCCAAGAGCAAAGATTAGTCAGTCAAGTGTAAAACCATTCAAATACTCGTACTGGGGCAGGCCACCCTAATAGCACGAGAATTCATTCTTTCCCGAAGACAGACAGTCAGAAGCACCTATCCAGAATTCAGAGTACCGAGACAGTTACATTCTCGAAGAGTTTTTTATGGCACCCTCTTGTCATAATTCTTACTAATTGAGTCCATTACCCATCTAGCGGTCGCTCGTCAAGCCAATTATCTCGTTCAGTACTTCTGACAGCTACAAATTCATCTGCATTGGTAATGGTTACCTCCTCAACAAGGTTATTACGCCGATTCATGCAATCGTTACGATACCTAAGAGTTTAAAGACACCAAATCTTTTGTAAAATCCTCTTGAGGTAAAATCCATACAGAAACAGATGATCCCTAGCACGAGACAACTTGAAATTTGTCCTCCTCAGCGGGACGTGTCTCGGTTTTATCCCCAACAGACAAATGGAAGTTATCCCCGGTAAAGTCATCAAGTTTTTCCTTCAGCCGGTTTCCTTGATCTCGGTTCCTTAACAGATCTAAGGTAACTCCTATTCCCCTAGCAGATTTCAGATAAATCATTCTCTTCCCCAGCAGATCCATAAGAGTGGATAATCCCCAATAGTCGAGATATCCTCTTGCACGGTCCTCAAATCTAAAGTCCAGTTTATTTTTGGCAAAGGTGATAATTTGGGACAGATGAATTATTCACGCTCTTCTCCAACAGAGATGTTATCCTCACAGGGCTTCTTGATATCGAATCCACGATCATTGTGTTTCCCCACAGAGTCAACAGGGACTTATTATTTCCGCATCAGGAACTCCCTTTGCAGTTACACCAGTTCATTGACAATACTCAAGACATAACGTCCCCAGTGTCATGGGGCATCATGCCATGTAACTCAACATATGCGTACCCAGCATAGTCCAAGTTTGGTATCTTTTAAAGCCCAGCCACAGACTGGCCAAAGTCCATCTTAGGGTGGCAAGTTTCAAAAGTTTCCCACAGCGAGCAAAAGCCCAGCCATAGACTGGCCAAAGTCCATCTTCGGGTGGTAAGTTTCAAAAGTCTCCCACAGCGAGCAAAAGTTCAGCCACAGACTGGCCAAAGTCCATCTTCGGGTGGCAAGTTTCAAAAGTCCCCCGCAGTGGACTGAAGTCTCCCGCAGCGAGCAAAAGTCTAGCCACAGACTGGCCAAAGTCCATCTTCGGGTGGCAAGTTTCAAAAGTCTCCCACAATGAGCAAAAGTCCAGCCACAGACTGGCCAAAGTCCATCTTCGGGTGGCAAGTTTCAGAAGTCCACCCGCAGTGTGGCAAATTTCTAAAGTCCCCCGCAGTGGGCAGAAGTCCCCCGCAGTGGGCAAAAGTCTCCCGCAGAGAGCAGAAGTCCACCCGCAGTGTGGCAAATTCTTAAAGTCCCCCGCAGTGGGCAAAAGTCTCCCGCAGTGAGCAGAAGTCCACCCGTGGTGTGGCAAATTTCCAAAGTCCACCCGTAGTGTGGCAAAGTATCTTGAAGTCCAACCGCAGATTGGCAAGAGTCCATCCTCAAGGTGGCAACGTATCTTAAAGTTCGATTGATAAAGGTCCACCCACAGTGTGGCAAGTCAGTAGTCATCTGACATCACTCAAAAGGCATCCCTTGTTTACTATTCTTCCCATCATAATTATATCCAAGCAGAGTTCGTTCGGTTGAGTTTATTTCCCTGATCTTCTGCCACAGAGTGCAAATTTTCTGGTTGTTTATGGTATTCAATCCATGTATACTTCAAACGTCTGAAAGCAATTGCTATCATCCATTCAAGTCTACAGTGATTGAATAGGGGCAGCTGTAACACCCCAAAATTTGCCCTCATATTTATTACCATCTGACTGGTTTGTGTTTCACATTCTCCTACATCACTCCTTAGTTCATAAATTCGCAGTCATGCATTTTCATTGGCTCATAAGGCGCAGGATCAAAGCGTTTCCTTGTGATATGAATGTTCATTGGCGATTCATCCGGCTAGTGTGCTCGAGGCTAAGGCAAAAGGGTGAGCTCTCACCAACATAAAAATTTCCTTAGGTTCATCAAATTTCAAGTTCAATCCTTCCAGGTTTCTCAACATCATCAAATGCCTGGCTAAGAAATCTGTGAATTAGGGTTTTGATTCATGATTATCGAGGAGCTCATCTACATCAAGCCAATAAGGCTAGTCTTCTCCAAAACTCACAAGGTTTTGAATTGGAGTTTACTTCTTTGTATTTCTCATGAAATCGAGGTGTGGACTCATGTGGTTATCGAGGGATTGTGGTTCTCTTAGTTGCTTGGTGCTCATGGTACAAATTGTTGATTAGGTTGACTGAATTTTGGTTGATTGAATACGGAATGATTCTGGATTTGGGATTTGATTGGGAGTTAACATGCTATAATTAGTCGGAATGCCAGACACAAGTTCATAAAAAATATATATATATAAAAATGTACATGATAAGCCCATACCTATAATCACATCTAAGTTCAATATCCAAAGGCTCATTTTTATTAATCGACTTCACTCTTCCATGCCCACACCATTTCCTTTAATTCTAAAACTTCTTATGATCCATTTAGAGCGTGTTAATGGTCATTAATAATGTTTATGCCATCTCCAAATTTCTTTGTTTATTCATTAATGATAAACCCATTTATAGTCACATTGAGTTCAATCCATTACCACAAATTAAAGGTCCATTTTTAGAAAATCATTTTTTGATCCCAATTGAGAAGTTTGGTGGACTTTATTTCTGCTCTGCTGGTTATTCTAATGGGCAGTATTGTCATTCATATTTCGGTATGTCAGATTAATTTCAGTTTCACTTCAGATTGTCACTGATAACTTTAGTTCTATTATTTCCATTAGATTTATCGAAAGAGAGAGATAATAGATCCTGATATGGACTCCCTCACTCTATTTTTATATCAATAAAATATTAGCGGAAAAAGTTACAAAATTCTGTTTTGTAAAACCCATTAATGCATATCAAAAGAAGATAATTGATGAGGAGTTTAGTGATATTCATTTAACATAATCCAGTTACAAAGAAAGTCCACAACACCAAATTCACCAAAATTCAAATTACATGTACACATGAAAGAAGTAGATTTTTAGAAAAGCTTCTAATGATAACAGAAGGACCTTTACACAATTCCAACAGAAAGGGAGGAATCGAACAAAATCTCTTGCCTTTTTTCTTGCAATCTCCCACAGCCCCTCTATCAAATCATCGTCAAGGCTTCATCAGTCCCGACACTTCGAGGTCCTTCAATTTGAATCCAATCTACATTATGAAGGATCAATAGAAAACATTTAGGAGAGAGATACAAAAGGATGGTATATCAGAAGAAATCGGTGGCCAAAAGCTAACAGAAAACCAAATTTTGAAGACCTTCAAATTTCTTTGCTTGAAGGAAGTTCAAGATGAAAGCAGTTAAAGTTAAAAGGGCTAACCCAAATTCAGTGGCAAAAAAAAAACTCACAACAATTTCTAACAGAATCAGTAACTGAATAACTGAAATTTTACCTGTGAAAAACCGAAAAAGTCCCTCAATTCATCAATTATAAAGCATTCAGATTGCTTCAGATTAAGGGGGATTTTCCTGATTCATTCTGGTTTTTCATTCTCACATTCTTCATCTCTCTCACAATTCATCACTGAAAATTGATCTTCACTCTTCTCCTTCAATCTCAATCATCATCTTCCACCTTCAGCTTCTTCACCCAACTTCATCAACAATTTCATCAATCTCCCTGCACCAAAAAGCTCACATCATCAACAATCTAACCTGCATCAAGAAGCCTCAATACAGTTAGAACATAATTCACAATGAAGCAAAAGAACAAGAAGAGAAAGAATTCAAGAACAAATCGACAGTGAATTTGTAAAATTGCAACAACGACAACAGAAGTGGAGGAGAAGAAAAGAACAAAATGAATCTTACCGGGAGCATCATGTCATCGCCTTCATCTTCAGTATGCATTCACGGCTGAGTGAACCGCCATAACCATCTCACAACGTTCCATCGTTTCGAAACGCATCAACATCACCGTGTCACCATAACACTTCATCGACCTCTTCATCATCATCATTCCAACCGAAACCTTCATACCTCTTCATCATCTTCAGTAACCTACAAACCGTGACCCAAATCAACAACAAGAATTGAACAACCTGCAAAATTCGAGAATCAACATCAAAGATGATCATTGCAGAAGTCAAATGATTCCGTAGCTTCAACAACAGCTCAACAATCCTGAATAAATCAACAACACCGAACGAAGAAGAAGAAGATCGTACCTGAGGAGTATTCGTCGACATCGTCATCATCACAATCACATCATCACCGAGCAAACAACAACAAATCGCATAACAGCGACGCGATCAGAGAACGAGTTCACGCTCCGGCATCACCTTCGAACACCATCGTCTTCTTCGAGCCAACACCTTCGACGTCGTCATCATCATCATTATCGTTTCTAACAAAGTTAAAGAGCATCAACATGAACACGAGTTCAACGCACACCAGAAGAAGAAGAAGGTATGTTCTTTGATGTATGGTTATATTTACTTGTTTTTGATAGATCGCTTGATCCCGTGGATTTATTGAGTCTTGGAGGAAACCGCTTGCGGATTTGAGATAAGAGCGAAAAAAAGGGGGGTTTATGTATGCCGCCGTTGATTTGGGAGGTTGTAGGAAGGAGAGGCCGCGGCGGCGGAGATTAGGGTTTGGTTTGTAGAGAAGAAGGTTTGTGAGAGAGGGAGAGGAGACGATGGAGATAATTCGTCTGAGACCTTTATTTGGTTTATTTTGTATTTAATTGTTAATTTTGAAAATTAAAACTCTAGTGTACCCTAGGTAAATGGCAATAGACCAAGGAAACTGTACGGCGTATACCGATATGGTTGATCTGGTGGCCATAGTTAGTGTGACTTCTTGGTTGGTGCTTATGTTCCTTAAGTAAGTTGAGGATAATATGAGGCTGCCATATGTTGTCAATACACTAACCGACTTTTAGAACCCTAGTCATCCCATCTTGGCCTTTAGAAAGTAGTGAGATAACCGGCTTTGGTGAAGACTAAAGTTGGTTGATACTCGATACTACGCTCATTGAGATCCTAAACTTGGAGGGTTTTGGTTGGCAAGTAAGTTGCCTACTGAACAACCACCCTTGTGAAGGATCAATGATATTGAGATCCCTTAGAACCTGGTTACTTTATAGGATAGGATGAATCATCTAAACTTCAAGGGAGGGTACTTACCTTTAAACCTCATGCAAGCCTTCAAACTTAGGGCTATTGTGTGACTTGTTTGTGTGTGCCACATGTTTGTGACTGAGCATAACATCATAACATCATCATGCATCATAAGCATAGCATTTTCACTAACCATTTCAAGGACCAAAGGATTTATCTTTGTTCTTTGTTGCAGGTCATGGCTTCTGCTCGTAGGAATACTA
Organism: Lathyrus aphaca; assembly: GCA_963966055.1. Taxonomy (NCBI): domain Eukaryota; kingdom Viridiplantae; phylum Streptophyta; class Magnoliopsida; order Fabales; family Fabaceae; genus Lathyrus; species Lathyrus aphaca. The sequence goes on along the minus strand of OZ014519.1, from coordinate 709,385,317 downwards.
TCCGGATCAACTTTGTAGGAATACCTCCTAAGCTTACAGAATTGGTCTCTCAAGTTTCTGAAAACTTCCAATTCATCAAGAGGTATGGTCACCTAATGGATCTAGTCACTTCAGGGTTCAATGAAGACATGATGAGTGTCCTATTTCAGTTCTTTGATCCTAATCTTCATTGTTTTACATTCCCCGACTATCAGTTGGTTCCTACAATGGAAGAGTTCTCCAAATTACTGGGTATACCTATCCTTGATCAGAGACTCTTCACAGGCTTAGAAAAAGAGCCTAAACCTGAAGTCATTGCTGCAACCCTACATCTGAAGAAATCAGACATTGTCCTAGAAACGAGAAGTGGAGTTAAGGGTATTCTTGCTAAGGTATTGATGGAGAAAGCTCAAGTGTTCCTGAAGGCTATGAGTTATGATGATTTTGAGGAGATCCTAGCCCTATTGATCTATGGCTTAGTGTTGTTCCCTAATCCAGACCAGTTCATAGACGTACACGCCATCAACATATTTCTGACTCGCAATCCAGTGCCTATATTACTGGGAGACATCTTACACTTTCTCCATACCCGTACTACGAAGGCACGAGGAACTCTGATGTGCTGCATACCTCTATTGTCCATGTGGTTTATTTCTCACCTTCCTCGATCAGTGATGAAGAATGAACAAGGGTTCAGGTGGTCCAAGAGGATTATGTCACTTTCTCATTCAGATATTCATTGGTGCTCTCGATCTATGGAGAATGTTACTATCATTGACCATTGTGGAGAGTTCCCTAATGTGCCACTCCTTGGCATAAGAGGGGGAATTACTTACAACCCTTCTTTAGCTCTACGCCAGTTTGGTTATGCTCGGAGTAATGGTCTTCATGGCATGCTTATTCAGGGTATTGTGTTCGACTACGAAAACAATCTGCAAGGTTACCGTCAAAGGTTCATACGAGCTTGGGGTAAAGTGAACAAGGTTAGCAGCAATACTCTGGAACCAAAGTACTCCATTCCTATGGAACCTTATCTCAGATGGGTACGAGCACGTGCTCAGACTCTTATGATGCCATATCCTACTATCCTGCCAGTTACCATGGAGCCTGTTGCTGAAGGAGATACTCCTTATATCATCATTCATCCAGACATTCCCACTGACATGGAAGAGTTGCAGAGGTCCTGGATCCAACTGAAGGAACAAAGGAATACTTTTGAGACTGATTTCAAAGCTAGTCAAGAAAGAATCCTGGAGCTGACAAGACAACTTCACGAAGAGCGGAATCTCAACACATACCTCAATACAAAGAGGAAACGTCCATGGGAGACTTAAAACCCCATCTTTGTATTTATTTCATTTTATTGTAAGCCCAAGAGGCAAACAAGTTTATTGCTTACTAATAAAAAGTTTCATTTCTGGTTGTTTACACAAATTTAAATTCTGCGGTCCTTGGAAACATTGCATATGCATCTACATACCATATCATTGCATCACAGGTTTATTATGAACATGTATCTTATCTTCTTGCTGTTTATTTCAGCAGAAATGGCTCCCGAACAAACTGTTAAGGATCTCCAGACCCAGAATGCACAATTTCAAGAAATGATCCTGAACTTGTCCAAGGGACAAGATGAGCTGAAGGCACTTCTGACTAAGAATAAGAAGAAGAAGACTAGAAAATCAGGGGGCCTCATCAACCTGGGTAGAAGATTCAGAGGTCCTGTCAAGACCAAAGAAGAGATTGAGGATTTTGAGTCTGAAAATTCTGAGAAATAAGGAGGTAGTCTCCATGGTACTGTGGAAGATTCTGATTCTGAGGAGAACTATTATCATGATCCTGCTAGTGAGGAGAAGTATAAGATGTTGGTAGACAGAATGAACGCTATGGAACTACAAAAATCTTCTGGGCTTGATTTTGAAGATTTGAGTTTAGTTTCTGGAGTGGTTATACCTATTGGCTTCAAGGTTCCTATTTTTGTGGTGTATGATGGTGTTTCATGTCCTAATTTGCACTTGAGGTCCTATGTCCGGAGGATTCAACCACATACTGCTGACAAGAAACTGTGGATTCATTTCTTCCAAGAGAGTTTATTTGGAGCTCAATTAGAATGGTATTATCAACTTGAAAGTGTTAATATTCATGATTGGAATGATCTTGCTGAGGCCTTCTATAGGCAATACCAATATAATGCTGATTTAGCACCAACTCGCATGCAGCTTCAAAGCATGTTTATGGGTGCTAAGGAGAGTTTCAAAGAGTATGCCCAGAAATGGAGAGACCTGGCTGGCAGAGTTCAACCTCCTCTGACTGACAGGGAGCTGGTGGATATGTTTATGAGTACGCTGAATGGTCCTTTTTATAGTCACCTCATTGGAAGCTCATCATCTGGTTTCACTGAGCTGATAATGATTGGAGAACGTGTGGAAAGTGGAATAAGAAGTGGTAAGATACAGGTGGGTGTCTCTATATCAAACACTGCTAAGAAGCCCCCTAATGGAAATAAGGAGTCTAATGTTGTGTATGGTCAACATAGCCGTAACAGGAGTCACCAATATGTGGGAGCAGTTCACATCTCCAATCCTGCCCCTACAACACCAGATCAACAACAGAACAATCAACAGAAGCCTAGAAGACAGTTCACTAAGATCAACATGTCACTGGCCCAAGCCTTGCAACACATGTTGAAAGGAGAACTAATTACTTTAAGGGATCCTCCTCAGAATCCTAATACATCCTCTCCTCGGTACAATCCTAATGCAAGATGTGCATATCATTCTAATAGTCCGGGACATGACACCAACAACTGCTGGGTTCTGAAAAATAATATTCAAGACACGATCGAAGCTGGGGAAATTGAATTTGACCCTCCCGGGACCCCAAATGTGATCACTGATCCTATGCCCAATCATGAGAAGACTGTTAATGCTATTGATGAAGTTTCTTATGTTTCCTCAGTAACAGATTTGACTACTCCTCTATCCATTATCAAGAAGAAGCTGGTGCAGGCTGAGTTCTTTCCAGGTTGCAAGGAAGATTGTTTTTACTGCGCCTATAAACCTGATAGTTGCTGGAAGTTGAAGGATGGTATTCAACGCCTTATGGACAATTACATTATATTGTTTGAGAGGACTCCTTCTGTGGAAAGTATGTGTGAACATCTGACTCGAAACACGAAGCTTGAAGATATAGCTATGGTTGATAAAGTACCAGTGAAGATTACCTCCAAAGGTCTTGTCAGGATCACCTCTAAAGGTCCTGTCAGGATTACTGCTGAAGGCCCTGTGAAGACTGTTGCTGAAGCTAGAGTGGCTCCAATGATCTTTACCACTCCTGGCCCTGTTCCTTATACTTCTGATAAAGCTATACCCTGGAATTATGGATTTGATGTTTATATCCATGGTGTCAAACAAGAACCTTTGACTGATGCACCTGTTACTGATGTTAGTCTTGATTAGGACAACATTGCTGGATCTAGTAAGGTCACCAGAAGTGGAAGATTCTTCTCCCCTCAAGATACCTTTAAAAATGCAGTTACACAAACTCATACCTCTAATTCGCAAAAGTGATTATGATATTGTTGACCAGTTGGGGCATACTCCCTCCAAAATCTCCATGTTATCTTTGCTGTTGTGTTTTGAGGCCCATGCTAAAGCCTTAATCAAGTTCTTAAAGGCTGCTCATGTGCCAAATGAAATTTCTGTGGATCAATTTGAGAATTGTGTTGCACATCTGACTAATGATAATGGTCTGGGCTTTTTTGATGCTGATCTGACTCCTGCCAAGAGAAACCATAAGAAAGCTCTGCATATCTCCATTGAATGTAGGGGAACTACTTTGTCTCATGTACTGGTGGAAAATGGTTCTTCATTAAATGTGCTCCCTAAAGAGGTTCTGGACACGCTCAGTCCTGAGAATGTTGTGTTAATACCAAGTGATGTGGTGGTGAGGACCTTTGATGGTTCAAGAAGAGTGGTACATGGAGAAGTAGACCTCCCGATCAAAGTAGGCTCTCAAGTCTTCAACTCTACTTTCTATGTGATGGATATTCTTCCTGCGTATTCTTGTTTGCTTGGGCGCCCCTGGATCCATGGGGCAGGTGCTGTGACTTCCACCTTGCATCAGAAGTTGAAGTATCCGGTGAAAAACAGAATTGTCACTGTCTATAGTGAAGAAGAGTACATGGTTAGCCATGTGAATACTTTCAAATATGTAGAAATTGAGGGTGAAATGGTTGAAACTCCATGTCAAACATTTGAAGTTGTTCCTTGCTCTTCTCCTGTTCCTCAATCTGTCCTTGCTTCTGAAAAAGCTCTTGTGGTTACTAGAATACCTCCTTTAATGGCCTCCCTCAAAGATGTTAAGGTTGTGGTTGAAAAAGGTGGTTGTGCTATTTGGGGTCAGCTTCCCAACATCCCTTACAAGTCTGACAAGTTTGGTTTGGGTTTCACTGCAGAATCTCAAAATGTTGTTCGTCGTGCTCGTGCTGTTCGTATCACTAATAATGGAGTCATAAGAGATCTAATCAATGTTGTGGGTGACTATAATGAAGACTACAACCTGGATGATTGGATCTTTCCTACCATGGGTGATGGAATCAACAATTGGAAGGCTGAAGACGTTATTCCTATCTCCTTTAGTCAGGAGTAAATACTATTACTGTGTTTTGTTTTAAGTTTGTAATTTCGAACAATAAAACCTTTTAAGCCCTGTGTCTTACCCGGGGCACAACGGTATGCTTGTTTCGGGATGTCATTTCATTTGCATACTTCATTCAATAAAATCAATGGACGTTTTGTTTTCGTAAATATTGTGCTCCTTGTTTTTCTTTTATTATTATTTCTGTTTTATCAGCTATGTGTTCTTACACACACCCACATCACTAAAATGTAGATCCTTATCCACTCTGGATCCTGTTGATAACAATACTACTATTGCCAATTATGATTTCGAGAATCCGATCTATCAAGCTGAAGATGGAAAGGAGGAAGATTGTGAAGTACCTGTAGATCTTGCTAGGTTGTTACAACAAGAAGAGAAAGCTATACAGCCACATGAAGAGCCAATCGAAGTTGTGATTCTGGAAACTGAGGAAAACAGGAAAGAGGTCAAGATAGGGGCTGAATTAGAAGATGGTGTTAAGAACAGATTAATCCAGATGTTACGTGATTATGTAGAGATCTTTGCTTGGTCGTATGAAGATATGCCAGGGTTGGATACTGACATTGTGGTTCACCGTCTGCCGGTAAAAGAAGACTGTCGTCCTAAGAAGCAAAAGGTTCGTCGCATGCGTCCTGAAATGTCAGAAAAGATTAAAGTATGGGTGATGAAACAATTTGATGCAGGGTTCTTAGTTGTAACTTCTTATCCTCAATGGGTTGCAAACATGGTACCAGTACCTAAGAAGGATGGTAAGGTACACATGTGTATGGATTACAGGGATTTGAATAAGGCCATTCCTAAAGATGACTTTCCACTTCCACATATTGATGTTTTGGTAGACAACACTGCTCAGCATAAGGTATTCTCTTTCATGGATGGTTTCTCTGGTTACAATCAGATTAAGATGGCGCCTGAAGATATGGAGAAGACTACATTTGTTACACAATGGGGCACTTTTTGTTATAAGGTGATGCCATTTGGTTTGAAGAACGCTGGGGCAACATATCAGCGTGCTATGGTGGCTTTGTTTCATGATATGATTCATCATGAGATAGAGGTATATGTGGATGATATGATAGCCAGGTCCCAGAATGAGGAACAACACCTTGATCACCTGCACAAGTTGTTTGAGAGGTTGAAGAAATACAAGTTGAGATTGAATCCAAACAAGTGTACTTTTGGAGTTAGGTCTGGTAAACTCCTAGGTTTTATTGTCAGTGGAAAAGGTATTGAAGTGGATCCTGCAAAAGTAAAAGCTATACAAGAGATGCCTGCTCCCCGTACTGAGAAGTAAGTTAGAGGTTTCTTGGGATGACTGAATTACATTGCAAGATTTATTTTCCAGCTAACTGCTACCTGTGAGCCAATCTTCAAGTTGTTGAAGAAAGATCAGGTAATGGAATGGAATGATGAGTGCCAGGTAGCCTTTGATGGGATCAAGAAATACCTCCAAGAACCTCCAATTTTGATGCCACCAGTTGATGGAAGACCCTTGATTATGTACTTAACAGTATTAGAAGACTCAATGGGGTGTGTGTTGGGGCAACATGACGAGTCTGGTCGAAAAGAGCAGGCAATATACTACCTTAGCAAAAATTTTACCGACTGTGAAACAAGATACTCACTGCTCGAGAAAACTTGATGCGCTTTGGCATGGGCTGCTCGCCGACTAAGACAGTATATGTTGACTCATACTACCTTGTTGATTTCAAAGATGGATCCAATCAAGTACATATTTGAGAAGCATGCTCTCTTCGGACGAATAGCGAGATGGAAAATGATTTTAACAGAATATGATATACAATACACTACTCAGAAGGCCATTAAGGGTAGTGTAGTGGTTGATCATTTGGCTCATCAGGCAGTGGATGATTATCAGTCTATGAATTTTGAGTTCCCGGATGAAGACATTATGATTGTTACTAAAGAACCTGGACAATATGACGGACCTGAACAAGGATCCCGATGGACTATGGTTTTTGATGGAGCTTCTAATGCGCTTGGTAATGGTGTTGGTGTTGTGATCATTTCTCCTGAAGCTTGTCATACCCCAATTACTTCTAGATTTTGTTTCTATTGTACCAATAACATGGCTGAATATGAAGCATGTATCATGAGAATCAAAGCTGCCATTGAGATGAAGATCCAGTTTCTGGACGTATACGGAGATTCAGCCCTGGTAGTTAGTCAGATTAAAGGAGATTGGGATACCAAGCACCTAAATCTCATTCCTTATAGAGAGCATGTGTTGTCTTTTATCCCATATTTTGAAAAGATTACCTTTGGACATATTCCACGAGAAAAGAATCAGTTGGCAGATGCATTAGCCACCATGGCATCTATGTTTGAGATTAGTTGGGATGATGAAGCTCCCAGAATTACTATTGATAGATTTGAGAAGCCTGCATATTGTAATGAGATTGATACTGAAGGAGTAGAGGGAAAGCCTTGGTTCTATAAGGTGAAAAGGTATCTTGAAGCTCAGGAGTTCCCTGAAGGGGCATCTGTCAATGATAAGAAGTTTCTGAGGAGGTTTTCTGCTAGGTTCTTCTTGAGTAATGGAATTTTGTACAAGCGCAATCATGATTCGAATTTACTTTGTTGTGTGGATAAGAAGGAAGCAACAAAGATTATGGAAGACATGCATGATGGGATCTTTGGCACTCATTCTAGTGGTCATACCATGGCAAAGAAGATATTGAGAGCAGGTTACTATCGGTCTACCATGGAAGCTGACTGCTACCAACATTCCAAAACATGTCACAAGTGTCAGGTTTATGCTGATAAGGTGCATGTACCTCCAGTTCCGTTGAATGTGTTGACTGCTCCTTGGCCTTTTGCCATGTGGGGCATTGATATGATTGGTGAGATCAAGCCTACTGCTTCCAATGGGCATCGTTTCATCCTTGTTGCCATTGATTACTTTACAAAGTGGGTGGAGGCAGCCTCATTTGCATCTGTTACTAAGAATGTTGTAGCTCGATTCATTAAGAATAATCTCATATGTAGGTATGGCATCCCTGAAAGGATTATCATAGATAATGGCTCAAATCTGAACAACACTATGATTACTGACCTCTGCACGTAGTTCAAGATTAAGCATCATAATTCTTCTCCGTATCGTCCAAAGATGAATGGTGCAGTATAAGCTGCTAATAAGAAAATCAAGAAGATTCTACAGAAGATGACTGTTATGTATAAGGATTGGCATGAGATGTTACCATTTGCTCTTCATGGTTATCGTACTACAATACATACTTCAATAAGGGCAACCCCATTCTCCTTAGTCTATGGTATGGAAGCAGTTCTACCCATTGAAGTTCAGATCCTTTCCTTAAGAATCATGAAGGATGCAGGCTTGGATGAAGATGAATGGATTCAGACTCGACTTGACCAGATAAATTTGATTGATGAGAAAAGGCTGGCAGCTGTTTGTCACGGTCAGATGTACCAAAAACGGATGATCAAAGCTTTTAATAAGAAGGTTAAGCAAAAGGTATATCAGACTGGAGACTTGGTAATCAAGTGTATCATATTACCACAGAGTGATCCTAGGGGTAAGTGGACTCCTACATATGAAGGACCATTTGTAGTCAAAAGGGTATTTTCAGGAGGTGCCATGATGCTTACCACTATGGACGGTGAAGATTTCCCACAACCCGTGAACGCATACATAGTTAAAAAATACTACGCATAAAAAGAGACCTGCTAGGTTGACTGGCCTAGGCAAAAATAAGGGCATCCCGGCGAACCAAAAGGGTTCGGGCAAAAATTAGGGATATATATAAAAAGATTGTACACTCGGCAAGTCGAAAACCCGAAAGGGAGGCTTGGGCAAAAAAGGGTATCCCGGTGGATTGAAAACCTGAAAAGGAAATCCAGGCAAAAGTTAGGGATTAAAGCGTACGACTATGTCTCGTTGGATCACTCATGTAACTCCAACTATTTGTGCTACCTGAACAAGTTCAAACAGATAAAGATCAATCCAATCATTTTTATCTCGACAGCAAAAGATGAGATACTTGAAGATAATGGCAATAGTGGAATTGAAACTAAATAGGATTATTTTCACATAGTTGTTTTTCTTTGTTTTTGTAAAACTTTTATGGCAAATTCCTCTTACTAGGATTTTTGTCTCCTTGTACAAACTTACCTGTTTATAGGCCATTCTCTAAATAAATAAAGTCTCATCTTTGAATTCAAGTTTACTTTTCCCCTGTTTACTTAAGCGATACGTCCATTGGTTGTGTTTGAATGTATGTATGCTTTTGAATATGATTGATGTTTACCAGAAATGCATAAAATGCAATAATAGTATTTACTAAGGACGAACGAGAGAAGGAATTCAACGAAGCTTCGCCGGTTCATCCCCACAGGGTAATCTTTACGGATATCCATACAGTAATATCTTATACTTCCCACTCGACGAAGTCTTCAAGCAGTTTCATATCCTCCGAATAATTAAGTCTCCCGGATCTATGTCCATCTCTTTTATCCTCAGTCAGGATATTCAGGAACTTAATCCTTCAATAAAAAGCACGACGAACAAAGACGGGAGGTTCTGAGTACCATATTATTAGACAAAACGGGAACGCAGTCCTCATATTCCTCAGTAACGAACCAGGATTTATTTTCCCCAACTAGCAGTTGTTATACAGAGATAACCGGGATTTATTTTCCCCAACTAGCAGTTGTTATACAGAGATACCCGAAAACTTCAGGCTACATGATTCATACATACATCGTTTACATTATATCATGGCATACGCATCCATAATCCATATAACATTCTTACTTAAGAGCATCATGCCATACAAGCATACATCAAATAATCTTGCATAAACTAACCTCTCCTTTTCAGGATATTTGCAGGTAGATAAACACTATCAAACAATTCAGAGATAATCGCTACGAAGATTCATTTCTGATGATCAATACAAGTTGTCCTTGAGATGGCACATAAATGGTCTATACAAAGACCTAGTGTTCAGTCCAGGATATTACCAGAAGCAATTCAGGAGTAATCGCCAGGAAGATTTAATCCTGATGCTCAATTTGTCCTTGGAAGGGTACGAAAATGATCTATACGAAGATCTAGTGCTTAATCCAGGATATTTCCAGAGGAGATAATCGTTATGAAGATTTATTTCTGATGGTCAACTATCTTTGGGATAGTGTGTAAATGATCTATACGAAGATCTAGCACTTAATCCAAGAGATTCTTTCAGAAGAAGTTCAGGGATAATCGCCACAAAGATTTATCCTGATATTCTTTTTGTTCTTGGGAAGGTATGTAAATGGTCTATACGAAGATCTATTACCTAATCCGGGATATTTCCAGAAGAGATAATCGCTACGAAGATTTATTTCTAATGGTCTATGCAACAGTTTATCTGTGGGATGGTACATAAATGATCGATACGAAGATCCTATACTTAGCCCGAGATATTACCAAAAGCAATTCAGAAAAGATCGCCACGAAGATTTGATTCTGATGCTTAAATTAAAGTATGTTCCTAAAAATGGATCAGAGCCGATCTATACGAAGATTTAAGTACTGACACCTAATGAAGGATATTCTTTTCCCCCAGAGATAATGCAGACATGATCTATACGAAGATCTAGTGCTGACATTCAACTCAAACCATGTTACAGGAATGATTCAGAGACGGCCTATACAAAGACCTAGTACTGATATCCAGTGACAACATAAAGATACTATCACCTTCTGATATTATGGATGGCATCTATAAGCCCATTTCCAGTTCCTCTGAGTGGAATCTTTAAGCCCACTCCAGTATATACAGCCAATCAGCCGTGTTACTTTACGCACCGGCGAGTGCAAATTTTTGGGCTTTTGTGTTCAATCCCCTTCAACCTTCCAAGTCACGAATGGCACACAGGCCAATCTAACTCCTCAGGTTTCAGAAAATTGAACAGGGGCAGCTGTTGCACCCCAAAATTTTCCCTCCCCTAGTCAAGGCATTGTGTACCAAGGTATCCCAAGAGGTTCACAAGGTTCACAATTTGTCAGAAAGCTTGGAAGTTCCCTCAGACAAAGCTTCCTCCTAAGCAATGCATCCTAAACTAGGGTTTTGAATTTCATCAGGCTAAATGAACTTCCAAGGCTTCAAGTGAGCTTCATAGCATCCTATATGTATTCAAGAATCCCTATGTCAAGTTTCAAGGCTTTCCCAAAAGGTTTGCTCAGTCAGATGATCAGATATGCAAAAATCAGTCAAAGCAGTTAAAAAGTCAAACTGAGGTCAACTGTGGTCAAATCAAAGTCAAACTTCAAGATTTTTTGCCAACATCAAGTTTATGAAGTAAAATTCATCATTTGATCAAGGGTTGATCATGATTCATCAAGGAGATTTCAGATCATCAAGAATCAGGAGTTTCTAAATTAGGGTTTTCTTAGGAAAAGTCAACTGAACTTTGACCAGTCATAACTTTCACATGCTTCATCAAAAATTTCCCATCCAAAGCTCACTTTGAAGGAAATTGAATTCTCTACAACTTTGTAGGTCAAAAGTTTATAGGCCATTTTAAAAGTCAACAAAAAGTCAACATCTTCCAAGCCCAAAAAAATGCTTCATTTGGAAGGTATGAGCTTATAGGTCATTTTAAAAGTCAACAAAAAGTCAACATCTTCCAAAGGGCATAATTTGAAAATGGTAAAGGATATGGACATGAGACTAAAGAGGTTGGTTAGAGGACTCTCTAAGTTTTCTAAAATGTCCAAGAACACCTTCATAGCCTTAAAATTGAGGTATTTGTGCCTTTGCAAAGTTGGGAAATTTTTGGGAGGTATGTGAAGCAAATGAAGCCTTAAAACCAATTTTTGTCAAATGGGCCTACCAAATTGCCATCCAATCTTCATGATATCCTCAAGCACGACCCAAACCAAGTATTATCTGATTTTTTTTTTATTTAGTATTTATTTGAATTTTATTCATTAAAATGCAAATTAAATCAAAATCAAATATATAAATCAAATATTTGGATGGGATTGTGATTCTAGAAGGTCATAAACATCATTTAGAGTTGATTGATCACATCCAAATTCGTGCATAATCAATTTGGCATTGTTAGATTTGATTTTTGGTGATTTTCAAATATTTGATTTCTTCATGATCAAGCTACATCAAAAAGCCCACAAATCCATAAGATGTTTGACCTAATTCACTCTATGATATAAGGACAACAAGACTATTGCATTGGGGACGAAATTAAGAGGCCAAAGCATAGGATTCAAACTTCCAAATTTCACAAAAAAACTCACATTCGGATTTTGGATTGCAGGCTATATCAAGGCATTTTGAAGGTTGTAACATGTTCCTTGAACATTACTGAAGTTATCCCAATCATTACCATCATTCAAAACCTCATAAATCATTGAAACCGAATCATCATATTCTTGAGTTTTTGGATTTTTGGATTTCATTAATTCATACAATATAAATGATTTTTGTGCATTGATACTTGTTTATTAACATCTCTGGAATGTTTTTATGTGCTTGAATTGAGTTTTTGTTGCAGAATCAAGGAGATGCCATTGTTAGGGTTTTAAACTCGAATTTAGGATCTTAGGATTTAGGGCATATAAATGGATTCTAAAAACATGGCTATAACATATGAACATTGGGTAATTGATCTGGGTTGTTAATTTTTATTATTATTGTGGTTTGTATGATGTTTCAAAAAACCTAGGTTCTTCTGGTTAGCAATGCCCGCAGGAAATTCGCAGGAGAAATTGCATGAAATTTCGCAGGAAGAATTCAAATGATTGTTTTTATATTTTATTAATTTGATCCAGATTATTATCACAACACATGCGTTGGCCTAATGGTTAAAGAGGCGTTTTGTTACAATGAGGATGTGGGTTCGATCCTTGGTGGAACCAGTTTTTTTCATCTTTTCATTTATTTAACTAACATGATATATTATCATTGTTTGTGGTACCATAGGCAGACGCGCCCCATGTGGCTGAATGGTAAGAGCTGTGTTTGAAACTTGAAAGGGTTGGGGTTCGAATCCCACCTCCCACCAATTTTTTTTCTCCTTTTTTCATCATATTGTGCAGGTTGAATATATTATACATTGTTGTTGATTCTCTACCAGCTAGCGCACGCAGCCCAGTGGTTCTTCATCAAACTGGTAATGGGGAGGTCCTGGGTTCAAATCCAGGCCTCCCCCATTTTTTTTAAACCTTGTTTTATTATATTTTCTTTAATTATTAATATATTATTTAATTGTCTAATTAATTAATTAATTAATTAACCCTAATTTCAATTTAAGTACATAATATTTTTTGTAAATAAATACTAATTATTCTTTCTAATAATTTTTATTATGATATTAATCTTTATTGTATATAATTTTGTAAATAACTTATTTAAATTTTAATTAATTTCTAAACCTAAATTCTTAACCCTAATTTTCTTAATTAAAATGCTAACCCTAATTTTTCTATTAACCCTAAAAAAATTAACTTATTTTTCTAAACCCTAATTAATATATTAATCTTTATCTTTATTATTATGTAAATAATTTAATATTTTGCTTATTATTATTATATTTGTTATATTTTCTTAATTAACCTCTAAAAATTTTCTAATATATTGTTTAACCTAAAGATAATTTTTCTTTTAAATTTTTATTTTCTTTATTTATTATTATAATCATTATTATTATTCTTATTTTATTATTGCTAATATTTTGTGGTTTATTTATTATTCTTATTATATTTATTATTATTTTTATTTGATTATTATGTATCTGCTAAAGCCATGTAATATTTGTAGGTTTATTTTCTATCTTTATTTTATTTCGTAAATATTTTATTGTATGGTTAGTAATCTTAGGGTGTGTATAACCTAAATGTGATTAAAAATAACTTAGAAAATTAATTTAAATAAGATAAATACTTGAATATAAACATTCACACACGTAAGTCGATCTTTGATCGCCATCTTGCACTTCCTAGGTTACCCCTCTCAGTTGCCTTAAATATGGTCAAGTCCCTCGAATATAGGGGTGTCTTAAGCAAATTCCCTTCATAAAAATCATCAAGTCCCTACAGTTTAAAAGATCAAGTCCCTTTGAGGTTGCCTACGATAAAGATCTTGTCCCTTCGAATAAATGATGATAAGTCCCTACGAATTGCTAAAGACACCCTTACTTGTTGCCTTCTATGACCATACGATGACCCTACGCTTGTCCCTTAATACAAATCCAAGGTAATGATTACCTATTCCTTAATAATAGGGATAGTCTTACCATTGAAAGAACATAAAAGAATAAGAAAGACTTAATCTAGGGTAGGTATCTCGTAGTTACTTGCTCACACCTGCAAAATTACTTTTACACCTCACAATATTTTCAAAACATTTTCAAAACAAGGCTTTGTATACATCCATACGAGGATCATTACAAAGTACTTAAAGAATTTTTTTTAATCACACACTACATTTTTCAAAAACAATTAAAGTGAGCTAAGTAACTTAGAGCCCATGGATAACCATGGATATAAAGGGTGCTAACAACTTCCCTTTATATAACCTACCCCCCGAACTCAAGTCTTTTAAAATAGGTATTTCCTGTTCTTTTATGTCCTTTCCTTATGGATAAAATAAAAGTCGGTGGCGACTCTTTCTATTTGCAACATGACTAAAAGTCAGTTCTCCCACCGTGTTACAGGTACCCATGCAACGCAAATGGTAACATCTCATGCCAATCTTTGTAAGTGATAACCATCTTCTGCACAATCTTCTTAATATTCTTGTTAGCTGCCTCTACCGCACCATTCATCTTTGGCCGGTAAGGAGAAGAATTGCGATGCTGAATCTTGAAGTCCCGGCACAGTTCTGCCATCATTTTGTTGTTTAAATTGGAACCATTATCAGTAATGATTCGCTCGGGCACTCCGTATCTGCAAATGATGTCTCTTTTCAGGAATCTGGCTACCACCTGGCGAGTGACATTGGCATAAGATGCTGATTCAACCCATTTGGTGAAATAATCAATTGCAACCAAGATGAAACGATGACCATTTGAAGCAGTAGGCTTTATCCTTCCGATCATGTCAATGCCCCACATAGAAAAGGGCCAAGGAGATGACATGACGTTGAGCGGGCTAGGAGGTACATGCACCTTGTCTGCATAGATATGGTAAAAATAAATGCATTAAAAGCATGGTGGCCCTACAAATGGATCCATGCACTTTGGGCAGAGTGCAGGACTTGACATGCAGTATGATAAAATGGAAACAAGAAAATTACTTTGACTGCCAAGTAACTTGAATAAAATATTCAGCAGACCAACTCCGGAGCTCTTCCCCAGGTGCACATGGGTGAATCCAGTTATCCAAGTCACAGTCACTATCCCCATCCTCATTGGTTGCACAAATGTTGTTGTAGTCGAGCATTCCAGCACCAGTGAATGTTATGGACTTACTGCCTGAAGATCAGCTAGACCATCCAGGTTGATATCCAAGACCAAACTTGTCATACTTCTTTTCCAATTCTAACAGCTTGCCCCAACCCTGGGCATTTCTGGATTGGACTACTTCCTTAGCTTGCTTATAGGAGTAGATAGGAGTCCCTTCCTTCTCATTGCTCTGAATTTCAGCAACCGGAGACAAAGTGCTAACATTGACTGTCTCAAAGGCTTGGCAAAGTGTCTCATGGATCTCCCCGTCCATTTCCACGTACTTGAAGGTCGACAGATGGCTTACGAAAATATCTTCTTCTCCGCATACAATAACAACTTGGCCGTCTACCACATACTTTAACTTTTGATGCAACATGGATGTTACTGCGCCTGCAGCAGGAATCCAAGGACGTCCCAGCAAACAACTATAAGCGGGTTGGATATCCATGATATAGAACGTGCTCTTGAATACCTGAGACCCAATCTTTACCGGTAACTCCACCTCCCCAAACACAGACCTTCGCAACCCGTCAAAGGCTTTTACAATCAAATCACTGGGTCACAAAACAATGCCATCAACATTCAACTTCATGAGGGCCTTCTTAGGGAGCACATTGAGAGAAGAGCCGGTATCTACCAAGACATGTGATAAAACAGCTCACTTACACTCCATGGTGTTGTGTAAGGCCTTATTGTGTTACGTCCCTCAGAAGTGAGATCTCTATCTGTGAATCCCAATCCATGGCTGGCATTCACACTGGCTATCACAGCCTCCAACTGGTTAACAATTATCTCTTGTGGTACATATGCCATTTGCAAAACTTTCAACAAAGCCTCCCGGTGAGCTTAGGAACACATTAACAACGACATAATGGATATCTTGGATGGGGTTTGATTCAGCTGTTCAACCACCTTATAGTAACTTTTCTTAATTATTCTCATGAATTCCTCAACTTCCTTTTCAAAAGTGCCTTGATTAGCAGCATGAGTTGTTACCTCTTCAGTCACTATTTGTTTACCCTTAGCCTTTGCAGCAACTTCAGCTTCAGGATCATCTCTAAGAGCTTGAGGAGCAAAGAGACGCCCACTCCGTGTAAACCCAACTCCTCCGACATTCACAACAGTCAGTCCAATTGTCACTACTTAACTTTCCACTTTCTGACCTTCTACGTACACGTCTGAGCCATAGTGCCAAGGAATGGCCTTGTCATCAACATAAGGAACTGGTCCCGGAACAGTTATAGTTACTAGACTCACCTCTGGAACATAGATAGTCACCAGCTCTCTCCGGGCAGGAACTTCAGCAGGATCAAAATAAATTATTACTGTAGACACACAATGACTTCTATTCTCAACCCTATCAAACTGTAGGGACCCCTCATCAATCAAACAATACAACCCAGCTTTCAGATCTCCGCAACCATTAACTGAATTCATGCAACCCTCGCAGTCAAAATCACAACCTGGGAATACCTTCCCTTTCAGCAATCTATCTTTCACCACTAGCAAAGAAGTATTTATTTCTTCCACATTCAGAATCAGGTTCAACCTCTCGCCACCATCAACAGCGTTTATTCGAGCCCCTCCATGATTTGGAATGGGGTTTGATGTAACATTTGGAGGCGGTGCGAAGTTAATTGCTTTTGAGTCAATCAAGTCTTGGACCTTATGCTGTAATGCCCTGCACTTCTCCGTTGAGTTCCCGGGAGCTCCTGAATGAAATGCGCATCTTGCATTAGCATCATACCCTACTAGAAGTTCTCCAGGTGGTGGTGGTGCTAATGTCCTCAACTGAACCAAGTTCAAATCTAACAATCTCTGGAGTAATGTTGTGTATGTCATATGGATTGCCTCAAGCACCCTGTTAGTTGGACGAGCTTGTCTCTGTTGATAGGGTCTTTGCTGATAGTTATTGCGCTGCGGTTGTTGTTGTGGTTGTTGAACATGACTTGTTGGAATGGTGACATCTATCACATGCTCGTAAGATCCCCTGTATCCACGGCCCCGGCCTCGGCCGTACACATCATTAGTTTCTCCCTCCCTTCTTCTTGGAGTTCCATTAAAAGCTTTTCGAACACCACTTGAGCTACCTGCACCACTGTCTAGGATCTTCCCCATTTTCAGTAGAGTTTCCACCCTTTCTCTGGTTATCACAATGTCATTAAACTTTGTTGCTGAACAAGAAGTCAGTCTCTCAATAAACACACCCTGCAGTGTTCCCATAAAAATGTCTGCCATTTCAGTTTCTAACAAGGGAGGTTGTACTCGAGCAGCAAGCTGACGCCACCTCTGGGCGTACTCTTTGAACCCTTCCTTAGCACTCTAAGACATTGTCTGCAACTGGGTACGATTTGGAGCCATATCCAAATTATATTGATACTGTTTCACAAACGCCTCAGCTAAATCCTTCCAGCTTCAAATATCGACCCTACTCAGCTTCATGTACCATTCCAAGGAAGCTCCTACAAGACTATCCCGGAAGTATTACATCCACAGCTTCTCATTATCTGTATGTGCAGCAATCCTCCCCACAAAAGACTGAAGGTGAGTTTTCGGGCAAGTCGTTCCGTTGTACGTATCAAAATCAGGGACCTTGAACTTGAAGGGAATTCTCACCCCTGGCACTAAGCCCAAATCAGTGATGTCAAACCCTAGAGAACTATGAGATTGAATGGCGCGAATTTGCTCGGCCATTTCTTCAAATCTCTTACTCATGTCAATCCCCTGGCCTTCTGCCTCATCCAGCAAAGTGAATTGTTCATCTTGCCCATCCATCTGCATGTTATGCACTCCATTAATGATAATAGTGACCCCCGGTTGCACCACAGGGATTTCAACGTGACGGGCGCCAGCCCCATTGCGATTACCTCTATCTGCTGTCCCATTGTTCCTGGCCTGATTGTTCTCTACCAGTTCGCGCAAGCGATCCTGCGTTTGACCCATCCCAGTTATGAGGGTCATGAAGTTGTCCATTATCGTGCTTAAGTCAGCCAGATCCGCTTGCATCTGATCCATTGCTCTCTCTCTCCCTCTTTGTTCACTTTTGTAGGGTATTTGTGTACAGTTGACTGTCTCTGAACCTTCTTGGGAGCTATAGTGCCTGAAAGCGACATAAACGTTAGAAAATTGATGAATCACCTGCAAAACAAACAAACACGTTACATGCAATGCAATC
Source organism: Lathyrus aphaca (assembly GCA_963966055.1). Classification (NCBI taxonomy): domain Eukaryota; kingdom Viridiplantae; phylum Streptophyta; class Magnoliopsida; order Fabales; family Fabaceae; genus Lathyrus; species Lathyrus aphaca. The sequence continues at coordinate 709,367,067 of OZ014519.1, read as the reverse complement.
TTCGTGCTTTCATTATCAAGGTTTCATTACCCCCCAGTTCTGGTATCTCACGAGGAATGCAGATGGCCTTTAACAATGACCTTTTGTGAACATTTCTTTCACTGTTTCCACACCATTTTCTCAACCAAACTAGGAAAAGAAACATACAGCTCAAAGAGTCTGACAAAATAAAGATGCAATAAGACAAAGGCCCTAAGGCACTAACAACATCCCCATAGCGTTTCAAGTCTTACAAAGCACAAAATACAGTAATCAAAATAGATCCCTACAACAATTCTGTAGGTGATCAGAAATACAAAGGAAATAAACTAGAACTCCAAGCTATAGGAATACTCTGGCTCCTCCTATGCAAGTCTTATCTCTACTCGAGTTCTCTTCACATCTGCTCTTCTTCCGAGATCTGCTATCTCTTCCAGAGCCTCATGCAGTTGCTGAGACACCTCATGTTGCCTCTTGTAAGCCTTCTCTAACTCTTCTCCTAGAGCAGCAATCTGCAACTTGAACATCTCTTCCTTCTTCTTGTATTCTGCTTGATCTTGCTCTCTTTTCCCATACACCCAGGTGAAAGATTTCCTAGCATCCCTGAGGGATTTATTGTTTTTCTTGAACAGTTCTTCTCTCTTGATGTCCATCAACCCTCTTCTCTGGAAGTAAGCCTCCCTTTCTGCCAACTCTTTGTTCTTAGCCTCTTGTTCTACCTGTACTTTGTACAGTTTCTCTTCTATAGTCAACTTGGATAGAGCTAACTGATGATGCAAGCTAACCATTTATGTATGTTCTAACTTCAATTCTTTCAACTGAGCCTCAAGTCTTTGATAATCTTCTAAAGGAACAGTGCTTGGTGCTACAGGGATCTGTGAAATTATTTCCTTTGGGTAAAGAGGAAGCTCCAAAGAAAAAGGCAATAAAGTAATCTTGACACGCTTCTTCAACCATGTTGCAAAGGGTTCATACATGTTGGGATCTACTCTCCCAAACTCCTTCTTTCCCTTTTGAGTCCTGATATCCCAAGCTTGGAATACCTGGATGGCAATGTCAATATTCCCCTCAATAGGAAGATACAAATATTCTCTCACATCCTCATCAGAAGGGGGTTCTCTCAAAGGATATCCAAATTGCCTCCTAGCCAGCACTGGATTGTAATTGATCATTCCTTTCCTTCCAATCAAAGGAACATTGGGAAACCAGTTACACTCTACAATCATCTCCTTTCCCAACACATCCCTATCATACCCCAGCTTATATCACCTGCAGTCAACCCCATCAATATACGAGACCATTTCCATTCTCCCCTCAAATCTTTGAAGGACCCCACCTTAGGCAATTGTCTTGTAAACCAGTCAGCAAATAGAGGCACACAACAACTCACATGACCTCCCTTCTTCTCATTCCTATAGTGAACCCCATAATAAAAGTCACCTAACAAGGTAGGTGTGGGATTACTTCTGAAGAAAATGGCAATAGCCTCCAGGCTTACCATCCCTTGATCACTTGGGAAGAGACTAATTCCGTAGACCATCAAAGCTAAGAGTACATTGAACTGTGCCCATTGATCATCTTGAGCATATACCAAGGCTTCCTGAATCAGCATATTGCAAGACAACCCTTTCCCTTTGCTACTGCTCAAGCCCTACTCTACCCTACTTAGAGGCAAATGACACCTTTGAGTAATCTCCTCTGCCTGAAGTACTCTCCCTGAGTTGTAATAAGGTTGTCTTCCACTAATGGGGATATGCAACAAGCTAGCAATTTCTTCCAGTGTAGGTGCTAAGACATAATCTTGGAATACAAAACAGCGCAGTGGAGCATCATAAAACTGCAGTAGAGTATGAATGATATCTCTTTGGTCTTTTGTTTACTTGTCCATGTACCTGAGAATCTGCCCAAATCTGGCCCTGAAATCTCCTAAAATCTTGTCATTCATCAGACCCTTCAGCTGGTGTAGTTTCTTCACCTCTGGTTGTGGAAATGTGTAATGTGCGTTATTCTTTTTGAGAGCTGTGATGCTTGCCATCTGGATGTGAGAACTACCAGATACCAGAACAGGGTATGTAAATATAACCTGAAAAATGAAAACACTAAGATGTTAAGGATGCTATGATATGATGCAAATGCAAATGCAAGGCAAATATGATCAATCTGGAACTGTCTGGGTGTTGTTTGCAAGAGTCAAGTGATCACAAACTATAAGTCCTCTGAATAACAACTCATATACACTTGGATGAGTCACAGATATCCTCAGATCAAACTACCAAACCATCTAGATCAAGAACTCCAAAGGTCAAAATATCAGACCAACACATAAGACTGTACTGGCAGTGGGTATGATGAGGTTAAATGGTTCCTGCAAGCCCGTAAAACCCTCTCAATCTCACGGGTATGCTCCGGGTCAAACATCACGGACTCTCAAAGCCAAATAGCAATAATACTTTCACCATTTCCGAGAAATGGCTCATGACCAAATCAGGGAATCGGTTTGGCATTATGTACTACTCAGGGAGGTCTCAACGTGAGTCCGGGAAAAACAAGCATCCCTTATAAGTCCCCAGCTTCAAGCATTGAAATCGAGAAACAATATAACATTCATCCCAAAGGGTATAATACTATCGTCATACGACCAAATGCTTTAACTGAGTTCCTATAATAGAACCATGCCATCCTATGCGAGTTCCCAGTGGACCCTCGGGTGTGAATGGGTTTGCCACAGAATGTGGTCTGCCACTATCACCACTGGAGAGGGTTGTTTCCACAACGGTTCTCAATGATCGGTCCCCATCCGCACATAACTATCAAGGTTATGTAATGAAGTAGGGAAGATCCCTATATCAAGACATTTCCAAGACGGTCGTGAATCTGAGTGTGAACGCACTAATACCCCCATGACAAGATGACATAGGGCCAAAGTGATTGTCCATGCTAAATCCTATGGTGCACTCAAGCCGGGTATTTGGCTAGTCTCATCTCACCACACACAAGTAACACCCAAATCCCGCCAAACAGAAAAACCAGTCCAGACAGTCCAGTAATAATATATGATGCATAGAAATAAATACTGAAACTGTAAATAAAGTTGTAAATAAAACTGTAAATAAACAACAGATAAAATATACACAACTGTAAACAATCAACACCCAAAGAATCAGAAACACGCAAGCGCTAGGAGAGAATCTCAAGGCAACCAGAGATTCTGGGTTCGATTCCCCAGCAGAGTCGCCAGCTGTCGCTCCCTGGATTTCCATCCTGGTACAAACGCGAAAGTGGCGCGGAAAGAGGTAAAGTCTCCAGCCAGGCATTTTTATCCCGAAGGAACGGGAATGGTAATGTTGCACAAACCAAAGAAAAGAAAAGGAAGGACAAAGGTCCTGCGAACCAAAGAGACTGGGTTCGGGAGTCGGTTACGACCTGGGAAGGTATTAGCACCCCAGATCGTCCGCCGTACCCTACGGGATCCACGCTTGCAAAGAAACTGTTTCAAAGGGTGAAAGAATGAAGACTGATGCACAAAGAAAGGACTGAAACGGGAAAAGGAAATGAGAAAGGAAACAAAGAGGAAAAATGTAGGGAAAATAAGGATTGTGCTCGAACGGGCCATACCCCTCTGCCTACATACCTCACTGGACATGAGGATCAGAGTCACCGTAGTTCCCCTAACTAGGCGTGCAAGAGATTGCTTGTGCCTTAAGGCTTGAACTGCCTATGCCAATGCTCAGGTGTTGCAGGCTCGAATGATGAGTGCGTTACCGTATTGCAAAATGACAAGTAGTGACAAGTTCGTATGAAAAGAGTGAATGAGGTGAGCAGAGAATTCCCGAAGGAGAGTGTAACACGGTGGGAGAACTGACTTTAGTTATGTTGCGGATAGCAAGAGTCGCCATCGACTTTTATTTTATCCAAAGGAAAGGCATAAAAGAACAGGAAAGACCTTTTAAAAGATTTTTGGGTCCGGGGGGTAGGTTATGTAAAGGGAAGGTGTTAGCACCCTTTACATCCATGGTTATCCATGGGCTCTTAGTTACTTAGCTCACTTTAAATTGTTTTTGAAATGTGAAGTGTGTGAATAAAAATTTTCATAAGAGTTTGATAATGATCCATGTACGGATGCGTAAAAAAACCTTTGCTTGGAAAATTTGTTTGAAAGTGTGAAGTGTTTGAAAAGTTTTGAAGAGTGAGCAAGTAACTATGAGGAACCTACCCTAAGTTTTAAGTCTTTTCTGTTCTTGAATCCCTTAAGTGGTAAGACTATCCCTATTATTAAGGAATAGGTAGTCATTACCTTGGATGTGAGGGACAAGTGAAGAGTCATTTGTTTACTTAGGCAATTGTGGGGTGTATAAGCATTTTTGGAGGGACTGTCATCTTTATTCGAAAGGGACAAGATCATTACGAAGGCAACATTTGAAAGGGACTTGATCTTTTATCTGTTAAGGGACTAGATGATTTTATTTTGAGGGACTTTTGCTTTATACACCCTACTTAACCTTTTGATTAGGCAACATGAGAGGTATCCCTAAGGAAGTGAGATGGTGATCAAAGATCGACTTACGTATGTGAGTGTTCAATTTTATATTTATCTTTATATTAGGTGATCTAAATTAATTTTAAATAAACATACATGTTACACTCCCTATTTACTAACCATGGCATAAAATAAATAATAAACATTATAAAATATTACATCCAGGAGCAATTACATAATAATGATAAAAGCAATTTAAATAAATAAGAAAAATATTAATAAGCAAAATAAATAAGTAATTATAATAGGGTTAGTAAAAATAATAATAATAAAAATACCAAATTAAATGGGGTTAGTAATAATCATATAAACATAATTAATAATAATAATGAAATAAGCAAAGTATTATAATAATTAAAAGAAGAGATCAAATTTTTATAAACAATTATTTAAGAAAAATGTGAACAATTATATTTAATTATAAATTTTAAGTTATTTGTAAATAATAAAAAAAAATAAGTTAATGATAAACATATTATAGAAATAAATATAATTACAAAATTAATTTAGCAATTTTTGACATATTTGTAAACATATAATAAAATTATTTACATACAAAATTGAATTATAAACAATTTATAGAATTTAATTATAATTAACAAAATTTAATATTAAGCATTTTTATATATGAGATTTAATTTGTATAATATATACATATGATGAAAAAATAAATTAAAGATTATGATAAAAATTAAATTTTAAATAAAAGAAAGTTTTGGATTGTGAAAAAAATAAAATTAGGGTTAATCTAATTATTTACAAATAAGAACTATTTTTATATAATAAAATAAATAACATTTATATGATAATAAAAAGAAAGTTATTAGAATTAATAAAGATGAATTAGGGTATATGAAAACTTTAGAAAAAAAATTAGGTTTACAATTTAATTATTCACTAATTTTAATTAAGAAAAAAAATAATAGTAATAGTAATTAAAACAAAGGAAATAAATGAGAAAAAGAAAAAGGGGAGGCCTGGTTTTGAACCCAGGACCTCCCAATACCTGGAAAAAGCCTCCAGCCACTGGGCCAGCCTGCGCGCAGGTGACAAAGAAGGGGCTCAAATTGCTTTTGTTGTCTAAAACCTGAAAATCATGAAAAATAAGCAAAACAAAAGGCCTGGGGGAATCGAACCCAGGACCTTCACAATACACACAAACACCTTAACCAATCCAGCTGGGAGAACGCACCTGTTGAAGCAATGACTATGATAAATAATATATGATACCTAATAATTAAACTGAAAAAACAAGCAAAAGTTGGGAAGCCAGGATTCGAACACAGGTCATATGGCTACACACGCGCGCTTCATACCACTGGGCCAAGCACCATGCTTGTGAAACAAACAGAAAACAAAACATAAAATATTAAAACCAAATTTCAAATTCCAGAATACGCGCGCAGGGCCTTCATCTTCTTCATGTTACCTACGGAAATTGATACAATTTTTCCTGCGAAATTTCATGCGTGTTCTTCCATATTCATGCCCTGCGAAATTCAAACATCAAGCAAATGGTACAATTACATCAAATTGGTTATACCAATGAATTCCTTATGATTCATACAGTCAATCCACGTTGTTAGAATTTATTTATATTGTCCAAATCGTAAAACCCTAAATTGGCCGTTCAAACCCTAACAATGGTGGAATGCGATTGAAGTCACTAAACTTCAAGGTTGCTGCCCAGAAACGTTCCTAGCATTATGACAAACATCAAGCAATCATCAAATATCATTTAAATCAAGCAAATATGTGAAATCGAAAAACTCATATTCAAGAACATAGCTTGATTCAGTTTATGTGATATGAGATGTTTTGAATGCAAATGGTCATTGATTTCGACTCAATGAAGCTTAGTGAACATTCTTGTGTCCTCAAAATACCTTCAAATGCCTTGTGGAGTTGAAACCAAATTTGAGTTTTTTTGTGGTTTTTGAAAATATGAAACTTACACTTTTGAGCTGGAATTCGTGTGCAATCATTAGGGTTAAGTCATATACTTATAGAGTGATGAATTAGGTCAGAAAAGATTGATGCTTGTGTGAAAAATTTGATCCAAAAAGATTCAAAAAGATAAGCTTTGAAAATCAAATATTTTTGCATAAACACTTGCTATTTCAAGCCAATCAACATTATCTTTGTATCAATTTGATCCATGCTGAATTCATGACCTTCTAGAATCAAAAATAATTTTAAATCTTCACATTTAATATTTTATTTAAATTTAAAATGATTTTTAGTATAAAAAATCATAATAAATTAATTAAATAAAATAAAATTATGAAAATATCAAAGAATTTTCGTGCATGATGTCATGGATTGCTTTGGGTCATTAAAAGTTCAGCCCACTTAGCAAAATTTGGTTTTAAACCTCCATTTGCTTCATAAACTTCCCTAAAATTTTCCAACTTTGCAAGGACACACATCCTTCAATTTTAATGCTATGAGGGTGTTCTTGGACATTTTGGAAATCTTGAAGAGTCCTCTAACCAACCCCACTGGTTTCATGTCCATATCATTTACCATTCTCAAGTTATGCCCTTTTGAAGTTGTTGACTTTTTGTTGACTTTTAAAAGGACCTATAATGTCTTAGCTCATACCTTCCAAATGAAGCATTTTTGGGATTGGCTTGTGAGACACAAAGTTGTAGAGAATTCAATTTCCTTCAAAATGAGCTTTGGATGGAGACTTGGTGATGAAGCATGTGAAAGTTATGGCTGGTCAAAGTTCAGTTGACTTTTACTAGGGAAACCCTAATTTAGAAACTCCTGGTTCTTGATGATCTGAAATCTCCTTGATGAATCATGATCAACCCTTGATCAAATGATGAACTTTACTTCATATAATTGATGTTGGCAAAAAATCATGAAGTTTGACTTTGGTTTGACCACAGTTGACCTCAGTTTGACTTTTTAACTGCTTTGACTGATTTTGACCTATCTGATCATCTGCCTGAGCAAACTTTTGAGAAAAGTCTTGAAACTTGTCATGGGGGTTATTAGACACATATAAGATGTTATGAAGCTCACTTGAAGTCTTGGAAGTTCATTTAGCCTGATTAAAGTCAAAACCCTAGTTTTGGATGCACTACTTAGGAGGTGCATTGTCTGAGGGAATTGTCAAATCTTCTGACTATTTGTGAACTCTGTGAACCTTGTGAACCATCATAAAATGTCTTGTGAACATTGTGAACCTCATGGGAAGTCTTGTGAACCTTGTGAACCTCATAAAGTGTCTTGTAGACTTCATGAACCTCATGAAAGGTCTTGTAAGTACTGTGAATCTTGTGAACCTTGTGAACCTTCTTAGTACACAAAGTCTTGTATTGTGAGGGCAAATTTTGGGGTGCAACAGCTGCCCCTGTTCAATTTTCTGAAACCTGAGGGGTTAGATTGGTATATTTGCCAGTCGTGACCTGGAAGGTTGAAGGGGATTGAACACAAAAGCCCAAAAATTTGCACTCACCGGTGCGTAGAGTAGTATTGATGACTGGTTGAATATGCTTGAGTGGGCTTAAAGATGCCACTTGGATTCAAATTCTTCAGATACATTTCTCGGAGGATAAAGCAGTCCAAAATATGAAGGTATCATGATAGCTTTCAGGAAGATAAACAACGTCCTGAGGAAATGATATGCTTTCAGGAGGATAAACAACGTCCTGAGGTAGGGGTGATAGCTTTCAGGAAGATAAACAACGTCCTGAGGAAGTGGTAACCTTTGGGAAGATAAACAACGGCCCAAGGTAATAATATGCTTTCAGGAGGATAAAGCAGTCCTGAGGGATTGATATGCTTTCAGGAGGATAAAGCAGCCCTGAGGTAATGATAAGCTTTCAGAAAGATAAACAACGTTCTGAGGGAATGATAATATGCTTTCAGGAGGATAAAGCAGTCCTGAGGTAATGATATAACCTTTGGGAAGATAAACAACGGCCCAAGGTAATGATATGCTTTCAGGAGGATAAAGCAGTCCTGAGGTAGTGATGATATGCTTTCAGGAGGATAAAGCAGTCCTGAGGTAATGATATAACCTTTGGGAAGATAAACAACGGCCCAAGGTCACAAGTTGTTGATGAAATCTGTCTGTTGGAGAATTAACCTGAAACCAAAGTAACATTCTGTATAGTAATATTAGTTTATGCATTATGTATGCATGTATGATATGATGCACTTAAGTAATGTATTATGTATATGTATATGTATGTCATGATGTAAATGATGTATTTATGAATCATGCAGCCTGAAGCGTCCAGATATCTTCGTATAACAACTGCTGGCCAGGGAAAATAAATCCCGGTTTGTTGCTGAAGAGTATGGGGAATTCGTTCCCGTCTTGTGTGATAAGAAGGTATACATAACTTCCTGTCTGCTGGGGATAGCAAGGTATACACAACCTTTCGTCTTCGTTTGATAGTAGGGTATACATAACCTCCCATCTTCGTTCGTCGTACTCTTATTGGAAAGTAAATTCCCGAATATCCGTATGAGGATAAAAGAGATGGATATAAATTCCAGGGGAGATGTGACTATATGAAGATGGATTTGTCCTACTGAGGGTTTGTAACTGTCTTGTAAAGATGAACCGGCGAAGCTTCGTTGAAATCTTTCCCTTGTTCGTCCTTAGTAAATACTATTACTGCATTTTCATGCATTTCTGGTAAACATCAATCATATCAAGCATACATGCATTTCTGGTAAACATCAATCATATTCAAAAGCATCATACATTCAAACACAACCAATGGACGTTTCGCTTATGTAAATAGGGTAAAAGTAAATCTGGATTCAAAAATGGAATTTTATTTATATCAAAGAGTGACACATACATGGGTAAGTTTGTACAAGGAGACATAAACCCTAGTAAGAGGATTTTGTCATAAAGTTTTTACAAAACAAAGAAAATCAGCTATGTGAGAAATAATCCTATTGAGTTTCAGTTCTACTATTGCCATTATCTTCAAGTATCTCATCTTCTTGCTGTTTGAGACGGAAACGATTGGATTGAGCTTTATCTGTTCAAACTTGAGTAAGTAGTACAACTGGTTGCAGTTTCATGGTGATCCAAACGAGACATAGTCATACGCTTTAATCCCTAACTTTTGCCTGGATTGCCCTTTCAGGTTTTCAATCCACCGGGATACCCTTTTTTGCCCAAGCCGCCTTTTCAGGTTTTCGACTTGCCGGGTGTACATCTTTTTATATATATCCCTAATTTTTGCCCAAACCCTTTTGGTTTGCCGGGATGCCCTTATTTTTACCTAGGCCAGTCAACCTAGCGGGTCTCTTTTCATGCGTAGTATTTTTTAACTATGTCTGCGTTTACAGGCTGCGGGAAGTCTTCACCATCCATAGTAGTAAGTATCATGGCACCTCCTGAGAACACTGTCTTGACTACAAATGGTCCTTCATATGTTGGAGTCCACTTGCCCCTAGGATCACCCTGTGGTAATATGATACGCTTGATTACCAAGTCACCAACCTGATATACCTTTGGCTTAACCTTCTTGTTAAAAGCTTTGATCATCCGTTTCTGGTACATCTGGCCATGACAAACTGCTGCTAACCTCTTCTCATCAATCAAATTTATCTGGTCAAATCGAGTCTGAATCCACTCATCTTCATCCAAGCCTGCATCCTTCATAATTCTTAAGGAGGGGATTTGAACTTCAATGGGCAGAACTGCTTCCATACCATAGACTAAGGAGAATGGGGTTGCCCCTGTTGAAGTACGTATTATGGTACGATAACCATGAAGAGCAAATGGTAACATCTCATGCCAATCCTTGTAAGTCACAGTCATCTTCTGTATTATCTTCTTAATGTTCTTATTAGCAGCTTCAACTGCCCCATTCATCTTCGGACGATACGGAGAAGAGTTGTGATGCTTAATCTTGAACTGCGTGCAGAGATCAGTAATCATAGTGTTGTTCAGATTAGAGCCATTGTCAGTAATAATCCTTTCGGGGATGCCATACCTACATATGAGATTATTCTTAATGAATCGAGCCACAACATTCTTGGTAACAGATGCAAATGAAGCTTCCTCTACCCACTTCGTAAAGTAATCAATAGCAACCAGGATGAAACGATGTCCATTAGAAGCAGTAGGTTTGATCTCACCAATCATATCAATTCCCCACATAGCAAAAGGCCAAGGAGCAGTGTAATACCTCAAAATTTGCCCTCTCATTTCCTCAACATTTTGCATAGCATGTAGCATACATAAATTCATAATAGCCAAAAACATTGCATCATATATAGCATAGCCGAGGCATGGGTATGTGATCAGTGATCGGAACAACCGAAAGTTATGAAGAGGCTACCGAAGGGCCACAAAGCTTCTCAACCTTGTGCAAAGGGTTCACAATATCCCACAAGTCTTCACTTGAAGCCACAAGTCATGGAAAGTTTTGGTTGATTGAAGGAGGCAAGCAGTGCAATACTTCTTGAAGGAAAAGAGCCGAATTAGGGTTTCATTTCTACAGGGCTTCTCCATAAATTTTTGATTCGAAGAGGATTTCTTTGATTTATATATGATGTCAAGTGCCTGAGGTTCAAATCTCGTCCACAAGTTCATTTTGGAAGGGGTTCGACTGGCCGGACGATGAAAAATCGAGGAATCGGAGAAACGGCAACCGGGCTAGGCAAAAAGGGATCGACTCCGGACTTTTAAGATCGAAATCATGAAATTAGGGTTACAATTATCCTATGGTTCAAACTTGATCAAGAAATGATGGAGGAATCATGAAAAAAATCAAAGAAAATCATTTGAAAAGTTAGTTGGTTTTGCATTTCCCTCCACCTTTCCTTCCACTTTCTTTCCACACTTCCTTTCATTCTTTCCATTTCATTTTTCCACTTCAATTCCACTCCATTTCCCTTGGAAACTTCCACCATCTTCCACCATCTTCCACCATCTTCTAGAGTATTCCAAGGAAGGTTCCAAGGAATATTCCAAGGAATATTCTCTTTTTCCAACCCTAACCCTAACTAACTACCAAACCTAATTTTGGATCCCAAACCTAATTTTTGGGCCCCAAACCCAAACCTAGCTCCTAGCCTAGTCTCTATTTAAGCCATTTTCATCCAAACCAAAAGGGTTCCCACCATTTTTCTAATTTCACTCTTTGAGAAGCACTTTTTCTCTCTCACTCTTCCTCTCCCTTTCACCAAAGCTTTTTTCAAATAAGCTCTTCAAGTTTCACATTGAAACTTGAAGATCTTGAAGCTTAAGCCTCCAACCTCCATTGATTTTGTGGATTGTGGAAGAAGAAGCTACTGAATTTTGTGAAGATTATCGACTTATCGGAAGCACACGAAGATTCAAGCTCAAGAACGCATTTATTTTGCGATTTCTCGGTTTTCGGTTTTCTCTTCGATTCAAGCTCCGATTCTTGCAACAATCACCGAAGCACTCCTCCGCTTCGTAGGTTGGTGATCTTAATCACTTCTTCTTTAAGTTATTCTCTTCATCTCGCCACTTTTGGCATTCTTTAAGTGCTTTTCGCTTTTGTCGAAATCAATTCCGTTCCAATTATGTTTGCTTGTGAATTGTGATTTTTGTTGAATTTGGATTTTTAGGTGTTAATGGCTATAAGTGCTAGCATGTGTAAATAAGCTCAAAATAAGTAGAAATTAGTGTTAGCATGTTCCTAGGTATGTTAGGGATCATTAGAAGCAAGATTGTGGCCAAAAGCACTTATTTCAAAAGCATTTTTCACTTTTTGTTCAGTGTTAACCGGTTAACGCATTTGGTTAACCGGTTAACGCATGCGTTTTTTGGCCAAAATGCTGTATTTTTTGCCCGTTAACGGGTTAACCTATATGGTTAATCGATTAACGCTGATCATTTTTGGATTTTTAGCCTATTTTCTTGCTCAATCTTGCTTCCTAGTGCCTCTAATGTTCATACATGTTTAGGTAGTGATTTTAGGGAATTTTTGAGTCCATTTCCAGTAGCTAGTTTCCCCATTTCGAGTCGTTTCGACACGATTCCGTTCATGTTGCGTTTTATGCATTTTTGTGTTCTTTGTGCATGCCTTGAGTTCTTGCATTGTGTCGCCATGTTTATACATCATTTGGTATGTAATAATCATGTTGCATTCTGTTTTTACATGTTTGCATTGCATTAAATCATTTTTTTTTTCATTCCCATTATATCAAGGTATGTTGCATTTTGCATAATCATATGTATGTGCATTTGGTTGCATACTTTATCATGTCATATGCATCAATTAAATTCTGAATTTTGCATTGAGTTTAGTATGTTTGTTGAGCAATCATGTTGCATGTTCATAATCAAAGATCATCATGTTCATATGCATGTTTAGGTGTTACTTTGTGCATTTACTTGTTGCATAATTCATGAGATGCATGCTTGCATAATCATTCAATGATGTGCATGTTCTTGCCTTGGTATATGTTGACTTAAGTTCAAATACATGTTCATGATGAGATTAGTGATTTTTGCATTGAGTGTGTGCATTAAAGAATGAAAATAAGCAATTTTAGATTTTGCATTTCATAGCTGTTTTTTGCATGAGTGCTGTAAAATGTATGATGTTTGCTATGTGTACATGCTGTTTGTAACCTTTCTGCACCTACTTTTTCATGTTGCATGCTGGCTGTAAAAAGCTGGTGGGTGTTAGGCTTAGTTTTATAGCTGTTTGTGTATTAAGGGGCTGTAATAGGTGTTGTATCTTGGTTTTAGCATTTTTCTAGTTCCTTTAGGATTAAAATAGAGTCTAGTTTAGGTCTAAGGTGCCTTAGAATTTAATTAGGATTTAATTAATGTGTGTTTGCCTTATTCTTTTTAATAAAAATGTGCATTAACACTTGTTTTGTAGTGGGGAAGATTGAGGTAAGTTTACTCCACTTTATCCTTTATTTTTTATGCATTTCTTTTAGGCTTTTTAATTCATTTTTCCTTCCATATTTGTGATTGGTAGGATTCCCCATTGTTAGGACCAACTTATCTTCCTTAGGAAGTAAGTTGCATCCTTTTTCCTTTTTTTCTTTTCTTTTTCTTTATTAGGATTAGAATACCTCACTAACCACTAGGATCACTTTGTAAATACATAATACATTAGGATTGAGTCTTAGTCCCTTAGATTTTTCCTTTTATCAACTTGAGTCATTCTTTTTCTCATCTCAAAAGAAAAGCAATAAAACACTTAATAAAAACCGAACAATCTTGTACGACACGAGACTTTGTTGCGGAGTGTTTATACGCGTCCTGTTTCGGGGCGAGGTGTAAATACTTACCGCGATGGATAGGTCTTAGTACAAGACAGTTCACAAACAAATTCAAAAACACTTCTTTTAAAAAGACAAAAACAAACAATAACCGACTATCCTGCGGGAACTTCTTTTCTCATCTCACTCATTCACAACGCGAACTCGCGGCTACTTGTCTCGCGTGCAAGACGGTAAACGCACTCGTACCAGACGAGCCTGCAACACCTGAGCATAGACATACGCAGTTCCAGCCGTAAAAAAACACAAACAAATAGTTCCCGCCTAGGTTAGGCGAACTACGTCGACTCTGATCCTCATTATCCCGATGAGGTACGTAGGCAGCGGGGTAGGGCCCGTTCGAGCACATTCTTTATTTTCCCTACATTTCCCCTTTTCTTTCCATTCTCTCTTCTTATTCCTTTCTCATTTTCCATTCCCTTTATTCCAGTAGCGGTTTTATTCAGCAGCATCTTATTTTCTCACCCTTTGAAACAAGCAAGCAAGCGTGGATCCCGTCGGGTACGACGGACGATCTGGGGTGCTAATACCTTCCCAGGTCGTAACCGACTCCCGAACTCAGATCTTTGGTTCGCAAGGCTTTGTCCTTTCCTTCTTCCTCAGGTTTGTGCAACATTACCTTTCCCATTCTTTCGGGATAAAAATGTCTGGCTGGCGACTCTACCTTTCCGCGCCACTTTCGCGTTTGTACTAGGATGAAAATCCCGGGAGCGACAGCTGGCGACTCTGCTGGGGACATAACCTGATTCTTCCGGTTTCCCTTGTAGAGTCAATCCTAGCGCCTGTTTGGTTTTGTTTCTTTGGGTGTTTATCTGTTGTTGGTGTGTGCTTTAGTTTAGCTTTACTGTTTTCATTTATAGCTTTTATTTACAGCTTTACTTTATCGCATTTATTTACCGCTTTCAGTATTTTATTTTCCATGCATCATATTATACTGGACTGTCTGGCTGTGCTGGTTTCCATTTTTTCTGTGGGATGGGAGTTACTGTGAGATAAGCCAAATACCCGGCTTGAGTGCACCATAGGATTAGCGTGGACACGTTGTGCTCGCATGGTTACATGATGAGTGGTGATGTGTTCCACACCCAGGTTGCGACTGTCTTGGGACTATTCTGTGTGGGGGTTCTTCCCCACTTCAGGGTACAACCTTGATGGTTATGTGCAGCTGGGGACCGATCATTGAGGACCTTAATGGAAACAACCCTCTCCAGTGATGACAGTGGCAGACCACATTTGTTGGCAAACCCATTCGCATCCGAGGGTCCATTGGGAACTCGCATAGGATGGCCTGGTTCTCTCATAGGAATTCAGTTAAAGCAAACTGTTCGTATGACGATAGTATTGTACCCTTCGGGATGAATGTACTATTGTTTCTCGATTCAGTGCTTGAAACTGGAAACTTGTGAGGGATGCTTGTTTTTCCGGACTCAACTGAGACCTCCCTGAGTAGTACATAATGCCAAACCGATTCCCTGATTTGGTCATGAGCCATTTCTCGGAAATGGTAAACGTATTATTGCTATTCGGCTTTGAGAGTCCGTGATGTTGACCCGAGTAGCACACCCGTGAGATTGGGAGGGGTTTACAGGTTTGCAGGAACCCTGGTACCTTCAACATACCCACTTTGCTTTTGGTTCAGTTTTGTGATCTGGATTTCTGTTCTTAAGTTATAGACCCCGGATCAGAGGGATGATTATTGTGATATCTGGATTTTGAGACCGTGCACTGACACCTGATTATATGATTGGCACATCACAGACACTTCACTGATCACATGCCTTGTCTTGCATAAGCATCATATCATCATTAATCATTTGTGTTTCTTTTATTCTCAGGGTCTACATTTATTCCCGGTTCCTGGCCATATTATTGCTTCAGAATGGAAGACGTCAAAAAGAGAACTGTGCACTACAAATTCTTCGATACTAAGATGGATCTGATCAACCAATTGGTGTCTCTGATTACCCCGGGTCATTTGGGCTACTTCAAAGAAACGTATGGTGATATTTTGGATCTGGTATTCAACCTGGATAGTTCTCAGAGGAGTGCCATTCACACTTTGTTGCAGTATTATGATCCACGGCTTAGGTGCTTCACATTTCATGACTTTCAGTTGGGTCCTTTGCTGGAAGAATATGCTGAGATTATGGGAGTTTCAATCAAGGATCAGCTTCCTTTTAATTCGGAGATGACAAGACCAACTCACGATGATATTGCTAAGGCTCTTTATTTGAGCCCGTCAGAGGTGTCTTCTAATCTGGTTTCCACCAAAGCAGGAGTACTTGGTTTTTCTTTAGAGTTTCTGGTCAAGAGAGCTGAAGAACGTGCCGTGGAGAAGCAGTGGGATTCAGTTTGTGCTATCTTGGCGTTATCTGTGTATGGGATAGTTTTATTTGCTGACATGGACAAGTTTGTGGACATGAATGCCATTCATTTGTTTGTGTTGAAGAATCCGGTGCCCACTCTCTTGGGTGATCTGTATTATTCTGTGCATTACAAGAATGAGAAGAGGCGAGGAGGTCTTGTTAAATGTTGTGCTCCTTTATTCTACAAATGGGTTATGAGACACTTGCCTACTACTGAGAGTTTTGCGGATCCTAATGCCACTTGGGCTCAGAAGCTGAGTACTTTGTCTGCTGGAAATATCAGGTGGTTTACTTTGAAGTTGAAGGGAAAGAATTTCATTACTAGTTGTGGTAATTACCCTAATGTGCCTTTGTTAGGAGTATCAGGATGTATTAATTACAATCCCATCCTCTTAAGAAGACAGTTAGGGTATGCGCTCAAGGAGGTTCCTGATGAGTCTGAATTATTCCAAACCTTCTATTTTCCGGTGAAAGACAATCTTCCTTTGGTCCAAAAAGCTGCAGGGTCCTGGAAGATGATTAAGAGGAAGGGTATAGCATGTCTGGGCAAGAGCAACAATCGAATGTTTCCTGAATTTGAAGCCTGGATAAAGAATGAGGTTCAAGCGGCTCCAGTTCCTTTTTCTGTGCCAACTCCACCACCTGCTACGGTACCTTTGGAGGAATATCAGAAGTTAGAAGCTTTGGTTAAGCAATTGAGGGTTGAAAATCAGGAGGCTCTTAATTCTTGTCAAGCGCTGATGATCCAGAACCGTCAATTGAAAGATAGAGCTGTGCAAGCCGAGGAGATAGTCCGTCTCAAGCAGAAGGACTTTGAAGATAGAGAGCTCTATTTCCGAAAGAAAGGTTTAGCTGAGACTCATATGACGGCCCAGCGCCGAAGAGAGAAGAAGGATCTTAGTGAAGCCAATGAAGCTGTTACTTTATGGCAAGAGAAATGGGACGAAAATCTGAAGAAACAAAAGGAGTTAGACGCCAAGCACAAGCAGGAAGTCAAAAGCCTTCAGGATTCTTTAGATGGGCAGAAAGAACTTCTCAGGAAAGCTTATTATCAAGAGGAAGATCGTATCCGGCGCGTAACCGAAAGTCAGCAGGCACTGAAGGAAGCTCAAAAGGAGATTGAAGACTTAAAGTTGAAAGCTGATGTGAAAAGGTCGAAGGCCAAATCAAGTCAAAGCAAGGATAATGAAGCAGCATTTCTACAGCAGATCGAGGAGTTACACGCTTCTTCTGATGCGAGGGACCTCCTCATTCAGAAGCTCATCCAGGAGCCTGGTCATCCAGATGTGGGTCAACTGTTCCAGAGCGTCAAATGCCTTAGCTGGAGATTGAAAGATATAGAGTTCCCTAGTGTTTAATTTCACATTGTTGTACTTGGATTACCCACAGGCTTGTTGTGGGATTCCTTATATGTGATGTACTTTTGTTATTGTGATTGGCACCCTTCGGGGACTTTGTATTTTCAAACTCCAGTTTATACGATTGGTTTTGTTCCGGACTTCTTGTTCGTTATTTGCACCAACACGGGGTAATGAGCACCAGTTTTTCACAGCCGTCATTATGTCTGAATATTATTTGGGTCTTCTTCCCAATTCTCATCTTCTTAATGCCAGGACCGGACACAGGAAAGTACTCGGGAATAAAAGGAACACATTGCATTGCATACACATCATTTGCATTTTGTCTTTGTCTTTGCAGGTTTTTCTTCGAGATGTCTAATTTATCTGTGTTCATCAGGCAAAGATTGCGAGGGCCGCCAAGACCCGATACCTTCGACAAAATATTCCTCATCGGTACGCGACCCGCAGTAATCAAAGAACAGCAATGGACGCCATGCAGACAGAACTCAACGATGTCCGTACCAAGATGGCAGAATTTGTGACTCTGATGCAGGGGATGGCCCAGGGGCAGCAGGAGCTGAGAAATGCAATTCAAGGGTTAACTCCTCCTAACACTAATGCTCAGGAAACTACTTCCGGCGGACTAGGGGCTCCTCCCAATACCAACAACGGTACAGGTGGACCTCATGTTCCAGATCCAGCTATGGCTGCGTATGTTCCTGTGCAGGACAGGCAGGAAGACCAATTCCAGTATTTCAACAATGATATGGGTTTCGGCGGTGACGGAAATCTCAACGACTTCTTGGTGCTTGCAGAGAAGGTCAAGGCCTTAGAGTGCAAGGACACTTTGGGAATTGACGTGTCAGATATGGGTTTAGTACCTGGGGTGGTCATCCCACACAAGTTCAGGCCACCAGCATTTGATAAATACAACGGCAACTCTTGCCCGAAAACTCACCTACAGGCTTTCTACAGGAAGATTGCGGCTCACACGCGAGACGAGAAGCTATGGATGTACTATTTCCAGGATAGCCTTTCTGGAGGGTCCTTGGAGTGGTACATGAAGTTGGAAAGGAGTTCTATCAGAAGCTGGAAGGATTTGGGAGAGGCCTTCCTCAGACAATATCAATACAACATTGACATGGCACCCAGCCGTACTCAGCTTCAAAGCTTGACACAGAGGAGTTCGGAGAGCTTCAAAGATTATGCACAGAGGTGGCGTGAGGTGGCCGCCCGAGTGCAACCACCTTTACTGGAAAGAGAGATGGTTGATCTTTTCCTGAATACCCTCCCAGGGCATTTCATGGAAAGGTTGGCCGGTTGTTCCTCAAGTGGTTTTTCGGACATTATTCTGACTGGAGAAAGAATTGAAAGCTGGCTCAAGCAGGGGAAAATTCAAAATGGAAGCGCTTCAGCGTCTGGTATCAAGAAACCCTTTGTGAAAAGGAGGGAAGGAGAAACAGGAGCAGTATACGCGCGGAGGGGAATGATGCACCAAGGATATTATCAGCAAGTGGCCCCCGTCACTATTTCAACTCCTTCAGTTCAACAGCGGGTCCAACCTCCGCAGCCGCAACGCTCGCAGGGGTATCAGCCAAGACCCCCTCGTCCGTACTACCCTCAGAAGCCGAGAGATAGACATTTTGAAGCTCCACCAATGTCTTACTCCCAACTGTTGAAGAATCTCCTGCAGCTTCAAATGATTCAGCTCCGTACCTTGCAACCTCCGAGGCCAGGCCAAATTCCTGAAGGTTATGATTCGAATGCTAGATGCGAGTTTCATTCTGGAGCTCCCGGCCATAGTACTGAGAATTGTAAAGCGTTGAAACATGTCGTTCAGGATTTGTTGGATTCTAAAGCGATCAATTTCGCTCCCTCTCCTAATGTGCTGGAAAATCCTATGCCTCATCACAGGGGCACAGTTGGTGCAATTGGTGAAGGGGAAAAATTGAATCTGGTGGATGATGTAGATGACTTGAAGACTTCTTTGGTTGCTATCAAGGTTTGTTTGTTGAAGAAAGGCATTTTCCCTGGATGCGAGGATGATTGTTCAGAGTGTACAGAAGCTACCAACGGTTGTAAACGATTGAAGGTCGGAATTCAAGGTATGATTGATGAAGGAGTGCTGCAATTTGACAAGATTGTGAAAGAAAGTGAAGTATCTACAGTGACTATCTTTTATGATCCATCCCAAGCTCCTTCGCGTGCCAGAGTGGCGCCAATAACTATTACCACTGCTGGACCCATAATGTACCAAAGTGACAGAGCAGTTCCCTGGAACTATGGTGGCGAAGTGTATTACAATGGCCAGAGGCAAGAATTGGCCACGACTAGTATAACCCCAGCTCAAGTAGAGAATGTTGGAGTAGGGGGTTTTACTCGAAGTGGAAGATTGTTTGCGCCGGAAGCATTGAGAAACAATGTGATACCACCTAGAGATACTGCCGAAGCCCAAGCAAGAGCCAGAGGGAAGCAACCTGTAGCTGCCAATGATCCAACTCCATCAGCTGATCCAGATCTCACCTTTGACAAAGAAGCCGAAGAATTCTTGAGGATCATCAAGAAGAGTGACTATAAGATTGTAGATCACTTGCAGCAGACGCCGTCAAAGATCTCCATCTTATCATTACTCATGTGTTCGGACTCTCACAGGAAGGCCCTTTTAAATATTCTGAACAAGGCATACGTGCCTCAGGATATTTCTGTAAACCAGTTAGAAACGGTGGTGTCCAGCGTTAATGCCAGTCATGGATTGGGTTTCACGGACTTGGACTTAACTTCTGATGGGCGTGCTCACAATCGGGCATTGCATATTTCTCTGGAATGCAAGGGTGCAGTGCTCTCCCATGTGCTGGTGGATACTGGATCATCTCTGAACGTCTTGCCTAAGAAGGCATTGATGAAGCTGGACTATGATGGGGTGGTGCTGAAGCCCAGTGATTTAGTAGTTCGAGCTTTTGATGGATCAAGAAGATCGGTATTTGGAGAGGTGGAATTACCCATCAAGGTGGGTCCACAAGTCTTCAATACCACGTTTTACGTGATGGATATCCAGCCGGCATATAGTTGTTTACTTGGAAGGCCCTGGATACACTCGGCAGGAGCGGTTTCTTCTACACTTCATCAGAAATTAAAGTTTGTCTGGGAAGGTCAAGTTGTGACAGTCAGCGGGGAAGAGGATATCTTCGTCAGTCATCTAGCCTCATTCAAATATGTGGAGATGGATGGCGAAATAGTCGAGACCCCTTGTCAAGCTTTTGAGCCTTTTAAGTCTGAGCAAGCATCTGCAGTAGCAACTTCTCCTGAAGAACCGAAGAAGGTAGTTTCCATAGCTTCCTATAAACAAGCGCGTGAATTGGTAGAATCCGGGATCCGAGAAGGCTGGGGCAGCCCGGTAGAAGTGCCAGAGAAGAAAGACATGTTCGGGATTGGCTATCACCCTGGAAGATCTTCGTCTGAATCAAGTGCAAAAGGTTGTCAGAGCCCGGTCACTTTCACAAGTGCGGGAATGGTAAACTACGAGAACATCAGTGCTGTACAGGATGACATCGTCGATAGCGATTGTGACTTAGATGAATGGATCAGGCCTGCCGCTCCAGGAACTCAACTTAGCAACTGGACATCGGAAAGGCTTATTTCGGTCACTTCCTTCGAAGAGTAATAATGTCTTTTTTCTATTTTTCCTGTACTAAAGCACTATGTCTTACCCCGGGGCATAGTGTCTCTTTGTAAGGGTTCATTTGTTCATTAACGCAATCATTTCACATTCATTTCATGTTGTTCTCTGTCCTTCGTTTTTTAATTTTGTTTTTCAAAAAAGAAAGAAAAGTTTTAAAAATGGCAATGTTTCCCATTTTCTCAAGTTGTTGCTAAAGCCTTGCATGAATCATCATTCATGCAGGTGCTCGTCACCGGATCTTATCAATGACGACCCTGTTATGGCTAAGTATGACTTCGACAATCCGATTTATCAAGCCGATGAGGAAGGTGAAGAGGATTGTGATTTACCCGAAGAATTGGCCAGACTGCTCAAACAGGAGGAGAAGATGATTCAGCCGCATGAGGAAGATGTTGAAGTGATAAACCTGGGTACTGAAGAGGACAAGAAAGAAGTCAAGATCGGAGCTGCATTAGAAGAATCTGTCAAGACTCGTTTGATGGCTATGCTTCGAGAATACGTTGACGTCTTCGCATGGTCCTACCAAGACATGCCGGGTTTAGACACTGATATCGTGGTGCACAAGCTACCTCTCAGAGAAGGTTGTCCTCCGGTAAAGCAGAAGTTGAGGCGTACACGTCCAGATATGGCAATCAAAATAAAAGAAGAAGTGCAAAAACAGTTTGATGCTGGCTTCTTGGCCGTGACTAGTTATCCTCCATGGGTTGCTAACATTGTGCCGGTTCCTAAAAAAGATGGCAAAGTCAGAATGTGTGTGGATTACAGGGATTTGAATAAGGCTAGCCCCAAAGATGATTTCCCTCTACCTCACATAGATGTACTTGTCGATAATACTGCTCAGTTTTCCGTGTTCTCCTTCATGGATGGATTCTCAGGCTATAATCAAATTAAGATGGCTCCCGAGGATATGGAAAAGACAACTTTCATCACTCCTTGGGGCACCTTTTGTTACAAGGTCATGCCGTTTGGTTTAAAGAATGCAGGAGCTACCTACCAACGGGCAATGGTGACGTTGTTTCACGACATGATCCATCATGAAATTGAGGTTTATGTTGATGACATGATAGCAAAGTCCCAGACGGAAGAAGAACACTTAGTCAACCTAGCAAAACTATTTGACAGGCTTCGAAAGTTCAGACTGAGGTTAAATCCGAATAAATGCACCTTCGGGGTTCGTTCTGGCAAGTTGCTCGGCTTCATTGTTAGTGAACGAGGAATTGAGGTCGATCCGGCCAAAGTGAAAGCAATCCAGGAAATGCCTGAGCCAAAGACTGAAAAGCAAGTGCGTGGTTTCTTGGGGAGACTAAACTACATTGCACGGTTTATTTCTCACCTGACGGCCACGTGCGAGCCCATCTTCAAGCTTCTGAGGAAGAACCAGGCCATTGAATGGAATGAAGACTGTCAGCGAGCCTTTGATCGAATCAAAGAATACTTGTTGGAACCACCAATTCTTATGCCTCCAGTGCCAGGGAGACCTCTGATTATGTATCTCACTGTGCTGGAAGGATCGATGGGATGTGTGCTGGGTCAGCAGGACGAGTCTGGTCGAAAAGAGCATGCCATTTATTACCTTAGCAAAAAGTTTACCGATTGTGAGACACGATACTCACTACTCGAGAAAACTTGCTGCGCTTTGGCATGGGCTGCTCGCCGACTAAGACAGTACATGCTGACTCACACTACTCTCCTAATTTCCAAGATGGATCCTGTAAAATACATCTTTGAGAAGCCGGCTTTGACAGGAAGAGTGGCCCGTTGGCAAATGATACTCACGGAGTATGACATACAATACACTTCACAAAAAGCTATCAAGGGGAGTGTGTTGTCAGAATACTTGGCCCAGCAGCCGATTGATGATTATCAACCCATGAGGTTTGAGTTTCCGGATGAGGACATCATGTTCCTCAAGTCGAAAGACCATGAAGAACCACTTCCGGAGGAGGGGCCCGACCCTGAATCCAGATGGAAGTTGATGTTTGACGGAGCTGTAAACATGAATGGGAGTGGAGTGGGTGCTGTTATTATCTCGCCAGAAGGAGTCCACACACCTCTTGCTGCTCGGTTGACCTTCGAGTGTACTAACAACGAAGCAGAGTATGAAGCTTGCATCATGGGGATCGAAGAGGCAATAGACTTGCGAGTAAAGAACCTTGAGATCTTCGGAGATTCTGCTTTGGTAGTAAATCAAGTCAATGGCAAATGGCTAGTTCATCAAGCTCGTTTGATTCCTTACCGAGACTATGTCAGGAGGCTGTTAACCTTCTTTACCAAAGTAAAGCTGAGCTATGTTCCTAGGGACGAAAACCAGTTTGCCGATGCTCTCGCAACCCTATCATCCATGATTAAAGTATGCCGAGAAAATTTCGTGCCTCGAATTTCGATCTCTCGTCTTGAAAGACCGGCTTATGTCTTCGCAGTCGGTGATGGTGAAGATGACAAGCCTTGGTACCACGACATCAAACAATTCCTGAAGGTTCAAGAATACCCGGCTGGGGCATCCAGTAAAGATAAGAAAACTCTTAGAAGACTGGCGGGAGGATTCTTCTTGAATCAGGATGGTGTGTTGTACAAACGGAACTTTGACATGGTGCTGCTCAGATGTGTGGACAGACGCGAGGCAGACATGTTAATGCAGGAGGTTCACGAAGGCTCCTTTGGTATCCATGCTGGAGGACATGCCATGGCCAAGAAGTTATTGAGATCGGGATACTATTGGATTACCATGGAATCCGATTGTTGCAAATATTCTCGCAAATGCCATAAGTGTCAAATTTATGCCGACAAGGTCCATGTGCCTCCGAATCCTTTGAGTGTCATGTCTTCACCGTGGCCGTTCGCTATGTGGGGCATCGATATGATTGGAAAGATTGAGCCAACAGCTTCTAATGGACATCGCTTCATCCTGGTTGCTATTGACTATTTCACGAAGTGGGTTGAAGCAGCTTCTTACACCAATGTCACCAAACAAGTGGTTGCTCGGTTTATTAAGCGGGACATCATCTGCCGGTATGGAGTCCCTGAAAGGATCATTACTGATAATGGTTCTAATCTCAACAACAAGATGATGGCTGACTTGTGTCGAGACTTCAAAATAGAACATCACAACTCTTCTCCATATCGTCCTAAGATGAATGGCGCCGTCGAGGCGGCTAATAAAAACATCAAGAAGATTGTTCAGAAGATGGTCGTGACGTACAAAGATTGGCACGAGATGTTACCATTCGCGTTGCATGGGTATAGAACATCAGTGCGCACTTCAACTGGGGCAACTCCATTCTCATTGGTGTATGGTATGGAGGCAGTTCTACCGGTCGAAGCGGAAATCCCTTCCTTGAGGTTGATGATGGATATCAAGCTAGATGAAGCTGAATGGCTCCGATCCCGATATAATCAATTGAGCCTCATTGAAGAGAAGCGTCTAGCAGCTGTATGCCATGGACAGTTGTATCAACGACGAATGAAGCAAGCTTTTGACAAGAAGGTGCGACCACAGAGGTACATGCCAGGAGATTTAGTGCTGAAAAGGATTCTTCCTCCTCTCAACGATCACAGGGGCAAGTGGACACCCAACTATGAAGGACCGTTCGTGGTTAAAAAGGTCTTCTCAGGCGGAGCCTTAATGCTGACAACCATGGACGGAGAAGACTTTCCATCCCCTGTCAATGCAGACGCAGTAAGAAAATACTTCGTGTAAAAAGGACCCGCTGGATAAAAACAGAATAAAGATCCAGGCAAAAATGGGCATCCCGGCGAGCCAAAAACAGAATAAAAGGCTCGGGCAAAAGTTAGGGAAATTTTGAGAAAAAATGTACACCCGCTGAGTTGAAAAGCCACATCGGACAACTCAGGCAAAAAAGGGTATCCCGGTGGATTGAAAACCTGAAAGGGCGATCCACGCAAAAGAGGGATTAACACGAACGACTGCGATCTGCGAGATCCATGACCTACATACAGTTGAGGCTATCCTAAGGGTTGAAGATCAGTTCATTTACTTTTTCTCAAGAGGCAGAGCGAGCGGAACGTCTTGAAGACATACGAGTCATAACCGGGTTGATACTTGATGAGATTCATTTTTTCACATTGCCAATAGGGTAGTTTGTTTTTCTTTTAGTTGTTCCCTCATTTTAGGGAACTGCTTCCTTTGTATTGCCTATTCAGGGCCACCTTTCCAAATCAATAAAGTTCAACTTCAGTCAATTGACTATTTTACTTCTTTGTTTTTACTTTTTTCATCCAGCATTGATTGATTGTGAAAACGTTTAGCAAATAGTAACTTGCATTGTGTTATGAACATTTGAATGCTTTTCTAACTCGTGCAGGAGAATAGAAACGTTTAACACAACTCTGAAATGGTGTTGAGATACCTAGACAACGATTCATGCTATGAGCCTGGGGCAAACAGGTCCCAAACTAATTCTCTATGTTGCAGGTACTATCGATTGTGTTCATGCAGGTACAGGTACTGGTGTTGCTAACATAGCTAAAGGCTATCGTCCAGGAGGGGCATTCCCTTTTGTTTGAGCAGAAATAAATGTCTCCTAGGGTGTTTCCAATCATCCCCAGCCATGTGCAAGTTGAAATGTCTCCCAGCTAGACAGCAAAGAGTGGGTGTCGTCCCCAAGCAGAAGTCTTCCCTCAGGCAGGGGCAACTCTCAGTAGTATAAGGAGTGGTTTGCCTTCCCAGCAGTTGCTTCCTCAGCAGTGTCATGCCTTTGGTTTCCAGGAGGTTCTCATCTCCCCACCAGAGTTCAAGAAGGGTCCGCCTCTAGCAGGGTTTTGGCACTCCAATCTCAAAGTCCAATTTATTTTTGGCAGTGGCGGCTATTCAGAGTCTATGAATTATTAACAGCTTTCCCCGCAGAGTTGTTTCCTCCTCATCAGGACAAGCCAGATCAATGCAGTGATCATCGTTTCCTTCCAGCCAAGTTATATGGAATTACTTGCAGTCTCCTTGTTAGGAGATCTTCTTTGCATTGTCATTCGCATAATCATCATTGCATTTGCATCTTCCAAAGCGTAGCATTTCCATCATCATGGAGCATTACGCCATAAATTCAAACATATGCATGCCAGCATGGGCCAGTTTTGAGGTATATCACGTACGACTTATAACATCTTCTCAACCTGAAGTACTCCGCACAGAGGATACCAATATCATTTTTCAGACATCCTTGTCTTTTCAAGTCAATGTTGGTCACCCATTCCGCGTCTTGTTTGGTACAGCAGTCGCGTCGCAGGTTCTCGTTTTGTACAACGGTCCTTTTTTTCTTGGGCTCTCGTTTTTTGTACAACGATCCCGTTCCATCTTGTCCTATTCTCTTTGTTTCTGGTTATCGCCTGCGGCCGGTATACCTTTGCGTCTCCATTTGAGGATGGTTTCGTGTTAGATCCGAGGATCTTTTGATTTGTCATTCGAGGATGACATTTCTTTTCTTCAAGTCCTTCCGAGGTTGGTCTTGTTGTTGTGGCTATTATTCGAGGATAGTAGTTCACATTTTGAGCTTATTGATCGAGGTCAGTTTGTCTCTTTTGCAAAGTCTGTCTGAGGTCAGCTTTGTGTTTGGTTATCAGTCGAGGCTGGTATACCTTTGCGTCTCCATTTGAGGATGGTTTCGTTTTAGATCCGAGGATCTTTTGATTTGTCATTCGAGGATGGCATTTCTTTTCTTCAAGTCCTTCTGCGGTTGGTCTTGTTGTTGTGGCTATTATTCGAGGATAGTAGTTCACATTTTGAGCTTATTGATCGAGGTCAGTTTGTCTCTTTTGCAAAGTCTGTCTGAGGTCAGCTTTGTGTTTGGTTATCAGTCGAGGCTGGTATACCTTTGCGTCTCCATTTGAGGATGGTTTCGTTTTAGATCCGAGGATCTTTTGGATTGTCATTCGAGGATGGCATTTCTTTTCTTCAGGTCCTTCTGCGGTTGGTCTTGTTGTTGTGGCTATTATCCGAGGATAGTAGTTCACATTTTGAGCTTATTGATTGAGGTCAGTTTGTCTCTTTTGCAAAGTCTGTCTGAGGTCAGCTTTGTGTTTGGTTATCAGTCGAGGCTGGTATACCTTTGCGTCTCCATTTGAGGATGGTTTCGTGTTAGATCCGAGGATCTTTTGATTTGTCATTCGAGGATGACATTTCTTTTCTTCAAGTCCTTCTGCGGTTGGTCTTGTTGTCGTGGCTATTATCCGAGGATAGTAGTTCACATTTTGAGCTTATTGATTGAGGTCAGTTTGTCTCTTTTGCAAAGTTTGTCTGAGGTCAGCTTTGTGTTCGGTTATCAGTCGAGGCTGGTATACCTTTGCGTCTCCATTTGAGGATGGTTTCGTGTTAGATTCGAGGATCTTTTGATTGGTCATTCGAGGATGACGTTCTTCCCAGCATTATTTCCACCTGGTTCTATTTTCGCTACCTATTCAGAGGTCAAAAACGAAAAAAAAGATAAATAAATAAATAGGCAGATGGCATTTCCATTACCCTCGGGGTGCAAATTTTCAGGTTTTATTCGAGTATTCAATCACTCCATACCTTGAACGTCTAAAAGCTCTCGCAATTATTCGTTCAGACCTGCAGATGATTGAATAGGGGCAGCTGTAATACCTCAAAATTTGCCCTCTCATTTCCTCAACATTTTGCATAGCATGTAGCATACATAAATTCATAATAGCCAAAAACATTGCATCATATATAGCATAGCCGAGGCATGGGTATGTGATCAGTGATCGGAACAACCGAAAGTTATGAAGAGGCTACCGAAGGGCCACAAAGCTTCTCAACCTTGTGCAAAGGGTTCACAATATCCCACAAGTCTTCACTTGAAGCCACAAGTCATGGAAAGTTTTGGTTGATTGAAGGAGGCAAGCAGTGCAATACTTCTTGAAGGAAAAGAGCCGAATTAGGGTTTCATTTCTACAGGGCTTCTCCATAAATTTTTGATTCGAAGAGGATTTCTTTGATTTATATATGATGTCAAGTGCCTGAGGTTCAAATCTCGTCCACAAGTTCATTTTGGAAGGGGTTCGACTGGCCGGACGATGAAAAATCGAGGAATCGGAGAAACGGCAACCGGGCTAGGCAAAAAGGGATCGACTCCGGACTTTTAAGATCGAAATCATGAAATTAGGGTTACAATTATCCTATGGTTCAAACTTGATCAAGAAATGATGGAGGAATCATGAAAAAAATCAAAGAAAATCATTTGAAAAGTTAGTTGGTTTTGCATTTCCCTCCACCTTTCCTTCCACTTTCTTTCCACACTTCCTTTCATTCTTTCCATTTCATTTTTCCACTTCAATTCCACTCCATTTCCCTTGGAAACTTCCACCATCTTCCACCATCTTCCACCATCTTCTAGAGTATTCCAAGGAAGGTTCCAAGGAATATTCCAAGGAATATTCTCTTTTTCCAACCCTAACCCTAACTAACTACCAAACCTAATTTTGGATCCCAAACCTAATTTTTGGGCCCCAAACCCAAACCTAGCTCCTAGCCTAGTCTCTATTTAAGCCATTTTCATCCAAACCAAAAGGGTTCCCACCATTTTTCTAATTTCACTCTTTGAGAAGCACTTTTTCTCTCTCACTCTTCCTCTCCCTTTCACCAAAGCTTTTTTCAAATAAGCTCTTCAAGTTTCACATTGAAACTTGAAGATCTTGAAGCTTAAGCCTCCAACCTCCATTGATTTTGTGGATTGTGGAAGAAGAAGCTACTGAATTTTGTGAAGATTATCGACTTATCGGAAGCACACGAAGATTCAAGCTCAAGAACGCATTTATTTTGCGATTTCTCGGTTTTCGGTTTTCTCTTCGATTCAAGCTCCGATTCTTGCAACAATCACCGAAGCACTCCTCCGCTTCGTAGGTTGGTGATCTTAATCACTTCTTCTTTAAGTTATTCTCTTCATCTCGCCACTTTTGGCATTCTTTAAGTGCTTTTCGCTTTTGTCGAAATCAATTCCGTTCCAATTATGTTTGCTTGTGAATTGTGATTTTTGTTGAATTTGGATTTTTAGGTGTTAATGGCTATAAGTGCTAGCATGTGTAAATAAGCTCAAAATAAGTAGAAATTAGTGTTAGCATGTTCCTAGGTATGTTAGGGATCATTAGAAGCAAGATTGTGGCCAAAAGCACTTATTTCAAAAGCATTTTTCACTTTTTGTTCAGTGTTAACCGGTTAACGCATTTGGTTAACCGGTTAACGCATGCGTTTTTTGGCCAAAATGCTGTATTTTTTGCCCGTTAACGGGTTAACCTATATGGTTAATCGATTAACGCTGATCATTTTTGGATTTTTAGCCTATTTTCTTGCTCAATCTTGCTTCCTAGTGCCTCTAATGTTCATACATGTTTAGGTAGTGATTTTAGGGAATTTTTGAGTCCATTTCCAGTAGCTAGTTTCCCCATTTCGAGTCGTTTCGACACGATTCCGTTCATGTTGCGTTTTATGCATTTTTGTGTTCTTTGTGCATGCCTTGAGTTCTTGCATTGTGTCGCCATGTTTATACATCATTTGGTATGTAATAATCATGTTGCATTCTGTTTTTACATGTTTGCATTGCATTAAATCATTTTTTTTTTCATTCCCATTATATCAAGGTATGTTGCATTTTGCATAATCATATGTATGTGCATTTGGTTGCATACTTTATCATGTCATATGCATCAATTAAATTCTGAATTTTGCATTGAGTTTAGTATGTTTGTTGAGCAATCATGTTGCATGTTCATAATCAAAGATCATCATGTTCATATGCATGTTTAGGTGTTACTTTGTGCATTTACTTGTTGCATAATTCATGAGATGCATGCTTGCATAATCATTCAATGATGTGCATGTTCTTGCCTTGGTATATGTTGACTTAAGTTCAAATACATGTTCATGATGAGATTAGTGATTTTTGCATTGAGTGTGTGCATTAAAGAATGAAAATAAGCAATTTTAGATTTTGCATTTCATAGCTGTTTTTTGCATGAGTGCTGTAAAATGTATGATGTTTGCTATGTGTACATGCTGTTTGTAACCTTTCTGCACCTACTTTTTCATGTTGCATGCTGGCTGTAAAAAGCTGGTGGGTGTTAGGCTTAGTTTTATAGCTGTTTGTGTATTAAGGGGCTGTAATAGGTGTTGTATCTTGGTTTTAGCATTTTTCTAGTTCCTTTAGGATTAAAATAGAGTCTAGTTTAGGTCTAAGGTGCCTTAGAATTTAATTAGGATTTAATTAATGTGTGTTTGCCTTATTCTTTTTAATAAAAATGTGCATTAACACTTGTTTTGTAGTGGGGAAGATTGAGGTAAGTTTACTCCACTTTATCCTTTATTTTTTATGCATTTCTTTTAGGCTTTTTAATTCATTTTTCCTTCCATATTTGTGATTGGTAGGATTCCCCATTGTTAGGACCAACTTATCTTCCTTAGGAAGTAAGTTGCATCCTTTTTCCTTTTTTTCTTTTCTTTTTCTTTATTAGGATTAGAATACCTCACTAACCACTAGGATCACTTTGTAAATACATAATACATTAGGATTGAGTCTTAGTCCCTTAGATTTTTCCTTTTATCAACTTGAGTCATTCTTTTTCTCATCTCAAAAGAAAAGCAATAAAACACTTAATAAAAACCGAACAATCTTGTACGACACGAGACTTTGTTGCGGAGTGTTTATACGCGTCCTGTTTCGGGGCGAGGTGTAAATACTTACCGCGATGGATAGGTCTTAGTACAAGACAGTTCACAAACAAATTCAAAAACACTTCTTTTAAAAAGACAAAAACAAACAATAACCGACTATCCTGCGGGAACTTCTTTTCTCATCTCACTCATTCACAACGCGAACTCGCGGCTACTTGTCTCGCGTGCAAGACGGTAAACGCACTCGTACCAGACGAGCCTGCAACACCTGAGCATAGACATACGCAGTTCCAGCCGTAAAAAAACACAAACAAATAGTTCCCGCCTAGGTTAGGCGAACTACGTCGACTCTGATCCTCATTATCCCGATGAGGTACGTAGGCAGCGGGGTAGGGCCCGTTCGAGCACATTCTTTATTTTCCCTACATTTCCCCTTTTCTTTCCATTCTCTCTTCTTATTCCTTTCTCATTTTCCATTCCCTTTATTCCAGTAGCGGTTTTATTCAGCAGCATCTTATTTTCTCACCCTTTGAAACAAGCAAGCAAGCGTGGATCCCGTCGGGTACGACGGACGATCTGGGGTGCTAATACCTTCCCAGGTCGTAACCGACTCCCGAACTCAGATCTTTGGTTCGCAAGGCTTTGTCCTTTCCTTCTTCCTCAGGTTTGTGCAACATTACCTTTCCCATTCTTTCGGGATAAAAATGTCTGGCTGGCGACTCTACCTTTCCGCGCCACTTTCGCGTTTGTACTAGGATGAAAATCCCGGGAGCGACAAGCAGTCAACACATTCAATGGTGATGGAGGTATATGTACTTTATCAGCATAAATTTGACACTTGTGACATGTTCTGGAGTGTTGATAGCAATCAACTTCCATGGTAGACCAATAGTAACCTGCTCTCAATATCTTCTTTGCCATAGTATGACCACTAGAATGAGTGCCAAAGATCCCATCATGCATATCTTTCATAATCTCGGTTGCTTCCTTCTTATCCACACAACGAAGCATAGTTGAATCATGATTGCGCTTATACAAAATCCCATTACTCAAAAAGAACTTAGCTGAAAACCTTCTCAGAAACTTCCTATCTTTGACAGATGCCCCTTCAGGGAACTCCTGAGCTTCAAGATATCTTTTCACTTCATAGAACCAAGGCTTCTCCTCTGCCCCTTCAGTGTCAATCTCATTGCAGTATGCAGGCTTTTCAAATCTATCAATAGTAATCTTGGGAGCTTCATCGTCCCAACTGATCTCAAACATGGATGCCATGGTGGCCAAGGCATCTGCCAACTGATTCTCTCTTCGTGGAATATGTCCAAAGGTAATCTCTTTGAAATGTGGGATCAAAGACAACACATGCTCTCTGTAAGGAATAAGATTATCATGTTTGGTATCCCAATCTCCTTTGATTTGACTAACTACCAGGGCTGAATCTCCATACACATCAAGGAACTGAATCTTCATATCAATAGCAACTTTAATACCCAGGATACATGCTTCATACTCAGCCATGTTATTAGTACAATAGAAACACAATCTGGCAGTAATCGGGGTATGACAACCTTCAAGGGAACTGATCACAACACCAACACCATTACCAAGTGCATTAGAGGCACCATCAAAAACCATAGTCCATCGGGATCCTTGTTCAGGTCCGTCATATTGTCCAGGTTCTTTGGTAATAATCATAATGTCTTCATCAGGGAACTCAAAACTCATTGACTGGTAATCATCTACTGCTTGGTGAGCCAAATGATCAACAACAACACTTCCTTTGATGGCCTTCTGAGTAGTATACTGTATATCATATTCTGTCAAGATCATTTGCCATCTTGCTATTCTTCCGGAGAGAGCAGGTTTCTCGAATATGTACTTGATTGGATCCATCTTCGAAATCAACAAGGTAGTATGGGTCAACATATACTGTCTTAGTCGGCGAGCAGCCCATGCCAAAGCGCAGCAAGTTTTCTCGAGCAGTGAATATCTTGTTTCACAGTCGGTAAACTTTTGGTAAGGTAGTATATTGCCTGCTCTTTTCGACCAGACTCGTCATGTTGCCCCAACACACACCCCATTGAGTTGTCTAGCACTGTTAAGTACATAATCAAGGGTCTTCCATCAACTGGTGGCATCAAAATTGGAGGTTCTAGAAGATATTTCTTGATTTCATCAAAAGCAGTCTGGCACTCATCATTCCATTCCATCACCTGATCTTTCTTCAACAACTTGAAGATTGGTTCACAGGTAGCTGTTAATTGGGAAATAAATCTTGCAATGTAATTCAATCGTCCCAAGAAACCTCTAACCTCCTTCTCAGTACGGGGAGCTGGCATCTCTCGTATAGCTTTCACTTTTGCAGGATCCACTTCAATACCTTTTCCACTGACAATAAAACCCAGGAGCTTACCAGATCTAACTCCAAAAGTACACTTGTTTGGGTTCAATCTCAACTTGTATTTCTTCAACCTCTCAAACAACTTATGCAAATGATCAAGATGTTGCTCTTCATTCTGGGACCTGGCTATCATATCATCCACATACACCTCTATCTCATGATGAATCATATCGTGAAACAAAGCCACCATAGCACGCTGATATGTTGCCCCTGCATTCTTCAAACCAAATGGCATCACCTTATAACAAAAAGTGCCCCACTGTGTAACAAATGTTGTCTTCTCCATATCTTTAGGTGCCATCTTGATCTGATTGTAACCAGAGAAACCATCCATAAAAGAGAATACCTTATGCTGAGCAGTGTTGTCTACCAAAACATCAATATGAGGAAGTGGAAAGTCGTCTTTGGGGCTAGCCTTGTTCAAATCCTTGTAGTCCACACACATACGTACCTTACCATCTTTCTTAGGTACCGGCACCACATTTGCAACCCACTGAGGATAAGAAGTCACAGCTAAAAACCCTGCATTGAACTGTTTCATCACCTCTGCTTTGATCTTCTCTGACATTTCAGGACGCATACGACGAACCTTCTGCTTCTTTGGACGACAATCTTCTTTTACTGGCAAACGATGAACCACAATGTCTGTATCCAACCCTGGCATATCTTCATAAGACCAAGCAAAGATCTCCACATAGTCACGTAACATTTGAACCAGTCTGCTCTTGACACTATCCTCTAAATCAGCCCCTATCTTGACTTCTTTCCTGTTTTCTTCAGTTCCCAGATTCACAACTTCGACTGGCTCTTCATGTGGCTGTATGGCTTTCTCTTCTTGTTGTAACAACCTAGCAAGCTCTACAGGTACTTCACAATCGTCCTCATTTCCGTCTTCAGTTTGATAGATCAGATTCTCGAAATTATAATTGGCAATAGTAGAACCGTTATCAACAGGATCCAGAGTGGATGAGGATCTGCATTTTAGTGATGTGGGTGTGTGTAAGAATACATAGCTGATAAAGGTAAAAAATAAAATAAAAGAAAGACAAGGAACACAATATTTGCTAAAACGAAACGTCCACTGATTTTATTGAATGAAGTAT
Organism: Lathyrus aphaca; assembly: GCA_963966055.1. Lineage (NCBI taxonomy): Eukaryota > Viridiplantae > Streptophyta > Magnoliopsida > Fabales > Fabaceae > Lathyrus > Lathyrus aphaca. The sequence continues at coordinate 709,332,791 of OZ014519.1, read as the reverse complement.
GCAAATGAAATGACAGCCCGTAACAAGCACACCATTGTGCCCCGGGTAAGGCACAAGGCTTAAGAGTTTTATTGTTCAAGAAATTACAAAAAAGCAACAACACAGTAATAGTATTTACTCCTGACTAAAGGAGATAGGGATAACATCTTCAGCTTTCCAATTATTGAGTCCAGCACCCACAGTAGGAAAAATCCAAGCATCCAAGTTGTAGTCTTCATCATAGTCACCCACAGCATTGATCTGATATTTCATAACCCCTTGATTAGTGATACGAACAGCACGAGCACGACGAACAGCCTTCTGAGACTCTGCAGTGAAACTCAAACCAAACTTGTCAGACTTGTATGGGATATCAGGAAGCTGACCCCAAATAGTACAACCACCTTCATCCACCACAGCTCTAGCATCTTTAAGGGAGGCCATTGTTGGAGGTATTCTGGTGACCACAAGAACTTTCTTGACAATAGGAGGAGCTTCATAATCATTAACAATCCAAGGAACCACTTCAAATGTCTGACACGGAGTTTCAACATATTCACCTTCCACTTCCAGATATTTGAAGGTGTTCACATGGCTAACAAAATACTCTTCCTCTCCATAGACGGTAACAACTTTTCCTTCCACCGGATATCTTAGCTTCTGATGTAACGTAGAGGTTACAGCACCTGCCCCATGGATCCAGGGACGACCAAGCAGACAAGAGTACGAAGGACGAATATCCATCACATAAAATGTAGCATTAAAAATCTGAGAACCAACTTTGATGGGCAAGTCAATTTCTCCATGCACCACTCTCCTCGAACCATCAAAAGCCTTCACCACTATACTACTGGGCTTCAGCACAGCATCTTCAGGACTCAGCTTATTCAGGACTTCCTTGGGCAACACATTCAGAGAGGAACCATTGTCTATCAATACATGTGACAGGGTAGTGCCCCTGCATTCAATTGAGATATGCAGGGCCCTGTTATGATCCCTCTTGGCAGGGGTCAAATCAGCATCAGAAAACCCTAACCCATTATCATAGGTCAGGTGGGAAACACAATTCTCAAACTGGTCAACAGAAATTGCATTGGGTACATGAGCAGTCTTCAGAAACTTGATCAGAGCTTTGGCATGAGCTTCAGAACATAACAACAAAGACAACATGGAAATCTTGGAGGGAGTGTGCCCCAATTGATCAACAATGTCATAATCACTCTTGCGAATGATTTTCAATACTTCTTCCATCTGCTTAGCAAGATCATCAGCAGCTGGCACATCAGTAGGTATAGGCTCAATGACAGGACCTTTGCCCCGAGCATCAGTGGTGGAGGTAGCAGCTGGAGTGGCTGCATTCTTGGAGGTAATCGGAGGAGAGAAGACTCTTCCACTTCGTGTGATCTTACTAGATCCAACAATATTATCAACATCAACAGGCACGTCAGCTAAGGGTTCCTGCTTAACACCATGGATGTAAACATCAGACCCATAATGCCAAGGCACAGCTTTATCAGACGTATACGGAATGGGACCAGGAGTGGTAATGACCAAAGGAGCCACCCTAGCTTCAGCAACTATTTTCACAGGGCCTTCAGCAGTAATCTTAATTGGACCCTTGTGAGTGATTTTAACAGGTCCCTTTGAAGTGATCCTTACTGGTACTCTATCAACCATGTCAACCTCTTCAGTCCTCCTACCTTTAGTAATATGTTCCACCATACTTTCTACAGACGATGGAGTCCTCTCAAACACTATAGTATACTTATCCATGAGACGTTGAATTCCATCTCTCAATCTCCAACAACTATCCGACTTATAGGTACAATACAAACAATCTTCACGACAACCTGGAAAGAACCCAGCTTGTACTAACTCCCTTTTGATAACAGACAATGGTGTGGTCAACTCTGCAACTGAATAGATATGTAAATCTTCATCAATTGCATTGACAGTCTTCTCATGATTCGGCATGGGAGCAGTAATCACATTTGGAGTACCCGGAGGGTCAAACTCAATTTCTCCAGCCTCAATCATATCTTGAATTTTGTTCTTCAAGACCCAGCAGCTATTAGTATCATGTCCCTGACAGTTTGAATGATATGCACATCGTGCATTAGGATTGTACCTGGGAGAGGTAACATTAGGATTCTGAGGAGCCTCTTTCAGGGTGATAAGTTCAGCCTTCAACAAGTGTTGCAATGCCTGAGCCATTGACATGTTGATCTTAGTGAACTCTCTTCTAGCCCTCTGTTGGTTGCCCTGTGGCTGCTCTGTTGTTGTAGGAGTTGGATTTGAAATATGAACTGCACTCACAGACTGATGCCTTCTATTACGATCAGGTTGACCATAAATAGCATTGGATTCTTTCTTCCCAGTGGGAGGCTTCTTTGCAGCACCTGATGAAGAAGTACCCACTTGAATCTTGCCACTCCTGATACCACTTTCTACCCGTTCTCCTGTCATTATCAACTCAGTGAAGCCAGATGATGAGCTTCCAATGAGATGACTGTAAAATGGACCATTCAGCGTACACATGAACATATCAACCAACTCCCTGTCAGTCAGAGGGGGTTGCACTCTTCCAGCTAAATCTCTCCACTTCTGAGCATACTCCTTAAAACTTTCTTTGGCACCCATAGACATGCTTTGCAGCTGCATGTGAGTGGGAGCTAAATCAGCATTGTATTGATACTGCTTATAGAAAGCTTCAGCAAGATCATTCCAATCCCTGATGTTGACACTCTCCAACTGATAATACCACTCCAATTGAGCTCCAGATAAGCTCTCTTGAAAGAAATGGATCCACAGTTTCTTATCAGCAGTGTGAGGTTGGATTCTTCTGACATAAGACCTCAGATGCAGCTTGGGACAAGAGACCCCATCATAAACAACAAAGGTAGGAACCTTGAAACCAATGGGTATGACTACCCCATATATCAGACTCAAATCTTCAAAATCCATCCCAGAAGACTTCTGCAACTCCATAGCATCCATTCTATCCACCAACATCTTGAATTTGTCTTCATTAGGCTCATGGTAGTAATTAGCCTCAGAATCAGAGTCCCCCATAGTGTTGTGGAGACTGCCTCCCTCTTTTTCAGACTCTTCAGACTCATAATCTTCAACTGGTTCTTTGGTCTTGGCAAGACCTCTGAACCTTCTTCCCATGTTGATCAAGCCACCTGACCTTCTAGTCTTCTTAGTCTTTTTGGCCAGCAGTGTCTTCAATTCATCCTGCCCCTTGGATAGATTCAGGATCAGCTCTTGGAACTGTGCATTTTGTGCCTGGAGCCTTCAGCAACAGGTTCCATGGTAACTGGCAGGATAGCAGGATATGGCATCATGAGAGTCTGAGCACGAGATCGCACCCATCTGAGATAAGCCTCCATAGGAATAGTGTACTTAGGCTCCAGAGTCTTGCTGTCAACCTTGTTCACTTTCCCCCATGCTCGTATGAACCTCTGACGGTAACCTTGAAGATCGTTGTCGTAGTCAAACACAATGACCTGAATCAACATGTCATGTGGACCATCACTCCGAGCGTAACCAAACTGTCGTAGAGCTAGAGAGGGGTTGTAGGTGATGCCTCCTCTTATGCCCAGAAGTGGCACATTAGGGAATTCCCCACAACGGTCAATGATAGTAACATTCTCCATAGATCTGGAGCACCAATGAATATCTGAATGCGAGAGTGACATGATCCTTTTGGACCATCTGAACCCTTGCTCATTCTTCATTACTGAGCGAGGTAGGTGAGAAATAAACCACCTAGATAGCAAAGGTATGCAGCACATCAAAGTTCCTCTTGCCCGTGTAGTACGGGTGTGAAGAGAATGCAGGATGTCTCCAAGTAATGTAGGCACTGGATTGTGACTCAGGAATATGTTGATGGCATGAACATCTATGAACTGATCTGGATTGGGGAACAACACTAAGCCATAAATCAGCAAGGCTAAGATATCCTCAAAAGCATCATAACTCATAGCCTTCAAGAACATTTGAGCCTTTTCTATCAACACCTTAGCAAGATTACCTTTGACTCCGCTTCTCGTTTCTAGAACAATGTCAGACTTCTTCAGATGTAGAGTTGCAGCAATAACATCAGGTTTAAGCTCCTTCTCCAAGCCTGTGAATGGTTTCTGATCAAGAACAGGTATACCCAGAAGTTTAGAGAACTCTTCCATTGTAGGAACCAGTTGGTAGTCGGGGAATGTGAAGCAATGGTGTTTAGGATCAAAGAACTGAAACAGGACACTCATCATGTCTTCATTGAACCCTGAGGTGACTAGATCCAATAGGTGACCATGTCTCTTGATGAACTGGGAATGATCAGACACTTGAGAAACCAACTCTTTGAGCTTGGCAGGTATGCCCACAAAGTTGATCCTGATGGTGTTTCTACGAGCAGAAGCCATGACCTGCAACAAAGAACAAAGATAAATCCCTTGGTCCTTGAAATGGTTAGTGAAAATGCTATGCTTATGATGCATGATGATGTCATGATGTTATGCTCAATCATAAACATGTGGCACACACAAACAAGTCACACAATAGCCCTAGGTTTAAAGGCTTGCATGAGGTTCAAAGGTAAGTACCCTCCCCTGAAGTTAGTTGGTTCATCCTGTCCTACAAAAGTAACCATGTTCTAAGGGATCTCAAAATCATTGATCCTTCACAAGGGTGGTTGTTCAGAAGGCAACTTACTTGCCAACCAAAACCCTCCAAGTTTAGAATCTCAATGAGCGTAGCATCGAGTATCAACCAACTTCAGTCTGCACCAAAGCCGGTTATCTCACTACTTTCTAAAGGCCAAGATGGGATAACTAGGGTTCTAAAAGTTAGTTAGTGCATTGACAACATATGGCAGTCTCATATTATCCTCAACTTGACTTAAGGAACATAAGCACCAACCAAGAAGTCACACTAACTATGGCCACCAGATCAACCATATCGGTATACGCCGTACAGTTTCCTTGGTCTATTGCCATTTACCTAAGGTACACACTGAAGGAAAAATAGCGATCTAAACGCAGCGGAAAACAAAAAATTTTCCTTTAGTGATCCTTACGAATGAGCATGGTCAGTGATAGAATCGTTACCTCTTTGTGGCGATTCAGATCTTTGATGCAGCGATCACAAGCGTTGATGAAGTGCAACGCCTCTACTCAGTCCACACGAACAGCTTCCGGTCACAGTGCTAGCTGCTTACGAACGGAATTATTTGAGTGAGAATCAAAAACGAAATTGCATCAAGTAAAAGCTTCATCACAAGGGTTCCTTTTATAGACTCTCTTGTGGGCTGCGGGCTAAAAGCCCAATTCACATGATCCATAATAATATTATATATTATTATAATAACTATTATTATAATAAATATATTTATTTTATTATTATTTTATAACCATTATAAAATAACAATAATTATTATTATATTATCCGAATTTCTATTTTTCACTTAAGTGCACCGTACCTTACGGTGTTCCTTTGATTTCTCTATCTCTCATCAAACTGTCCTTATGTGTGTGACCCTGTAGGATTTCGTAACGTTGGTAATTATATTAAATTATATATTTAACATAATAAACAGTGAGCGGTATCTAGCAACACATCACTGCTACCCAAGTCACGAAAATGTCATGTGATCTGACAAAACCTTTTTCGTGATAATATATGTTTGTACAATTACCCTTTTGCCCCTATGTCTATATTGAACACAAGGCATACACTGTGTCATCCTTGTCCAGTTCAATATTGGGCCCTTAGACATTTCTCCTGTTATGCAGGATTGGCAAATTCCATCTAGGACACTCATGTCCCTCAGCATGCTTCGTGGAGTGCCCATCAACTGTCTTTATGATCATCCAGTTACGGATAATGTTTGATCAGCAATAAAGCACCCGACTCTACATCTAGGGTCCATAGTGGTTTCAGGTCGAAGGGTGGTAATACACCATTATCACCATGAGAATAACTTATGACACTTTGCATAACATATTATGTAGTATTCTCATAGCGGGTCAATCCGGTATAAATATTACTCCTAATATTTATACCTATGTCAAGACTTGATAACTCTTTATCCATGATCCATGAGATGTGATCATCATTCTATCTTCATAATAGTCTCAATGCTTTAATGTTATCCCACTTTGCAATAAAGCTTGACTACGGATATTTTAAGAATAATGTCTTTATGTTTAATGGGATCTCATGATTAAGTCACACTTAACATTTCATTAAACAGACTAACTATTCTAGGGACTTTATTATTTTGAAAGACAAACATAATAAAGAAATGCCTTTTATTATTAAACGAATAATCCGATACAAGTACCAAAAAGTATTGGCCTCTAGGGCTTACACCAACAATCTCCCACTAGCACTAGAGCCAATTAGGCATACCCTTAATACCCATAGATCTAGTATGACCATCATGCTTCTGTTGCGCAAGAGGCTTTGTTAATGGGTCAGCGATATTGTCAAGTGTAGGTACTCTGCATATCTTCACATCTCCCCGATCGATTATCTCTCGAATGAGGTGATAACGCCTAAGTATGTGTTTGGATCGTTGGTGAGATCTAGGCTCCTTAGCTTGTGCGATAGCACCATTGTTATCACAATATAAACCAATGGGATCCACAATGCTAGGGACTATGCCAAGTTCACTAATGAACTTCTTGATCCAAACAGCTTCCTTTGCTGCATTTGAGGCAGCAATATACTCGGCCTCAGTTGTAGAATCAGCAACTGTTTCCTGCTTTGAACTTTTCCAGCTCACAGCGCCACCATTGAGACAGAACACATAACCAGATTGTGATCTAAAATCATCGTTATCTGTCTGGAAGCTAGCATCAGTGTAACCAATTACATCAAGCTCTTCCTGACCTCCATATATCAAGAATGAATCCTTAGTCCTTCTCAAGTACTTAAGGATATTCTTGACAGCTACCCAGTGAGCATCACCGGGATCAGATTGGTACCTACTCGTTGCACTTAATGCATACGAGACATCTGGTCGAGTACATAACATGGCATACATGATAGATCCTATTGCAGATGCATATGGAATCTTATTCATGCGATCCCTTTCTTCCTTAGTTGAAGGGGATTGTGTTTTTGATAAACACAGACCATGTTGCATAGGTATGAATCCTTTCTTGGAATCATGCATATTAAAGCGTCTCAACACTTTATCTATGTATGTACTCTGACTTAGGCCAAGCAGTTTTTGTGATCTATCTCTATAGATCCTAATTCCTAATATATAGGCTGCTTCACCTAGGTCTTTCATAGAAAAACAATTCCCTAACCAAGTCTTCACTTGTTGCAAGGTAGGGACATCGTTTCCAATGAGTAATATGTCATCTACATATAATACCAGAAACACGATCATGCTCCCACTAACCTTCTTGTAGACACAAGGTTCATCTTCATTTTTGATGAATCCATATTGTTTTACGGTTTCATCAAAACGAAGATTCCAGCTTCTGGAAGCTTGCTTTAATCCATAGATTGATCGCTGTAACTTGCATATCTTTTGGGCATCTTGCGGTATGTCAAATCCTTCAGGTTGTGTCATGTACACATCCTCAAGAAGATTCCCATTAAGGAAAGCAGTTTTGACATCCATCTGCCATATTTCATAATCATGATATGCAGCGATGGCAAGTAAAATCCGAACAGATTTAAGCATTGCAACTGGTGAAAAGGTTTCATCATAGTCAACCCCATGAATTTGTTTATAGCCTTTTGCAACCAGTCTTGCTTTATAGGTATGTACCTTACCATCCATGTCAGTCTTCTTCTTGAAGACCCACTTGCATCCTATAGGGTTAACTCCTATAGGAGGTTCTACCAAGGTCCAAACCTGGTTTGTGTACATGGAATCCATTTCAGATTTCATGGCTTCTAGCCACTTCTCAGACTCAGGACCAGTTATGGCCTCTTTGTAGGTCACAGGCTCATCTTGATCCATGAGTAATACATCACCCTGATCACTTATGAGATATCCATATCTCTCAGGTTGGTGACGTGTCCTGCTTGACCTACGCTGGTCTTGTTCTACTTGAGCAGGTTGCTCTTCCACAACTACTTGTGTTTCCTGCTCTAGTTCCTCCATAGGTGTTTCAATGTTTTGTGATTCTTGAATTTCTTCAAGCTCTATTTTCCTCCCACTGTTTCCTTTGGAAATAAAATCCCTTTCCAGAAAGACTCCAGTTCGAGCGACAAACACTTTGCCCTCAGAAGGATTGTAGAAGTAATATCCTCTTGTTTCTTTAGGATATCCCACAAATAAGCATTTGTCAGATTTGGGCTCAAGCTTGGTTGAAATTTGTCGTTTGACGTAAACTTCGCAACCCCAAATCTTCATGTAAGACATATGTGGTTTCTTACCACTCCATATCTCATATGGTGTCTTATCAACCTTTTTGGATGGAACACGGTTAAGTGTGTAAGCTGCTGTTAATAATGCATGTCCCCAAAAGGAGTTTGGAAGATCGGCGTGACTCATCATGGATCGGACCATGTCTAACAAGGTTCGATTTCTTCTCTCAGATACACCATTCCATTGTGGTGTTCCAGGAGGAGTAAGTTGGGATAGAATCCCATACTCTTTTAGATGGTCATCAAATTCTAGGCTTAAATATTCACCGCCTCGATCTGATCGAAGAACTTTAATATTCTTCCCTAGTTGGTTTTGTACTTCATTCTTGAATTCCTTGAACTTTTCAAAGGACTCAGATTTGTGTTTCATTAAATACACATATCCGTATCTACTGAAGTCATCAGTGAAAGTGATGAAGTACTGAAAACCTCCTCTGGCTGGTATGTTCAGTGGTCCACATACATCAGTATGTATGAGTGCCAAAAGATCATTAGCCCTTTCACCTTTTCCTGTGAATGGGGACTTTGTCATCTTTCCAATTAAACAAGATCTGCATGTCTCATATGATTCATAATCAAAAGAGTCCAAGAGTCCATCTTTATGGAGTTTGGAAATGCGTTTCTCATTTATGTGGCCTAATCGACAGTGCCAAAGGTAAGTTGGATTCAACTCATTAGGTTTCAACCTTTTAGTATTAATGTTATAAATTGGCATTTCAAGATCAAGGACATATAGTCCATTATTCATTTTTGCAGTAGCATAGAATATATCATTCAAATAAATGGAGCAACAATTGTTCTTTATTATGAATGAAAAACCAAACTTGTCCAAACAAGAAACGGAAATAATATTCCTGCTAATTGCAGGTACATAATAACAGTTCTCTAACTGAATTATTAAACCACTAGGTAAAGTTAAAACATAAGTTCCTACAGCTAAAGCAGCAACCTTTGCTCCATTGCCAACTCGTAGGTCAACTTCACCTTTTGCCAAATCTCTACTCCTTTTTAGCCCCTGCACATTAGTACAAATGTGAGAACCGCATCCAGTATCTAATACCCATGATGCAGAAGTAGATAAATTAATTTCAATAACAAAAATACCTGAATTTGAAGTCTCTACTCCATTTTTCTTATCTTCCAGGTACTTTGGGCAATTTCTCTTCCAATGTCCGGTCTTACCGCAATGGAAGCAAGTGCCCTCCTTTGCTATTCCTCCACTAGGCTTCAAAACAGGAGGAGTGGGTTTGGGTTTGGCAACTTCCTTGCCTTTCCCTCTACCACCCTGTTTGATGGGCCTCTTGTTCTGTTTCTTTCCATTACTGACCATCAGAATGGATTTCCCTTTTGTCTTCATATTCTGCTCAGCAGTTCTCAACATGCCTAGCAGTTCTGGAAGACTTTTGTCCAAGTCATTCATATTGAAATTCAGGACAAACTGACTGAAGCTCTCTGGCAACGATTGCAAGATCAGATCAATCGCAAGTTCTTTTCCAAGGGGAAACCCTAATCTGTCAAGGTTCTCCACATACCCAATCATCTTGAGTACATGGGGACTTACAGGGGCTCCCTCAGCTAACTTGCTGTTAAAAAGGGACTTTGAAACCTGAAACCTCTCATTTCTTGCTTGCTCTTGATAAAGCATTTTCAGATGTCCGATCATATCGAACGCAGACATGTTCTCGTGTTGCTTTTGCAACTCAGAGTTCATGGTAGCAAGCATGAGGCAAGCGGTTTCATTGGCATCATCGAAATGCTTCTTATAAGCATCTCTTTCTGCCTTTGGTGCAGAACTAGGAGGTTCCTCCTCAGGAACTGGTGTCTCCAAGACATACAGCTTCTTATCGTGCTTGAGGACAATCCTCAGATTACGGTGCCAATCCAGGAAATTTGTCCCAGACAATTTTTCCTTATCTAGGATGGATCGCAAAATATTGTTCGATGTGTTTGTTGTCATGGTAATCTACAAGAGAAATATGAAAATATAAGTATCATTAAAACAACATATTTAATTAGGCCTTTAATCAAATATGCTCCCACTATTTTATTCAAAACAAATGACCCTCATCATTTGATTCGGAAAATCCCGTTGGAAGACTTTCTAGTGGGTCGAGATCCATGTTTCACTTTGTTTTAAGTCAGCGTTAGGCTGATTACACAAAACTAAGTTATTTAGGTAGGAACTCCTTCCAATTGTATCTCATACAACTCTCGAATATTTTCAATTGGGTGAATAACTCCTTATTCTGATCCATCACATGAATCATTCCCAATTCTTGCTTCTAAACATGTATAATCTTATTATAATTTGTTTAGTTAAGTTTGACCCATTGTTTTAGCAATTGGATATTACAATTATCCCATCACACCTTACTAATATAGAACATGCACCTCGCGTAGGCGAAACCTACAATGCTCGATACTAGTCTTGATGAGTGCTAAAAATTGGAAAGCATAAACTTAATATTTAATTTTGAGGGAATTTGTTATTAGTTTGATCTCACCGGCTTAACATGCAAAACGTCTCTCACATGCATCAACATACAATTACATGCATCAACATACATATAAAAAGATACAATTATGGCCCCTAATGCAATTGTTCTCTCAAGCCAATGAGAGAACCTAAGCTAACCTAATAACGATCTAAGCTTCTCCAAGCATGATCTCCAAGGTTATCCTCCTTTAATATTGAATACTTCCTTTTTCTTCATAACATAATATTACATTACATATAAGAAAACTCGTTTTACATACGAGGGAGTGAGATGAGAAAAGAAGTTACATAAAGAGATTGAGAGAGAGGCACGACACGCAGGCCGTTTTTTAAAAATCCCAAAACAATAATAAAGGATAAACTAAGGCCATAACTGATCACCACAAATAAATAATAATAAACACACTTTTATTATTAGTTTAAAATTCCGATAATTAAATAAACTAAATTAAATTTCGGCTGATTGATCACACTTTGCAGACTTAGCCGGGGGTTCGGCGAAAATTTTTATGAACACTTCATTGTATTTCACGTCGTTTCCTGCACAACTTTTGTGCATTTACAACCCCAACCGGAAAAGTCTGCGGCAATACAACACTTGTACTGCCATTAATCCTAATGCAACAATTTCATGCCGTCAAACACAACTCGATTGATAACTCAATATGATAGATCAACATGTCATTGCTTCACCATACTAACGTCGGATTCCGAAGCGAATGAAAATGATGATCTTTCAAAAGAATTACAATCCTTATGTGATTGAATGGATGAAATCAAAACAGTATATCCCATATACCATCTTTGCATCAGAATTTCTTATATCTTATATAAAAGTGATCGATCTAATTGTGTAACCTATGGATGATCAATGTATCGCACAACTTCACCATACTAATGTCAGATTCCGAAGCATAATCAACATCAATCATCCAAATCGTACACAACAGATGCCAAATTTAATTAATCGTTTATTGTTAAATTCGTTCTGTGTTTTAATCGAATCAAATACAGAAAAAAAAAACGGAAATTTAACAGCTATCAGATCCATGGTTTCGTAAGTGGCTCTGATACCACTGAAGGAAAAATAGCGATCTAAACGCAGCGGAAAACAAAAAATTTTCCTTTAGTGATCCTTACGAATGAGCATGGTCAGTGATAGAATCGTTACCTCTTTGTGGCGATTCAGATCTTTGATGCAGCGATCACAAGCGTTGATGAAGTGCAACGCCTCTACTCAGTCCACACGAACAACTTCCGGTCACAGTGCTAGCTGCTTACGAACGGAATTATTTGAGTGAGAATCAAAAACGAAATTGCATCAAGTAAAAGCTTCATCACAAGGGTTCCTTTTATAGACTCTCTTGTGGGCTGCGGGCTAAAAGCCCAATTCACATGATCCATAATAATATTATATATTATTATAATAACTATTATTATAATAAATATATTTATTTTATTATTATTTTATAACCATTATAAAATAACAATAATTATTATTATATTATCCGAATTTCTATTTTTCACTTAAGTGCACCGTACCTTACGGTGTTCCTTTGATTTCTCTATCTCTCATCAAACTGTCCTTATGTGTGTGACCCTGTAGGATTTCGTAACGTTGGTAATTATATTAAATTATATATTTAACATAATAAACAGTGAGCGGTATCTAGCAACACATCACTGCTACCCAAGTCACGAAAATGTCATGTGATCTGACAAAACCTTTTTCGTGATAATATATGTTTGTACAATTACCCTTTTGCCCCTATGTCTATATTGAACACAAGGCATACACTGTGTCATCCTTGTCCAGTTCAATATTGGGCCCTTAGACATTTCTCCTGTTATGCAGGATTGACAAATTCCATCTAGGACACTCATGTCCCTCAGCATGCTTCGTGGAGTGCCCATCAACTGTCTTTATGATCATCCAGTTACGGATAATGTTTGATCAGCAATAAAGCACCCGACTCTACATCTAGGGTCCATAGTGGTTTCAGGTCGAAGGGTGGTAATACACCATTATCACCATGAGAATAACTTATGACACTTTGCATAACATATTATGTAGTATTCTCATAGCGGGTCAATCCGGTATAAATATTACTCCTAATATTTATACCTATGTCAAGACTTGATAACTCTTTATCCATGATCCATGAGATGTGATCATCATTCTATCTTCATAATAGTCTCAATGCTTTAATGTTATCCCACTTTGCAATAAAGCTTGACTACGGATATTTTAAGAATAATGTCTTTATGTTTAATGGGATCTCATGATTAAGTCACACTTAACATTTCATTAAACAGACTAACTATTCTAGGGACTTTATTATTTTGAAAGACAAACATAATAAAGAAATGCCTTTTATTATTAAACGAATAATCCGATACAAGTACCAAAAAGTATTGGCCTCTAGGGCTTACACCAACACACACGATCCGGGTTAGGACCTTTCACACATAAGAGCCCAACAAGTAAAGTAAAGCAAACAAGGCAAACAATTTAAAGTGATCTAATTCCTAAGGGTACCCCTCTTTAATATTAAGTCCCCAGCAGAGTCGCCAGTTCTGTAACACGGTGGGAGAACTGACTTTAGTTATGTTGCGGATAGCAAGAGTCGCCACCGACTTTTATTTTATCCAAAGGAAAGGCATAAAAGAACAGGAAAGACCTTTTAAAAGATTTTTGGGTCCGGGGGGTAGGTTATGTAAATGGAAGGTGTTAGCACCCTTTACATCCATGGTTATCCATGGGCTCTTAGTTACTTAGCTCACTTTAAATTGTTTTTGAAATGTGAAGTGTGTGAATAAAAATTTTCATAAGAGTTTGATAATGATCCATGTACGGATGCGTAAAAAAACCTTTGCTTGGAAAATTTGTTTGAAAGTGTGAAGTGTTTGAAAAGTTTTGAAGAGTGAGCAAGTAACTATGAGGAACCTACCCTAAGTTTTAAGTCTTTTCTGTTCTTGAATCCCTTAAGTGGTAAGACTATCCCTATTATTAAGGAATATGTAGTCATTACCTTGGATGTGAGGGACAAGTGAAGAGTCATCTGTTTACTTAGGCAATTGTGGGGTGTATAAGCATTTTTGGAGGGACTGTCATCTTTATTCGAAAGGGACAAGATCATTACAAAGGCAACATTTGAAAGGGACTTGATCTTTTATCTGTTAAGGGACTAGATGATTTTATTTTGAGGGACTTTTGCTTTATACACCCTACTTAACCTTTTGATTAGGCAACATGAGAGGTATCCCTAAGGAAGTGAGATGGTGATCAAAGATCGACTTACGTATGTGAGTGTTCAATTTTATATTTATCTTTATATTAGGTGATCTAAATTAATTTTAAATAAACATACATGTTACACTCCCTATTTACTAACCATGGCATAAAATAAATAATAAACATTATAAAATATTACATCCAGGAGCAATTACATAATAATGATAAAAGCAATTTAAATAAATAAGAAAAATATTAATAAGCAAAATAAATAAGTAATTATAATAGGGTTAGTAAAAATAATAATAATAAAAATACCAAATTAAATGGGGTTAGTAATAATCATATAAACATAATTAATAATAATAATGAAATAAGCAAAGTATTATAATAATTAAAAGAAGAGATCAAATTTTTATAAACAATTATTTAAGAAAAATGTGAACAATTATATTTAATTATAAATTTTAAGTTATTTGTAAATAATAATAAAAAATAAGTTAATGATAAACATATTATAGAAATAAATATAATTACAAAATTAATTTAGCAATTTTTGACATATTTGTAAACATATAATAAAATTATTTACATACAAAATTGAATTATAAACAATTTATAGAATTTAATTATAATTAACAAAATTTAATATTAAGCATTTTTATATATGAGATTTAATTTGTATAATATATACATATGATGAAAAAATAAATTAAAGATTATGATAAAAATTAAATTTTAAATAAAAGAAAGTTTTGGATTGTGAAAAAAATAAAATTAGGGTTAATCTAATTATTTACAAATAAGAACTATTTTTATATAATAAAATAAATAACATTTATATGATAATAAAAAGAAAGTTATTAGAATTAATAAAGATGAATTAGGGTATATGAAAACTTTAGAAAAAAAATTAGGTTTACAATTTAATTATTCACTAATTTTAATTAAGAAAAAAAATAATAGTAATAGTAATTAAAACAAAGGAAATAAATGAGAAAAAGAAAAAGGGGAGGCCTGGTTTTGAACCCAGGACCTCCCAATACCTGGAAAAAGCCTCCAGCCACTGGGCCAGCCTGCGCGCAGGTGACAAAGAAGGGGCTCAAATTGCTTTTGTTGTCTAAAACCTGAAAATCATGAAAAATAAGCAAAACAAAAGGCCTGGGGGAATCGAACCCAGGACCTTCACAATACACACAAACACCTTAACCAATCCAGCTGGGAGAACGCACCTGTTGAAGCAATGACTATGATAAATAATATATGATACCTAATAATTAAACTGAAAAAACAAGCAAAAGTTGGGAAGCCAGGATTCGAACACAGGTTATATGGCTACACACGCGCGCTTCATACCACTGGGCCAAGCACCATGCTTGTGAAACAAATAGAAAACAAAACATAAAATATTAAAACCAAATTTCAAATTCCAGAATACGCGCGCAGGGCCTTCATCTTCTTCATGTTACCTACGGAAATTGATACAATTTTTCCTGCGAAATTTCATGCGTGTTCTTCCATATTCATGCCCTGCGAAATTCAAACATCAAGCAAATGGTACAATTACATCAAATTGGTTATACCAATGAATTCCTTATGATTCATACAGTCAATCCACGTTGTTAGAATTTATTTATATTGTCCAAATCGTAAAACCCTAAATTGGTCGTTCAAACCCTAACAATGGTGGAATGCGATTGAAGTCACTAAACTTCAAGGTTGCTGCCCAGAAACGTTCCTAGCATTATCACAAACATCAAGCAATCATCAAATATCATTTAAATCAAGCAAATATGTGTAATCGAAAAACTCATATTCAAGAACAAAGCTTGATTCGGTTTATGTGATATGAGATGTTTTGAATGCAAATGGTCATTGATTTCGACTCAATGAAGCTTAGTGAACATTCTTGTGTCCTCAAAATACCTTCAAATGCCTTGTGGAGTTGAAACCGAATTTGAGTTTTTTTGTGGTTTTTGAAAATATGAAACTTACACTTTTGAGCTGGAATTCGTGTGCAATCATTAGGGTTAAGTCATATACTTATAGAGTGATGAATTAGGTCAGAAAAGATTGATGCTTGTGTGAAAAATTTGATCCAAAAAGATTCAAAATGATAAGCTTTGAAAATCAAATATTTTTGCATAAACACTTGTTATTTCAAGCCAATCAACATTATCTTTGTATCAATTTGATCCATGCTGAATTCATGACCTTCTAGAATCAAAAATAATTTTAAATCTTCACATTTAATATTTTATTTAAATTTAAAATGATTTTTAGTATAAAAAATCATAATAAATTAATTAAATAAAATAAAATTATGAAAATATCAAAGAATTTTCGTGCATGATGTCATGGATTGCTTTGGGTCATTAAAAGTTCAGCCCACTTAGCAAAATTTGGTTTTAAACCTCCATTTGCTTCATAAACTTCCCTAAAATTTTCCAACTTTGCAAGGACACGCATCCTTCAATTTTAATGCTATGAGGGTGTTCTTGGACATTTTGGAAAGCTTGAAGAGTCCTCTAACCAACCCCACTGGTTTCATGTCCATATCATTTACCATTCTCAAGTTATGCCCTTTTGAAGTTGTTGACTTTTTGTTGACTTTTAAAAGGACCTATAATGTCTTAGCTCATACCTTCCAAATGAAGCATTTTTGGGCTTGGCTTGTGAGACACAAAGTTGTAGAGAATTCAATTTCCTTCAAAATGAGCTTTGGATGGAGACTTGGTGATGAAGCATGTGAAAGTTATGGCTGGTCAAAGTTCAGTTGACTTTTATTGGGGAAACCCTAATTTAGAAACTCATGATTCTTAATGATCTGAAATCTCCTTGATGAATCATGATCAACCCTTGATCAAATGATGAACTTTACTTCATATACTTGATGTTGGCAAAAAATCATGAAGTTTGACTTTGGTTTGACCACAGTTGACCTCAGTTTGACTTTTTAACTACTTTGACTGATTTTGACCTATCTGATCATCTGCCTGAGCAAACCTTTGAGAAAAGTCTTGAAACTTGTCATGGGGGTTCTTAGACACATATAAGATGTTATGAAGCTCACTTGAAGTCTTGGAAGTTCATTTAGCCTGATTAAAGTCAAAACCCTAGTTTTGGATGCACTGCTTAGGAGGTGCATTGTCTGAGGGAATTGTCAAATCTTCTGACTATTTGTGAACTCTGTGAACCTTGTGAACCATCATAAAATGTCTTGTGAACATTGTGAACCTCATGGGAAGTCTTGTGAACCTCATAAAGTGTCTTGTAGACTTCATGAACCTCATGAAAGGTCTTGTAAGTACTGTGAATCTTGTGAACCTTGTGAACCTTCTTAGTACACAAAGTCTTGTATTGTGAGGGCAAATTTTGGGGTGCAACAGAGAGACGCTTATTGTTTGTTTGTTTTTTTAGAAGTCTTTTAAAGATTGTGGCACAAGGAAGTGAAGGTAAATCCTTTTCTAAGGACATGTCCTTATTACCACATCCCAAAATAGAATGAGTAACAAGTCCATCAAGGATGAGAAAGATCCTCAAACTTGTTTCCTAAGATTGGGATTTAAATTCACTAACTTGTTTGTATTATTAAATGATTTTGGTGGATTAAAGTTAAGAAGTGTTTGTATGCTTTTCTTTGAGGGAGTGACAAAAGGGAGAGGTCACCTCAACTATTATTAATGTTTTTTATGATTTTGTATGAAGACGAGAGAGAGAGAGAGAGAGAGAGCACCAAAAGGATCTCAAAAGGTAAAAACTAAAGGGGAAGTCTAATCCTAATGTTATCATGCAAAGGTGGTCCTAGGGTTAGTGTGGTTCAAACTATCCTAAGAAGGAGAAGAAGAAAACAAGAGGAAGAGAATAAGGAAGAGGAAAGAAAGTTAGAGAACAACTTACTCCTCTAAAGGAGACAAGTTACTTCTAAAGGGGGAAGATAAAGAATTGAAGCAGAAGATGGCATAAGGCACATCAACAATTGCAAAATAGAAAGCAAAGAAAAAGAGAAGATGAAGAATTGAAATGTGGATAACATCCACACTTCACTTACCATAAGCCCCTGAAATGGTTAGTACACACTTAGGTGATCAAACTTGAACCAAATGAAATGATAAGCAAACCATAACATCAACCTTACTCACAAAACCAGAAGCAAAAACACCCATATATTGCACTAAGACACACCAATCAAAGCAAAACAAACAAGAGTTAAAGCCCACAAACTATTACCAAGCTTCACAAGCTCTTATGAAGAAACAAGTCACAAATGGAGCCCAAAGGATCCAACAAGTTAGACAAACACTAAGCAACTCAAGACCAGAACCTTATCATCACAAGAATGGGCACCAACAACACAAAAGCTCAAGGAAAAGATCATACAAGTTCAATCATAAACATCACAAGAAGGAGAAGTGAAGTGGACATGTGCATAAATGTAAGGACAAGCAAATGATCATCAAATCAAAGCATAAACATCACTTGAAAGCCATGAACCAAATCATGTCAAAATTTGCCTAAGAAGCATGATCAAGCATGGGAAAGAAGCATACAAACTCAAGCATAAGCATCATGAAGAGTAAATGAACAAAGAAGGTGAAATGGACATGCATACACTTGTGAGAAGCTTCAAAGACAAGTAACACCAAACTTTTCAAAGTACAAACACTAATCAAGGACCAGGGACCTATCCTCATACAAAAAGAACTCTAAACAACCTATAGGAGTTGGCACAAGTGCCCTCCTAGCCTAAGAACTAAGCACGTTAACAAGAAGAAGCAACCCTAAGGCAATCACATATGAAAATTCAAATCAAATAAAAAACCCAATCAAAAATTATGCAAATAAGAACAAGTTCTCCTTAATCAAGTGATAATATCATGCCAAGAGAGCAAAGTCAGAATCAAAAGCAAACTAGGTCAAAGGACCTCATGAACACAAATTAGGGTTTTGAAACTTCAAGCTCAAGTCAATTGCCAAAAATATTCATGCAAGCTTCTAAAAATCATAAGAAAAAGCATCAACAAACTACATCCTAATATGAATCAAATGCAAAAAGAACCAACTCAAAACTCAAATCAATGATCAAGATAGAAAATCCACAAGTCAGCATGTATTTAAAGTGAATTAAAAACAAATAATAAAAGTGAAAATTAATTCCTACGTGGAAAATAAAAAAAAATGAAAAAAAATGTCAAAAATTAAAGAAAATTAAAAGAATCATTCATGAATTTCTCTGGAATTTTTATGAACTTCTAACTATTTTTTATGAATTGAGTAAAACAAAACAATTAAAAGAAAATAATAAAAGAAAAGAAAATGAAAAGTAATCAGAATGAAAGGATGAGATTGAAGGAGGAACAGATCAAAGGCCCAGTGCGCCAGTCAACAAGACTCCTGGTAATCAGATCCTAAGGCCCTAATTTAAACTTACTAATTAAATGAAATCCAATGGTCGTGTTTTAAACTAACAAAATTAGGTTAATTAAACAGATTAGCGCCAAAATTAGCCAGATCCAATGGCTGAGATTCAAACTGGAGAAAACTAAACCCTAATTAGCCCTAATTAAACCCTGGCCAGCCAGAGAAGCGCCGATCATCTTCTTCGGCCATCTTCAAACCTGCGAACCATAAATCTCAACCAAAATGCACAATCCAGGTATCAAAATAATCCTCAATCCAAGTAGAACACAAATCCAACATCAAATCACACTTATTATTCACACACAAGCAGAATCAAAGCAAACAAGATTAGATCTGAAAATTTCAGGCACACTGTTCTGGCTCATGTTACCATTATTTTCAAAAGTAATTACATCCTCATGATCAGGGCAACACACAGATCATAATGCACACAAAAGAAATGACATCCAGGATGATGAATTTTGATGATACCTGAGATTTGCAGAGCTTAGAATCCTCCAACAAAACCAGTCACCTTCTCCAGATCAACCTCCTATAGCTTCTATTCACAAAATAAATGTGAAAGAAGCTCTCAAATGGCCTGGATCTAGAAATTCAAATCCAACTGATCTGAACTTGCACTTGGTGAAATTTCAAGAATCAGCTTGAATGAGGTATGGCTTTGTGATCCTGAGCTCTCAAGGATGAAGAATATGCTAATGTTTTTGGCAATGAGTGAGGGAGATGAGAGATTCGAAGCAAATTGCAGAAATGCAAGAAAGTTGAATTTGAGAAAATGAGAGAAGCCTCTGGTGCATTCAAGGCATGCTTAGCTTATATATGATGTGTTTATCATGATGATTAGGGTTTGCAAGCAATGGCACGTTGTCGCTCCCAGAGATTTGCATCCCGGTGCAGACGCGAACGGTCGGCGAAAGGAGAGAAATGAAATGAAGGTGAATAGAGTCGCCAGCTAGGCATTTTTATCCCGAAGGAAAGGTAATGCTGCATAAACCTAAGAAAAGAAGGATAAGACGGTCGCGAACCAGAGAAACTGAGAAAGGGGGTTGGTTACAACCTGGGAAGGTATTAGCACCCAGATTGTCCGTCGTACTCGACGGGATCCACGCTTACAAGATTTGTGTTTAAAGGGGTAGTGTAAGTGCTATCTGTGTGCAAAAGCTGGAAAAGAATATACAGGTGTCGGTGCAAGAAAATGAATTGCTCATGGACTGCGGCTTAGAAAAGAGAGTGCTAAAAGAGGGGGAAGACACAGGGACTTTTGTTCGATAACTATTAAGTTATGCCTACGTATCCTCTCGTGCAATGAGGAAGTCAGAACACCGTAGTTCGACTCAAAGAGACTAAAAGATAAATTGACTGTGAACTGCTTGCTTGTCTATGCTCAAGTGTGTGACTCGTCTGGCTCGAGTGCTAACTGTCTTGCATTAGACGGAAGAAACAAGTTCTCGTTTGTGAGTGAAGATGATGAGAAAAGAATCCCGAAGGAGATGATTATTGTTTGTTTTGTGTTTTCAGTTTTGTTATTGTTTTTGGTGTTTTGCATAGGATTATGAGCTTAAGCCTAAATCAAGGGCTTGTAACTCATTATACCCTCCCTGATTAGGGATAATGAGAATACTTAAGTGTGAGATAAGTATCTCCACTTAATTGCCATGATGATGTAGGATTAAGATCATTAACCTACTTGTGATTATTTATATGTTTTTGGGATTTTATTTAGTGTTAAGTAATGAGTTTAAGCCATAATCAAGGATTAGTGAACTCATTACACCATCCTAATAGAAGGATAATAGATGAGCACACTTAAGCTGAGGAAGATACCTCAACTTAATCCTTGGTTAGGGATTAAACTCATGACAAAACAAGCCTTTATTAAAGTGGATTTTAATTAAGAGTGAGATTAAGAAATGGGTTTTATGGTTTGTAAGACAACTTGAGGGGGACTTGTCCATTAAACACTAGGGTTAGTCCTTCTTAACCATAAAGGAAGAATTAGAACCCTAATGTAAGGCCCAAGTTACAAGTTAATGTCTTAATGATTATTAGATGGATTGATTAAGAGGTTTAAACAAATTAAGGGTTTAACACTTAGGATTAAAGTTATACACTCCATCCTAAGAGAAGGATGCAGGCATAACCCTAATTCCAAAGTCCTAAAACCTTAAAGGTTTAGTCTCTAATGATGAGATGAGAAAAGAGACACAAAGAAGACTCCAAGGTAAAAACTAAGGGGGACTAATCACAACCCTAATTATTATCATGCTTGGATGTTCCTATGGTTTGTAAGGCTTGAGAAAGATCTTCAAGGAAGCCACCAATGGAAGAAGCAGAAGAAAGGAGGAAGAAGCAGAAGAAATGAGTTACTTACTTCATTGAAGAAGATAAATAACTTAGAGAAAGAAAGTGAGAGATGAACATGAATGAGAAAGCCCACTCAAAGACAATTAAAAATGCAGCAAAGATGCATATGAAGAAGATGAAGAGAAATGAGAAGTGAAGGCAAATCCACTTCTCAAATTAACTTACCACCTGAAAATGTTAGCACAAGATGCATAAGGAAAGAAGTGAGATGGAATGATGCATATGCAAAGGCAAAAACAAAAATCAGAAGCATACACATGATGAAAATGATGCTATGACAAGATGCAAAGACATACAAGGTGCAATGAATGGTCATACAAAGATAAGATGCAAATGGAAGCATACTTTGAAGTTTGAAAGTTCATGAAGCTTAATGAAAGGAAATGAATGCAAATCATGGCAAATGAATGAAGAAATGATCAAGCATGATTCTAACATGTCTTAAGATGTCTAAGATGACATATGAATGCATGAAATGTCATGGCAAGTTCATGTATGGATGCATATGCAAGATGGATGCAAATGAAGATGCAAAATTAGGGTTTTATGAAAGGATGAGATGCAAATGGAAAAGACAGAAGCAAACGACATGATAAAAATTTGAAATCACACTCAAACAAAATCTAACCCTATATTAGGTTACCATCTAAAGGGGGAGGTCAGAAGCTAAACCTAGAAGGAGTTATGAATTTCCTAAGTTTCTAGGGTTTTTGGGGTGATCTTCAATGAAAAATGCTAAACAAATTGAAAGTGAAAGATAAATTCATGCCAAAAATATCTTAGAAACTACATGATATGCACAAAACAATGCAAAAAGAATCATCTTCAAACTCTTCTTGGTTAGGCAGAAAAGATTTTTCTAAGTTAGGGTTCAAAAAATAGGATTTAAATGACCCTTAATTCAAACAAAATTCTCAAATGATCATCAAACCTAAAAAGAAATTTGTATGAAGAGTTTGAAAATGTTTCTAAATGCAAAGGGATGATTCATGATTTTTTTGGTGATTTTTAGAAACTTAAATGGTATTTTAATTAATTAAAATCAATTAATTAATTAAAATAAATATTTTAAAAATACAATTTTTATGCAAACAATAAAAATAAAAATATATTTAGTTTCTGAAAAATAAATAAAGTGGTGATATAAAATTTCAGAATTTTTTAATGATTTTTGGTATTTTTAATAAATGAAACAAAATAAAGTGAAATAAATAAAACTAAAAATTAAAAGTATGCAAGATGGATGGGTGAGATTGCGTGGAGGATGGATAAGGGGCCAGGATTAAAAGTCAGCTTGACCAGGGGTACGCAGGATCTAAGGCTCAGGTTTGAAGTTATGTTTCGCGCGTGATCCAATGGTTGTCATTTAAACTGACTAATTAATTATAATTAATCTAATTAATCAAAATTAAAATTAAGTGGGTTGATTTGAGCCATCCATGCACTAACCTTAATCATGATCTAAGGGCCATGGATGAATCTGGGGAATTAATCACAACTTAACCCTAATGATTTTCAGGTGACCGGAGCTAAGCTCCGGTCATCTTCTCCGGCGGGACAAAATGCTAACTCCCTAAATAAGCAACTAAACTTCAAATTTCTTGCCCAGAAATGATCCCCAAACATCATGGAACCCAAATCAACAAACAAACAACATTTATAACATGCAAATCAAGAGAATCGAAGCAAAACATTTTTACGGGCAAAATTTCAGACAGCCATGAAATGCTCAATACGCAATCATTTTCAATTCTAAACACATCAGCATGATCAGTGAATCATAAGGAATCATTTAGGAACTTAAAAACACATTTCTGGAAAAAATGTTCTTGAGGTTACCTGAGTTGAAGCTTTCGAAAATGGAACTTTCTGGGCTCTCCTTTGGTGCTTTTCCACTTCACTTGATCCCCTGATGATGTTGCAAGGCTTTGAATGAGTTTAAAATGGCTGGATTGAGAGGATGAACTCTTGCTGCACCAGAATCGTGTTTTGTGTTTGTGGGGTTTCAGGCTTGTTTGATGGTTGGGAAATGGTCTATGGATGATGGTGAGTTGGTTTATGAAGTTTGTTTGAGGTTTGAGTGGCTGAGCAGAGAGAATCGAAAGTTTGAAGGTGGAGAGGATTTTTGTGAAACTTGGTGTATGGGATGATTCAGGCTCCAAGGTTATGTGAAATGGCTTGCTTTTGGTCCACATAACATGTCTCTATTGGCCAGAGAGTTGTTGTGGCTGCAGCTGATTGGCATGGACCAAGTTGCAAAAAGTCAACATTATGTGTACTTGAGGTATGGGCTCATGCAGAAGCTATTTCATGGCATGTCTGGCCTCAACATGAATCAAGGAGGTCCTTGGGATTCATTTTATACAGCCGGCACAAGTGGAGGCATGGCTGCAAGAGGTTTTGCAAATGTTATGCAATTTTGTCCTTTTGAGAAATCTTGTGATGCAAGCCATAGAAACTTGTGATTTCTTGTGCAATTCTGGTCTTTGGAAGTAGCTTTGTGTTGTTATGATGCTTAGAGGTTGATTAGAGGTCACAAAATGGCTTGGCATGTGAAATTGCAAAAATCCCTATTTGGCATGAAAGTGAAAATTATGTGATTTTTGCCAACTTTGCAAAGCCATATCTTGAGTTCTAGGAAGAATTAGATCAAGTTCTTGTACTTTTTGAAAAGGGAATGATCCAATCTACAACTTTCATGACAAACAATTTTTCATTTGAAGCATTTTTGGTTGAGAAAGGGGAGGTTGAAGAACTTTCCCAAAATGGAAAGTTTCCATTACAAGTCATTTCCATTTTTGGCAACTTTTGGTTTAGCTCAAATTTCTTCAATTTGTGAACTTCCAAGCACTTCAATGATCAAATAAAGATCATATAACTTCAATTTGATGAAAATACCCCTTTGGTTCCATTGTTGGGGGCCTCAGATTCCCTGATTTTGCTCTGACTTGCTCAAGAAGTTACCTAATGAACATATGACTTCCACAATGAATTTCTTCATCAAACTTGGTATATATGATCCTTATAACATCTTAAGAACATTAGAAACAAGAATGACCAAAAAAATTGGAGTTGAGGCCTCTGAAACCAAAACCCTAATTTTGGTCATCTATGTAGTGAAAACCTAGCTCTGCTTCCATGCCTTGCCAGTTCTTGTGATTTCTTGACTTACTTGAACTTCGAGAGACATAACATGATGATAGAACACACATGGACCCTCTTGGAACACTTGGATGCCTTTGTAGTGGCTCAGATGGATCCTTGGATTGCTCAGATCACAAACCCTAGATGCAGATGAACTTGAACTTATGCAGTGACATAAATATGCTATATGAGGTGCAATGCTTATGCTTATGCAAAGATGGAAGATCACAAGCCAATGGTGAAATGAGTGAGGGAAAATTTGGGGTGTTTACACGCGTGAGAAGAGAGTGTGTGAGATGAATTTTCATTATGGCAAGAAGAGTGTGATCTTTTCTTTCACTCGTGCATTCCTCCCCTCCTTGGCACATGCTGACTTCATTTGATTCACTCATTCACCACTGAATAAATCATGGCCCTTAGATGTTTGTATCATGCTTTTAGAATGATTTTGCATTTCTTGCATTTCATGAAATACCATGCACTCATTCATGAATTTGGTGATCTCTCTTGGGAAAACTTATGAGCAATTCTCTCTTTTGAATTAGTTTTGCATGATAACAAATTTCTATGCCTTTTGCTTCTTGTGCATTGATATAACTTTGTATTTTGACTTATGAATTGGCACATATCATAAATGAAATCTTAAAAACAATTTTAATCATGTATGTATTGATACATGTTGGCTTGCATCGATACATGTCTTTTAAAAGCACTAAAAATGGGTTTTTGTACTATATGTATTGATACATACGATTGTTGTATCGATTCATGTTTCCTTGGTATTTCTGGAAACAAACTATGCATTGAATCATTCGCATAATGCATCGATACATGTTGTATTTCAGTTTCTAGAAATTAGCCTTGTATTGATACATTTGTATCATGCATCGATTCATGCTGATGTTATTTTTCTGAATTTCTACATTGGTTCAGTATGTATCGATGCGTACCTCCATGTATTGATACATAATAGTTGGGAAATTCACATGTATCGATACATGCGTGTCTTGTATCGATTCATAAGTTTGTTTCTTTTCTAACAACTTCTGTTATGTGTATATAAGCTCCTGTCAATTCAGTTTTTCACACGGTACACAAGTCAATAAAATTGAAAGTGTAGAATTGAAGAACACACAGTCAAAGAGAGGTTTGAATGTGAAATCAATTGGTCAGCCGTAATCAAAATCTGAAAGAGACTTCATCTTCATCATCTTCTCAATCTCCTTAATTCAAGAACATCAACACATAATCATTCTTGTTCTTCGGATTAACGGATCAACGAGATAACGTTCAGTGGTACGATCGAGGATCCAGCTGAGTTGAAGGTTGGAAGGGGATTTCTAGGAAAACCCATTTGGTTTGTCCTTCAAGAACGAACGTGTTCTTGAGGGTTTGTGAGTCACGTTTACATAACAGATTCAGCCGCAGCGTAAGGTTTTGAAATTGGGTTATTTCGCAAACAGATCGTGGAACCGGTGAATTGTTTGTAATACTTGCAGGAAAGTCTTGATCTTGCTTGATCAAGTGAAGGTTCATACAATAGGAAGATCTTTTTGTTTAGATTTCTGGTTTTTGTATTGCAACCTTGTAAAAGACAGAATCAGCATTATTGATATAAAAGTTCTCAATTTCGGTTTGAAATTGAGAGGGAGACGTACCCACACGCGAGGGAGAACGTGGGGAACTTCCTTACCAAATCTCTGAGTATTGTATTCTCTCTCTAACTCTATTTACGTTTTCATTTGTTTTGATTCATTGGAAATAGCCTTTAGTGATAAGTGCATTCAATTGTTCATCATTTCGTGTGTTCAAGTCTTTGTCATCTCAATATCAAATCCAACACTGTATAGCATGTCCGGTTTTCTAGTGGTCGGTTCAGAATAGACGTTAGTCGATTCAGGATCATAGTTTTTCCGCTAATTTTTATAAACTCTGAAAAGTTTTATTAAAACCTTGTCAAAAAGGAGGTGATCTAGTCACCCCCCCCCCTCTTAATCACTAGCCACACCGTCTAACAAGTGGTATCAGAGCACCGGTTCGCTGGTGCTTTGTAGATGCCTGTAATGATATGGATTCTGACCCTAAGGGGGCGTACAATAGAGCGTCTATTTTCAACAGTGAAAACTATGGTTACTGGAAAGACTGCATGCGAATTCACATAAATTATGTGGATAAGCGAGTATGGACTACCATTCAAAATGGTCCTTTTCAAATTACCATGACGAATGCGGCAGGCGCCATAGTTCCAAAACCTGAAGATGATTGGGATGAGAAAGATGAGAAAAAGTGGTCGAGTGATTGGAGAGCTAGAAATATGCTAATTTCAGCACTTAGTGCTGATGAGTATTTTCGAGCATCCCATTGCTCGACAGCTAAAGAAATGTGGGATGCTTTAGAAATTGCCCATAAGGGTACTACTGAAGTAAAACAGTCCCATATTAACACACTTAATCTAGAGTTCGAACTCTTTCGCATGAAACAAGGAGAATCTATCTCCGACATGCAAAAGAGATTCGCTCATCTCATCAATCGTTTGAATGCACTTGGAAAACCTGTTTCCAATGAAATAGCTACTAATAAAATTCTGAGATGTCTTAGTAGGGAATGGCAACCTAAAGTAACAACTATTAAGGAAGCCAACAATCTCACGACACTCACAACTACAACTTTGTTTGGTAAGCTAGAAGAACATCAGCAAGAACTAGAAAGTCTTGAAAAATTTGAGAACAAGAGTAAAAACGGAAAGGATAAGAATAAAGACAAAGAGGGTGAGAAGAAGCCAGTAGCTCTTATGGCCTCTAAATCAAAGTCTTCACAAAATGAGCAAAGCAACAATGACTCAAGTAATGACAAAGACTTCGGTGATGAGGAAATGAGACTTTTTGTTAGGAGATACAATAGATTCATTCGAAAGAATGGAATCAAGCATTCCGACAAAAATCTCATGAATTTTAGAAGACAATCCATTGACTGAAAACAGGAAGAGAGCAAGACGAATAGAGGAAAGGGATCTTGTTTTAATTGTGGTAAATCTGGACATTACAAGACGGAATGTCCTATGAAGAAAAAGGATAAAGGAAAAGCTCCTTCAAAAGGTCACAATAAACAAAGAAGAGCTTATATTTCTTGGGAAAGTGATAGTGATTCATCAAGCACACAAAGTTCAAATGATAGTGATGAAATCGCAAATTTGTGTCTTATGGTTCACACCAATCACCATTCCTACCAAAAGAAGAAAAACCATGATAAAAAGGTAAAACAAACATACTCTAATAACTTCCTCTCTATGTCATTTTCTGAACTGAGAATAGCTTTTGAAAAACTGCATAACGATGCTTTAGATGCTTTTAAAAGATTAACTTCAGATAAACATATTTTTTCATTTTTGGAAGGCAAAGTACAATTTGCTGAAAAATATTTAGAAAGATTGAAAGCTAGTATTGCAGAAAATTCAAAAGACATTGATATTAATGGATGTAATAAACTTAGGTATTGTGAATCTTGTCACATTTGGCAACGAGAGGTTAACACTCTTAAGGTCAAGTTGGAAAAATCTTTACAACCTAAGATTACTTACGCCGTTGATTCAAGGTTGTTTAAAAAGTCATCAAATCCACCATATGCAAAATACTCTTTTATACCAAAGGATTTAATGAACAAAAATAAACAACAACATCATCATGGTTCATGTCATTATTGTTGTCGTGCTGGCCACACCATTGAAAAGTGCAAGTTTAGGAGATTTCTTGTTCCTAAAGGCATTTATCAATGGAAGCCTAAAGGAAACCATGTTACCACTTACCCACTTGGACCCAATGAAAATTGGGTACCTATTTCTCTCTTTTGATATTGTAAGATGAGTGTCTTGCATTCGTAGATAGAAGATGGTTTCTTGACAGCGGGTGTTCAAGGCATATGACAGGTGACATATCGCTTTTTATTGACTTCAAAGCAAAGAAGAACGGATATGTCACTTATGGAGACAATAACAAAGGAGCAATAATCGGCAAAGGTAGTGTAGGTAATCCCTCTATCACTACTATTTCTGATGTCCATCTTGTAGAGGGACTTAAACATAATTTGTTAAGCATTAGTCAATTGTGCGACAAAGGTTACAAGGTTTATTTCACAAACACTTGCTGCATAATTGAACATGCTGAACAAAATATTGTGTTTAAGGGTGTAAGAGTAAACAACATATATATGCTTGATCTTTTGGATGTATCTTTAACAAGCACTAAATGTCTAGTCACCTTGAATGATGATTCTTGGCTTTGGCATAGACGTTTAGCGCATGTTAACTTTGATTTACTCAATAAGGTTGTATCTAAGGATCTAGTAGTCGGTCTTCCAAAAATAAAATTTTCAAAATACCACCTATGTGATGCGTGTCAAATGGGAAAGCAAACAAGGGTATCTTTTAAATCTAAAAACATAATTTCAACTTCAAGACCCCTTGAACTTCTCCATATGGACCTCTTTGGACCTTCTAGGACTAAGAGCTTAGGTTGAAATTATTATGGTTTCATAATCGTTGATGACTACTCTAGATTTACTTGGACTATATTCCTTCATAGCAAAAACGAAACTTTTCTGCTTTTAAGAGTTTTGCAAAACTGTCCCAAAACAAAATGAATTCTAAAATAGTTACAATTCGAAGTGATCATGGAGGTGAATTTCAAAATTACCTCTTTGATAAGTATTGTGACAAGTATGGAATTGAGCATAACTTTTAAGCTCCTCAAACTCCACAACAAAATGGCGTTGTGGAGCGCAAAAATCACGTTTTAGAGGAATTGGCAAGAACAATGCTAAATGAGGGTGGATTACCAAAGTACTTTTGGGCTGATGCAATTAACACAACTTGTTATGTTTTAAACAAGATTTTAATTCGCCCTATTTTAAACAAAACTCCTTATGAAATTTTAAAAGGAAGAAAGCCAAACTTGTCTCATCTTCACGTATTCGGTTGTAAGTGCTTTGTTTTGAATAATGGTAAAGAAAATCTTGGGAAGTTTGATGCAAAAGCTGATGAATGTATTTTTCTTGGATACTCTCAATCAAGTAAAGAATATAGAATATAAAATAAGCGTTTACTTTCTGTTGAAGAATCTGTCCATGTTTCTTTTGATGAGTCTTATCCGAAAAGTGTCGGAAAAGGTATTTCTTTTGATGACGCAGGAGTATCTACATAAGAGATACTCAAGGAAGCTGTAATGGAGATTGATAAATCCACAACAGCTGCCAAAGAGAAGGAGGAAGATACTAGTCCTAAAAAAGATAAGGAAGAAGGGACAACTGAGGTGAACAACCTTCCACCAGCTTGGAGATCTTCAAAAGACCATCCCATTGATAACATTTTGGGAGACATTTCAAAGGGAGTATTAACTCGTTCTAAAATAAGTAATTTTTGTTCTCACTTTGCTTTTGTTTCACAAGTAGTACCAAAGAATTCCAAAGAGGCTTTGATTGATGAATTTTGGCTAATGCCCATGCAAGAAGAGCTTAATCAATTTAAAAGAAATGACATTTGGGAACTTGTTCCTCGTCCACGAGATCATCATATCATAGGTAATAAATGGGTTTTTAGGAATAAGCTTGATGAAAACATAGTGATAACTAGGAACAAGACACGTTTAGTAGCACAAGGGTATAACCAAGAGGAGGGCATAGATTATGAGGAAACTTATGCTCCAGTTGCTCGCCTTGAAGCTATACGTCTCTTGCTTGCCTATGCGTGTTCTATGGATTTCAAGATTTAACAAATGGACGTAAAGAGTGCGTTTCTAAATGGTGTCATAAATGAAGAGGTATATGTCTCACAACCTCCTGGTTTTGAAAATTCTGAATATCTAGATCATGTTTACAAATTAAAACGGGCTTTGTATGGTCTTAAGCAAGCCCCTAGGGTTTGGTATGAAAGACTAAGCAAATTTTTACTTGATCATGGATATTCAAGAGGTAAAGTGGATAATACACTCTTCATTAAACACAAAGGAAAGCACATTCTTTTAGTTCAAGTTTATGTAGACGATATAATTTTTGGTTCAAATAACATACACTTGGTCGAAGAGTTTTATAGTGTTATGCAGGGTGAGTTTGAGATGAGTCTCATGGGGGGGCTAACTTACTTCCTAGGTCTCCAAATAAAGCAGCTTGATGAAGGTACATCAGTATGTCAAACAAAATACTGCAAATAATTGCTCAAGCGCTTTGGAATGAATGACTCAAAATCAATCGATACCCATATGCCTACAAATGGAAACATGGATAAAGATGAACACGGTAAGAGGGTTGATGTCAAAAAGTATAGAGGTATGATTGGATCTCTTTTGTATCTTACTGCTTCTAGACCGGATATCATGTTTAGTGTTTGTATGTGTGCACGGTATCAATCAAATCCTAAGGAGTCTCACTTAAAAGCTGTCAAGTGTATATTCAGATACCTTCATGGAACATCTAAATACGGGCTTTGGTACTCCAAAGGAAGCGATTGTAGCTTAGTAGGTTACTCCGATTCTGATTTTGCTGGCTGCAAATCAGATAGGAAAAGCACTAGTGGTACATGTCACTTGCTTTCAAATTCTTTAGTAAGTTGGCATAGCAAAAAGCAAGTATATGTGGCATTATCTACTGCAGAGGCTAAATATGTTGCGGCCGGTAGTTGTTGCGCTCAGATTTTGTGGCTAAAACAACAACTACAAGACTTTGATGTTCAACTTAAACGTATTCCAATAAAGTGTGACAACACTAGTGTCATCAATCTCACTAAGAATCGTGTTTTACACTCATGCACTAAACATATAGAGATTAGACATCACTTTCTTCGCGATCATGTTGAAAAAGGAGACGTTGTATTTGAGCATGTTGATACTAAAAACCAACTTGCTGACATTTTCACTAAACCTCTAGCAACGGAACCATTCTTCAACATTCGTCGTGAATTAGGGATTTTAGATCTCTCATCATTAGTCTCTTAAGTTCATTTGATCTTGTTTATATATGTCTCATCGTGTCTGTTGAGATTTGATTGTAGACTTCACTCAAACTTCATGAGATTAAATCAATGAAGGTAATATTGTTCCTCTCTATATCTTGTTGAAATTGTGTGATTGATGTTTGTTAGAACAAATTGTTTTTGTCTATATGTACTTCTTTACATATGAGTGTTTGAGCATTACTAATTGGTGTGAATTATACTTGAGCATCATTAAAATGACATGATTCATACTGCATCTCAAATGGTTTGTTCAAAAATTACTTAAAAATGTGATTTTGCATCAGTATGTATTGATATATCAGCTTATGTATTGATACATTCATCCTTTGTATCGATGCATCTGTGTCTTGTGTCGACACATGTTTCATTTTCTTTTCAATTTTTCAAACATGTTACAGTATGTATCGACGCAATCGTGCTTTGTATCGATATATAACATTTTTTGAAAAGAAGAAATTCGCACAATGAATCGATACATAATGGTATGCATCGACGCATACTGATTCAATTTCTTTAAATTCGCAAAATGTATCGATACATACTGGTATGCATCGACGCATACTGATTCAAATTCCTTTTATTTAATTTTTGCATCGACACATCAACATCCATTATGCTATTTGCAGCAGTTATAAACATTTTTTTTCATTTCATATCTGTCATTACATACTCTTAACCCTAAAAGTAACCCCCTCTTCATCTCCAAAACCCTAATTTCATCACCATGCCTCCAAGAACAATCCTTCCTCGGTCAAAAGGTAAAGGCAAAGCAAAAGAGCATGTTGGTTCTTCCCATCAATCTCCTCCTACTCCAGAAATTCCTCCAACTGCTTTATCTGTCCTTCATCATGCCTTGGCTACTGAGTTTGAGGAAACTTTCAAGACAAGGTTAGTCATGAAACCCCATGTCTTCAATACACATGATGCTCTTACTTTGTATTTGAATGAAGTTGTTGATCTGCTAAATGCACAATCTCTTGGGTCATTTTTTACTGCAAATGATGAGTATCATGAGGATTTCATTCGTGTTTTTTATGCTGGTCTTAAAAATGGTAGAGGTTACATGTTTAAGTGCTCTATTGGAATTAAAACCTATTCCTTTGAGGCTGTTGATTGGGATACGGTGTTCAAAATTCCATTTCCGTCTCCGGATTTGAAGTCTTGGCATGATCAGAAGTTCGACACTGAGTTTAAACTAAAGGACTATGTTGGCTCTATACTAAAATTGGAAAGGCCTTTAGGTGAGGATGAGCAAATAACTTCTGGAATGATTAAGAGTGTTCCTAGAATTTTGCATTGGATTGTCTCGCATATTCTGCGTCCACGGTCTGGTGGACATTCTCGATTGGACAGTCCAGACATACATCTTTTGTATCTACTGCAGAAAAAGGTTCAGTTGAATTGGCCAAATTATTTTGTGAAGCGTATGTTTCTTGCACGCAACAGTTCGAAGAACATCCCTCTTGGTTATGCTGCTCCGATTATGAGGATCATCAAATCTTGGAATGTTGTCATGCCTCTTGTTCCTCTTATATCTCCCTCCATTGCTCAAGAATTCAACAGTGCTACTTTATCTCACATGGGATACCGGTGGGACTCGGAGCGTCGCTGTTATTAATTTTTCGAAAGAGGATCCAGAACAAGAGTTTACAATTTTGATGTGCCTTATGAAAAACAATTTGTGGCTGACGATCCAACAGATGAAGAAATGGAGGATGTCAATGAAGAAAATGCTCCTGAAACAAATGCAAATACTGCTTGGGGCGAGTGGGTGCCACAAAGGTGGTCTCCTACTAACTATAAACCTGAACCTACGGTTCCTCCATTTTCTGCTGCTACATCATCTTCTACACCTCCTGCATATCTTACTCAAATATTTAAGCAGATGGAGATTACAAATCAGGCCCGTCATGAAGAAGCTTGTGCTTGGCATGTTCAACAAACGGATTGGCACAACGAGCACCGTGAGTGGCATGATGATCACACTTGTATGTACCACAACCAACACTCATGGCACACAGACTTGGTCAAATGGCATCAAGTCCTCTACAATGAGATGTCAGGCTTTATGGATGATTGTCGTGCACATTCGGGCATTATGGAAAGATTTAGAAGTACTGAGGTTCAGAATCGGTTCAGGCATTACAACTTCATGGGGCAAAATCCTGATGAGATGCCTCATCCACCTCCTCCACCAAGTTTCAGAGATCCCGATAGAGCTGATGATGAGTCTTGTGGAGGCTATAATCCTCACTAAACCAGCATTATATCTCTGCATTGCATCATCATCATATAATACTTATGTTACTTAAGTTTCTTTTGGACTAATGTTTAAACTTTGTATTTTTTTGTAATTCATAACTCTTCTAGGTACTTCAATGCTTATTTTTTTATTTTTTTGTTTCATTGTGTTGTTTGCCCTTTATTTTTTAATTCGTGTCAAGCTACATTCTTTGTGAATGTTTAACTTATATATATCAATCTTACTGGTTATTGCTAAATTCTTCTTCGTCTAGACTGTTTTTTTTTCTTCTTTTTGATGTTGACAAAGGGGGAGAAATGGATGGATGTGACAGTTGACAGCAATGCACAAACTCAGGGGGAGTGTTTTTCCACATCTTACAAAATTTTCCATCATCAAAAAGGGGGAGTTTGTGAGCAATTCTCTCTTTTGAATTAGTTTTGCATGATAGCAAATTTCTATGCCCTTTGCTTCTTGTGCATTGATATAACTTTGTATTTTGACTTATGAATTGGCACATATCATAAATGAAAGCTTAAAAACAATTTTAATCATGTATGTATTGATACATGTTGGCTTGCATCGATACATGTCTTTTAAAAGCACTAAAAATGGTTTTTTGTACTGCATGTATCGATACATATGATTGTTGTATCGATTCATGTTTCCTTGGTATTTCTGGAAACAATCTATGCATCGATTCATTCGCATAATGCATTGATACATGATGTATTTCAGTTTCTGGAAATTAGCCTTGTATCGATACATTCGTATCATGCATCGATTCATGCTAATGTTATTTTTCTGAATTTCTACATTGGTTCAATATGTATCGATGCGTACCTCCATGTATTGATACATAACAGTTGGGAAATTCACATGTATCGATACATGCGTGTCTTGTATCGATTCATAAGTTTGTTTCTTTTCTAACAACTTCTTTTATGTGTATATAAGCTCCTGTCAATTCAGTTTTTCACACGGTACACAAGTCAATAAAATTGAAAGTGTAGAATTGAAGAACACACAGTCAAAGAGAGGTTTGAATGTACAATCCATTGGTCAGCCGTATTCAAAATCTGAAAGAGACTTCATCTTCATCATCTTCTCAATCTCCTTAATTCAAGAACATCAACACATAATCATTCTTGTTCTTCGGATTAACAGATCAACGAGATAACATTCAGTGGTACGATCGAGGATCCAACTGAGTTGAAGGTTGGAAGGGGTTTTCTAGGAAAAACCGTCTGGTTTGTCCTTCAAGAACGGACATGTTCTTGAGGGTTTGTGAGTCACGTTTACATAACAGATTCAGCCGCAGCGTAAGGTTTGGAAATTGGGTTATTTCGCAAACAGATCGTGGAACCGATGAATTGTTTGTAATACTTGCAGGAAAGTCTTGATCTTGCTTGATCAAGTGAAGGTTCATACAATAGGAAGATCTTTTTGTTTAAATTTCTGGTTTTTGTATTGCATCCTTGTAAAAGACAGAATCATCATTATTGATATAAAAGTTCTCAATTTCGGTTTGAAATTAAGAGGGAGACGTACGCACACGCGAGGACGAACGTGGGGAACTTCCTTACCGAATCTCTGAGTATTGTATTCTCTCTAACTCTATTTACGTTTTCATTTGTTTTGATTCATTGGAAATAACCTTTAGTGATAACTGCATTCAATTGTTCATCATTTCGTGTGTTCAAGTCTTTGTCATCTCAATATATAATCCAACACTGTATAGCATGTCCAGTTTTCTAGTGGCCGGTTCAGAATAGACGGAAGTCGATTCGGGATCATAGTTTTTCTGCTAATTTTTATAAACTCTGAAAAGTTTTATTAAAACCTTGTCAAAAAGGAGGTGATCTATTCACCCCCCATCTCGATCACTAGCCACACCGTCTAACAAAAATGTCTTCTTGGCAATGCATTTTAGTATTGTGACTTCTTTTTGTCTCTAAGTCAGCTTGGAAATGAGTTATAACACATTTTGCAACTTGGTAGAAAGTGATATTTCATATGAAATCCTAAAAACATACCAAACTCAAATGATCATAACTTCTTAACCAAAAATGATATGGTGATGTTCTTGTACTTTTTTGAAAATGGGAGAACATGCCCTATAACTTTCATGTTTGAAGAAAAATCATTTGGAACCATATTGATCATGAAAGAGGCCTTTGAAGATTAGGGCAAAACATGCCAAAAATGGAAACTTCCCTTACAAGTCACATGCCAAAAATGGAAACTCCTTCAAAACCTCTCGATTCTTGACTTTTAACTTTTCCAAACCACTTCTATGACCTTAAGAACATCCATTGGCTTGAAAAATATGATTGGAACCCTTGAATTGTCACAGTTGACTTTTCAAATCATCAGTTTGACTAGTTTCTTCTTATGCAAGCAACTGATGAAATGACTGCCTTCCCCAATGAATTTTCTCACCAAATTTCATCCATAGCATTCAAATATCATATGAAGGACTTTGCCCACATGAAATGGCCAAAGTCACAAAGAATCCCTGCTTGAAAATGAAACCCTAATTTGGAGACAATTTGTGTAAGAGCTTGTCCTTTCCTAGGTCATCTGATAATCTCCCAACCTCCTGGGCTCTTGTAAAGGATCTTGAGCTTGTATAGGTCCTAGATACACTTCATAGAACTTGGACAAGGTCACTTGATCTCTTGCTTTGACTTGTAAGGCTTCAAATGCACCAATGATTGATCATATGCCCAATGATAGAACATGAGAATGTTATGCTTCATTTTTCTATGCAAAAATGCTAAGGATATGCCATGCTTATGATGCTTATGATATTATGATGATGATAGAAAGAAGAGAGCAAATTTGGGGTGTTACACACGCGGAGGTTGAACCTCAGGGGTTCGTAGTCAACTCAAGCCCCTGGGAGTCGTATTTTTACGAGTCGAATCATAAGCATGGAACAAACCGTGGGAAGTTGATAATGTCCCCACAAACCAGTTTTCAATGAAGAATTTCTACTAATCACAAGGCTTGTGAGTATCTATAAAACACGTTAGGAAATATAAGCCACAAGAAATTAGGATCCAAATGTGAACTTTCATTAAGTTAATTAGCCCGGAGAAATCAAAGATCAATATGTCATACATTAAAGATTATCAAAAAAAGGAAAGATACATTGGATCAAAGTCTTAGAAACATAAAAGCCTAAGTTGGAAATCTAGTCTTGAAATCCTCAAAGAGTTCTTTCACATGTAAGAGTTTGCTGGAGAGATTGGACCTTTTCGAGCGCATATGTTGGATCCTATCCTAGAGAGTGGGGGCCTTTTCAACATGGGAGATCCCCCTAGCCACTTCTTTGTCAATATCTTCTCAGGAAGTCAAAGGCTTGGCAGAATCCAAAGAGGCTTTCTATTTTTAGACTTCAGCAATCTTGCAGTTCAGTTCGACTATCTGAGTCTGATAGTCAGAAATTTACTGGTCGAAGCTCTGGTATTTTTTAGAACGCTTCATTTTCTGGCTCTTGAACTCATTGAGTTTAGCCTCACAGCGGGAACTGAAATCCCATTCAAGGTTCATCTAATTGATAGTAGTTTTAATCTGGATATCAGCCTGGTGGAAACTCGACAAGTCTTTGACTAGTTGGGTGAAGAACGCTTCAAACTCGACCAAATACTGGGTTGTGCCAACATGGATCTGGTATAAAGTTAGTTCGTCGATCATTTTGAAAACATCTCTAGCAAACTCATAACTAGTGGAAATGGCGTCCAGAAACCCTTCATGAAACAGGTAATCCTTCAACTCGTAAAGCTTAACATCAAAGGAAGCATTAGTCTCCGGATCATGCAAGGGCGTTGGGCCAGATTAAGAATAATCCCTAGAAGGAGGACGAAATTGTTGTAGTTGTTTCAAAACCACAACAGGTTTAGTCTTCTTCATGGCGAGGAGATCCTTAGGGTGGGCACCTTGCCCATGTTTAGAGTCGTTGTTTTAACATTGGTATTGACCAAGGGTTGAGAAACAGGGATTGTTGGATGGTTGTAGAAGAGGGATTTTTCTTATGGGTGGTTACTTCGCCAACATTGACAGACGGCTAACCGTTAGCAACTCTAGTTGTTTGATGGATTGTTATTGTCAAATTCTTTTGAGTAGTTGGTTCGCCAACAACGGCAACTGGTTGACCTTCATCAACTTCAGTTTGGTGATGTGGTGTTGGTGTCAGAGCCTTTTGAGGAGAACGTTCCACAATTTTGGTTGTTGGAGGGCCATTGTCAGTATCAAGTGCTTGGTGGGTTGTTGTTGTTGAAATCTTCTGGGGAGAGTTGTCATGGACCTCATCAACCTTTTGAGGGCTGGGTTGAATCTTCGATCCAGAAGAATTGTCAGCCTGAGCCTCTAAAGTTTGATTTTCAACATTGGTAGTCAAATTAACCAACTCGACCTGCCAAAATAAGATGAAAATACAAGTGCGTGGAGAAAGAAAATGGGAAATTAATCGAAATCAAAAGACCAGTCACCTCATAAATGGTTCTAAGTTTAAAAACCTCTATTAAGTCTTTAGGAACCGTTGGAGAAGGTTTTAAAGCTACCTTCTTCAATTTTTTGGCACTCATTTTCTTCTTTTTCTTGGGAGTCGGGGTGGAAATTTCCATATTAGAAGGAAAAACATGGGAGTGAATACTCCCCTCAGAAGCAATCCCCTCTTGGGGTGGTACGTCTTCAGCAATCTAGAACAAGAGGACAAATAAGAATGTAGTAACTTGGTTGATACAAGAAGGATTGATCAAATAAGACTCAATCTAACTCTTTGATTTTGGGTTTTTTTGCAGCTAGGGTAGGAGGAGATGCAGTCAAGCCTCGTTTCAGACCCTAGAAAACGAATGTATAAGAATCACATACGAAAAGAGAACAGCCAGAAAGAAAGGGAGATCGAAAAAGTTACCCTTAGAAGATTCACATCGACACCAACAACCTGGATCTCATCCCTAGCAGTCGAAAAAGGTGCACCTTTCACCAGGTTAGCAAAGGCGCCGACCATGTTTTCCAGAAAGAGATCTCTCTGGAGGTTTTGAGTCTGTTAGTCCGACCACCAGATGTCGAATTCCTGGGTTGTGCGAAATGAAGGCTCGAAAGAAAAAATTGGCAGCTCCAGAGCTTGGTTCCTAGCAAATATGTGACATGCTCGGTAACTCACGACATTAACCTTCAATCCCGACCAGAGGAGGTTTGAAGCGTGCCTCACAAGGGACTTAAGAAGCATTTGGCTCAGGCCAAACTGTCGAGCTACCAAGTTGGGTTGATAGTTTGTGAAACCATAGGCCTCTGGATCAATTTGGTAGGAGATCATGGTGGGGGTTAAAAAGGCCCTCCAAATAGAATTTGACTTTGCTGCTACGGTCGGAGAGGTGTCGGGAAAAGGATTTTGGAACCAAGTGGGTCCAAATTTCCGTGCAACAAAAGGCGTCATGCCTTCGACAAAGGTAGTCGTCTCAAAAAACTTGTTGAGATACTTCATGAAGAGGCTTTTGGAGGGGGTCTCCTGAAGGGTCATCAAAGCTAGTCGAACCCCCTCAATAGGGCGACTCTCGTTTAGTCGATCCATCCTACATGACGGAGGGTAGCCCAGTTTATGTTCACAGACAAAATTCAGCCAATGTTGCAACAACTATACAGGTCCTGAAATATTCAGTGGCCTGTCAGCATCAACCAAACACCTTACCCTGAGGGCTGACACTCCCAGAGTTTGGTAGAGAGAATCTAGTAGCAACTTCACCAAAGGTATCTTGTAACCTTCATGAATCTGGATCGCCATTTGGATGAATTTTTAGACCACCTATAAGGATCCTGAGCAAAAAAAGGTAATCTGATAGCCATAACATCAAAAAAGCTATGTGCTCTTCATGAGACACTTTTTCAGATTCAGGGTCACGATGGTCTTCAATATAGCCCTGGGGGCCCGCTCGACCGAAGTCGAAAGTGCTTTTGTTTGGTAAGGATGGATCATAGGTCTCACCCAGGGGTTAAATACATGTTATGGCCGCTACGTCGAACAAAGTTGGCGTTAACATGCCACATGGAAGATGGAAAATGTTAGTCGAACCTTCCCAGAAATACAAGGATGCCAAGATCATGATAGCATTGACCCTATGACCAGTCCTTGATAGTTGGATGGCCTCAAAAATACCAGCCCTTTTTCCACTTATCTTCCCGTTGGGCTTGCACCCTGTCGAGCCAATCCAGATAGAGGCTATTTCTAGGAGTAAGCATGGAGCAGAAGACCCAGGTTTTGGGGGCCATAAATCTAACGTTCAAGGTGACCCTTTTCTGAAATGCATGGGGACCAGTGCGTTCATAACAGGGGAAGAAAGCTCCAACTTCTTCGTGATGGTTTATTATCTCTGGTTGAGGAGCGTGAAAGGCGTAGAATTTGTTGCCAATGGAGTAGGGGATTAACATCTGACACCTCCAGGAAGAAACCTTTCCAACATCATCAGTTAGAGGTTGAGGAAGGAAGTTTTGAACTTTTTCTTCTGAAAGAGAGAAGGCTAAATGGTTGTTGCCCATGGCGAAGTGGACAAAAGATACATGGTTAGTTATGGTGGCCATGGGTACGTTATACAAGGAGACTAAACAATTAAGTTGTGGAAGAATATGAACAAGAACTCGCAAGGGAAAAGGTCTCTTTTCAAATGCAGAAATGGGTTTGAGAAAGTGGAAAAAATTTCAACAAAAGAAAGTGGTATTTATAGACAAAACCCAAGAAACTCAAGGGTTTCGCTTTGAAAATTGTGCTACACTAGATAGTGGGAGTCTTTGAGAATCCCCACGTCCTAGTTCATCATTACCAGTGTTGGAATTTGTGGCACCAAAGGTGGAATCATGACGAATGGGACAGGCTATCTCAATCCGGCAGAATTTGAACAGTTGTTAGTTCAAGTCGACGGTCAAGATGCGTCAAAATCTCTCAAAAAAAATCCAAAAGGCCAAGCTTCTTGGTCGACCGGATCTCTGTCGAAACTGACCTTTTGTGGGGGGGATTTGTTAGCAGAAGATTTCGACCAGGATAATAATAGTTTTTCATTTTAGAGCGAATCCACACAATAATCAAAGAGGAAGTTTTCGACCCAACCAAGAAAGAAGAAATATATCAACTTGTCGAAAGGGAGAAGAAGAAAGTGAGGAAAAATACCAAGCCAGTGAAGATAGGTGTTGAAGCACTTCGACTCTGCCCAGAAAATCCACCTTATCGAAGGCCTTCGACGCAACATGCAGAATACCATGAAGAAAACGCCCAAGGAAGTGGAATGACATAGTGGGCAGTTACCATAGTAGTGGGGTGACATGTGTCATCATCAAATTCATTAGAAAGAGTCTGACGGTTACTTTTTATGTCTATTTAAGTAGATTTTATTTTCAAAATTAAATGTCGCATTTCTTTACATTGTAAAAGGGACACACTCAAAGTACCAAGCATTGAGAAACGAGTTAACCCCCTACGCAAAATGTATGGTAGCGTCCAAACATTTATCCTTTCAAGTTATTTAAATTCCAAGCAATTTTAATACTCATCCTTTGCTTTGTTTTTCTATTTTATTATTTTCCCTTTAATCGTTTTCATTTACTTGTTTATTCTAAATCAACAAAGCTTTCCGCGAGCGTTTGCACAAACACAAACTAATCCCAAAAATCCCTTACCATCTGACACTATAAAAGTCCATCATATACTCGATCGGACAAAGTAGTCCAAAGACTCGTTTG
Organism: Lathyrus aphaca; assembly: GCA_963966055.1. Lineage (NCBI taxonomy): Eukaryota > Viridiplantae > Streptophyta > Magnoliopsida > Fabales > Fabaceae > Lathyrus > Lathyrus aphaca. Next base: position 709,290,784 of record OZ014519.1, on the reverse strand, counting down.
GTCTGTCCCGCAAGTAAAGCTCTTCGACAGGAGGCCAACGACTTGTTGGCGTGAAATCCACGTGCGAACACTACCACATACCCAACTTCCTTTCGCGCTACCGTCACCACTGTCCACGACAGATCTCGACGACTCAATCACCTATTTTCTCACAAAATCACAACTCTTTTCATCAAACCTAAACTTCAATGGCTCCTCACTGCATAAAAGCTCCAAAATCACCACACGGAAAGTATACACATCAGACTTCTGCATCGTCACGCCGATCAATTGAAACTCTGATGACATGTAACCCCTAACACTTTCTCAACATTCTCTACTACCATATATTTTTAAATATTCGATATATGTCGAAATGCAATTTTATTGAACTTTTCTAAATATCTAATACATATGCATGCATTATTATAGAAATTTCAAAATATTTGGTAAAAGTTTATTTGGTTAAAATATCATGTAAAAATGCATGAGAAACATGAGTTTTAACAGACATTTTAAAAAAATTGGTAATAATACATATGTTTGATGAAAAATACGGTATAAAACGCAAATTACCGATAAAAATGTATGCTTACTTGTAATTTTGGTAGTTGGTTCAAATAATTCGGTAACATGCACAACTTTTTGACAAATACGAAATGTTACAATTGAATAATGAAATGAATTTTTAATATTTTTAATATATTAATCAATATTTTAAGTTTGGTGAGGCTAAGAATATACATAGTTGTAAAGGTGTACACGAGAAGAAAAGTTATTAAGCATCAACAAAGAATTTTCACAGCTTATGAGGACTAGACTAATCACATTAGTGAACCAGGATAAATCTCTTGTGTGATCTCTCTTAAACTCTATTATATTTATTTATAATATTGTTAATCACATTCTTACACGCACAACACTAAATATTATATGTGATTTACTCTAATCTTTCTTCTTCAAAGATTCACTAAATTTTATTAAGGTAAGACTAAATATTATTAACCTTTCTTCCTAGGAGATTGTGTTTTTTTTATTAAGGTAAAACTAAAATTTAAAAGGGTAACAATTCAATCCCCTTCTCATAACATCTCTAGTTACATCATTTGGCATCAAAGCACTGCTTTTAAATTTAAACACTTAACAATGTAAGAGGAAAATATCCATGGAGAAGTGTCAAAACCAATGAAGTGTGTACATGTAGTTGGATCATCAAGTGGACCAACATATTTGAATGGAATGGTTAAGAATAAAAAATACTCCCAAAGAAATAGAAAGACAGAGCATCAACGATACACTAAATATGTTGAGGTTGAAAATAAATTAGTGGGTTCCAAACAAAATCAACAAATACATAAAAGATCATCCTCAAAATTAGAAAAGAAGGAAGTAAATATGTGTCTAATGGAAAACTCAAATATTGAAGAGGTAGATGTCTCTCAATCTTTATGTAAATATCTTGAAATAGAATTTGAGAATCTTTTAAAATGACTCAAACACTTTGTCTAAAGAAAGTTTATCTCTAAAAAATCAACTTTATGAGATACATAAAAAAAAAAGAAAAATTGCAAATTAAGAATAATGACTATCTTAAAATCATTCAAAATATGAAATTGACTCATTGTAAAAAGTTCGAGCAACATAAGATCCTCAAAGAGAGGACAAGTGAGATTCATCCTTAAAGTCTTTGTGAAACTAAAAAAAAAAACTATTCTTTGAAAACAAAAGTTGAGTAACTAACAAATTATCTTACTAGTTTTATGAAATTCACTGAAACATTTAAAAAATTTATGGGATTTTATGTTTTTTTTAAAGAGATTGGTATTAAACTTAATACAAGGGGTATTCACCCATTACAATCAAAAGAAAAATTCATTTCCAACTCTAAAGCTTAATGATACAATAGATCCAATAAAAAAAGCTAAGAAGTTGGATGAAGGAAGATGAATTTTACTAAAGCATACTCACTTTCAAACAATGAATTTAATATCCCAAACTATGTTATTGACACTAATATTCACCCCTTTAAAAATATAATCATTCCTACTTTTCCACAAAACTCACACAGTGGCTAACCAAATCCAAAAAGCCCTCAATTTGCCTATCCTATTTGTAGCAAAATCACTCCATCTGAGTAAGAAATCCACAAGATCTCCTTGGAACAACACTTCTGTCCCATTCCACCTTCTAATTGCACACCAAACAACAACAACAACCATAGGACAAAGGAAGAAAAGATGAAACATATTTTATGCTGAGTTTTTATACAATGCACATAAATTGTCTTCCAACACCACCCCACGATTTAAAAGCTGATCTTTTGTACCTATTCTTTTCCTCAAAAGTTTTCATCCAAATAGCTTAATATTCTCCACAATGTTAGAATTCCAAAGTAACATAAAAGTTGATACCTAGTTATGAGATACACACAATTCATTATGATTCTTTGCTAGGAAAATTCTGACATCTTTTGCAGAAAACTCAGATTCTGAACCTAGTTTCCAACGCACCACGTCTCCGACACCTTGCTGCGGTTTGACCAATTCTAGTAGCAAAATTAATCTAAGAAAATCGGCACTGTCTACATCTGCCCAGATACATGTGAGAGAATTTCCAAGATAATAATAATTGGATAATTGTATTATTTGAATTAATAATATAAATATTGTATTCCGATTTTTTATCTCTCATTTAGATGGTCTATTGTGATTATTGTTGGTATAATGTGTCATGTCATTGATTATTTTTATGAACTCTTGCAACTTATAAATAAATCATTGCTATTTTATACGAAACGTTGTTACTTTTCATATGTGGTAATAAAAAAAGTGCAATCCTTTTTCTTAAAAGATGTGTCTGTTTGAAACATATGCCAACCTCATTATAAATAAGAGGTCTTGACATAATGAAAATAGATAACAAACTAGTCTCAAATTATTTTCTCATACTAAATCATCTTTCTCTTCTCTAATGCATGAGAGCAAGTAAAAGAAATATTTTTCTGTAAAATACTATCAAAGATACGCTTAGAGAGGTTTTGTAATTCTCGTTAAGGATTCCAAAGTATCCGGCAGGAAATCCGTCGGTAATCCCGTTTGTATCCAACATATAAAGATTGGTGGGGGCGAATTGTTCATTAATCTTAGTGTGGAAACATACATTTTGCAATTTTATCAATCAAATTTATTTATCTATTTTCTCTCCATTATTTATTAGTTTTGCAGCATCCCCAAGACAAAGTATTTAACAATCTTAAGGAACAATCTTTTATCTTATTCAATGGTTGCTTCACTAAAAGAGATTACTTCTGACTTTGTGAAATTAGAGAAGTTCGATGGTGGAAATTTTATTCGTTGGCAAAAAAAAATGAAATTCCTTCTCACAACATTGAAAGTGGTGCATGTCCTTAACATTCCAAAACCGGAAGAAAAAGAATATGAAACAATTGCTGAAACTAAAGAAAGACAAAAGTGGGACAATGATGATTATATATGCATGTGATACATCCTCAACGGTATGTGCGATTCGTTGTTCGACATTTATCAGAGCAACAACTCTGCAAAAGAATTATGGGAGAAATTGGAATCAAGATACATGCAAGAAGATGCTACAAGTAAGAAGTTCCTTGTTTCTCAATTTAATAATTATAAAATGGTAGACAATAGGCCAGTAATGGAGCAAATGTATGAAATCGAACTTATTCTCAATAATTACAAACAACATGATATGCATATGGATGAAACAGTTAGTGTATCTTCTATAATTGATAAACTTCCTCCATCATGGAAAGATTTTAAAAAAATCTTTGAAACATAAGAAATAAGACATATCTCTTGAACAGTTGAGTAATCACCTTCGTTTAGAAGAAGAGTATCATAAACAAGATGATACTAAAAATCAAATTGCTCATGAGAAAGTGCATGTAATGGAGGAAGAAAATTCAAGTAAAACTTCTAAGAAAAGAAAGCAAGATTTTGGAAAATCTTATGAAAATCATAATATTAATAGCAATAATAACAATAGAAAGAAAACGAAAGGAAATTGCTATCATTGTGGAAAACTAAAACACTTTAAAAATGAGTGTAGGTTCTTGAAAAGAGAGAATAAAAACAAGAATTCGAGTGCAACAACAAACAATCTTGTTGCTGTCATTTCTGAAATCAACATGATAAAAGATGTTGATTCTTGGTGGATAGACTTTGGTGCTACCTGTCACGTGTGCAAAAATAAAAAATTATTCAAGACCATCAATGAAGAAAATGGTAATGTTTTGTACATGGGAAATGCCTCTACTGTTCAAGTCAAAGGAAAAGGATCAGTGGAGATTGAATTCAATTCTGGAAAAACATTCACTCTTTAAGAAGTTCTTTATGTTCCGGAAGTTAGGAAGAATTTGATTTTTGTACCGTTACTTAATAAGTATGGTTTCAAATCTGTATTTGAGGTAGATAATTGTATTCTCTCCAAAGGCGGTATGTTTGTACGAAAGGGTTATCTTTGTGAGAATATGTTCATGTGTAGTACTAATAATAATAATAATGTGATATCTACTTATATTGTTGAATCTTGTGATTTATGGCATATGCGACTAGGACATGTTAACTTTAGAAAATTAAATGATATGGTAAAATCAAATTTAATTCCAAATCTCAGAAAAAATTCAAATTCATGTACTACTTGCATGTTAACTAAAATTACAAGACAACCTTTTAAAAGAATTGAAAGGAGTTCTAAGGTGTTAGATTTAATTCATTCGGATATGTGTGATTTACATGGTTGGTCCACCATTGGTGGTAAGAAGTACTTTGTCAATTTCATAGTTGATTGCACTAGATTTTGTTATGTTTATTTGATGCATTCTAAGGATGAAGTCTTAGACAAATTTAAAATATTTAAAACACAAGTAGAACTTCAACATGAGACTTTCATTAAATGTTTTAGAAGTGATAGGGGATGGGAGTTCTATCATCCTAATTATTTTGAGTCCGCTGGTATTGTGCATCAAACAACTGCACCATATTCCCCACAACAAAATGGGATAGCAGAAAGGAAAAATAGGGTGTTGGAAGAAATGGTAAATGCCATGTTATCCTATTCTGGTTTATCTAAAGGATATTGGGATGAAGACATGCTAACTGCATGTTATATATTGAATAAAGTTCCTAATAAAAGGAACAAGATAACCCCGTATGAACGCCGAAAGAAAAGAAAGCCCAATCTTTAAAAGTTTAGGGTTGTAGAGCAATTGTAAAGGTGCCTGAACTAAAAAGAAAGAAATTGGGAGAAAGAGGAATTGAATGTGTATTTCTGGGATATGCTGAAAATAACAAAGCATATAGATTCATGGTTATTAAATCCAATGACTCATATCCTATTAATAATGTGATTGAGTCAAGATATTAAATTTTTCAAGAAAGTAGATTTACCTCAATTCAAAATCTCAAAGACAATGTTTATTAAGATGTTCAAAGTCTAGAAAGTAATGTATCTAATAATGATATGTTGGCATGTTCATAACCTAGAAGAAGTAAAAGAATCCCAAAAGTGAAAAACTATGGATCAGACTTCTTTATGTTCCTTATAGAAGGAAATAATGATTCGATAAATCGTTATGGACCAATTTGCTATAACCTAGAGAATGATCCAGAAACATTTGAAGAGGAAATAAAATCTCAAGATTCTTCTTTTTGGAAAGAATTTATCCAAGAAGAAATGGACTCAATTATGGGTAATAAAACCTGGAAACTAGTGGATCTCCCACCAGGATCAAAACCAATAAGGTGTAAGTGGATCTTTAAAAGAAAAATGAAAGTCGATGGTACAATTGAAAAATTCAAAGTTAGACTTGTCGCTAAAGGATTTACACAAAAAGAAGGAATTGATTATTTTGATACTTATGCATATGTTGCAAGAATTGCATCAATTAGAGTGCTTTTGACACTCGCTTCCATCTATAAATTTGTCATTCATCAAATGGATGTTAAAACTTCTTTTTCCTAAATGGAGAATTGAATGAAGAAGTGTATATGAAACAACCTGAAGGGTTTGTTATCAAAGGTCAAGAACATAAAGTGTGTAAATTAACTAAGTCTTTATATGGGTTAAAACAAACGCCCAAACAATGACATCAAAAATTTGACCAAGTTACGTTGGTCAATGGATACAAAATAAATGAATATGACAAATGTATTTATAGTAAATTTAACAATGGGAAAGGGGTTTTGATTTGTTTATATGTAGATGATATGTTAATCTTTGGTACTTAATTAAAAGAGGTAGAAAAGACTAAAGCTTTCTTATCCAATTTTTTTTATATGAAAGACTTAGGTGAAGCAGATGTGATTTTAGGAATTAAAATCATAAGAGATGGTGAACATATTGGTTTATCCCAATCTCACTATATCGAAAAAGTGCTTAAGAAATTTGATCATTTCAATTGCAAATATGTTTCTACCCCGTTTGATCAATATGTTATTTTGGAACCACATAAAGGGTGTCTAGTGGCACAACTTGAATATGCAAAGGTAATTGGATCCTTGATGTACGCTATGACTTGTACCAGACCTGATATAGCATATGTTGTTGGTAGGTTAAGTCGATATACAAGTAATCCAAGTAAAGACCATTGACATGCTATTAATAGAGTATTAAAATACTTGAAAGGGTCGATTAACTATACTTTAACATATAGTGGATATCCTTCGGTTTTGGAAGGGATATACAAATTACGGTTGGGTAACATACATAGAAGATCATGCCTCCACAAGTGGGTGGATCTTCAATCTTGGTGGAGGTGCAGTTTCTTGGGGTTCAAAGAAACAAACTTGCATTGCCGACTCCACCATGGCTGCGGAATTTATTGCTTTGGCTGCAGGTAGTAAAGAGGCTGAATGGCTAAGAAACCTGTTGTATGAGATACCTCTTTGGCCAAAACCAATAACACCTGTATCCATACATTGTGATAGTCAATCCACAATATCTAAAGCATATAGCCAAGTATATAATGGAAAATCTAGACATATTGGTATAAGACATAACTATGTGAAAGATTTAATTTTAAATGGAGTAATCTCCATAGTATACGTAAGAACTAAAAATAATCTTGCAGATCCTTTGACGAAAGGTCTGACAAAAGACATGGTGTTGAAACTCAACTCACACTTAGCTAAAATTAAGTCTTGAGTTCAATGATGAAAGTACACTATTAGAGTGATTGCAAGTACTTAATTATAAATACATCCCAAAGGAAAATTACTTGGAGACCATAAGTAAAAGATAGAAGGTTAAGATTATTCTCTTAATAGATATATATCATATATTTGCTAAAATGCTTATTATGAGAGCATTTCCAATATAATTTACCTATATGAGAATGAAGTGAGCCGCTTCATAGAGATTCAAGTCAAGGACACCAATGACTTGAATCTCTTATAATTCCTCAGTGGGTTCATCCTCTTGATGGGACTGTTGGTGGTGAATCCAAAGTTTGAATATGGCGACGACAAAGCGGCAAGAGGATGGGACTGTTGGTGGTGAATCCAAAGTTTGAATATGGCGACGACAAAGCGGCACACATCTCCGTTATGACATCCTGATCACTGCCAAAATTGCTCCTGGCCAAAATTGCTACTCACTTGTTTGCTATATTTGAAAGAGGATTGAAGATGTGGATAACAACTTGACCGTCTGATGCAAGATTGGCTGAGGTAGTTTTACAAAGGTCGCGCAATAGGCGCCAATTACTGAATTCACATATAAGTGTGCGCTTTTTTTCTCTTATACATTTTCTAGATTAAACTTTAAATCCTGCATAATCATATAGACTTGAGTTATTCTATACATGAATCCATCCATTCAAAAGTTGGCCAATTTCAAATGATTAACTTGCACAACAAAGAACCCCTCATCTACACTAATACCACCAAAAATGCCTTAGTCCTCATCCACTTAAATAGACCTTTTATTGCCATCCTACAACATTCCACATTTGAAGTTCAAAAACTGAAAGTGGAACCCATATTATAAATTCCAATAAAAGATTCTGCGCATCCAACCAAAAAACCATGTTATTAATAATTAAACTAATATATATACATCTTCCACAACTGGTGTCACAATCGAATCATCCAAAGACAATATTAAAAAATATCAATCATCATTAAAAAACTAACAAAAACATCAATTCCTCCTCCATTTCCTCTCCTATCATATCATAATCACTTGTTCTTTCAATTAAAGAAAAAAATCAATTTTTATTTTAAAAATGTGTCCTATGAATCAGAAGAACTCATCTAGGACCCAATGAAAAAGACATATCAGGCAATTTCATGTTATCAGACCAATTCTTAGACTTCAAATACAACGTGGAGATCTTCCCTGCGACGCGTCCCATGTTAGGCCTTTGATCTGGGTCCACGTGTACACAATCCAACGCTACACGTGTCAGCTTCTCAGCAACATCAACCGGAAACGAATCTTTCAACCTCCTATCCACCCACATCCTCAGCTTCCCTTCCACGCTAGCATCGCCACCGTCTACGGCGGCTCTCGCCGACTCAATCACCGATTTCCTAACAAAATCACGGCTCTTCTCGTCAAACTTAAACTTCAACGGCTCCTCACCGGACAAAAGCTCCAGAATCACCACACCGAAAGCATACACATCAGACTTCTGCGTCGCCACGCCGGTGGACTGAAACTCCGGCGACATGTAACCCCTAACACCTTCGAACTGCACGTTGGAGCTTCTGAAGTCCTTGGATCTAGGTTCTTCCGTGATTTCGTTTTCCCCCAATTGCTTGGTGGCGATTTCGTTTTCCTCAACGGCTTCACCGCAGAGCTGAGCCGCGCCGAAATGACAAACCCTAGCGTTGAAATCAGGTTCCGTAACAACGATCGCGCTACTCTTGATATGATTATGAACGAAATTGAAATTTAAACCGCTCTTACTGTGAATGTAATCGAGTCCATGAGCAAGATCGGTCGCGACTTGCATTCTCGAAATCCATGTAGAAAGAACGGTGAAATGAACGTTTTTATTGTTACGTAAACAATCGGAGAGGTTAGCACCGTTAACGAATTCGTAAACGAGGTAAATATGTTCCCCGGAGATTGAAACGCCGAGGAGTTTGATGATGCTGATATGGTGGCTGCGACAGATGACGGTGAGAAGTTCGCGAAGCTGGGTGGTTTGGAGTTTGCGTTGGAATTTACGTTGGAAGATGATGACGTCAGCGCCACGGAGTGTACAGTGCCAGCAAGGGGTGGAGGAAGAGTAGCGTTTGGAGAGGAAGTTGTTTGTGGCGGAACAGATTTCGGAGAAGTCGTAGATGTTGGGATTTTCTGGGAGTGTGTTGCGGAATTTGGTAAGAGAGGTTGGGGTTGAGATGGATGTATCGGTTGAGAGACGGAAGCCAGTGGAGCCGCTTGTGGTAGCGTAGGAGGTGGAAGGGTGGTCGGAGAAAGAAGGGGTTTTGGGTTTCGAGGGGTTCGATGATGATGTTTTTGTTGATATTTTTGATGATGATGTTGATGTTGTTCTTGGTGTTTGGTTTGTTCGTTGTTGTTGTGAACGTGGGGTTGATTTTGGGGAAGAAGCGTTAATAGCCATTTTGGTTTTGCACATAGGAAAATGAAAGAGTTCAAGAGAAAAAGATTGAAAGGGTTTTATTGAATTGAATGGAAGTGAAGATTGTAATGGCCTAATGGGTCAATTGAGGTTTGACGATTCAACGATGATGTGGACACAACTGAAACTGAAATAAAATAGTGAATGTCAATGTTTTTTTTTAATAAATACTCGTGTGTTTTTTTTCATTGCTTTCTAATTAGTCGGCGTTAAGTTGAGGGTTTTATTCATGGTGTGGGCGTAACTAGCGTCGACAACTATCCAACTAACTACCCATACCTGCCTCGGGTAGTACCTTGAGGTTGAGAGTCAACTTTTATTGTCTAATATTTTTATTTTTATTTTTATTTTTATTTTTAAACTTAGAGATAGTAGTATGTTAATTTCAACTTGAATGCTAAGTATACAAAATAGGATTATCATAATTACACGGTTAACTTTTTCTTTTTTCGGGAATTACACGGTTAACTTAGTCCGTCTAAATACCAAGTATTTGAAGACAAAGCCAAAAAGTCTATATTAAGAAAACTCATGCATATGTACCTCCGTTACTCAATCAGTCTAATCTAGACCTCATATGGTTTCCTTATATGGTTTTGTTAGAGAGTTTGGAAGGAAATAAATATGAGATTTTTTAAAACAAAAGAAAAGATATGGTGGAAAAAATTGAAGGTTTAGGTTAAGCGGATTTTAACGCGGTTAATGTTTTATAATATAAAATCTTTTATATTTATAGAAAAACTCAAAAATAGTATTTGAGAAGGAGTTTGAACGACGTAGATAATTTTTTTTTTACTTATATTTACGTTAGTATATTATTCTAAAAACGAAAAATATAGTATTAATAAAAAAATGTCATTTTTTAAAATGTTATTTTTTTTTTCTTCATCAAATCTGTTTTGCATGAAACTCTCTCTTCTCCTCCCTTTCCAATTTGTAAAGAAAGTCTAATTATATAGTAGAGAAGTATTTGGAATAAAGACCCCTTACATAAGAGATTGTCTTTGTTTAATTATAAGTTATATTGAGAAACAAATGTGAATTTTAAGTCCATGTTGCTTAAAAAAGTGGAGGTTGAACACTTTATAAGTAAAAAGACTCATACACCTATCATCTTAAGGTTTTATGTATATGATGTCTTTCTCACTTGTTTGAGTGAGTCTTTAACCTTTAGGTGAGTGTTTATGCAAATGTGAATGCTTCCCCCTCATGATGACCCATCAAGTTATTCATAATCATGAACATTTAAGTTCTCAATCGATAACTAAACATAATTAATTTTCTACGCAAAAAACCTCCAACTCATAAACACCATAAGACTTGATCATAACACTTTGCTAGCAAAATTCACCCACGTTTGTAGAGCATTTGATGTCCAATGTGGATTCATTCATAATCACACTTTGAAAATTCGTACAACACAGTCAAAAACCATAACACACGTACACAAGAACAAGGCTCTAGCAAAAAATTAAGTGGTCATATTGGAGTTGCTACGTTAGAACGAAACCTTAAAGATACATGTGGACTAAATCTAAAAAGATTGCAAAAATAAAGACGTAATTAAGGTTGAATTACACAATCCTCAACCTCTTATTTTAAAAGAATTTGAATGCTCCAAACTTAATAACTAAAACCCCAAGAATACCTCACAACTTTCAATACTTAAATAACAATTGTTCCGTTGTAAAATCAGAAATGGATGAGATTGCAGAAATCACGGCGACTCGACTATTCTCCGACGATTCGACACTATGGATCAAAGGTTGCAATCACGATGCTTATTGAACTGAATGTGTTGATCATGAATCAACGTAGTTGATAGGTGTCATTCTTGAATCAACATTGTTAATCTTCGATACGTCGATGATACAGGGGGTTACCAGCATGGTTAGCACTCCAATGTCCAAGTCAGTTTAGGGTTTGAGATAACAACAATGTGAGTGATGATTAGAGATTATGTACATGAACACTCTTTTGTGAAGTATTTATACATTAGGCTTGATGGAACAAGTGAAATAAGTGGGTCTTGTGTTATTGAGCCTTTGGCTGATGCAACACCGTGGGTCCATAGGCCTTTGGTCGACATGGAACATCAATGAGAATTCCTATATAACTACTATATATGTTTCAATGAGGCCATAATTCATTTTATCAATTCTCAACTGAAGATGTTTGTAAGTGCCTTTCAAAATAGGATAAATGTGAGATATTTCAACGAATCTTTGTGTTATAAGAATGCGACCAACATGTTAAAAGTAATGGCTAATGTAGAATGCTAAATCAAAGAAGTCAATACCAATGTCAAAAGGATGTTTACAAACCAGGAGGGAACTTGATAGGTTCGTCATAATAACTTCTCCCAAAAGGTCATGAAGAATAGTTTTCATCTAGAGGTTTGTGGGATTGTGGGGGTGATTTTTGTTCCTTGAAAATGAAATAATTTGAATTCCCTATGACCTAGTTTAAGATTAAAGTAAGTCGCATTTTCAATGAATTATGCACACTAAAATAATGTCTCATCCTTTTACCCAAAAGGAAAACAAGACAAATATTTAAAAAGGAGGAACAAAGTGCAGTAAAAAAGAAAAATTTAAAAATTATATCTGACATCCACAAATCGAGGAAGGTTATATAAATAATCCATCAAGTTAACAATGATTACCACAACCTCTAACAAAAGAGGACCGAAGTGCAGGAAAAAAGAAAGTTGAAGAAACAACTATGCATACTCTCAATACTAAAATATGATGGTTCACATATGGAATTCAAAGACAATATATTCGTAAGTGTTATAGATTGGGCCTCACGACTGAATTAGGCTATGGCCCAACATGTCGAGCAGAGGCCCATATACTCGAGCAGGGACACTTAGCAGACGGGCAAGGATATCTAACGGTCGGACAAGTTTCTCATACGACGAGCATACATTCTGGACGGGCGAAGAGTAAGTCTGTCAGGTCACTTGCCACATCACCCAACTGCCCCATATTATCTCCTGAAAGATAGGGGCAGTTGGACCAAGGACCAAACCTCTTAGCTAGGTCTTCACGCTTCTCACGCGTTCCTTGGCAGTTCTTCCTTGGGCCTAGATGATCTAGCCCAAAGAAGAACTTTGGCCCAACGTTGGGGGCTCCCTATAAATACCCTTTTTTACTAAAGGGTCAGGTATTCTTATTCACTCTATAACTTACCTACTTCATTCTACCTATACTCACTTAAGCATCGGAGTGCCTTGCAGGTACACCCCCTTTCTCTCATTCTTCGGCCATTACACCAGATTGCTGGAAGGTCATCCTGATCAGGTAAGATCAGTGGCGCCGTCTGTGGGAAACTAGTTTCCCCTTCTTCCATAACAGAAGATCAAAGCTCAAACACCATCCTTCCAGCATGTCCGGAGAACAGCTCAATGAACGCAATCGTCCCCTCGTCGACTACACGATGGAAGACAATCTGCAATACCATGAATCTGACGCCCGAGATGGGCGCCCAACCACCCCGTCTCCTGAACCCGAGAACAATGGGAACCCGCCTCAAGTTCAAGACCAGGTGGCTGACACGTTCCAACCCATCCCCATTCCCGTCGAAGGGGACACCACCATGATTGCTATGGTGAACGCCCTCAACCAGGCCAGCTCCATGCTCTACCAGCAGCACGAGAGGATCATGGCCCTAGAGGCTGATCGACAGGAGGGCCGACCTCAGCAAGAAAGAAGGACGCAACAACGTCCAGAAGCAACAAAGAAACGGGGACGATGCTCCCCAGAACCCAACAAGAGTAGGGCGCGTGCCCGTCGTGATTCCGGCCGATCAGGGACCTCGCCAAGGCGCGACCGAAGCCCCGATAACAACGAGCTCTCCCCACCGAGGAGCGACGAGGAAGACCTGCATTGCCCCTGTCACGGGCAATAATGGAGGCTTCACTCCCCAAAGGCATGGAGAAGCCCCCAAACTTGGCCATCTACGTTGGGACCACCGACCCCGACGATCACGCCGACAATGTCAACGCGCTGCTCGACTACCACAACGACATCACCGGGCACCTCAAATGTAGGTTGTTCTCGACAACTCTCAGGAAAGGAGCCATGGCCTGGTACAAAAGCTTAGCCCCGGAGTCCATCACGTCCTGGAGAGTCATGAGATCCATGTTCACGAGGTATTTTACGGCCTCTCGACGCCATCCCAAGATAGAAGCGACCCTCGAAGCCATAGTACAAAGGAAAAATGAGACGTTACGCTCATATATCGAGCGATTCAACCAAGAGGATGTCGAGGTGGACACCACGAAACACATGAAGAAATATCTCCTCGAGACGAGACTCTTGCCCGGAAGCGAGCTTAGCCGAGCAGTTGGGATAGAACCTCCCCGCACTTTGAACGACCTCCTGCATAAAGCCCAGGCTTACATCAGATACGAGGAAAAGCAGGTTGCCCACAAGGCTCGCAGCAGCCGTAACGCCGGGGAAACCGACCATCCCAAGCACGAGGATCCGAACGTTCCCCGTCGCAACGGGGACAGGCGAAGGGAAGAAAAACCCCGCGAACCACGAGAAGGAAGAGGTCCCGCAGGCCGATACAGCGAATATACATTGCTGACAGCTCCCCGCGAACGCATCCTCGCCGAATGCATCAACTCCGAGTTCAAACAGGGTAGGGTGAGGTTCCCAAAACCATCTGCACCCAAACCCCACACCGACAAGTCCAAATACTGCAGGTTCCACAGAAGCCATGGGCACGTGACTGAAGACTGTGTTTACTTGAAAGACTCAATAGAAATTTTGATCCAAGAAGGACATCTCAAGCAATACACTTAGAGGAATGAATCCTCCAAACACGAAGAGCAAGAAAAGAAGAGACCCCGGGAGGACACTCCCCCGACGACTCTTCCTCTCAGGTGGCCCTTTGCATATCACGACCAGAAGACTTCAGCTTCCCCGATACACCACCAGAAGGGCGGATCACTGCTCTCAGCCCCTGCGAAGACTTTCCAACCGCCCTTGTCATATCAGGTGGAGGGATGAACGGCGAAGCCGCCGCCCTTTCGGTAAATCGCAAGTTCGACGAACTCCTTCTGACCGCACCCGAGCAAAAGACAACACTGACAAAATACCGAGGCAAGTCCAACCCAATATCCTTCTTTCTATAGGAGCTTTCGGGCGGTTCCCCCAACTCAGGCAACCCGCTACTTATCAGAGCCAAGATGGCTCACTTCGACGTCCGACGCATTCTGGTCGACCAAGGCAGTTCGGTGGACATCATGTACGTCCACCTTTTCAAGACCCTAAAATTGGACAAAACCAACCTATCTCCCTACGTCGGATCCGACCTTCAAGAATTCAACGGGGCCACGAGAAAGCCGTGGGGCTACGTCGAGCTCCTCGTCACCTTCAGAGAGCAAGAGACAGCCATAGAAATCAAGATCCAGTTCCTGGTCATAGAATGCCCCTCTCTTTACAACTGCATCCTCGGCCGCCCGACTCTAGCTGAGCTGACGGCGGTCCCGTCCACCGTCCACCTGAAGATGAAATATTACACCAAACTGGGTCGCGTAGTCACCATCCATGGCGACATCGAAGCCGCCTGAAGGTGTTACGATGCCGCAGTAAAAGGACAGGCCACAGTCAATACAAAGAGTAACAAAAAGCCCAGGGCCGAGGAGCCTCCCCCCAGGGAATCAACGCCATCGACCTCGATTGCCGCATCGGCCAGGACGAAACTGAAGAGCGGAAACCCGCCGAGGGACAGGCTCCCATTCACCCGTTCCGCCCAGTCCCGGACGGAGAGTTCGAGCTCGTCCCTCTGGGCGATGACCCCGACAGGACAGTAAAGATAGGTAAGGGACTACCCGAGGAAACGAGGAAACAGCTCGTGATATGCCTCAGGGAGAACTCTGATCTCTTCGCATGGAACGCCGCGGAAATGCCCGGCCTAGACCCTGAGGTCGCATGCCACCAATTAGCTTTAGACCGGGCAATTAAGCCCGTAGCACAGCGTAGGCGCAAGCAGTCCCCCGAGAAGGCGGAGGCTGCCGAGCGAGCTGTAAAAGACCTCCTGGAGGCAAATTTTATTTTTGAAGCCCAGTACACAACCTGGCTCTCTAATGTAGTCCTCGTTAAGAAAAATAATGGAAAATGACGTATGTGTGTTGATTATACCGATCTTAATAGGGCTTGCCCCAAAGATGTTTTTACCCTCCCTAACATTGATAAACTCGTCGACAATTCTGTAGGTTTCAAACTCTTGTCCTTCATGGACGCATATAGCGGATATAATCAAATCTATATGTCGAACATGGACAAGAGACACACGACATTCATGACCCCGACCGGCAATTACTATTACAACGTAATGCCTTTCGGACTCAAGAATGTCGGGGCCACGTACCAACGCATGATGAACAAAGTCTTCCGAGGAGAAATCGGAGATATGATCGAGGTATACATGGACGACATGATCATCAAATCACACGAGGAGACTGACCACGCTCGACACCTCAACAAGGTTTTCGAACATGAGAGACAATGCAAAATGAGGTTTAACCACGAGAAATGCACGTTCGGCGTCCGAGCAGGAAAAATTCTAGGTTTCTACCTCACCGAGAAGGGAATCGAAGCCAATCCCGACAAATGTCGAGCATTCTCAGAATTTCCGACCCCAAAATCTAAAAAATCCATTCAATCCCTCAACGGGGTCCTCGCTTCGCTCTCCCGTTTCATCGCCAAATCCGCCTAGCACGCGCTACCTTTCTTTAAACTCCTCCGAAAGGAGGCCGCCTTCGAATGGACCGACGAATGCGAACGAGCACTGCTCTATATGAAGAAGGCCCTCTCTGAACCCCCGGTCCTGTCATGACAATTGGAGAGGGAGACCTTATACCTGTATCTGTCTGTGGCAATCGAGGCCGTCAGTGCCGCTCTTATTAGAGAAACCGACGAGGGACAAAAATCCATCTACTTCACGAGCAAAGCACTCCAAGGCCCCGAGCTTAGATACCAACAAATTGAAAAAGTTGCATTAGCTCTCATAAACGCCGCGAGAAGATTACGTCATTACTTCCTCGCTCACATGATCAAGGTAAGAACCGACCAACCAATAAAACAACTCCTTGGTCGACCGGACATGGCCGGCAGAATGTTAAAATGGTCGCTGGAACTTTCCGAATTCGACATACAGTACGAGAACAGGAAAGCTTTGAAAGCTCAAGTCCTGGCCGACTTTGTCGCGGAAATGACTCATAACCCAAAGCCAGCGGACGGCGCCCATAAATGGACGATCTTCGTCGATGGCGCCTCCAGCTCGATAGGCAGCAGGGCCGGGATCATCCTCGAAAACGAGAACGGAATCCTGATTGAGGTCTCACTAGCATTAGCCTTCCCAACCTCCAACAACCAAGCCGAATATGAGGCTTTCATCGCCGGTTTGAGATTGGCCGAAGACCTAGGAGCAAAGGAAGTAAAAATATCAACAGACTCCCAGCTCGTGGCATCACAAGTATGGGGAGAGTATCAAACCAAGAACGACAACCTCATCGAATACTTAGCTTTGGTCAAAGAAAGACTCGAAAAATTCGAGAAGTGGGAAGTCCAACATGTGCCCCGCGAGCATAACACGCGAGCAGGCATCCTATAAAAACTTGCTAGCACGAGAAGGAAAGGCGGAAACAAATCAATAATCCAAGAAATCCTTCCTCGACCCAGTACCGAGAAGCCACCTCATCCACTCGAGGTTAACGTGATCGGGGACACTCATTGCTGGATGACACCCATCTATGATTACCTCACAAAGGGCAAACTCCCCGTAGACCCTAAAGAGGCGGCCGCTACCAAACGTAGGGCGTGCTCGTATGTCCTCCTCGAAGGGAAACTCTACCGTAGAGGACTCTCCATCCCATTACTCAAATGCATCGAAGAAGAGAAAGTTCCCGACATATTGGGGGAAATGCACCGAGGAATCAACACCCAACATCCCGACGGACGATCGCTCTAATGCAAGGCTCTTCGAGCGGGCTACTATTGGCCGACTATGCAACATGACTCCAAGGAACACGTCAAAAAATGCGACAAATGTCAATGACACGCCGACATGCACCTCGCACCCCCAAACGAGCTAAAAACACTCTCCTCTCCTTGGCCCTTTGCATGGTGGGGCATGGACATCCACGGCCCATTCGTAACTAGGTCATACCAAAACAAATACCTCATTGTAGGGGTAGACTATTTCACCAAATAGATCGAAGCAGAAGCACTGGCCAAAATAACGACGCAGAACATTCTTCGATTTTTCAAACGAAATATCCTCGCTCGATTCGGCATACCTCAAGTCCTCATCACAGACAACGAAACGCAATTCACGGACGGAGGATTTCAGGACTTCGTGTCAGATTAGGCACTAAACAACATTTCAAATCCGTCAAGTACCCTCAAACCAACGGACAAGCGGAGGCAGCCAACAAGGTAATCCTGCGCGAACTGAAGCGCAGACTCGGCGAGGCAAAAAAGGCATGGGTCGAGGAGTTACACAACGTCCTGTGGGCGTACTGCACGACACCACATTCTACGACCGGGGAAACCCCATTCAGACTAACATACGGCACCGAAGCAGTCATTCCAGTAGAAATACAAGATCGACGAGACGCATAGAGGAGCCCCTCGATGAGGAAATGAACGACGAGGCACTTAGAGCCGAGCTGGATCTCGTCGACGAGATCCGCTCCGAAGAAGCCCTTAGGGAAATATCCCTCAAACAAAAAATTGCCTTACGCCACGACACAAAGGTCATAAAAAGATAGTTCCAGGTGGGCAGCCTGGTCCTCAGAAGAAACCAAAAAAACCCAAGAGAGGGTAAAATGGCCGCCAACTGGGAAGGTCCCTACCGCGTCTGTGACAAGACGAGCAACGGGGCCTACTATCTAGAAAACCTACAAGGTGAAGAACTCGCTCGACCATGGAACACAGAGAAACTTTGACAATATTACAGCTAAATATGTCACGGGGAGACATGGGAGGTACGACCACGCTCTTCGCCACAAAAACTACAGGGAGGATCCACGCTACCCAGGGACGAACACGACCCTTCCAGCGGACACAACCCTCCCCGACACTGGGCACCTCAAACGAGCCCCAGCGTCGCAGTACCACGATTGGCAGTGCACCCAGCTCGCGATGGGAAGGCCCAAGCCCCGAGGTCGGAATTCTCCAATCGCGAACTCGATCTCGATTTTAGGCGAGCGCAACGCCCACTACCTCATCGGTTCCCTAAACCGGCGGGACCAACATAGTCGAGCACAAACAGTTCAAAAATATAGCAAATGCAAAAATGTAAACAGAATCGAGCAAGTTAATAGCTAAAGCAAATTTGAAACATTCATTCAAACACGGTCGTAGCCAAAGAAAATACAAAGTGAGCCCGAAGGCCAATATTCATACAGGCACATAGGTCATCATACACGGGCACGCAGGCCATACAAAAATAAACAAAACAAACAAAATCCAAAGACTCCGCCTGGAGTTACTCTTCTTCTTCTAGCTCCTCGTCCGCTTCGAAGGGGCACACAATCTCCCCGTCAGCAACACAGTAATTGTGAGCCGACCCCTCCGTCACCAACCCGGGGTTCAATATTTTCAGCTGATCGACAGCATTGTCGAACCCTTCCTTGAACATGACCACCAGATCCTTGTTGAGAGAACGGATGTGTCCCACCAACTCACCCCGGGTACGGAGGGCAAGCTCCTCTTCATTCTCATCCGCCAGGGGACGGATGGTACCCTCGAGCAGATCCATACGGGCACGGAGCTGAGCATTTTCCTGGGCCACCTTTTTATGCCCAACAGCTTGCTCCTCCAGGCTCACCTTCTCCGCCTTCAGTTGTCCCGCTCCAGCTTCATCTCCCCCGGCTCCTTCTTCAGCCCCTCCTGCAGCTGATGCTCCTCCTTGTAGTCGGACAGGTCCTTTGACAACCTATCCTTCTCAGAACGAGCCTTCAAAAGGGCATCCTCCAAGGAAGTCGTGGAAACGGAGGTATCGGTCAGAACCATGGTCGTCTCCATCACCCTGATGACCGCAGTCAGATCCCTTGCCAACTCCCTTCGCCGGACATCCGTATCCTGGCTCAAGATGGCCTTCGCCTCAGGCGCCGACACCGCAACAACACCTTCAGCCTTGAAAAATTCCTGTTCTATATAACATGGAGGCAGTAGATAGCTCCCAGGGCCACCCGGACTGCTGCCCCCCGCTAAGGCAGACCTGACAAGAGTCTCATCCAAGCGCTTCCATTTGAGAAGAGGGGAGGTAGAAGGAGGCGAGCTGTCTTGTATATGGATTGTAGAGGAGCGTTGAACGGGCGGTGGGGAAGTAGGCACCGGGCTAGCAGTTTTCGAGGTACCTACCCCAGAATCACCAGACACCTCCTGAACTCGGGGTGCCGCCTTCTTCTTTTTCTTGGGAACCCTGTTCGAGGCTCCTGCTTGGTTGGCCAGCTTTAGAACACGATCACGAATAGAGGGCATAACACCTGCAAAAAAAAAACAACACAAACGCCAGTAGGCAAAACACGACCAAGGAAAATAAGAATAAAAGAACACCTACACAACAGTTCCATAGCCTCCTCATCTGTATCGCACTCGAGCAGAGTCTTCGTGTTGATAAGACGGGGTTCGCAGATCGGCATCCCAGCCTCATCGACATAGGGAGCACCTTTTCGGTCGACCCAAACCTCCAGGTTGAAACTCTGCACATATTCCACCAGCTTCTTGTAAGCCAGTCTGTCCTCGACACCTAGGCTCGAGAACCTCACCCGGTAATGACCGGTTGAAAGCATAAAATGGTCGGGCTGCCACCTCAAGGGTATCCTCGACATAAGCTTCTCCTCCTCGACCGCATTACGCTTGTAATAATAAAGAGAGTGCAGGGAAAAACGGGTGATTGGCTTCACCGTTTACCATCGCCCTTTAAAGTGTCGGGCGGAATCCACGTACGTCTTGAATAACCTCACCAGCTACTTAAAGGACACACAGCTGTGACGCCCTCTGTCGCTCCCACCAAATGACACCTGGTCAAATGGGGTACAGACGCGAACGGTCGGCGAAAGGGGAGAGAACACACAAGGGTGAACTCAAGAAGACAAGAGTCGCCAGCTAGGCATTTTTATCCCGAAGGAAAGGTAATGCTGCATAAACCTAGAAAGATATGGATAAGACGGTCGCGAACCAGAGAGACTGAGAAAGGGGGTTGGTTACAACCTGGGAAGGTATTAGCACCCAGATTGTCCGTCGTACTCGACGGGATCCACGCTTAAAAGATTTGTGTTTTAAAGGGGTAGTGTCAGTGCAATCTGTGTATCAAAGCCGGAAAAGAATGCAAGTGTCAGTGTGGAAGAAGTCTGAAGTGAAATATGTGAAGTGTCAGTGTAAGAAATGGATGAAGCTCAAGACTATGAGGCTTTAAGAATAATGCTGGAAGGAGGGGGAATATATAGAGACTTTTGTACGATAACAGTTAAGTTATGCCTACGTATCCTCTCGTGCAATGAGGAAGTCAGAACACCGTAGTTCGACCCAAAGGGACTGAAAGATAAATTGACTTGTGAACTGCTTGCTTGTCCATGCTCAAGTGTATGACCTGTCTGGCTCAGGTGCAAACTGTCTTGCATTAGACGGAAGAAACAAGTTCTCGTTTATGAGTGAATGAGATGAGAAAAGAATCCCGGAGGAGACGATTATTGTTTGTTTTTGAGTTTTCAGTCTTTTATTGCTTTTGAATGTTTGTCATAAGTTAATGAGCTTAAGCCTAAACCAAGGGTTAGTAAACTCATCACATCCTCCCTCTGATTAGGGGTAATGAGAATACCTTAAGTATGAAGTAAACACCTCACACTTAATCACCATGATGTAGGATTAAGATCATTAACCTACTTGTGATTATTTAGATGTTTTTGTTGTTTTTGTTTAGTGTTAAGTAATGAGTTTAAGCCATAATCAAGGATCTAATGGACTCATTACACCATCCTAATAGAAGGATAATAGATGAGAACATTTAAGCTGAGGAAGGCTCCTCAACTTAATCCATGATTAGGGATTAACCTCATGACAAAACAAAGCCTTTATTAGAGTGGATTTTAGTTAATGGTATTATTAAGAAGTGAGTTTTA
Source organism: Lathyrus aphaca (assembly GCA_963966055.1). Taxonomy (NCBI): domain Eukaryota; kingdom Viridiplantae; phylum Streptophyta; class Magnoliopsida; order Fabales; family Fabaceae; genus Lathyrus; species Lathyrus aphaca. The sequence goes on along the minus strand of OZ014519.1, from coordinate 709,269,032 downwards.
TGATTTGTAAGACAACTTGAGGGGGACTTGTCCATTAACTCTAGGGTTAGTCCTTCTTAACCAATTAAGGAAGAATTAGAACCCTAATGCAAGGCCCAAGTTACAAGCTTGATGTCTTAGTGATTATTAGATGGATTGATTAAAGGATTTAAACACATTAAGGGTTCAACACTTAGGATTAAAGTTATACACTCCATCCTAATAGAAGGATACAAGCATAAGCTTAATCGCAAAGCCTTAAAACCTTTAGGGTTTAGTCCTTGATTATGAGATGAGAGAAGAAGACTCAAAGATGACACAAAGGCAAAACTAAATGGGGGACTAATCAAACACTAATTGTTATCATGCTTGGGTATCCTAGGGTTTGTGAGGCTTAAGAGGGAAAGAAATCTTCAAAGAGCCACCAAGGGGGAACAAGATGGAAGGAGGAGGAAGCAGAGAGAAGCAAAACAACTTGCTTCACTTAAGAAGACAAGTTGCTTGAGGAAAGAAAGAGATAAAGAGCATGAATGAGCAAGCTCACTCTAATACAAAGATAAAATGCAGCAATGATGCATAAGAGAGATGAGGAGAGATTGTGAGAAGTGAAGGCAAATTCACTTCTCAAAACAACTTACCACCTGAAAAGTTAGCAAAAGAAATGAAATGCAATGCAAATGAGATGAAATGTCATGATGCAAACCAAAGTCAGAAGCATAAACATGACTTCAATGATGCTAAGAGATGATGCAAACACATGTCAAGAGTTGTGGATGATCATACAAGGATGAGGATGCAAAGGAAACATGCTTTGAACCATGGAAGTTCATGAAAGTTTATGAAATGGAATGGACATATAATATGGAAAATGAGAGATGCAATGATAAAACATGATTCTAATATGTCCTAAGATGTGTTATGAATCATGTTGATGCACAAAATGTCATGGTAAGTCATTGAATGCAAGTAAATGAGAGATGGATGCAAAGGAAGGCACAAATTAGGGTTTACATACAACATGCAATGCAAAATTCAAAACCAGAAGCAAATGACATGATAAAAAATTGAAAATGGGATCAAAGGAACCCTAACCCTACACAAGTTCACTGCCCAAAGGAGGGGACCTAACTCTTAACCTAGTGCAAGTTATGAATTTTCTAAGTTTGCTAGGGTTTTAAGGCACCTCACAATGAAAAATGCAAAACAAATTAAAAATGAAAGATGAATTCAAACCAATTTTATCCTATAAACTACATGCTATGAAGGATGCAATGCAAGAAGAACCATCATCAAACTCTCAATGGTTAGGCAGGATGGATTTTTCCAAGTTTGAACAAAAATGTTGCCTTTAAATGAATTTAATTCAAATGAAAAAGGTCAAAATGCACCAAGAACCAAAAAGAAATTTGTTTTGAGGGTTTGATAATTCTTCTAAATGTTTTAAAATGCAATGTGAATTTTTTGGTGATTTTTAAATACCTAAATGCATTTTTAATTAATTAATTTTCATTAACTAATTAAAAATAAACATTTAAATGATTTAAAAATAATTTTTAATGCAAAAAATAAAAATAAAAATATTTTTGGGTTCTGAAAATTAATAAAAGGTTTGACAAAAAATTTCAGAATTTTTTTAACTATTTTTGCTATTTTTAATAAATATAAGAAATAAAATATAAAGAAAATAAAATAAAAATGAGAAGTATGCAATATGAGTGGCTCAGATGGAAAGTTGAGAGATCTAAAGGTCCTGCGTGCAAGTCAAGCTGACCCAAGGTAATCAGAATCCAAGGCTGGGTTTTAAAGTTGCTAAACGCGCGCAATCTGATGGCTGAGGTTTAAAGTTGACTTAATTAATTATGTTTTACTTAATTAATCAGGATTAGGGCTTAATGAGCCATCTAGATCGTTCACATGCACGCGGGAAACAGGATCCTAGGGTTAGAATTCAAAGTTACTTAATTAAACAGGTTTAGCCCTAATTAACTTCAGGCGATCGGAGATGAGCTCCGGTCGTCTTCTCCGGCAGGGCAAAAACCCTAGCTTCTTCTACAGGCCACCCCAACCTAAATTAACTACCCAGAAACGTTCCCCTCCCCAAACTAAACCTAAATCCATCATCAAACACCATTTATCAAGCATGAACAAAGAGAATCGAAGCCAAACACTTTCACGGGCAAAATTTCAGAGAGGCACAAAATGCTTATTTTCACACCATTTTTGAATCTAAAAACATCAGAGTGATCCTCATGATGTGTATTTTCATTTTGTAACAAAAGAAGCAAGCTCTGAAAAGTTTGAAATTCGAAGCTACCTGAGGTGAAGAACTATGAATATGAGCTTTCCAGGCCTTTCCCTTATGCAAAGTGTCTCCCCTGAACCTACTGAGATCAATGGAGTGCTCAAAATCCCTTGTTGGTGGCTGATTTGTGAATTTGAGTTCTGGTGTGGCAGATTTCACAGTTGTGCTATAGGGGGTTTCAGGCTGTTTTAATGGTGGGCTTTTGTTCTATGGAGGATGTGTGGTTCACTGGTGAAGAAAGAATTGAGGTTTGATGACTGTGTAAGGAATTTCGAAGAGAAAGAGTTTTTGACAGTTTTTGTGGATGCTGGAATGTGGGAGCTTTCTGGCTTGTGTGTGGTGTGTTTTGGGATGCTTGATGTCCACATATTTGACTCTGATTGGGCAGAGAGTTGGTGGTGGCACAGTGGGATTGGCATGGGCAAAATGCAAAAAGTCAAGATCTTGTGTACTATGAGTATGGCTCGGGTCAGAGGAGATCTTAGGGCTTGTCCTGCCTCAGCTTGAGTCAAGGAAGGCCTTTGGATCTGACTTTGTGAGCTGGCTAGCCTTGATCAAGGGTTTCCAAGGTTCTTGCATATTTCCCTCTTTGGATTTTCTCATGAACCAAGGCAAAGAAACTTGTGATATTTTGGGAAAAATGTAGCAATATGAGCCATATGAAGTTGCTAGAATGATTTGAGATCAATTAGTGTTCAATTCAAGCATGAGAAGTTCTTTTTGCAAAGATTCAATTTTTGAAGTTTCATGAGAAAAGTGCCTTATGCAACTTGTAATCCAAGTCATGCAAGTGAGAAATTCTTGGCACAAATCTTACTCTTAGGTATTGCATTGTGTTTGTATGATGATTAGAAGCCACTTTGAAGTCACAAATTGGTTTGGCAAGGGTTTTTTGCAAGTTTCCCTCTTTGTGCAAAAGTGAAATTTCAATGATTTTATCCAACTTTGCAAGGCCATAACTTTTGATCCAAAATGAATTAGAATGAGTTCTTTTACTTTTTGAAAATGGGAGGATCCATTCTACAACTTTCATGACCAAAGTTTTCTCATTTGAAGCATTTTTGAATCAAAAAGAGAAGGTTGAAAAACTTTCCCAAAATAGCAAGTTTTCATTACAAGTCACTTTCCCAAAAAGGCAACTTTGCAAATGGCTTGAAATTCTTCAATTTTGTGAACTTCTAACATCTTCTATGAGAAAATAAAGATCATACACATTCAAAATGATGGAGAACACCCTTTGTTTGGGTCATTGGGGGCCTCAGATGCCCTGATTTTGCACTGACTTGCTCAAGAAGTCATCCCTTGATCAGATGCCTTCCCCCATTGAATTTCTTCATGAAAATTGATATGCATGATCCTTATGACATATAGAGACCAATAGAAACAAGAATGGCCAAGAAAATTGGAGTTATGGCCTCTGAAACCAAAACCCTAATTCTAGGTCATCTGTGCAGTTAAACCTGGCTCTACTTCCATGCCTTTCTCAGTTCTTGTGATTCTTTGGTTTCCTTGACCTTGTGAGGATATAGTATGATGCTTGAACACACATGGACCCCTTTGAAGTGATTGATGACCTTTGGAGTGGCTTAAATGGCTCAGATCACAAACCCTAGATGCAGATGACTTTGAATCAATGCAGTGAAGCAAAAATGCAATATGAGATGCTATGATTGGACTCATGCACATGAAAAGATCACAAGCCATGGTATGAATGGGTGAGGGAAAATTTGGGGTGTTTACAGCTGCCCCTATTCAAACATGAGTTAGCTGTGTAGAATGTAAGCAACGGCTTAACAGGCAAACAAGATAACTTGTGGTTGAATACCAAAGACAATCCAAAATTTGCACTCACAGAATGAAGAAGAAAAGGGATATAGATTGTAAAAGAAAATAAAGTATAATTATAAGGTGCGGGTGACGGAGGACGACCGTCGAACAGAGGACGACTGCTGGGGATGTGGCAATGACGGGGACGACCGACATGCTGGGGATATAAGAGATTGTGATGGGGACGGCCATCAGGTAAAGCTATAAGACTCTCTGGGGATTATAGGTATAGTGAATGATGAGGACGACCATCCAGTTCAAGGCATAAATGAAATAAATGATGAGGTACGGTCATCAGAGGTGAAGGACGATCACCTGGCAGGGTACAGCTGCTCTGTTGGGGATAAGATGAGGGACGGTCATCTAAGGTGAAGGACAATCACCTGGCAAGGTACGGTTGCCAAAAGCATCACGACATAGGACGAATGTCGGATAAAAAGGTCGACGATGGGGACGGCCATCAGATAAGCATGATGAAGGACGATCATCAAGAGGTGAAGGACGATCACCTAGCAGGGTACGGCTGCTCTCAAGGTTTATCATGACATAGGACGAATGCCAGATAACAGAATCAACGATGGGGACGGCCATCAGATAGAATGATGAAGGACGATCATCAAGAGGTGAAGGACGATCACCTAGCAGGGGACGGCTGCCGAAAATATCACGACATAGGACGAATGTCGGATAGGAAGGGGTTCTAACGAATAGAGACTCCACTGGGGGTGATGAAGGACGATCATCAAAAGGGTGAAGGACGATCACCTGGCAGGGTACGGCTGCCGAAATGTATCATGACATAGGACGAATGTCAGATAGAAAGAAATAGATCAACAAGATTTGTTGGGGATTCTTCTGGGGAAGGGTAGACACAGACGAGTGTCTAAATCCAAGAGATGAAGGTATAAGTGTTTGACATGGTGTATAGATTAAAGATGCGGACGAGCATCCTTAAGACTATGATACGGACGAGTATCAGGTAGAAACAAACGCTTGACGCATGTTCAGAGATGATGATATGGACGAGTACCAACTGGTTAACAAAGAACACGGACGAGTGTCGAATCTGAGGGGACTTAAGTGGCGTATACAAGATACGGACGAGTATCTGTATGAGTAAACAACGAGTAACAAGTACGAGTGAGACACAGACGAGTGTTTAACTTGTTGGGGAGATGTGCGACACGGACGTACGTCGGAAAAAGTGTATTATAAACAAGTATACGGTTCCCAAAGTGTTTGGGCAACTATGCTGGGGAAGGTGACACGGACGAGTGTCAAGGAATTGTGTATATATATGTATCTGTATAGTGAGTGCAAAGGGGACGCTTTGGCTTTCTGCTGGGGATATGACACAGACGAGTGTCAAGAAGTATCTGTTTGCCCGGGCAATTTTACTGGGGAATGATGACACGGACGAGTGCCAAAAGGAGCATGTATTTGTATCTTTAAGGGAAATGCTTTGGCTCTCTGGTGGGGAAATGGGAAATATTCTGTATATTGTTGATGGATTGTCAGTATTTACAAGTGTTTGATTCAAAACATGGCTTATGATTATGCAATATGTTTGATTTTTGCCGTAATGCTCCGTATTAGACGGAATGCTACGCTCTGTGGGGGAAATATGATGCGAATGCTATGATTATACAAAGATACCGATCCGGGATTCGGATCCTGTTGTTGTGAAGATCTTTGGCTGATCAGCTTGAAGTGGATATCCCAGCTGGGGATGAGATCTTTGGTATATCTGACATATATGACTCTGCATGGGGAAATAGATCACTGATAGACCTATCTCAGTAATGAGGGACCCAGCTGGGGTTTGTAGGAGCTTTCTTTACTCTGTCGTGAGATCTTCATGCGTTGCTCTTCTGGATAGAGGCTGAAACTCTGTGGGGAGACGATTCCTTGTCTAGCACTTGGCTGGGGAAAAAGAAAGATCACTGAAATATCTTCCTAGAAATTTTCTGTGGGGATCCTGCTGAGGATGATACTCGACAACTCAGCTGGGGATATGAACAATCCTGGTGCTATTTGGAAGATGTGTGGTGATTTGCTAGCTTGCTAGGGATAAGCTTTCATGCCCCATGTTGTGCTTTGGATACTTGCAATCCTATAAAGGCAAAGAAACGTACAAATATCCCGAGGCATTCCTTACTGGATTCCATCATAGGAGTTTAGACACCCCCAGGAGTAAGTATATTTCCTGCAAGCATGTGGTTTAGGAAAACGCCTCTGTATTTATGCAATCAATATCTTAAAGGCATCGAACATTTTTGCAAATGAAAATAAAATGTACGAGACGAAATATGACTAAAAATCTGATTTTATTAATTCGAGTGCCCTGAATTGGCAAGATACAGTCATAGAAACAGATCCCCTAAAATGAGGAAATCGTTACAAATTGAGAAACAAAAAGGTGCTGGCAATGCTGATGACGCTTCAAGGAGCTTCCCTTTTGATATGACTCGTATGACATTGACGTTCTTCTCATCTTGCTTTCTGAAGAAGGCTGATTCTGACCGATGCTCGAACCTTTCGAAGCTTACCATGTTTGTAAGTGCTACAGATGAATTCAGAATGTAGTTGTTCGCTTATTCCCTTATTTTGCGTGGATTGCCCTTTCGGGTTTTCGGTCCACCGGGATACCCATTTTTGCCTGAGTTGTCCAATACAGCTTTTCAACTCAGCGGGTGTACATTTTTATTCATTTCCCCTTATTTTTGCCCGAGTCTTTTATTCTGTTTTTGACTCGCCGGGATGCCCTATTTTTGCCTGGACTTACATTCTGTTTTTATGTCCAGCGGGTCATTTTTATGCGAAGTATTTTTTTAACTGCATCTGAATTCACAGGGGACAGGAAGTCTTCGCCATCCATAGTACTGAGCATCAGTGCTCCACCGGAGAAAACTTTCTTTACTATGAATGGCCCTTCATAGTTCGGAGTCCACTTGCCCATGTGGTCTGTATGAGGAGGGAGGAGTCTTTTCAGCACAAGATCTCCTACTTGGTACTCTCGGAGCCTGACTTTCTGATCGAAGGCTTTCTTCATTCTTTTCTGATACAGCTGCCCATGACAGATTGCAGCCAATCTCTTCTCTTCAATCAGATTCAGTTGTTCGTATCGGGACCGGACCCATTCTGCTTCGTTCAACTTAACATCCATTAGTACCTGCAGGGAGGGTAATTCAACTTCAACAGGTAGGACTGCCTCCATACCATACACAAGCTGATACGGTGTTGCCCCAGTGGATGTTCTGATTGACGTACGGTACCCATGCAAGGCAAATGGTAGCATTTCGTGCCAATCTTTATAGGTAACCACCATCTTCTGTACAATTTTCTTGATATTCTTATTAGCCGCTTCTACAGCACCATTCATCTTTGGCCTGTAAGGAGAAGAATTGTGGTGTTGGATCTTGAATTCCCGGCATAGTTCTGCCATCATTTTATTGTTTAAGTTGGAACCATTATCAGTAATGATTCGCTCGGGAACTCCATACCGACAGATGATGTCTCTCTTCAGAAATCGGGCTACCACTTGTCTTGTAACATTTGCATATGAAGCTGCTTCAAGCCACTTGGTAAAATAATCAATGGCAACCAGGATGAATTTGTGGCCATTTGAAGCAGTCGGTTCAATTTTGCCAATCATATCAATGCCCCACATGGCAAAGGGCCAGGGTGAAGACATCACATTCAGAGGATTGGGAGGCACATGCACTTTATCCGCATAAATCTGGCATTTATGGCATTTCCTGGCATAGGCACAACAGTCCGCATCCATTGTGATCCAGTAATAGCCAGATCTCAGCAACTTTTTAGCCATGGCATGCCCTCCTGCATGGGTACCAAAGGATCCTTCGTGCACTTCGTGCATTAACAAGTCTGCTTATGTTCTATCAACGCATCTGAGGAGTACCATATCAAAGTTTCTCTTGTACAAGGAACCATCAGCATTCAGGAAGAAACTACCAGCTAGCCTTCTTAATGTCTTCTTGTCATTGGAAGATGCCCCAGGTGGGTATGTTTGATCCTCCAGGAAGCATTGGATATCATGGAACCAAGGCTTATCATCTTTGACAACATCTGCTGCAAATACATATGCTGGTCTGTCAAGTCTGGACACTGAAATCCGAGGCACAAAGTTGGCAGCTTGAACTTTGATCATGGATGAAATGGTAGCCAGAGCATCTGCAAACTGATTTTCATCTCGGGGGATATACTCAAGCTTGACTGTTGTGAAGAAAGTCAACAACCTCCTTGTATAGTCCCGATAAGGTATCAGATGATCTTGGTGTGTGTACCATTTGCCGTTGGTTTGATTAACTACCAGAGCTGAATCTCCGAACACAGTCAAAGTCTTGATCCTGAGGTCAATGGCTTCCTCAAGACCCATAATGCAAGCTTCGTATTTAGCTTCGTTGTTAGTGCAGTTGAAGGTGAGTTTTGCCGAGAAAGGCATGTGAACTCCCTTAGGTGTAATGAGTACTGCACCAACACCACGACCGTTCATATTAACAGCCCCATCAAACATCATAGTCCATTCTTCTTCTGGGTCGGGCCCTTCAGTGTGAACAGGCTCTTCATGATCTTTTGCTTTTATGAACATGATGTCTTCATCTGGGAAGTCAAACCTCATAGGCTGGTAATCATCAATGGGTTGCTCAGCGAGATAATCAGACAATACACTGCCTTTGATGGTTTTTGGGATGTGTATTGAATGTCATATTCTGTGAGGATCATTTGCCATCTTGCAACCCGTCCGGTAAGTGCTGGCTTCTCAAAAATGTACTTGACTGGGTCCATCTTCGAGATCAATAAGGTAGTGTGAGTCAACATATACTGCCTCAGTCGGCGAGCAGCCCACGCTAAAGCACATCAAGTTTTCTCGAGCAGTGAATAACGCTGTTCACAGTCGGTAAACTTTTTGCTTAGGTAGTATATTGCATACTCTTTTCGACCAGACTCGTCATGCTGGCCCAGCACGCACCCCATTGATTCTTCTAATACTGTCAAGTACATTATTAGAGGTCTTCCTTCAACTGGAGGCATAAGGATTGGAGGCTCTTGTAAATATTTCTTGATTTTGTCAAAAGCCCTCTGGCAGTCTTCATTCCACCTGACCGTTTGTTCTTTTCTTAACAGCTTGAATAAGGGTTCACAAGTTGCTGTGAGGTGAGATATGAACCTTGAAATGTAGTTCAATCTACCTAGAAACCCCCGAACTTCTTTTTCTGACTTCGGTGCAGGCATTTCTTGAATGGCTTTAACTTTATCAGGGTCAACTTCAATCCCTTTCTCACTTACAATAAATCCCAGCAGCTTACCGGATCGCACCCCGAATGTGCATTTGTTGGGGTTTAACTTCAATTGGTACTTCCTCATACGCTTGAATAGCTTCAACAGATTTACCAGATGGTCTTCTTCTGTGAGGGACTTGGCAATCATGTCATCCGCATAACATTCAATTTCTTTGTGGATCATGTCATGGAATAATGTTTCCATAGCCCGTTGATAAGTGGCACCAGCATTCTTCAGTCCGAATGGCATCACCTTATAACAGAATGTGCCCCAGGGTGTGATGAAAGTTGTCTTCTCCATGTCTTCAGGTGACATCTTGATCTGATTATATCCTGAAAATCCGTCCATGAAGGAAAACACCGAGAACTGAGCTGTATTATCTACCAATACATCAATGTGAGGTAGGGGGAAGTCATCTTTCGGGCTGGCTCTGTTCAGGTTCCGGTAATCCACACACATCCTTACCTTGCCGTCTTTCTTAGGTACAGGTATAATATTAGCAACCCACGGCGGATAGCTGGTCGCAACAAGGAACCCGGCGTCCCACTGTTTTTTGTACCTCTTCTTTAATCTTCATTGCCATATCTGGCCGGGTACGGCGCATTTTCTGTTTTACTGGTGGGCAATCTTCTTTCAAAGGCAGCTTGTGCATGACAATATTGGTGTCCAACCCTGGCATATCCTGATAAGACCAAGCAAAAACATCTACGTACTCTCGAAGCATATCAATCAGTTGCTCTTTCACTGAATCTTGCAGGCAGGCCCCGATCTTAACTTCTTTCACGTCCTCTTCCTTACCAAGATTAACCGTTTCGACCTCCTCCTGATGAGGAGTGATAACCTTCTCCTCTTGCCTTAACAACCTGGATAGCTCTTCAGGTAGCTCATAATCTTCTTCAACCCCTTCATCAGCTTGATTGATTGGATTGTCGAAGTCATACGAAGTCATAGCAGTGTTATTGTCGGTGCAGTCTGGAGGGCACTTTCTGCAAGGGTTTAGATTGGTTTATTTTAGTGATTGATTTTATCTTATTTAGAAAAAAGTGAAATGAAGTTATCATTTTGAAAACATTGCCATTTTATTTTTTGTACAAAAAGAAAAATGAAAAGACAGTGAGCGAAAGAGAGACTCGTTCGCAAAAGATGTCCGATATTCATTGATTAATCCGTTTGCACAAAATTACAAGATGGCCCGATTACAAAATGAGTCTTGACATCTTGGGCAAGATGCAAGACTTGATGCATGCTTTAAAATAAAGGAAATAATAATTACTCTGCAGGAGTAACCCTTATAATTTCCTGGGAAGACCAGTTAAGGACTTGGCTCCTCGGGATCCTTGGACGTATCCAGCTCTCCAGATTGCGGTCGCTTTCCTCCTCGTCTTCCAAGTTGTTTACAGCATCCGGGGTGAGCATTCCCCCGCTGACAAAATTGGGCTCTTTGGCAGCCTCTGATTGATCTTGTTGAGTTGGTCTGTAACCCAACCCAAATCTGTCTTCTTTCTTTTCCACGGGCAACAGCTTGCCCCAGCCTTGGGCAGTACCTTCTTCAACAACCTTTCGGGCTTGCTGATAAGACGTTATGGAGGTTCCTAGTACAGCAGATGCTTCATTAATGTTTAGGGCCTCAAACCCTTGGCTCATAGTTTCATGGATCTCTCCATCCATTTCTATGTACTTATACGTAGCCAGATGGCTAACAAAGATGTCTTCCTCCCCACAGATGGTGATGATCTGGCCTTCCCACTCGAATTTCAGCTTCTGGTGGAGGGTAGACGTAACAGCGCCAGCGGCATGGATCCAGGGTCTTCCCAACAAACAGCTGTAGGCCGGCTGAATGTCCATCACATAGAAGGTAGTTTTGAAGGTCTGCGGGCCAATCATCACAGGCAGATCAATCTCTCCGAGCACTGATCTTTTAGAGCCATCAAATGCTCTCACCACCAAATTACTCGGACGCAGTGCCAAACCATCATACTCCAGCTTCACTAAGGCTTTCTTTGGTAGAACATTGAGTGACGACCCAGTGTCCACCAGTACATGGGATAGAACAGCACCCTTGCATTCCAAGGTGATATGTAAAGCCTTGTTGTGGTTACGTCCCTCCGTTGTTAAGTCAGTATTGGTAAAGCCCAGTCCATGACTGGTGTTGACATTTGCCACAACGGTTTCTAGCTGATTAACGGTAATCTCCTCTAGCACGTATGTTGCGTGCAGGACCTTCAACAACGCGTTCCTCTGAGCTTCAGAACACATCAACAGTGATAATATGGAGATTTTTTAGGGAGTTTGGTGAAGCTGATCCACCACTTTGTAATCACTTCTTTTGATGATTCTCATAAACTCGTCTACATCTTGCTCAAAAGATGTCTTCTGAGTTTCTCTGACAATTGGCTCTTCAGGTACCACACTCTTTCCTTTTGCTTTGGCAGCAGCTTCTGCTTCAGCATTAGGTCTTTGTACTTGTGAGGCAAAAAGGCGTCCGCTTCTGGTGAAGCCTCCGCCTCCCCCAACATTATCAATTTGTGGAGAAGAGGTTGAAGAATCCAAAGTGATTTTCTCCCCGTTGCAGTAGAGATCAGAGCCATAATGCCAAGGTATGGCATTGCTGCTTTCATAGGGAACTGGTCCAGGCACCGTGATGGTAACTGGACTGACTGCTGCAGAGGAGGGTACTGTAATGGTGTGCGGATCGTAGTAAATTGTGACTGGTGATCTGGCAGGAGATGCCACTGCTTGTTGCTGAAAGTTGTTGTTTGGAGGGACATCTGATGGATCATAGTAAATGGTGACTGTTGAGATATTTTCGTTAATTTCTGTTGGCGTTGTAGAAGATTCTGTTGATAAAAAGGATGTTAATGTTGTAGAATAAATGGTTGTTGAAATTTGACTTGTTGAAGTGATGGACGGAGCCATTGCTGATGATATTGATGAATCGGTAGGAATGATTGTTGCTGCTGTTGTAGAAGAATCAGGAATTGTTGTCAAAGGAATTGCTGGATTTGTAGGCGCCGTTGTTGAGATCTGAAGGATACCATCCTTGATAAGACCATCTATGCCGCTTCTCAAGTTATCACACCCGTTGACTGCAATGTTGCAATACCCACAACCGAGCTCACACCCGGGAAACACCTGGCACTCTAGAAGCCGAGCTTTAATTTCGACCAGAGGTGTTTGAATTTGTGCAACACTGGTGATCAAAGTAGATGGCTTGTCTTCCTCAATGGCATTAATCCCCGGCCCACCATGATTAGGCATAGGATTTCTGTTGACATTTGGAGGCGGTGCGAAGTTGAGGGCTTTAGAATCCACCAGATCTTGAACTTTCATTTGCAATGCCCTGCACTTCTCCGTATTGTGGCCTGGTGCGTTGGAATGGAAAGCACACCTGGCGTTGACATCATAATTCTTCGGGAGATTAGAGGGATCTGGGGGTGCCAATGTCCTTAGCTCAACCAAGTTAAGCTTCAGGAGTTGTGGCAATAAGGCAGCATAAGGCATATGGATAGGGTCAATCACCCTGTTTGCCTGTGATGGTCTTTGTTGGAAGGGTCTTTGTTGTTGATTGCTGTTATTGTTGTTGTAGGTTCTCTGTGGCGGATACTGAACTTGTTGTTGATAATGTGGTTGTTGTGGTTGTTGATATGTTGATTGTTGAGGGATCGGAGCCGGAATAGTGACAGCTGCTACTGATCTGTGGACATACTGAGGTCTGCCCCTGGTGGCATGAATGGCATTGGTCTCACCGGTCCTTCGAGGTCCCACAAAAGGCTTCCTGGTATTACTGGACGAACTTGCACCATTATCAGAAATTTTGCCCATTTTTAGCAGACTTTCAATTCTTTCTCCGGCTATGACTACGTCAACAAAACTGGTGGAAGAAAAGGCAGCCAATCTATCAATGTATGTTCCTTGCAGGGTATTCATGAACATGTCGGCCATTTCTCTTTCCGACATGGGTGGCTGGACAGCAGCAGCAAGCTGTCTCCACCTTTGGGCATATTCCCTGAAGCTTTCTCTGGAGGATTGAGACATTCCCATTAGGAGGGTCCTGTTAGGAGCCATGTCCAGATTGTATTGGTATTGCCTGATGAAGGCTTCAGCTAGGTCCTTCCAGCATCTGATAGTAGCTCTAGTCAAGTGTGAATACCACTCTCTTGAAGCCCCAGTCAAACTGTCTTCAAAATAGAACATCCACAGCTTTTCATCCATGGTATATGCTTTAAGTCTTCCCAGGAAAGACTGCAGGTGAGTTCGTGGACAAGAGGTTCCATTGTATTTCTCGAAGCACGGAGGTTTGAACTTGTGGGGAATTCTTACCCCATCCACTAACCCCATATCCATTACATCGAAGCCCAAGGAGTTTTGAGACTCCAAAGATCTCAACTTCTCAGCAATTTCATCAAACCTCCTATCATAGACTTCATCCCCAGCTCCCATGACAGTGAATTGCTCCTCTTGGGGGTCTTCTTGTAAGATCCTCCCCCCAGTAGTATTTCCTTGCACATTACCCGGGATATTGACTTCCGGATCTAGATGAGGTCCAAATACAGGTGGATTAACATGAGGCTGACCTCTCTCATTGTTACTTGTTCCTCCAGTCCCAGGATGAGGTTCCTCAGGGGTTTGTCTTTCTACCAATGCTCTTAGCCTTTCCTGACTCTGGGCCAAGCCAGTCATCACAGTCATGAATTGGGCCATTTGGTTTCTCATCTCCACCCTTTCATTAGCCATCTGGGTTCTGACCTCAGTCAGGTCTTACTGCACTTGCTCCATTAGAATACCCGGAAGGTTGTTGCGAGTGGGATACCGGTGTGCACGGTTGACAGGGAACACTATTTGCGAGCAATATTTCCTGAACCACAACAGAGTTAGAAACAAACAAAATAATAACAAAACCTACAAAACAAAACAAAAGTTAGTATGCAATGCAGTATGCTTATTTGTTTTCCAAGGTATCTGGCTTGGTTCTTGGTTTTGACCTTTCCAGACCTCGAGGAAGATGCTTTGATGTTGTTGAGAAAAGACAACCCAAATGGAAACAAACTAACAAATACATTACAAATGGTGAATCATACATAGTTTGTTTTTACAACATATGCCCCTGAAGGGTCAAAATACAACACAAAAGAAAAGTACATCAAATGAAAACAACAACAATCAAAAATCAGACATCTAGTCCAAACTCATCCTCCTTAACCTCCTTTAGAAGTGCCACAGTCACTGGACCGGCTGGATGCTCTGTAATAGTCCTGATGAGGAGGTTTCTGGTGGCAATGGCAGTGGTCAGCTTTTTGTGCCTGTCTTGGTCCTTTGACCTCTTCAAACCAGCCCTAAGCTTTAACTCTGAAATCTCCTTCTGGGCTGCCAGCAAAGCTTCTTGTTGCTTCCTTTCATTGGCCTCTAACTGTTCAATCCTGGCTTGAGTTCTCCCATCTTCTTGTGTCCGGGATTCAGTGATCCTGACCCACCTTGCCTGACTTTCTTGCAGATAGAGTTCAGTTCTAGCCTTCTGAAGCTTGGCCTCCTTACAGGCATTCTTCAATATTTGCTCCCCAACTCTTGATTTCTTGATGTAGTCCTCTGCTTTCTCAATATTGGCCAGATGCTCCACCCTAAGCTTCTCCAACCTCTCAATGTCTAGACGACCATCACTCCTCTCCCAGAGGGTCTTCTTCAGAGCTTGAGACAGATTCTCATTCCTCTCCTTCAGCTTCTCAAACTCTTCCAGGCTGACAGTGGCTGTTGGCTGTACTGTTGAAGGTCCAGGTATATCCTCAATGGTGAAGGGCATCCCAGAAATCTGAGCTCTAGCATGAGACCAGTCATAGTACTGAGCTGAAGCAACATTATTGCACCTGCCCAGAATAGCCATCCCTTTTGTCTGGATGTTGTCCCAAACCCAGGATGCTTGTCTGAGAGCAGCTAAGTTAGGCTTTATTTCACAATACAATGTCTCAGCTAAATCTTGCACTCTAGGAGGGTGAACCAAAGCATAGCCCAGTTGTCTCTTAAACAGCAAAGGATTGTAGTTGATGCAACCCTTTACTCCTATCAGAGGTACATTTGGGTATTGCCCACAGCTAGTGATGATGTCTTTGCCTTTGGTGCTCTGGGTGCACCATCTGATGTCATCTGAAGTCAGAGCAATGAGCCTCTTAGCCCAATTCTTCTGTTGGTGGGGATTCAGGAAAGCATCTGTCTTAGGTAGGTGTTTGAGCAGCCAGGTGTGAAACAGAGGAGCACATCATCTCACCAACTTTCCTCTTTGTTTCTCATTCCTCTGATGAATGGAGTAATAGAAATCTCCCAGCAATGTGGGTACTGGGTTCCTCAGAAGGAAAAGATGAATGGCATTCTTGCTGATAAATTTGGGCTCATCTGCAAAAAGTATGACCCCATATATGCTGAGGGCTAATAGTGCACAGACTGCCCTCCATTCTCCCAAGGAGGCCTTCAGGATGGCCTGAGAAATCAAGAAGTCTAAGTGTAAACCAGGGATCCCAGCCTTTGTTGTCATGTTCTGCTCGATCAAAGTAGGTTCCAGGTACAGTGCCTTTGCTACTTCTCCATTGCTGGGAGAAGTCATTTCTGGGTTAAAGGGGACTCCACCCCTGACAGGTACTCCAATTAATGATGAAAACTCCTCCAGCAGAGGTCCTAGCTGAAAGTCTGGGAAAGTGAAGCATCTCAAAGGAGGGTCATAAAACTGTAGGCAGGTGTGGATCATGCTCCTCTGAGAAGGGTCTAGGTCCATAACCATATCAAGGATACCCCCATAATGCTCTCTGAATAAAGGGATGTGGTCAGGGGTGATAAGTGACTGGACCTGCCTGATACCAGTCAACACAGGCTCAAAGAAATGGTATGAAATGTTGCTCTTCCTGGGTGTAGCCATGAATGCTGATGAAGAGCTGAAGACAAGTGCTGATGAGGATCAAGACTGATACTGGAGATGAGCCACTGATAGGCTAGTGCTGGTGATGAAGGCAGCTGAAGCAGACAACTGATGAAGATAGCTGAAGCAGATAACTGATGAAACGGAGGTCTATGCAGATGAAGGGGTCAAAACCAAGCCAAATATGATATGGATACCCTGAAAAACAAGTAAACAAATGTTAAATGATGCAATGATGATGTATGCAAATGATATGCAAGGGTTTGTGATCAAGCTGGATCTGAATTATCTGTCCTGATATAAAGTCCATGTATGTTCAAGAAGTCCAGATGGAGGTTCAGAAATCCAGTTGGGTGGGGGACTCAAATAAAGAGTCACATGTCCAGGGTTGAATCACAAGAACTATCCAAAGTGAGGTATTCTTAATCAAATTAGTAACAGGGTATGATGTGGCCAAAGGTACCTGCAAACCTGTAAACAGCCCAACCCCCTCACAGGTAGTGATATAAAACAAGGATCCTCAGACTTGGATCAGTTATGAGAAGTGTAAACACTTCTAACCCGGAGGTACAATGTTTACAATAACCATAAAAGATCCTCCTCTAATTCACCTCAGTTTCTGAAGGTCATAGTAAAGGTCATCCAGACTTAGCAGGCTTCCCAGATAGCCCTAGCACTACAGGAAATCTGTAGCATAGAGTTCTCAAGAAGAAACCCATATCTGAACCGTGTTTCATATTCCCGCACCAGACCGAAATGGAATGGGAAAGAACATGAACCACTCTAGCCTAGGTGTCACTCAGGTCTCAGGTATAGGACCTTAAACTCTCAATGAAACCCCACCCACCAAGACAGCAGAACAGATCCAGCAATGATAATGACAGTATGAAATATGAAAAACTGTAAAGAAAGCAATAAATAAGGTTGTACATAAAGCAATAAATAAAGCAAATAAACACAATTAGCACATAACACCCCAGTAAACACAAATCAAACAAGCGCTAGGAGGAACCCACAAAAAGAACCAGAAGCCCTGGTTACAGTATAAGGGTCCCCAGCAGAGTCGCCAAGCTGTCGCTCCCACCAAATGACACCTGGTCAAACGGGGTATAGACGCGAACGGTCGGCGAAAGGGGAGAGAACACACCAGGGTGAACTCAAGAAGACAAGAGTCGCCAGCTAGGCATTTTTATCCCGAAGGAAAGGTAATGCTGCATAAACCTAGAAAGATATGGATAAGACGGTCGCGAACTAGAGAGACTGAGAAAGGGGGTTGGTTACAACCTGGGAAGGTATTAGCACCCAGATTGTCCGTCGTACTCGACGGGATCCACGCTTAAAAGATTTTTGTTTTAAAGGGGTAGTGTCAGTGCAATCTGTGTATCAAAGCTAGAAAAGAATGCAAGTGTCAGTGTGGAAGAAGTCTGAAGTGAAATATGTGAAGTGTCAGTGTAAGAAATGGATGAAGCTCAAGACTATGAGGCTTTAAGAATAATGCTGGAAGGAGGGCGAATATACAGAGACTTTTGTTCGATAACAGTTAAGTTATGCCTACGTATCCTCTCGTGCAATGAGGAAGTCAGAACACCGTAGTTCGACCCAAAGGGACTGAAAGATAAATTGACTTATGAACTGCTTGCTTGTCCATGCTCAAGTGTATGACCTGTCTGGCTCAGGTGAAAACTGTCTTGCATTAGACGGAAGAAACAAGTTCTCGTTTATGAGTGAATGAGATGAGAAAAGAATCCCGGAGGAGACGATTATTGTTTGTTTTTGAGTTTTCAGTCTTTTATTGCTTTTGAATGTTTGTCATAAGTTAATGAGCTTAAGCCTAAACCAAGGGTTAGTAAACTCATCACATCCTCCCTCTGATTAGGGGTAATGAGAATACCTTAAGTATGAAGTAAACACCTCACACTTAATCACCATGATGTAGGATTAAGATCATTAACCTACTTGTGATTATTTAGATGTTTTTTTTGTTTTTGTTTAGTGTTAAGTAACGATTTTAAGCCATAATCAAGGATCTAATGGACTCATTACACCATCCTAATAGAAGGATAATAGATGAGAACATTTAAGCTGAGGAAGGCTCCTCAACTTAATCCATGATTAGGGATTAACCTCATGACAAAACAAAGCCTTTATTAGAGTGGATTTTAGTTAATGGTATGATTAAGAAGTGAGTTTTATGATTTGTAAGACAACTTGAGGGGAACTTATCCATTAACACTAGGGTTAGTCCTTCTTAACCAATTAAGGAAGAATTAGAACCCTAATGCAAGGCCCAAGTTACAAGCTTGATGTCTTAGTGATTATTAGATGGATTGATTAAAGGATTTAAACACATTAAGGGTTCAACACTTAGGATTAAAGTTATACACTCCATCCTAATAGAAGGATACAAGCATAAGCTTAATCACAAAGCCTTAAAACCTTTAGGGTTTAGTCCTTGATTATGAGATGAGAGAAGAAGACTCAAAGATGACACAAAGGAAAAACTAAATGGGGGACTAATCAAACCCTAATTGTGATCATGCTTGGGTATCCTAGGGTTTGTGAGGCTTAAGAGGGAAAGAAATCTTCAAAGAGCCACCAAGGGGGAACAAGATGGAAGGAGGAGGAAGCAGAGGGAAGCAAAACAACTTGCTTCACTTAAGAAGACAAGTTGCTTGAGGAAAGAAAGAGAGCAAGAGCATGAATGAGAAAGCTCACTCTAATACAAAGATAAAATGCAGCAATGATGCATAAGAGAGATGAGGAGAGATTGTGAGAAGTGAAGGCAAATTCACTTCTCAAAACAACTTACCACCTGAAAAGTTAGCAAAAGAAATGAAATGCAATGCAAATGAGATGAAATGTCATGATGCAAACCAAAGTCAGAAGCATAAACATGACTTCAATGATGCTAAGAGATGATGCAAACACATGTCAAGAGTTGTGGATGATCATACAAGGATGAGGATGCAAATGAAACATGCTTTGAACCATGGAAGTTCATGAAAGTTTATGAAATGGAATGGACATATAATATGGCAAATGAGAGATGCAATGATCAAACATGATTATAATATGTCCTAAGATGTGTTATGAATCATGTTGATGCACAAAATGTCATGGTAAGTCATTGAATGCAAGCAAATGAGAGATGAATGCAAAGGAAGGCACAAATTAGGGTTTACATACAACATGCAATGCAAAATTCAAAACCAGAAGCAAATGACATGATAAAAAATTGAAAATGGGATCAAAGGAACCCTAACCCTACACAAGTTCACTGCCCAAAGGAGGGGACCTAACTCTTAACCTAGTGCAAGTTATGAATTTTCTAAGTTTGCTAGGGTTTTAAGGCACCTCACAATGAAAAATTCAAAACAAATTAAAAATGAAAGATGAATTCAAACCAATTTTATCCTATAAACTACATGCTATGAAGGATGCAATGCAAGAAGAATCATCATCAAACTCTCAATGGTTAGGCAGAATGGATTTTTCCAAGTTTGAACAAAAATGTTGCCTTTAAATGAATTTAATTCAAATGAAAAAGGTCAAAATGCACCAAGAACCAAAAAGAAATTTGTTTTGAGGGTTTGATAATGCTTCTAAATGTTTTAAAATGCAATGTGAATTTTTTGGTGATTTTTAAATACCTAAATGCATTTTTAATTAATTAATTTTCATTAACTAATTAAAAATAATCATTTAAATGATTTAAAAATAATTTTTAATGCAAAATATAAAAATAAAAATATTTTTGGGTTCTGAAAATTAATAAAAGGTTTGACAAAAAATTTCAGAATTTTTTAACTATTTTTGCTATTTTTAATAAATATAAGAAATAAAATATAAAGAAAATAAAATAAAAATGAGAAGTATGCAATATGAGTGGCTCAGATGGAAAGTTGAGAGATCTAAAGGTCCTGCGTGCAAGTCAAGCTGACCCAAGGTAATCAGAATCCAAGGCTGGGTTTTAAAGTTGCTAAACGTGCGCAATCTGATGGCTGAGGTTTAAAGTTGACTTAATTAATTATGTTTTACTTAATTAATCAGGATTAGGGCTTAATGAGCCATCTAGACCGTTCACATGCACGCGGGAAACAGGATCCTAGGGTTAGAATTCAAAGTTACTTAATTAAACAGGTTTAGCCCTAATTAACTTCAGGCGACCGGAGATGAGCTCCGGTTGTCTTCTCCGGCAGGGCAAAAACCCTAGCTTCTTCTACAGGCCACCCCAACCTAAATTAACTACCCAGAAACGTTCCCCTCCCCAAACTAAACCTAAATCCATCATCAAACACCATTTATCAAGCATGAACAAAGAGAATCGAAGCCAAACACTTTCACGGGCAAAATTTCAGAGAGGCACAAAATGCTTATTTTCACACCATTTTTGAATCTAAAAACATCAGAGTGATCCTCATGATGTGTATTTTCATTTTGTAACAAAAGAAGCAAGCTCTGAAAAGTTTGAAATTCGAAGCTACCTGAGGTGAAGAACTATGAATATGAGCTTTCCAGGCCTTTCCCTTATGCAAAGTGTCTCCCCTGAACCTCCTGAGATCAATGGAGTGCTCAAAATCCCTTGTTGGTGGCTGATTTGTGAATTTGAGTTCTGGTGTGGCAGATTTCACAGTTGTGCTATAGGGGGTTTCAGGCTGTTTTAATGGTGGGCTTTTGTTCTATGGAGGATGTGTGGTTCACTGGTGAAGAAAGAATTGAGGTTTGATGGCTGTGTAAGGAATTTCGAAGAGAAAGAGTTTTTGACAGTTTTTGTGGATGCTGGAATGTGGGAGCTTTCTGGCTTATGTGTGGTGTGTTTTGGGATGCTTGATGTCCACATATTTGACTCTGATTGGGCAGAGAGTTGGTGGTGGCACAGTGGGATTGGCATGGGCAAAATGCAAAAAGTCAAGATCTTGTGTACTATGAGTATGGCTCGGGTCAGAGGAGATCTTAGGGCTTGTCCTGCCTCAGCTTGAGTCAAGGAAGGCCTTTGGATCTGACTTTGTGAGCTGGCTAGCCTTGATCAAGGGTTTCCAAGGTTCTTGCATATTTCCCTCTTTGGATTTTCTCATGAACCAAGTCAAAGAAACTTGTGATATTTTGGGCAAAATGTAGCAATATGAGCCATATGAAGTTGCTAGAATGATTTGAGATCAATTAGTGTTCAATTCAAGCATGAGAAGTTCTTTTTGCAAAGATTCAATTTTTGAAGTTTCATGAGAAAAGTGCCTTATGCAACTTGTAATCCAAGTCATGCAAGTGAGAAATTCTTGGCACAAATCTGACTCTTAGGTATTGCATTGTGTTTTTATGATGATTAGAAGCCACTTTGAAGTCACAAATTGGTTTGGCAAGGGTTTTTTTGCAAGTTTCCCTCTTTGTGCAAAAGTGAAATTTCAATGATTTTATCCAACTTTGCAAGGCCATAACTTTTGATCCAAAATGAATTAGAATGAGTTCTTGTACTTTTTGAAAATGGGAGGATCCATTCTACAACTTTCATGACCAAAGTTTTCTCATTTGAAGCATTTTTGAATCAAAAAGAGAAGGTTGAAAAACTTTCCCAAAATAGCAAGTTTTCATTACAAGTCACTTTCCCAAAAAGGCAACTTTGCAAATGGCTTGAAATTCTTCAATTTTGTGAACTTATAACATCTTCTATGATCAAATAAAGATCATACACATTCAAAATGATGGATAACACCCTTTGGTTGGGTCATTGGGGGCCTCAGATGCCCTGATTTTGCACTGACTTGCTCAAGAAGTCATCCCTTGATCAGATGCCTTCCCCATTGAATTTCTTCATGAAAATTGATATGCATGATCCTTATGACATATAGAGACCAATAGAAACAAGAATGGCCAAAAAATTGGAGTTATGGCCTCTGAAACCAAAACCCTAATTCTAGGTCATCTTTGTAGTTAAACCTGGCTCTGCTTCCATGCCTTTCTCAGTTCTTGTGATTCTTTGGTTTCCTTGACCTTGTGAGGATATAGTATGATTCTTGAACACACATGGACACCTTTGAAGTGATTGATGACCTTTGGAGTGGCTTAAATGGCTCAGATCACAAACCCTAGATGCAGATGACTTTGAATCAATGCAGTGAAGCAAAAATGCAATATGAGATGCTATGATTGGACTCATGCACATGAAAAGATCACAAGCCATGGTATGAATGGGTGAGGGAAAATTTGGGGTGTTTACACCCTTGGACACCAGACCGTTGCAGGTGGAAGATGTGGAAAAAGAGGGGCAGAGTGCACCCAACACCGAGGAAACGACAAACTAATTCGAACGCCCGCATAAAAGCAATGGCGTTGGGGTGCTATTGCGACGGCGCTAGCCGAAGCCACTTGAAAACCGACATCTGAAATGAGTTGAAGGGCAACCTGACCCTAGCCTCTCGAAAGGAGAACTCGTACATGGCGAACTGTTTCCCCGGGAAGTGATGACATATTCGGTCCGCCTCCTGAGGAGCATGACACTGCCAATTCCCAGGATCCTCGGGACTAAGGTCTTCCACCACGGCATAGGCGTGGGTCATCTCATCGCAAAAATAAGATTCCTCTTCCAAGGGTTCGTCCGCAACCCAGGATAGGTCGTTTTGTCCAGACGAGGAGACGTGCTCGGTGTCCTCCTCGGTGTTTCCATCCTCGACATTTTAGCATACGACCTCCTCTTCATCTATGGGCCGCGGTTCGGCATCTCCTCCCCTGGCCTGAAGACGCCCGGTTGTACCTGAAACGCAGACAGAAAAAGTGAATTCGACATCACATCAAATCCACCCTTCCACCGCAAGTCAAGTGAAAGGGCGTAAAACTAAAATGCACGCCCCAAAACCTGACTACTGGCCTAGACCGACGAAGGGGCGACCTTCGCGAGCGTACGAGCACGTGAAGTCCCGACCCACGAAGTCACGCTGACGTAGACTCTATGCCCGCGGCCCACTAGGCCTTACTTAGGAGTATTCATACACACATGAACTTCACGCTCGAAGCATGCTAAACCTGCCTGTGACGTTTATGTGCGTATGAATTTTACGCCCGGGACATTCATACACGCATGAATTTTTAGCCCGTGGCATGCTTAACACGCCCGGTCTATTCAAACGCGTATGAATTTTTTGCCCGGGAAATTCTAACCCTACCAGAAAATTTCATACCTAAAATCTAACAAACTATCCTCCGACTAATTCCTAGCTACTAGACGCAAAAACACAGAAAACAGGGAATCAGAAGTGGTACCTGGCATATTTGAAGTGGAGGAAGGAACGGTGGCGCGCGAGCAGAGACGGCGGTGCAGACGGCGGAGACGGGCGGAGAAAGGTTTTTTCTTCAGAGCTTCCGGTCAACGTCAGAGCGAAAAAGTCCAAATGAAGTGGTTTATCCCCTTTATATAGTCATAAGCGCGTGGACGGACGCGCCAAGTCATCATTCCCTAGTGCTTACGCCGCCGTTTGCACAGAAAACGAAGCGACACACCATTAATGTTGAGACACGTCAGTCCACAGGAATCCTGAACGACGTCGGGCGATTGTACATCTGCCCGACTCTATGAAGCGTCCTCGACTCTGTTAAACGCCACATGCCCGACGAAAAACTTTTAAATGCCACATGCCTGACGGGAAAAAACGTGACGGTTGATTCTGTTAACACCATGCTCGACTCAGCTATGCGCCCGCTGCTTTATCCAACGCGCTTACGCCCGATTATATTACAATTCGTCACTCCGACTCGGAGATTCAACTTGGGGGGCTCCTGTTCCGGATTGGGCCTCACGAATGAATTAGGCTATGGCCCAACATGTCGAGCAGAGGCCCATATACTCGAGCAGGGACACCTAGCAGACGGGCAGAGATATCTAACGATCGGGCAAGTTTCTCATACGACGGGCATACATTCTGGACGGGCGAAGAGTAAGTCTGCCAGGTCACTTGCCACGTCACCCAACTGCCCCCTATTATCTCCTGAAAGATAGGGGCAGTTGGACCAAGGACCAGACCTCTTAGCTAGGTCTTCACGCTTCTCACGCGTTCCTTGGCAGTTCTTCCTTGGGCCTAGCTGATCTAGCCCAAAGAAGAACCTTGGCCCAGCGTTGGGAGCTCCCTATAAATACCCTTTTTTACTAAAGGGTCAGGTATTCTGATTCACTCTATAACTTACCTACTTCATTGTACCTATACTCACTTAAGCATCGGAGTGCCTTGCAGGTACACCCCCTTTCTCTCATTCTTTGGCCGTTACACCAGATTGCTGGAAGGTCCTCCTGATCAGGTAAGATCAGTAAGGTATTGTACATTCAAAGCCTTCTTGGAAATTTGAACTTTCTTAAAGTACTAGATATCATATTCTCAACCAAGGATCTTGAATGGGTTATTCCTTACAAGGACGACCCAATGATGATAGTTATATATGTTTTCCACTAGGACGTGAAATCAATCCATGTCGATCTTGGGAGATAAGGTGACATCCTCTATAAGGATTCTTTAATATATTGCATTCGAACTCTGACCAAGTGTTATCTCTTAAGGGATTTTCAACAAGCCTTAATAGAGAGTAAGTGTAAGTCAAAGAGTACATCACTCTTAAGACACTACTATGGAAAACCCATTTAAAAACGATTGGGAAAGATATATAATGACGTAGGCACAAGAGTTGTTATGTAGAGTGTCTTTGTATATATGATACTTACATTCACGATTCAGCGACCGTTGTAATAAATTGTAAAGCATGCGCCCTATAACAACAGTTTAGTGTAATAACTGTTGTAATATTGTTTATGAATAAAAAACAAACATATCATACAAGAATCAATAATACACCATTTGTGAACAGATATCAAAACCATTATTACATCAAAATGTATGTAATTACAAAGGAATATCAAAGTATCAAAAATGAAATTTCAAAAGACAAAGAGATATAATCATTAATTCAACAACTCGAGGTTAGCAGAAACTTATCCAACTTCCAAGAGAAGATGAAGAATCAGAAGAAACAATATAAAAGCGTATAAGAGCCAAAACATAAAAAAACTTAATCCAAAAGAATCAAAATGATTTTTACTGCTCAAGCTACCAATAATGTTGAGAACGAATTTGTTTTTGTAGAGGGGATGTAGTTCAAAACCTTCCTCATAATCAACATGTTGTAGTAGAGAGGGCTGTCGTTCAAAACCTTTCTCAGAATCAACAAGTTGTTGTTGTAGAGGAGGTTGTTGTGCAATACCATCCTCAGAATCCAGATGTGGAAAAAAGGAGAGCTCTGAGGGTGAGGAGAAGAAGGAGAAGAATATTTAGAAGGCAAATGATTTTGTTTGATTCTAATGATGATAATGAGGCTGACTATGATTGATCAAATTTCCTCTCTGCAAAGCATTTAAATTTGATGATTAAGTTTATGTAATGAAACTTAATTTATATAATGAAATTTTAATCTTTGTGTTTAACACTCTAGGGCTTTCTCACTCTCTTAAATTCTATGTTTATCAACTTAAACTTTCAACTTAAACTAACAGCTTAAACTATCAACTAATATACTAACAAATAGATAACTAATTGAAAATTCAAAAGTTTGCATTCAACTTACTCGTAAGAAACCATATGTTATTAGTTGCATTCATATCTTCATAATGTAATTCAAACATCAACAATGTATATGCAGTTTAAACATCAATAATGTTATTCAAACCTTAACTATTACATTTCATAACAAAGTAAACATTAAACATAAAGGAGACAAGAAACTATAACATCTTGAGATTTCCAGAAAATATCTGAGATTTCAGTTTGTTCTTCAAATTCTTGTTCTTCTTCTTTGAATCCTCATACATAACCTTCAAATAACCCACAACTTCCAACTCTGGATTCATAATTCTTTTATCTTCATTTCCACCTCTTTCTCCCATGTCTTCATCCCATATGAAAAAATTACAGGTTTCATCACTCCTTCAAAATGGACATCTCCAAAATTCTTCCTTTATTCTGTCCCTTCTTGCATTGGTACGAAACCATACGACCATCACAACCATATAAATTTCCAGATCGAGATTTTATAGCAGCAGAAGACATATAAAACACCTTTGGATGAGTTTGTCTTCAGATGCGACATTGAAACATCTTAAAATAGAACATTTTCTTGTTGTTGATGTCTTCTTCCAGACGATTGCGATGGTGTTGGTGTTAGGGTTGTTTCGTCTTGTTTCTTTTTTCGGTGGATAAATGGATACTTGGTGTTTAAAATATATAAAGAATCGCCAGTTTGTAACAACGGTTTTAAGAAACAACCGTAGTGATATCATTTTTATTTTTTAGTTAAATAAAAATAAAAATAAAAAAAGGGGAACTTTAACGTCAAAAGAATAAACTATTTGAGGGCGATAAGATTCGAACCCATGAAAAGTTGATTGTATCACCACGGTGCTCCTAGCAACCATTATTATACCCAATTAAAATATATAAAAATGCTAGCGCATGAGTTTCAAAGTATCTCCACAGTGTTTGGAAAAAGGTCATGAATTTAGCATTGTTGTATGCATGTTTAATAGTGAGACCACTTTTGGTTCCAGGGAGAATGTGAAAACAATGAATTTCCATTACTTGGTGATAAGTTCGCATCATCATACAACATGATCATTATACACACCTTTTTTAATGCTTTGGGAGAAAAAATTTCAACCTTCTTCCTAACACTGAAGTATCCACTAAAAAACAACAAGGTTGTAATAGTAAAAGGAAAATATGATGTCATTATATTATGCTAGAAGGAAAAAAGAGTAGTGAGATTGCTTTATTAAAGTAAAGTTTGCTCAACATCCACATTGTTTATCAATACCCCCTTAGAAG
Organism: Lathyrus aphaca; assembly: GCA_963966055.1. Taxonomy (NCBI): domain Eukaryota; kingdom Viridiplantae; phylum Streptophyta; class Magnoliopsida; order Fabales; family Fabaceae; genus Lathyrus; species Lathyrus aphaca. The sequence continues at coordinate 709,241,872 of OZ014519.1, read as the reverse complement.
ACTTCACTCAAATTGTGTGAGAACCTAACCATAAAACAAGGCTTATAATTACATTTCCTTATGGGAAAAGAAACACTTAACATTCCTTGGGAATCATTATACATGTTTTTCCCAAGCATACCAACTACCATATCAAGAATTAAACATCTCATGATTTTTTATTAGTTGCCATTTATCCCTTAAATTAGACTAGTGAACGCGAGGAAGAGATGTATGAGATAAGAGAGAATAAAAGTTATGGTTAAAATTTTTAGGAAACGAGATAAAGTAATCGTTATGGTTGATGAATATCGTTATAGTTAAAAAGTCTAATGACAAATGTTGAATGTACATGGACTTCACATATTTTAATGTCGCGATCCCCAAGGATACCTACTCACTACCTAACATAGATAAACTCATTGACAAGACATGAATATAAAACATTGAGTTTCATGGATGTATAGTTGAGTTGTAATACAATTAGGATGAATCCACTTGACTCATTAAAAGCAGCCTTCGTGGATAACACATGTAATTATTATTATAAAAATTTGTCATTTGGACTTAAGAATGCAAAAGCCACTTACCAACATCTAATGGATAAGATTTTTTTTACTATTAGATAAAAAAACGTAGATGATTAAGAAGAAATTTTGGGCTCAGTATGTAAGTACAACATGTGGTTAAGCTCGATCAAATGCTCATTTTAAGAACCAGAGGGTAAGTTTATAGGTTTCATACCTAATAGGAGACGAATCAAAATAAAATATGACAAATGACATGCAATCACTGAAATAAGAAGTCTTTCCATTACAAAAAAAAATACAACCAGACACACAATAGCCTACTATGAGTTTCTATTGTGTTTAGGATATCGAGTCTTCCATTTTTTTCACCACCCTACAAAAAGGAAAGAAGTTCACATGACTTAAGAGTGTGAAATAAATTTCCAAAAAATCGAAAGAATTCTCGAGTTTTCCTTATATCTTACACCACAAAAAATAGGGGAATTGGATCCCCTCCTACCCTTTTTGTGCTGCCCTCTCTCTTTTTCTAATCCAATGGTAAATTAATGCACATAGAAAAACAAGAGTATGAAAGAGAAAATAAATTAAACAAATGTATTGTTGATATTTGAGCTGAATAGAAACATGAGAGAAAATGCTGGAGAGGATCCAAATCCAAAAATAGGAGTTCCTTTATAGTAGTATTTAGAGGTGACTATGAGTACTAATATTTTGTTAATGAGTTTGGAGGAAATTAGAACATAAGATTTTGGACGATAAGAAATAAAGAAAACTTTACATAAATGTTCCATATTTTTCAAGAGTCTTTTGTATAGAATAATAATAAATAAATATCTATCATTAATATATTTTTAGTTTCAAAAAGGTAAGAAGGAGACGTCTCGAGATTTTTATGAATCTTGCAATGTTGGGGGATGGTTTCTCAAACCAAGATATTACTATCTAAATAGGATTGAAATAAGATGATCTTTTATCTCTAATTATTTTTCTCATTGTTCTAGAAAGACTCACTAAGTTGTTTAGTAGGGTTATGAAGTCGAACCTCTCTTCTGGATTTAGCATGAGATTATTTTATTTGGTGATCTCCTATATTCACTATACAAATTCCACTCTTATATTGGGCGACGCTTTAGTTGAGAATATTTTATTGAAAAAATTTATTGCCTTCATTGACCATACGATGACCCTACACCTGTCCCTTAATAACAGCCAAGGTAATGACTACCTATTCCTTAATAATAGGGATAGTCTTACCATTGAAAGAACATATGAGAACATGAAAGACTTAGTCTAGGGTAGGTACCTCATAGTTACTTGCTCACACTCTTCAAAAATTACTTTTACACCTCACAATTTCTAAACTAGGCTTTGTATACACCCATATGAGGGTCACTAGAAAGTACTTAAAGAAATTTTTCTAATCACACACTACACATTTCAAAAACAATTTAAGTGAGCTAAGTAACTAAGAGCCCATGGATAACCATGGATATAAAGGGTGTTAACACCTTCCCTTTGTATAACCTACCCCCCGAATCCAAGTCTTTTAAAATAGGTATTTCCTGTTCTTTTATGTCCTTTCCTTATGGATAAAATAAAAGTCGGTGGCGACTCTTGCTATCCGCAACATTTATAGAAAGTCAGTTCTCCCACCGTGCTACAGAACTGGCGACTCTGCTGGGGAAGTTTAAAGAGGGGTACCCTTAGGAATTAGATCACTTTAAAATTGTTTGCTTTGTTTGCTTTACTTTACTTGTTGGGGCTCTTATGTGTGAAAGATCCTAACCCGGATCTAGTGTACCTTAGGTAAATGGCAATAGACCAAGGAAACTGTACGGCGTATACCGATATGGTTGATCTGGTGGCCATAGTTAGTTTGACTTCTTGGTTGGTGCTTATGTTCCTTAAGTAAGTTAAGGATAATATGGGGCTGCCATATGTTGTCAATACACTAATTGACTTTTAGAACCCTAGTCATCCCATCTTGGCCTTTAGAAAAGTAGTGAGATAGCCGACTTTGGTGAAAACTGAAGTTGGTTGATACTCGATGCTACACTCATTGAGATCCTAAACTTAGAGGGTTTTGGTTGGCAAGTAAGTTGCCTACTGAACAACCACCCTTGTAAAGGATCAATGATATTGAGATCCCTTAGAACCTAGTTACTTTATAGGACAGGATGAACCAACTAAACTTCAAGGGAGGGTACTTACCTTTAAACCTCATGCAAGCCTTCAAACCTAGGACTATTGTGTTACTTGTTTGTGTGTGCCACATGTTTGTGATTGAGCATAACATTATAACATCATCATGCATCATAAATATAGCATTTTCACTAACCATTTCAAGGACCAAAGGATTTATCTTTGTTCTTTGTTGCAGGTTATGACTTCTGCTCGTAGGAATACTATCCGGATCAACTTTGTAGGGATACCTCATAAGCTTAAGGAATTGGTCTCTCAAGTTTCTGAAAACTCCCAATTCATCAAAAGGCATGGTCACCTACTGGATCTAGTCACTTTAGGGTTCAATGAAGACATGATGAGTGTCCTATTTCAGTTCTTTGATCCTAAACATCATTGCTTCACATTCCCCGACTATCAGCTGGTTCCTACAATGGAAGAGTTCTCCAAGCTACTGGGTATACCTCTCCTTGATCAGAGACCCTTCATAGGCTTAAAAAAGGAGCCTAAACCTGAAGTCATTGCGGCAACCCTACATCTGAAGAAATCAGACATTATTCTAGAAACGAGAAGTGGAGTTAAGGGTATTCTTGCTAAGGTATTGATGGAGAAAGCTCAAGTGTTCATGAAGGCTATGAGTTATGATGCTTTTGAGGAGATCTTAGCCTTATTAATATATGGCTTAGTTTTGTTCCCTAATCCAGACCAGTTCATAGACATACACGCCATCAACATATTTATGACTCGCAATCCAGTGCCTACATTACTTGGAGACATCTTACATTCTCTCCATACCCGTACTACGAAGGCGGGAGGAACTCTGATGTGGTGCATACCTTTACTATCTAGGTGGTTTATTTCTCACCTTCCTCGATCAGTGATGAAGAATGAACAAGGGTTCAGGTGGTCCAAGAGGATTATGTCACTTTCTCATTCAGATATTCATTGGTGCTCTATATCCACGAAGAATGTTACTATCATTGACCGTTGTGGGGAGTTCCCTAATGTGCCACTCCTTGGCATAAGAGGGGGAATTACTTACAACCCTTCTTTAGCTCTACGCCAGTTTGGTTATGCTCGGAGTAATGGTCCTCATGACATGCTTATTCAGGGTATTGTGTTCGACTACGACAACGATCTGCAAGGTTACTGTCAAAGGTTCATACGATCTTGGAGTAAAGTGAACAAGGTTGACAACAAGACTCTGGAACCAAAGTACTCCATTCCTATGGAACCTTATCTCAGATGGGTACGAGCACGTGCTCAGACTCTTATGATGCCATATCCTACTATCCTGCCAGTTACCATGGAGCCTGTTGCTGAAGGAGATACTCCTTATATCATCCTTCATCCAGACATGCCCACTGACATGGAAGAGTTGCATAGGTCCTGGATCCAGTTGAAGGAACAAAGGGGTACCTTTGAGACTCATTTCAAAGCTAGTCAAGAAAGAATCCTGGAGCTGACAAGAAAACTTCACGAAGAGCGGAATCTCAATACATACCTCAATACAAAGAGGAAGCGTCCATGGGAGACTTAAAACCCATCTTTGTATTTATTTCATTTTGTTGTAAGCCCAAGAGGCAAACAAGTTTATTGCTTACTAATAAAAGTTTCAATTCTGGTTGTTTAAACAAATTTAAATCCTGCGGTCCTTGAAAACATTGCATATGCATTTACATACCATATCATTGCATCACAGGTTTTCTTATGAACAAGTATCTTATCTTCTCGCTGTTTATTTCAGCAAATGGTTCTCGAATAAACTGTTAAGGATCTCCAGGCTCTGAATGCACAATTCCAAGAACTGATCCTGAACTTGTCAAAGGGACAAGATGAGCTGAAGGCTCTTCTGGCTAAGAAGAAGAAGAAGACTAGAAAATCAGGGGGCCTCATCAACCTAGGTAGAAGATTCAGAGGTCCTGTCAAGACAAAAGAAGAGGTTGAGGATTTTGAGTCTGAAAATTCTGAGAAAGAAGGAGGTAGTCTTCATGATACTGTGGAAGATTCTGATTCTGAGGCGAACTATTATCATGATCCTACTAGTGAGGAGAAGTACAAGATGTTGGTAGACAGAATGAACGCTATGGAACTACAAAAATCTTCTGTGCTTTGAAGATTTGAGTTTAGTTTATGGAGTAGTTATACCTATTGGCTTCAAGGTTCCTGTTTTTGTGGTGTATGATGGTGTTTCATGTCCTAAACTGCATTTGAGGTCTTATGTCCGGAGGATTCAACCACATACTGCTGACAAGAAACTGTGGATTCATTTCTTCCAAGAGAGTTTATCTTGAGCTCAATTGGAATGGTATTATCAACTTGAAAGTGTTAATATTCGTGATTGGAATGATCTTGCTGAGGCCTTCTATAGGCAATACCAATATAATGCTGATTTAGCACTAACTCGCATGCAGCTCCAAAGCATGTCTATGGGTGCTAAGGAGAGTTTCAAAGAGTATGCCTAGAAATGGAGAGACCTGGATGGCAGAGTTCAATCTCCTCTGACTGACAGGGAGCTGGTGGATATGTTTATGAGTACGCTGAATGGTCCTTTTTATAGTCAACTCATTGGAAGCTCATCATCTGGTTTCACTGAGATGATAATGACTTGAGAACGTGTGGAAAGTGGAACAAGAAGTGGTAAGATACAGGTAGGTGCCTCTTCATCAAGCACTGCTAAGAATCCCCCTAGTGGAAAAAAGGCGTCTAATGCTGTATATGGTCAACATAGTCGTAACAGGAGTCACCAATCTGTGGGAGCAGTTCACATCTCCAATCCTACCCCTACAACACCAGAGCAACAACAGAACAATCAATAGAAGCCTAGAAGACAGTTCACCAAGATCAACATGTCACTGGCCCAAGCGTTGCAACACATGTTGAAAGGGGAGCTAATTACTTTAAGGGATCCTCCTCAGAATCCTAATACATCCTCTCCTCGGTACAATCCTAATGCAAGATGTGCATATCATTCTAATAGTCTGGGACATGACACCAACAACTGCTGGGTGTTGAAAAACAAGATTCAAGATATGATTGAAGCTGGGGAAATTGAATTTGACCCTCCTGGGACCCCAAATGTGATCACTGCTCCTATGCCCAATCATGAGAAGACTGTTAATGCTGTTGATGAGGTTTCACATGTTTCCTCAGTAGCAAATTTGACTACTCCTTTATCCATTATCAAGAAGAAGCTGGTGCAGGCTGGGTTCTTTCCAGGTTGCAATGAAGACTGTTTTTATTGTGCTTATAAACCTAATAGTTGCTGGAAGTTGAAGGATGGTATTCAACGCCTCATGGACAATTACACTATATTGTTTGAGAAGACTCCTTCTGTGGAAAGTATGTGTGAACATCTGACTCGAAACACGAAGCTTGAAGATGTAGCTATGGTTGATAAAGTACCGGTGAAGGTTACCTCCAAAGGTCCTGTCAGGATCACCTCTAAAGGTCCTGTCAGGATTACTGCTGAAGGCCCTGTGAAGACTGTTGCTGAAGCTAGAGTGGCTCCCATGATCATTACCACTCCTGGCCCTATTCCTTATACTTCTGATAAAGCTATACCCTGGAATTATGGATCTGATGTTTATATCCATGGTGTCAAACAAGAACCTTTGACTGATGCATCTGTTACTGATGTTAGTCTTGATGTGGACAACATTGCTGGATCTAGTAAGGTCACCAGAAGTGGAAGAATCTTATCTCCTCAAGATACCTCTAAAAGTGCAGTTACTCCAACTCATACCTCTAATTCTGGGCCAAGTACTGATGCTCGGGGAAAGGGTCCTGTGATTGAACCTGTGCAAGCTGAGTCACCAACTGCTGAAAATCTTTCTAAACAAATGGAAGAAGTACTGAAGATCATTCGCAAGAGTGATTATGATATTGTTGACCAGTTGGGGCATACTCCCTCCAAAATCTCCATGTTATCTTTGTTGCTGTGTTCTGAGGCCCATGCTAAAGCATTAATCAAGTTCTTAAAGACTGCTCATGTGCCAAATTAAATTTCTGTGGATCAATTTGAGAACTGTGTTGCACATCTGACTAGTGATAATGGTCTGGGCTTTTCTGATGCTGATTTGACTCCTGCCAAGAGAAACCATAACAGAGCTCTGCATATCTCCATTGAATGTAGGGGCACTACTTTGTCTTATGTACTGGTGGACAATGGTTCTTCATTAAATATGCTCCCTAAAGAGGTTCTGGACAAGCTCAGTCCTGAGGATGTTGTGTTAAGACCAAGTGATGTGGTGGTGAGGGCCTTGATGGTTCAAGAAGAGTGGTATATGGAGAAGTAGACCTCCCGATCAAAGTAGGCTCTCAAGTCTTCAACTCTAATTTCTATGTAATGGATATTCGTCCTGCGTATTCTTGTTTGCTTGAGCGCCCCTGGATCCAAGGGGCAGGTGCTGTGACTTCCACCTTACATCAGAAGTTGAAATATCCGGTGAAAAACAAAATTGTCACTGTCTATGGTGAAGAATAGTACATGGTGAGCCATGTGAATACTTTCAAATATGTAGAAATGGAGGGTGAAATGGTTGAAACTCTGTGTCAAACATTTGAAGTTGTTCCTTGCTCTGCTCCTGTTCCTCAGTCTGTCCCTGCTTCTGAAAGAGCTCATGTGGTTACTAGAATACCTCCTGCAATGGCCGCCCTCAAAGATGCTAAGGCTGTAGTTGAAAAAGGTGGTTTTGCTGTTTGGGGTCAGCTTCCCAACATCCCTTAAAAGTCTGACAAGTTTGGTTTGGGTTTCACTGCAGAATCCCAAAGGACTGTTCGTCGTGCTCGTGTTGTTCGTATCACTAATCAAGGGGTCATAAGAGATTAAATCAATGTTGTGGGTGACCATGATGAAGACTACAACCTGGATGATTGGATCTTCCCTACCATGGGTGATGGGCTCAACAATTGGAAGGCTGAAGACGTTATTTCTATCTCCTTTAGTCAGGAGTAAATACTATTACTGTGTTTTGTTTTAAGTTTGTAATTTAGAACAATAAAACCTTTTAAGCCTTGTGTCTTACCCGGGGCACAATGGTATGTTTGTTTCGGGATGTCATTTCATTTGCATACTTCATTCAATAAAATCAATGGACGTTTAGTTTTCGTAAATATTGTGCTCCTTATATTTTATTATTATTTATGTTTTATTAGCTATGTGTTCTTACACACACCCACGTCACTAAAATGCAGATCCTCATCCACTCTGGATCCTGTTGATAACAGTTCCACTATTGACAATTATAATTTCGAGAATCCAATCTATCAAGCTGAAGATGGAAAGGAGGAAGATTGTGAAGTACCTGTAGAGCTTGCTAGGTTGTTACAACAAGAAGAGAAAGCCATACAGCCACGTGAAAAGCCAATTGAAGTTGTGAATCTGGGAACTAAGGAAAACAGGAAAGAGGTTAAGATAGGGGCTGAATTAGAGGATGGTGTTAAGAACAGATTGATCCAGATGTTACGTGACTATGTGGAGATCTTTGCTTGGTCATATAAAGATATGCCAGGGTTGGATACTGACATTGTGGTTCACCGTCTGCCGGTAAAAGAAGACTGTCGTCCAAAGAAGCAAAAGGTTCGTCGCATGCGTCCTGAAATGTCAAAAAAGATTAAAGCAGAGGTGATGAAATAATTTGATGCAGGATTCTTAGTTGTGACTTCTTATCCTCAGTGGGTTGCAAACGTGGTACCAGTACCTAAGAAGGATGGTAAGGTACGCATGTGTGTGAATTACAGGGATTTGAATAAGGCTAGTCCTAAAGATGACTTTCCACTTCCACATATTGATGTTTTGGTAGACAACACTGCTTAGCATAAGGTATTCTCTTTCATGGATGGTTTCTCTGGTTACAATTAGATTAAGATGGCGCCTGAAGATATGGAGAAGACTACATTTGTTACACAATGGGGCACTTTTTGTTATAAGGTGATGCCATTTGGTTTGAAGAACGCTGGGGCAACATATCAGCGTGCTATGGTGGCTTTGTTTCATGATATGATTCACCATGAGATAGAGGTATATGTGGATGATATGAGAGCCAGGTCCCAGAATGAAGAACAACACCTTGATCACCTGCACAAGTTGTTTGAGAGGTTGAAGAAGTATAAACTAAGATTGAATCCAAACAAGTGTACTTTTGGAGTTAGGTCTGGTAAACTCCTGGGTTTCGTTGTTAGTGGAAAAGGTATTGAAGTGGATCCTGCAAAAGTAAAAGCTATACAAGAGATGCCGGCTCCCCGTACTGAAAAGGAAGTTAGAGGTTTCTTGGGACGACTGAATTACATTGCAAGATTTATTTTCCAGCTAACTACCTGTGAGCCAATCTTCAAATTGTTGAAGAAAGATCAGGTAATGGAATGGAATGACGAGTGCCAGGTAGCCTTTGATGAGATCAAGAAATACCTCCAAGAACCTCCAATTTTGATGCCACCAATTGACAGAAGACCCTTGATTATGTACTTAACAGTATTAGACAACTCAATGGGGTGTGTGTTGGGGCAACATGACGAGTCTGGTCGAAAAGAGCAGGCAATATACTACCTTAGCAAAAAGTTTACCGATTGTGAAACAAGATACTCACTACTCGAGAAAACTTGTTGCGCTTTGGCATGGGCTGCTCACCGACTAAGACAGTATATGTTGACTCATACTACCTTGTTGATTTCAAATATGGATCCAATCAAGTACATATTCGAGAAACCTGCTCTCTCCGGACGAATAGCTAGATGATAAATGATCTTATCAGAATATGATATTCAATACACCACTCAGAAGGCCATCAAGGGAAGTGTGGTAGCTGATCATTTAGCTCATCAGGCAATGGATGATTATCAGTCCATGAATTTTGAGTTCCCAGATGAAGACATTATGATTGTTACTAAAGAACCTGGACAATATGACGGACCTGAACAGGGATCCCGATGGACTATGGTTTTTGATGGAGCTCCTAATGTGCTTGGTAACGGTGTTGGTGTTGTGATCATTTCTCCTAAAGGTTCTAGACTTTATTTCTATTGTACCAATAACATGGCTGAATATGAAGCATGTATCATGGGTATCAAAGCTTCCATTGAGATGAAGATTCAGTTTCTGGACGTATATGGAGATTCAGCCCTGGTAGTTAGTCAGATTAAAGGAGATTGGGATACCAAGCATGCAAATCTCATTCCTTACAGAGAGCATGTGTCGTCTTTGATCCCATATTTTGAAGAGATTACCTTTGGACATATTCCACAAGGAGAGAATCAGTTGGCAGACGCATTAGCCACCATGGCATCTATGTTTGAGATTAGTTGGGATGATGAAGCTCCCAAAATCACTATTGATAGATTTGAGAAGCCTGCATATTGTAATGAGGTTGATACTGAAGGAGTAGAGGGAAAGCCTTGGTTATATGAGGTAAAGAGGTACCTTGAAGCTCAGGAGTTCCCTGAAGGGGCATCTGTCAATGATAAGAAGTTTCTGAGGAGGTTTTCTGCTAAGTTCTTCTTGAGTAATGGAATTTTGTACAAGCGCAATCATGATTCGACTTTGCTTCGTTGTGTGGATAAGAAGGAAGCAACCGAGATTATGGAAGACATTGAGAGCAGGTTACTATTGGTCTACCATGGCAAAGAAGATATTGAGAGTAGGTTAATATTGGTCTACCATGGAAGCTGCCTGCTATTAACATTCCAAAACATGTCACAAGTGTCAGATTTATGCTGATAAGGTGCATGTACCTCCAGTTCCGTTGAATGTGTTGACTTCTCCTTGGCCTTTTGCCATGTGGGGCATTGAAATGATTGGTGAAATCAAGCCTACTGCTTCCAATGGGCATCGTTTCATCCTGGTTGCCATTGATTACTTTACAAAGTGGGTGGAGGCAGCCTCATTTGCATCTGTTACTAAGAATGTTGTGGCTCGATTCATTAAGAATAATCTCATATGTAGGTATGGCATCCCTGAAAGGATTATCACAGATAATGGCTCTAATCTGAATAACACTATGATTACTGACCTCTACACGCAGTTCAAGATTAAGCATCATAATTCTTCTCCGTATCGTCCAAAGATGAATGGTGCAGTAGAAGCTGCCAATAAGAACATCAAGAAGATTCTACAGAAGATGATGTTACGTATAAGGATTGGCATGAGATGTTACCATTTTCTCTTCATGGTTATCGTACTACGATACGTACTTCAACAGGGGCAACCCCATTCTCCCTAGTCTATGGTATGAAAGCAGTTCTACCCATTGAAGTTCAGATCCCCTCCTTAAGAATCATGAAGGATGCAGGATTGGATGAAGATGAGTGGATTCAGACTCGACTTGACCAGATAAATTTGATTGATGAGAAAAGGCTGGCAACTGTTTGTCACGGTCAGATGTACCAGAAACGGATGATCAAAGATTTTAATAAGAAGGTTAAGCAAAAGGTATATCAGACTGGAGACTTGGTAATCAAGCTTATCGTATTACCACAGGGTGATCCTAGGGGAAAGTGGACTCCTACATATGAAGGACCGTTTGTAGTCAAAAGGGTATTTTCAGGAGGTGCCATGATGCTTACTGCTATGGATGGTGAAGATTTCCCACAGCCCGTAAATGCAGACATAGTTAAAAAATACTACGCATAAAAAGAGACCCACTAGGTTGACTGGCCTAGGCAAAAATAAGGGCATCCCGGCGAACCAAAAGGGTTCGGGAAAAAATTAGGGATATATATAAAAAGATTGTACACCCAGCAAGTCGAAAACCCGAAAAGGAGGCTTCGGCAAAAAAGGGTATCCTGGTGGATTGAAAACCTGAAAAGGCAATCCAGGCAAATGTTAGGGATTAAAGCGTATGACTATGTCTCGTTGGATCACTCATGTAACCTCAACCAGTTGTACTACCTAAATCAAGTTCAAACAGATAAAGATCAATCCAATCATTCCGTCTCGACAGCAAAAAATGAGATACTTGAAGATAATAGCAATAGTGGAATTGAAACTCAATAGGATTATTTTTCACATAGCTGTTTTTCTTTGTTTTGTAAAAACTTTTATGACGAATTCCTCTCACTAGGATTTCTGTCTCCTTGTATAGACTTGTCAGTGTATATGCCACTTTCTAAATAAATAAAGTCTCATGTTTTAATTCAAGTTTACTTTTCCCCTGTTTACTTAAGCGAAAACGTCCATTGGTTGTGTTTGAATGTATGTATGCTTTTGAATATGATTGATGTTTACCAGAAATGCATAAAATGCAGTAATAGTATTTACTAAGGACGAACGAGGGTAGGAGTTCAAAAAAACTTCACCGGTCCATCCCCACAGAGTAATCTTTACGGATATCCATACAAAACTCTTCAAGTAATATCTTAGACTTCCCACTCGACGAAATCTTCAAACAGTTTCATATCCTCCGAAGAAGTAAGTCCTCCGGATCTATGTCCATCTCTTTTATCCTCAGTCAGGATATTCAGGAATTTATTCCTTCAATAAAAAGCACGAAGAACAAAGACGGGAAGTTCTAAGTACCATATTCTTAAACAAAACGGGAACGAATTCTTCATGTTCTTCAGCAACGAATCGGGATTTATTTTCCCCAGCCAGCAGTTGTTATACAGGGATACCAGGCTGCATGATTCATACATACATCATTTGCATCATATCATAGCATACACATCCATAATCCATATGACATTCTTACTTAAGTACATCATGTTATACATGCATACATCAAACAATCTTGCATAAATTAACCTTTTCTTTTCAGGATAGTTGCAGACAGATAAACACTATCAACGACTCAAAACAGTTCAGAGACGATCTATACGAAGATCTAGTACTGATACTTAATTCAGAGATAATCGTTACGAAGATTCATTTCTGATGATCAATACTCAAGTTGTCCTTGGAAGGGTACGTAAATGATCTATACGATGATTTAGTGCTTAATCCAGGATATTTCCAGAGGAGATAATCGCTACGAAGATTTATTTCTGATGGTCAACTATCTTTGGGATAGTGTGTAAATGATCTATACGAAGATCTAGCACTTAATCCAAGAGATTCTTTCAGAAGAAGTTCAGGGATAATCGCCACGAAGATTTAATCCTGATATTCTTTTTGTCCTTGGGAAGGTATGTAAATGGTCTATACGAAGATCTATTACCTAATCCGGGATATTTCCAGAAGAGATAATCGCTACGAAGATTTATTTCTAATGGTCTATGAAACAATTTATCTGTGGGATGGTACATAAATGATCGATACGAAGATCTTGTACTTAGCCCAAGATATTACCAAAAGCAATTCGGAAAAGATCGCCACGAAGATTTGATTCTGATGCTTAAATTAAAGTATGTTCCTAAAGATGGTTCAAAGTCGATCTACACGAAGATCTAAGTACTGACACCTAATGAAGGATATTTTTCCCCCCAGAGATAATGCAGAGACGATCTATACAAAGATCTAGTGCTGACATTCAACTCAAACCATGTTACAGGAATGATTCAGAGACGGCCTATACGAAGAACTGGTACTGATATCTAGTGACAACATAAAGATACTATCACCTTCTGATATTATGAATGGCATCTATAAGCCCATCTCCAGTTCCTCTGAGTGGCATCTTTAAGCTCACTCCAGCATATACAATCAATCAGCAATATTACCTTACGCACCGGCGAGTGCAAATTTTTGGGCTTTTGTGTTCAATCCCCTTCAACCTTCCAAGTCATGAATGGCATACAGACCAATCTAACTCCTCGGGTTTCAGAAAATTGAATAGGGGCAGCTGTTGCACCCCAAAATTTGCCCTCACCTAGTCAAGACATTATGTACCAAGGTGTCCCAAGAGGTTCACAAGGTTCACAAGGTTCACAAGGTATTCTAAGAGGTTCACAAGTTTCACAATTAGTCAGAAAGTTTGACAACTCCCTCAGACAAAAGCATCCTCCTAAGCAATGCACCCTAAACTATGGTTTTTGAATTTCATCAGGCTAAATGGACTTTCAAGGCTTCAAGTGAGTTTCATAACACCCTACATGTATTCAAGAATCCCTATGTCAAGTTTCAAGGCTTTCCTAAAAGGTTTGCTCAGTCATATGATCAGATATACAAAAATCAGTCAAAGTGGTTAAAAAGTCAAACTGAGGTCAACTGTGGTCAAATCAAAGTCAAACTTCATGATTTTTTGCCAACATCAAGTTTATAAAGTAAAATTCATCATTTGATCAAGGATTGATCATGATTCATCAAAGAGATTTCAGATCATAAAAAATCAGGAGTTTCTAAATTAGGGTTTTCATAGGAAAAGTCAACTGAACTTTGACCAACCATAACTTTCACATGCTTCATCAAATTTTTTCCATCCAAAGCTCATTTTGAAGGAAATTGAATTCTCTACAACTTCGTGTCTCACAAGCCAAGCCCAAAAATGCTTCATTTGGAAGGTATGAGCTAAAACATTATAGGCCATTTTAAAAGTCAACAAAAAGTCAACATCTTCCAAAGGGCATAATTTGAAAATGGTAAAGGATATGGACATGAGACCAAAGAGGTTGGTTAGAGTACTCTCTAAGCTTTCCAAAATTTCTAATAAAACCTTCATAGCCTTAAAATTGAGGGATTTGTGTCTTTGCAAAGTTGGGAAATGTTTGAGAGGTATATTGAGCAAATGGGGTCTTAGAACCAATTCTTTCCACATGGGCTTACAATTTTAAGATCTAATCTTTACCATGACATCATGCACGACTCAAATATCATTTATTCATATTTTTATAGTTTATTTTTATTTATTTTGATTTTATTCATTAAAAATCAATTTAAATCAAAATAAAATATGAAAACTCAATATTTAAATTTGATTCTTGTTCTAGAAGATCATAAACTCTATTTAACTTGATTGGATACACTCCAAATTCGTGCAAGGCTTTAAGAGTATGAAAATATTTGATTTTTCTCACTTTTAAGTTCATATCTTTCTTCACTATCAAGTTATCCAAAAAGCCCAACCATTCATCAATTTCTTGACCTAATTCTCTTCACTATAAGACCATGAGCATAACACAATACTAGGGGACGAAAATCAGAGGCCAAAGCATAGGATTCAAACTTCCAAATTTCACAAAAAATCTCACATTCGGATTTTTGATTGCAAGCCATATCAAGAAGTTTTGAAGGTTGTAACATGTTCCTTGAACATTACTGAAGCTATCCCAATCATTACCATCATTCAAAACCTCATAAATCATTGAAACCGAATCATCATATTCTTGAGTTTTTTGGATTTTTCGATTTCATTAATTCATACAATATAAATGATTTTTGTGCATTGATACTTGTTTATTAACATCTTTGGAATGTTTTCATATGCTTGAATTGAGTTTTTGTTGCAGAATCATGGAGATGCCATTGTTAGGGTTTGAAACTCGAATTTAGGATCTTAGGATTTAAGGCATATAAATGGATTCTAAAAACATGGTTATGACGTATGAACACTGGGTAATTGATCTGGGTTATGAATTTTTATTGTTATTATGGTTTGTATGATGTTTCAAAAACCTAGGTTCTTCTAGTTAGCATCACACGCAGGTAAATTTGTAGGAAGAATTGTAGGAAAATTCGCAGGAAATTCAAACAAGGAAGATGAAGTTTGGCGCGGAAATTCAGTTTGAAAATTTGTCTTATTTTATTATGATTTGTGTTGTTTATATTGACAAAGCAGGCTTTAGCTCAACTGGTAATGTGTGCGTGTGTGAAGGTCAATGGACCTGGGTTCGATTCCTAGGTTTTGCAACTTTTTGTTTTATTTTCTCATGATTATCAACCTTAATATTTATTGATCAGATGTCATTCATTGATCACTAGCGCGTGCTAGCCCAATGGTTTTGTTTTGTTTTGGTAAGGGGGAGGTCCTGGGATCAACACCAGGCCTCCCCACCTTTCTTTTTATCATTTATTTTTATTTTATTTGTTTTATATAATTAGTAAATATTAATTAATTTATTATATTAAAACTATTAATTTTATTTAAAACATTGATTAAACTTTATATTTTCATTAATCTTATAATTTTTCTTGATTAGTCATTTTAATTAATTTCATAAATAATTTTGTATATAAATTTTTATTTTATATAATTTGTAAATAATTTATTTAAATCTTATTTAAATTCTAAACCTAAATTTTAACCCTAATTTTTCTTAATTAAAATATTAACCCTAATTCTTCTTCTAACCCTAAAAATTAACTTTTTTTTTCTAAACCCTAATTAATATATTAATCTTTATTTTTATTAATATGTAAATAACTTAATATTTTGTTTATTATTATTAAATTTGTTATATTTTCTTAATTAACTTCTAAAATTTTTCTAATATTTGTTTAACCTAAAAATAATCTTTCTTCTAAATTTTTATTTTCTTTATTTATTATTATAATCATTATTATTATTATTATCTTATTATTGCTACTATTTTGTGGTTTATTTATTATTCTTATTATATTTATTATTATTTTTTTTATTTGATTATTATGTATCTGCTAAAGCCATGTAATATTTGTAGGTTTATTTTCCGTCTTTATTTTATTTTGTAAATATTTTATTGTATGGTTAGTAATCTTAGGGTGTGCATAACCTATATGTGATTAAAATTAATTTAGAAAATTAATTTAAATAAGATAAATATTTGAATATAAACACTCACACACGTAAGTCGATCTTTGATCGCCATCTTTCACTTCCTAGGTTACCCCTCTCAGTTGCCTTTAAATGGTCAAGTCCTTCGAATATAGGGGTGTCTTAAGCAAAGTCCCTTCACGTATAAATCATCAAGTCCCTACAGATTTAAAAGATCAAGTCCCTTCGAGGTTGCCTACGGAATAATGATCTTGTCCCTTCAAATAAATGATGATAGTCGCTATGAATTGCTAAAGACACCCCTTAAGTTGCCTTCATTGATCATACGATGACCCTACGCCTGTCCCTTAATAACATCCAAGGTAATGACTACATATTCCTTAATAATAGGGATAGTCTTACCATTGAAAGAACATATGAGAACACAAAAGACTTAATCTAGGGTAGGTACCTCATAGTTACTTGCTCACACTCTTCAAAAATTACTTTTACACCTCACAATTTCTAAACTAGGCTTTGTATACACCCATACGAGGGTCATTACAAAGTACTTAAAGAAATTTTTCTAATCACACACTACACATTTCAAAAACAATTTAAGTGAGCTAAGTAGCTAAGAGCCCATGGATAACCATGGATATAAAGGGTGCTAACACCTTCCCTTTGTATAACTTACCCCCCGAATCCAAGTCTTTTAAAATAGGTCTTTCCTGTTCTTTTATGTCCCTTCCTTATGGATAAAATAAAAGTCGGTGGCGACTCTTGCTATCCGCAACATTTATAGAAAGTCAGTTCTCCCACCGTGTTATAAACGGTCCAATGTTTGTAAACTTAAGAAGATACATTGTTTGGGTGTATACAACATATACATGGTAAACTTAGATTTATTGGAAATGTTGTTATAGGTTAATCTCAGGCATTTTAGACCCATGGTGTGCTATCATATATGCAAGATATAAGGATTATGTTGTTTCCTCCTTTAATGTAGGTATGTTTTCTAGCTTGTGTTCTTCTACCAAGTAGAAAGGTGTTTCTCGTCTTGGTTTTAAAGTTGGTGATTCCTCTGATTGGTTAATGGATGTTTCTACGGAAGAAAGTGGAAACTAACCTTCTCACATCTTTTTGGAATGACCCTTGGGTGAGGCTAACCCCCTTTAAGTTAGCTTCCCTCAACTCCTTTGTATATCCAATCACCCAAATCAGTTTGTGGGAGGGGTTAGCGTGTGGGTGGTTAGGGTCTTGGCTTGATATATACACTGGAGGAGATCCCTTTTTGTTTGGGATCATGAGCTGATTGATAATCTCCTTATGACTATTCAAGGAACAACCATTTTCTTGGATAGAGATTGTTTGGGGTGGCATCATGGTAAATATGGTGTTTTCTCGGCAACACTCAGTGTACACTGTCCTCTTAGATGAAAATATTGCCACCAATTTCTAGGGGTGTACAAAAATATCTGGTTGTAAGACCTAAATCCATAACCAAATCCAAATCCGTTTTAAATATCCGAAAATAAATAATGGTTATTAACCAATTTAGTTTTTAATGATTTTGGTTATCCATTCATATAAATCCAGATATAATTAAATGATTATTAACCGGTTAAATTTTTCTTAGATTCGATTATAATCCGGTTATTATCCAAAATCCAATTTTTTAATGTTCAAAATAAAAAAATATTTTTTTTAAACTGGATTTTTTTAAAAATCGATTATATAACCATAACCAAATTTATAATCGGTTTTATAACCAGTTTTGATTAAATTATGGTTTTGGTCATAAATCCAAACCATTTAAATGGTTTGAAAATGATTATGGTTTGGGTTTTTAAAAATAACCAACCATGCACACCCCTACCAATTTCCCTTCGAATAAAGTGAACTTTCTAATACCATTTATCTAGATTAGTTGGACCCCTTCTAAAATGATTGTTTTTTCTTGGATTATAGAGCGATGTATTTTGTTGTTGTGTTGCCTGCTTGAAATATTCTGTTTCTATTAATAATGGTAATTGGTGCTGAGAACTAACATATTTTTACCTTAGTGGAGCAATAGTTTTTAGCATGGTCTTGTCTTTTGGTGGTTGGTTTGGTTAGATGGTGGCCCTTTTTCTTATTGATGCGAATTAACATTACAAAAACAAGAACATCCTTCATTAGTATTCAAAATCAAAAAGTACAACCAAAAAGCTACCGCAAGATTTTTATGAAGAAGGAAGAACTTCTTTCTACATCAGATTTAAACATTACAAAGTTTTTAATAAAATTTAGGAAGAATTTTTTTTAGCATCTTTCTAATCACTGGAGGAAACTCTTCAGCAGCTTGGGAACCCTCTTCTCCTTCTTCTGGAAATTTATTCAGATAAAATTCATATTCATCCTCTTCATTTAAATTAAAATACAATTTGCTCTTTCTCCTTCTTCTTCATTGTTGTCCAAAACATCTTCCACTATTTCCTCTCTATTGTTGTTCAATGAGTCTTCCATTGTTTCTTCTCCATTGTTGTTCAATGAGTCTTCCATTGTTTCTTCTCCGTTGTTGCTCAATTCTTCCATTATTCCTTCTCCATTGTTACCCAACGAATCCTATATTGATTCTTCTTCATTGTTTTCCAATGAATCTTCCATTATTTCTTCTTTCATGAATACTTTTATTTTTTCATTACATACATGAGAAATTATTTCTTCTTTCATGAATACTTTTGTTTTTTCATTACATACATGAGAAACAATGGTTAAAGAGCTCAAATTTAAAGACCAAAAATAATGAAACTCTTCCTTTGTTTTTTTAGAAGAGAACCTCTTGAAATTCCATTGGTTGTAAAATGTAGCAATATGCATGCTACATCAATCTCAGACATTGGAATTCATAAACCATTTTTAAAGTGGCGGAGTAATTATGAGTAAATTGTAAGTAAACATAATTAAAAAGTAAGGGTATAATTGACAAATTACAACCTTATATTCTTAAAGTGACAATTAAATAGAAATAAATATTTTTTACAAATGTGACACATATAAAGGAACAGGGGAGTATATAGTTGATGGTACGGTAAAAATAACATTACTATGACACACCTAATTGCGTACACAAACGTGGTTAACTCAATTATGCGATTGATAATTTAATTCATAGTCAAATTTGTTATTTTCTAAACTTTATAAATTAATCTCAACTTTTCAACTTGAATTGAATTAAATATTACAAAGTTTTTAATAAAATTTAGGAAGAATTTTTTTTAGCATTTTTCTAATCACTGGACGAAACTCTTCAGAAACTTGGGAACCCTTTTCTCCTTCTTCTGGAAATTTATTCAAATTAAATTCATATTCAGCCTCTTCATTTAAATCAAAATTCAATATTGCTCTTTCTCCTTCTTCTTCATTGTTGTCCAAAAAGTCTTCTATTATTTCCTCTCTATTGTTGTTCAACGAGTTTTCCATTGTTTCTTCTCCATTGTTGTTCTATGAATCTTCCATTGTTTCTTCTCCGTTGTTGCTCAATGAGTCTTCCACTATTTCTTTTCCATTGTTACCCAATGAATCCTATACTGATTCTTCTTCATTGTTTTCCAATGAATCTTCCATTATTTCTCCTTTCATGAATACTTTTGTTTTTTCATTACATAGATGAGAAAATATGATTAAAGAGTTCAAATTTAAAGACCAAAAATATTGAAATTCTTCCTTAGTTTTTTTAAGAAGAGAACCTCTTGAAATTCCATTGGTTGTAAAATGTAGCAATATGCACGCTACATCAATCTTAGACATTGGAATTCATAAACCAATTTTAAAGTGGTGGAGTAATTATGAGTAAATTATAAGTATACATAATTAAAAAGTAAGGATATAATTGACAAATTACAACCATATATTCTTAAAATGACAATTAAATAGAAACAAATATTTTTTGCAAATGTGACACATATAAAGGAACAGAGGAGTATATAGTTGACGTTACGGTAAAACAAAGTCATTACTATGACACACCTAATTACGTACACAAATGTGGTTAACTCAATTATGCGATTGATAATTTAATTCATGGTCAAATTTGTTAGTTTCTAAACTTTATAAATTGATCCCAACTTTTCAACTTGAATTTAATTAAGCATTCTAAAGTTTTAAATAAAATTTAGGAAGAATTTTTTTTAGCATCTTTCTAATCACTGGACGAAACTCTTCAGCAGCTTGGGAACCCTCTTCTCCTTCTTCTGGAAATTTATTCAAATCAAATTCATATTCAGCCTCTTCATTTAAATCAAAATTCAATATTGCTCTTTCTCCTTCTTCTTCATTGTTGTCCAAAAAGTCTTCCATTATTTCCTCTCTATTGTTGTTCAACGAGTCTTCCATTGTTTCTTCTCCATTGTTGTTCAAATAGTCTTCCATTGTTTCTTCTCCGTTGTTGCTCAATGAGTCTTCCACTATTTCTTCTCCATTGTTACCCAAATAATCCTATACTTATTCTTCTTCATTGTTTTCCAATGAATCTTCTATTATTTCTTCTTTCATGAATACTTTGGTTTTTTCATTACATACATGAGAAACTATGGTTAAAGAGATCAAATTTAAAGACAAAAAATAATGAAACTCTTCCTTAGTTTTTTTTAGAAGAGAACCTCTTGAACATCCATTGGTGACATTGGAATTCATAAACCAATTTTAAAGTGGTGGAGTAATTATGAGTAAATTGTAAGTAAACATAATTAAAAAGTAAGGATATAATTGACAAATTACAACCTTATATTCTTAAAGTGACAATTAAATAGAAACAAATATTTTTTACAAATGTGACATATATAAAGGAACAGGGGAGTATATAGTTGACATTACGGTAAAAAAAATCATTACTATGACACACCTAATTACGTACACAAACGTGGTTAACTCAATTATGCGATTGATAATTTAATTCATAGTCAAATTTGTTATTTTCTAAACTTTATAAATTAATCCCAACTTTTCAACTTGAATTGAATTAAGCATTACAAAGTTTTAAAAAAATTTAGGAAGATTTTTTTTTAGCATCTTTCTAATCACTTGAAGAAACTCTTCAGCAGCTTGGGAACCCTCTTCTTCTTCTACTGAAAATTTATTCAAATCAAATTCATATTTAGTCTCTTCATTTAAATCAAAATTCAATTTTTCTCTTTCTCCTTCTTCTTCATCTTCATTGTTGTCCAAAAAGTCTTCCACTTTTTCCTCTCTATTGTTGTTCAACAAGTCTTCCGTTGTTTCTTCTCCGTTGTTGTTCAATGAGTCTTCCATTGTTTCTTCTCCGTTGTTGCTCAATGAGTCTTCCACTATTTCTTCTCCATTGTTACCCAAAGAATCCTATATTGATTCTTCTTCATTGTTTTCCAATGAATCTTCCACGATTTCTTCTTTCATGAATACTTTTGTTTTTTCATTACATACATGAGAAACTATGATTAAAGAGCTCAAATTTAAAGACCAAAAATATTGAAACTCTTCCTTAGTTTTTTCCGGAAGAGAACCTCTTGAAATTCCATTGGTTGTAAAATATAGCAATATGCACGCTACATCAATCTCAGACATTGGAATTCATAAACTAATTTTAAAGTGGTGGAGTAATTATGAGTAAATTGTAAGTAAACATAATTAAAAAGTAAGGGTATAATTGACAAATTACAACCTTATATTCTTAAAGTGGCAATTAAATAGAAACAATTTTTTTTTATTAATGTGACACATATAAAGAAACAGGGGAGTATATAGTTGACGGCACGGTAAAAAAAATCATTACTACAACACATCTAATCACGTACACAAACGTGATTAACTCAATTATGCGATTGATAATTTAATTCATAGTCAAATTTGTTATTTTCTAAACTTTATAAACTAATCCGAATTTTTTTATTTGAATTGAATTAAACATCTACTCCAGTAAATTACTTACATTTTTATATCTGATTAACTAATATAAAAGAAATTCAAGAAACATTTTTTCTTTTTCTGAAGCACTTTATTAAAGAAAAAAAGAAAGGCTCAATACAACTACTACTATGCAAATGATTACAACTATAAAGGTCTTTAGAAGTCAAGTTGTTTCTTTTTGTCCAAATTGTTTTCCCTTTTTTCCAATTCACTCTTTCTTTGTGAGTCTCCAGTCAACATGCAATTGCTACACATTTTCCTTTTAGATTAGCTGTCAACAATTAGTCTAAAGCACAAATTACCAAGAAAAAAAGGGCAGACCCGATTAAAACTAGTCTTCTTTTCTATATCAAAGGATTATGATTCGCATATACTCTCAAGTTTTGTCTATGCATTTTCGGTAATCTTCATTCCAAAAGTTGCCAAGCATCTTGGACCAAATAATCTATCTAGGCATTTATAAAGTGATTGTGTAGAATAAGTTGATACAACTGTAAGAAGCACTATTAACAATTGACAAGTCCAAGCACATACATTAATTTGACCTCATCTTTTAGTATTGATCATTTCATTGATGTATGATAAGGTTAATTAATTTTATAATAATGCATTTATGATCGATCTAGCTATAAGTTTTTTTTGGTACAAATACGGATTTTTTACCAAAATGCCACACTCCCCAAATTAATATATCAAAATGTCATCTTTTGTAAAAAAAAATACCGAAATGCTACATAAAAATAAAAGGTTCGTCCAACCTAAGTACAAACCCTAAAATTTCTAAAGGGGTTCGCTCATACAGTGTACAAACTTGCAATTTTTCTGACATTTGAACAGTGGTTCGTCCATATGGTGGACTACCCCATATTTTTTATTATTTTCATCATGGGTTTATCCATATGATGGACTAACCTGTATTAATTTTCATTTTCAACATGGATTCGTCCATGCTATTGACTTACCCCTATTTTCGTTTTTTTTATTATAATTTTAATAACATAAAATTAATTTTAACATTTTAATTATACATTAATTATATATTTTAATAAAATTCATTTTAATATTACATTAATTATAAATTATTTAAATTGATTATTTGGTTTAAGAAAATATATAAATAATATTTTAATATGATTAAATATTTTATTTATTTTAATAAATTTTGAGTATATTAAAATTATTATATATAACAAAAAATTATTAAAATAATATACGGGTAGTCCATTGACTGGACGGACCGAAATATTTTTAAAAGTATGACATTTTTGTCAAAAAATAATATACCCAAAATTTATTAAAATAAATAAAAGATTTAATCATATTAAAATATTATTTATATACTCCCTCCGTCCCAAAATAATTGTCACATTTGAGGAAAAAAATTGTCCCAAAATACTTGTCACTTTAGATTACCATGACATTTTTATATTTAATCTTCCAATTGTATCCTCTAATAAATACTCTTAATTAATTGTTTTCTCACTTAACATTAATGCTAATTTAAATACAACAATAGTTAATTAGGATAATTTGGTAAAGTTACTATTCTCTATCTTTCATTTATTACTATTTCTTAATTTGTGTGAAATGATCCGATGTGACAAATAATATGGGACGGAGGGAGTATTTTCTTAAACCAAATAATCAATTTAAATAATTTATAATTAATGTAATATTAAAATGAATTTTATTAAAATGAATTTTATTAAAATGAATTTTATTAAAATATATAATTAATGTATAATTAAAATGTTAAAATTAATTTTATGTTATTAAAATAAAAAAAATAAAAAAAACGAAAATATGGGTAAGTCAATAGCATGGACGAACCCATGTTGAAAATGAAAATTAATACAGGTTAGTCCATCATATGGACAAACCCATGATGAAAATAATAAAAAATATGGGGTAGTCCACCAAATGGACGAACCACTGTTCAAATGTCAGAAAAAGTGCAGGTTTGTACACTGTATGGGCGAACCCCTTTAGAAATTTTAGGGTTTGTACTTAGGTTGGACGAACCTTTTATTTTTATGTGGCATTTCGGTACTTTTTTTTACAAAAGATGACATTTTGGTATATTAATTTGGGGAGTGTGGCATTTTGGTAAAAAATTCTACAAATACTTGTATTATTTTGTGCATTTTCAGTCGTACTACGATTAGCATGATATTAATTTTTTTTTGGAAATATTTTATTATAAAATAGTGTTGCAATAATTTATTTTTAAGCAAGATGTCATTAAATAGAGTACAAGAGGTACTCTCTTCCATTACAACATGAAGAAGTTCAATACAAACACCAATAGACTTAAGCATAGGAAATCATATAAAAGTCATAAAAATTAGAGTTAGGATAAGCAATATCTCCTATGCATGTCTACTTCAAAACTAACAACTTAATATTTAAAATAATATCGTTCAGATTACATTTACAGTTATTAAAAACTACTTTGTACCTAACCTTTCAAATGCTTTAAACGACCAACAACCAAACAACATCCCTATTGATCTTCGATTCTGCCCTATTGTGGATACCATACCAAGCAACACAATGCTTCCACACGTTTCCTATAAATGAAACAAAACAGCCCAACCAAATTCCCACAAAATCCCTCTTGTTTTCAATTGGTCCCTCATAGCCACACAATTTAGGAAAATCTTCCAACCATACGACTAAATTCTTGTTGGGACTTAAGTCTTCCATAACGAGATAAAGACTCTGTAGAGGTTTGGTTACGACCTGTCATGAAGGTTCGAGCACAACATAAGTTGATATCCTTCTCTAGCAGAGTAACTGACACTCGATACTTCACTCCAATGAACAACATCTTTAACTTCGCGATTAGGATGAACATCAAACATCAATCTCTGCAAATTAAAGAAGCTATCCGCCACAAGATTCTGCAGATCAAAAGAGATTCCAAAATCTCCCCATCTCTAGTCTCCTTAGAGTTGCTCAACGTTTTATGTTATTAATGTAATAGAATTAGAAAGAGGAAGTCAACGATCAGTGATAAATTATAAACCCTTAAATAAGGTATTACAATGAATTAGGTGCCCCGTTGTGAATTAGATACCTTAGAAATAAAGTATAATTGGTTCCTTGATCAGTCAAGAAACCCATACGGGTTATGGTTTAGGGTAACCAAGGATAACAACAAGGATTGGTTATAAACTGCTACTATTTCCTTTCTCTTAAAACAAGATTACAAGTATACAAGAATAACAAATAACCTCTCTCACTTTTGAATTAGGGTTTTATTTTCCTATTTTCCCTTATTATAAAAGATGAGAGACTAGTATGCTATTTATAAGAAAGCTAACATATTAACCTAATGGGTTTTTTTTAACAATTACTCATTAGAAGCTAACTTAGGGTACAAGCTAACTTAAACAATTGAATCCATAACACAAGGCCCAATTAAACAACAACATATGAGCGGACTTCGACGACATGCTAAACCTAGAGTTCCTTCAAATATCTCACAAATCTCCACCTTGGAACAAACTTTATAACAACAAGAAAACAAACTAGTTTTCACCATCCATGGCTTTCGGCCATTCATTTTTATTTCGACTTCTCATATCTTCCTTATAGTCTCTAGGTTCTTCGTCTAGAACCTCACTTGCAAAGATTAAGGCATAAGCTATAAGATCTGCATAACCAAGTCTCTGAGGTGGCTTGATGACTCTTCTCGACCTGTCTTTTGCCAGCAGGTAGTCATTATTAGTATCCTTATCTTCGACAACAGTTTATGATTCTTCTTCTTTGACTTCACCTGGGTTATGCAATTCAACATCACTATACTCCATCTCAATAGAAATCTCTTCATGTTCCAGCTCTTCTTCAACATCATCAGTTTTCTTGAAAGCCATCTCAACTTCATTGAAAACTACATCTCGAATGGTGATACTCCTCTTGTGACCTGGCTCTAGGCACCATAGCCTATAAGCTTTGATTCCTTCAGGGTATCCCATGAACATGCATTTCAGAGCTCTAGGTTCGACCTTGTCTTTCCTAATATGAGCATAGGCCACACAACCTAATACTATTAGTTTGTCGAGATCTAATGGATGTCCCGACCAAACTTCTTCAGGTGTCTTCATATCTAACACAATCGAAGGAAATTTGTTTATCAGATATGTTGTTGTTGAAACAACCTTAGCCCAAAACACCTTCAATCCAACACTAACCAACATACATCTAACTCTTTCGAGGATTGTTCGATTGAATCTCTAAGCTAGACCATTTTTCTTAGGAGTACCTGCTACAGTCTTATGCCTTGTGTAAACACCCCAAATTTGAACTCACCCTTTATCACACCATGGCTTGTGATCTTTCATCTTTTGCATAAGCATAAGCATACCATCTCATATTGCATTTTTGCTTCACTGTATAAGCTCAAATTCATCTGCATCTAGGGTTTGTGATCTGAGCAATCCAAGGATCCATCTGAGCCATCCCAAAGGCCTCAAAGCTTTCCAAGAGGGTCCATGTGTGTTATATCATCATATTGTGCTCCTCAAAGTTCATGAAAGTCAAGGGATCACAAGAACTGGCAAAGGCATGGAAGCAGAGCTAGGGTTTTCACTACACAGATGACCAGAATTAGGGTTTTGGTTTCAGAGGCCTTAAATCCAATTTTTTTGGTCATTCTTGTTTCTAAGGGTCTTGATATGTCATAAGGATCATGTGTACCAAGTTTTATGAAGAAATTCATTGTGGAAGTCATTTGTTCACTAGGTAACTTCCTGAGCAAGTTAAGTCAAAATCAAGGCATCTGAGGCCCCCAACAATGGAACCAAAGGGGTATTTTCATCAAATTGAAGTTATATGATCTTTATTTGATCTTAGAAGAGGTTGTAAGTTCACAAGATTGAATAATTTTGAGCCAATTGCAAACTTGCCATTTTTGGAAATGACTTGAAATGCAAACTTTCCATTTTGGGAAAGTTTTTCAACCTCCTCTTTCATGACCAAAAATGCTTCAAATGAAAAATTCTTGGTCATGAAAGTTGTGGATTGGGTCTTTCCCTTTTCAAAAAGTACAAGAACATGTCTTCATTCATCATAGAACTCAAGATATGGCCTTTCAAAGTTGGCAAAAATCCTATAATTTCAAGTTTCATGTCAAAGAGGGATTTTGCATTTTGGCATGTTCAAGCATTCTAATGACTTCTAATGTGCACAAACACTTCACAATATGTCAAGACAACCTCTAAGCATCAGAATTGTGCATTAAACCTAGGGTTTCCATGACTTGAACTTCAAGAAATTACAAAAGGGCCAAAACTCACAAAATTTGCAAAATGCATTGGATCCTCTCATCCACTTGTGTCAGCTGCATAATCTTGATTCTATGGCTTTCCATGAATCTTGCTGAGGCTAGACACCCCAAAAAGCTAGACCTGCCATGGCCCATACCTCAAGTACACCTAAATTGACTTTTTTGCAAAAAACACCCCATACCAATCAGCCTGTGCCACAACAACTTTCTGATCAATCCCATTGGCTTAAACAAACATTATGCAAGTCATTTCATAACACATAAGAGCCTGAATCATCCCACAAGCCAGAATTCACAAAATTTGTCAAAAACTTCCTCTCTTCGAATCTCAAAAACCAACCACTGAAACTTCAAACTTCCTTCACCAATCAACTCAAAAACACCTCAGGATCATTTCCCACCCTTCACCATAGCTTAAAACACCCTCAATCAGAAATACGATTTCTGCATACTCAGAACCAAACACCTCAAAATAGTCATCACAAGCTTGCTCTAAGCTTCTCATCATCACCAGGAAGTTCATTGGGTGGATTTGAACCAAGAGAGAGGTCAGAAAGCTCAAGAACACAAAGCTTCAACTCAGGTAGCTATGATGAACTTTTTTTTCCAGAAGCATGATTTTAAGTTTCTAAATGATTCTACATGTTTAGCTAATCATCCTGATATGTTTATTTTTGAAAATGATTGAGAAATGAGCATGCATTGTTCTTCTGAAATTTTGCCTGTAAAAATGTTCTTATTCGATTCTCTTGATTCATGAAAAATAAATGGTTTTTGTTGTGAGATTCTTGTTTAGGATGTTTAGTTGAGTCAATCTGGAGAGTTTTGTGCATTTTCGTGGCGTTTTGAGAGAGATATCATAGGAGAGCTTCCGAAGAAGATGACTGGAGGTCTTCTCCGGCCACCTGAAAGTCATTATGGCTAAACCCTAATTAGTTTCCCAGTTTCATTGTGAGCCCTTGGATGAAGATTTGTTTAGGCAGCGTACGGTCCAGATGAGGTCATTAACCCTAAACCTTATTTAATTAGTTTAATTAAGTTTATTTGAATTAATTTAATCAAAATTGATCTTGGCCTTTAAAACGTGCGCGCAGTCAATGGTCCCTCTCCAAGTTTAAATCCTGGCCCTCAGATGTACATACTTTCCCTTTATTTCTTTTTTAATTCATTTTTATCCATTTCTTTTGCATATTTATTTTAAAATATCAAAAAGCAACCAAAAAATATGAAACTTTGCATTCTGACTTTAAATATTTTTCTCATTCCAAAAATGATTTTTATTTTATTTTTTGCATTAAAAAAGTATTTTTAAAATATTTAAATGTTATTTTTAATTAATTAAAGTCTTTAATTAATTAAAAATACATTTAGGTTTCTAAAAATCACCAAAAAAATCATGAATCATCCCAATGCATTTAGAAACATTTTCAAACTCTTCACACAAATTTCTTTTTTGGTTTGATCATAGTTTGCCAATTTTCTTTGAATTAAGGGTTCTTTAAATCACATTTTTAAACCCTAACTTTGAAAAATCATTTCTGCCTAACCAAGAGTTTGAAGTTGATTATTTTTGCATTGTGTTACATATTGCATGTAGTTTATAGGTCTTTTTCCTCATGAATTTATCTTGTATTTTCAATTTGATTTTCATTTTCCCCTTTGAACCACCCAAAAACCCTAGAAAACTTAGGAAAATTATAACTTTTGATAGGTTAGGCTTCTGACCTTATCCTTTGGGGTGTGACCTAATATGGGATTAGGGTTTATTTGAGTTTGATTTCAATTTTTTATCATGTCATTTGCTTCTGTTTTATCCATTTGCATCTCACATGTCCATGTAACCCTAATTTCTCACGTTCACTTGCATTCACCTTGCATATTCATCATCACATGAACTTGACATGACATTTCATGCATTCACATGACATCTTAGACATCTTAGGACATGTTATAACCTTTCTCAATCATTTCTTCATTCATTTGTCATGATTAGCATTCATTCCATTTCATAAACTTTCATGTGTTTTCAAACTTCAAAGCATGCTCCCTTTGCATCTCATCCTTGTGTGATCATTCATATGCACTTTCTATGACTTTGCATCATCTTACATGAAATTTGCATAGCATAAACACTTCTGACTTTGATCATTGCATCTCATTTCATCTCATTTCACTTCATTTCTTCATGCTTTATACTTTATGCACCCATGCTAACTTTTCAGGTTTTGGTAAGTTATGTTGGGAGGTGAATTTGCCTTCACCTCTCACTTCTTCTTATCTCTTTCATTTGCATTCTAACTTGTATTTTAAGTGAACTTGTTCACTTGTGTTCCATCTCTCTCACTTTCTTTCTTTAAGTTACTTATCTTCTTCATTGAAGCAAGTAACTTATTCTCTTGCTTCCTCCTCCTTTCATCTGCTTCTTCCATTGGTGGCTTCCTTGAAGATCTTTATTAAGCCTCACAAACCATAAGATATCCAAGCATGATAATAATTAGGGTTGTGATTAGTCCCCTTAGCTTTTTACCTTTTGAGTCTCCTTGAGTCTCTCTTCTCATCTCAATAATCAAAGACTAAACTCTTAAAGTTTTAGGACTTTGGAATTAGGGTTATGCCTGCATCCTTCTTTTAGGATGGAGTGTATAACTTTAATCCTAAGTGTTAAACCTTTAATTTGTTTAAACCTCTTAATCAAATCACTTAATAATAATTAAGACTTTATCTTGTAACTTGGGCCTTACATTAGGGTTCTAATTCTTCCTTATGGTTAAGAAGGACTAACCATAGTGTTTAATGGACAAGTCCCCCTCAAGTTGTCTTACAAACCATAAAATCCATTTCTTAATCTCACCTTTTAATTAAAATCCACTTAATAAAGGCTTGTTATATAATGTATTTAATCCCTAACCATGGATTAAGTTGAGGTATCTTCCTCAACTTAAGTGTCATCATCTATTATCCTTCTATTAGGATGGTGTAATGAGTTCACTAATCTGTGATTAGAGATTAAACTCATTACTTAACACTAAACAAAAAAACCCAAAAAACATCTAAATAATCACAAGTAGGTTAATGATCTTAATCCTACATCATCATGGCAATTAAGTTGAGATGCTTATCTCATACTTATGTAGGCTCATTATCCCTAATCAGGGAGGATATAATGAGTTTACAAGCCCTTGATTTAGGCTTAAGCTCATTAACTTATGCAAAACACCAAAAACAATAAAAAACTAAAAACACAAAAACAAACAATAATCGTCTCCTTCGGGATTCTTTTCTCATCACACTCATTCACAAACGAGAACTTGCTTCTTCCGTCTAATGCAAGACAGTTAGCACTCGAGCCAGACGAGTCATACACTTGAGCATAGACAAGGAAGCAGTTCACAATCAATTTCATTTTCAGTCTCTTTGAGTCGAACTACGGTGTTCTGACTTCCTCATTGCACGCGAGGATATGTAGGCATAACTTAACTGTTATCGAACAAAAGTCTCTGTGTCTTCCCCCTCTTTCCGCATTCTTTAAAAGCCTCAGTTCCTGAGCAATTCATCTTTTGCACTGACACTTGTATATTCTTTTCCAGCTTTTGCACATAGATAGCACATACACTACCCCTTTTAAACACAATCTTTCAAGTGTGGCTCCCGTCGAGTACGACAGACAATCTGGGTGCTAATACCTTCCCAGGTTGTAATCAACCCCCTTTCTCAGTTTCTCTGGTTCGCGACCGTCTTATCCATTTCTTTCTAGGTTTATGCAACATTACCTTTCCTTCGGGATAAAAATGTCTAGTTGGCAACTCTATTCATCTTCACTTCCTTTTCTCTCTCGCCGACCGTTCGCGTCTGCACCGAGATGAAAATCTCCGGGAGCGACACCTTGCAATCCCAAAATTGACACACTAACTATCGAAAGCTTTGTTGCAGAATTCAAGGTCATTATTAGTTCTCAACCTCTTGACCTTTCTGCCAGTTTGTGTTTCAACCAGAACCTTCAAACTCTTGAAATTCTGAAAAGTTTCATCCTTAGTATTATGAATGATACCCATAACGTTTTGGAATAATCATCAACTATGGATAGAAAATACCTTGCATCTAAATGTGAAGGATTCCTTGCAGGCCCCCAAAGATCAGCATGGATGTAATCAAGGGATCCATGTGTTCTTTGTTTACCTTTGTTAAACTTCACCCTACAGGATTTACCAAATACACAAGGTTCACAAAACTCCAACTTCTTGACTTTGTCACCACCTAGCAGGTTTTGTTAAACGTCGGATTATGGTATCCAAAAGGTAGTATGTCTACTTTAATTGGCTATTCTGACGCAGACTATGCAGGATGTAAAACAGATAGAAAAAGCACAAGTGGTACGTGTCATATTCTTGGGAATGCACAAGTGTCGTGGGCATGCAGGAAACAAGCATGTGTCGCATTTAGTACGACCGAAGCAGAGTATATTGCAGCAGGTAGTTGTTAAGCATAAATTTTGTGGCTCAAATAACAAATTCTTGATTATGGTTTAGATCTTGGATGCATCCCTCTACAATGCTACAACACAAGTGCCATCAACATCACAAAAAATTCGGTCATGCATTCAAGAACAAAGCACATAGATATTCGACACCATTTCCTTCGTGATCATGTGCTTAACGAAGATGTAGAAGTAACCTTCATGTATACTCACCATCAACTTGCGGATATCTTCACAAAACCATTGGATATAGAACAATTTTTCAAAATACGACGAGAACTCAACATTCTCGATGAAAATGACATCTAAAGTTGATCATTCTTGAATAAATAAGTATCAAGGTACACAATTATGCAATTTTTTAGTTTAGACATGTTTGTAGCTATATTAAAATTTATCATGTCGGCAATATTTTTCACTTTTTCTTATTTTCGCATAGCATTATAATATGTTTTGGTAAATAATTTTTGATCAAAAGTTGCCTTAACATATGTATTAACATGTCATGACATAAGTTTTGTGGTAAAAGTTCACCATTTTTAATGTGCAAAACTATTGTTTTTTGAAATTATTCCAGTGTAACCGATTATCACATAGTACGTAACCGGTTACCTCTGCTACTTTTCAGAAAACCGTGAATTTATTTTAGTCTTTTAAATGTTATATGTTTTTAAGTTATATTTCATTGTCTTTAATGTTATATTTTTAATGTGTTTATGATCAAGCATATTTTCTTTAAGTTTCATATCTTATTATGTTTGTGCTTAAAATTTCATTGTCTTTTCCCCACCTTTTTGGTAATGACAAAGGGGGAGAAGAATAAAATGTTATACTGGTTTCTCTAACAAGTTTTGCAAAAAATTTAAGATCATGTTTTCTCCAAGAATCATGGATTTAGGGGGAGCATTATCTAAGGGGGAGTTTGCCCTTGGTTAGAGAAACAAATTGGTATGATTGGAATCAACTCTCAAGTATTGGGCTGTCATCATCAAAAAGGGGGAAAATGTAAAGACATGGCTTCTCAATGATTTTGATGAAGACAACAATGTCATTACAACATTTTAGTGAAGCTCAAAAAGGCTTGGTACAAAGACAATGAAGATTGAACAAGAATGCACATTGGTTCAAATATTGGAAAATTGCTCAATAAATTGATCAAAGGTATAAATAAATCATATCTAAATTAACGTGTATACAAGTGTTCACATAGGTCCTCATTCATTCCATGATTACTTAGAAAAAATTTGGTGTTCAAAAACTTTGATTTGTTGCTTCTATTTTTAGCATTTTTCATAAATGGACTCAAGTAACCGGTTACTCACCACATGATAACCAGTTACTCAGTTCAAATTTTCAAATTTTAAAGAACGTTGCAAGCAAGTAACCGGTTAACACATGGTGTGTAACCGGTTACCACTGTATCCAGAGGCGAAAAACTGTAACGTTTCAGCATAATTTTTTCTATTCTTTTCATCTTGAAGCATGGCATCTCTTCATTGTTTGCAATGATTTGTAAAGGTGTTTTAGCACTATTTAAAGGATATTTTATCCAAATTTTAAATAACCTCATTTGCTATAATCTTTCAAACAATCATTATTCTCAAAATATTACATTTTCATATTAAGTGTTCTTCAAACTTTTATAAGTGAAACTTCTGCACATAAACCTTCATACACATTGCATTAGTTTCATTCTTATTGTGTCTAACACGTGTATAAACATTATAAGAGTGATTATTCTTAAAAGGGGAAGATCAATCTTGAGAGTGATTCATTGAAGATCAAATTTTCAGCACCCATACAAAATTCAGATTTATGATATATTGATTACAACTTATTTTTAGATTGATAAAGATAAGATTGTAAGGCTTTATCCTTGTTATCCGTATTGTGGATATAAGAGGTACTTTTGTGAGATATTAATTTTCGTTAGGACTTTAAACTTGTGTAAATCCAAGAGGATTGTTCTTGGTTGTTAGAATTGTCTTGGCTAGGAAATCTAACATTATTGTGGAAAACTCTTTCGTGTTGAAAGGGGACTGGAGTACTCTCGATTTGTGAGGGGAATCAATATAATTCATGGTGTTCTTTACTTTATGTTTTTATTTCTTTCATCACATAGAAATCTTAGGAAAGTAAAATCCAACTACCGTAAAAAATTCCGAAAAAATTATCTAAGTCCTAATTCACCCCCCTATTAGACACTCTTTCAACTAACAGTTAAGATCCAAGATCGATCGAAGATTTCAGGTTTCTCCTCAGCAAATCCAGTGGGCGTTCCCCATGGAACTATTCATTTCAAACTTTTATTGATGAAACTTCATTCATTATTTCTCCAAGCGAATTCTTACCAAGTTTTATTCAGTGGCCATCCCCCATTGGATAATTTTCCTCAACTTTTGTTGATCTCCCCAAGCAGTTTTACTCAATTATACAAGCAACATTCCTCAACCAGTTTGTCCTTATCATCCTTTTGGTGATAGACATTTATTCAGTTTTGTTTTTACCTGCATCTTTTTGGTGTAGGGATCGTCATACCATCCTTTTGGTGGTAACGATTTATTTTCTTTCAGTCTACCCATCATCCTTTTGGTGTCGGGGTCGCCTTATCATCCTTTTGGTGATAGCGATTATTTAATTTTCAGTCACTTGTCATCCTTTTGCTGTCGGGGTCGCCTTATCATCCTTTTAGTGATAGCGATTATTTAATTTTCAGTCACTCACCATCTTTTTGGTGTCGGAGTCGCTTTATCATCCTTTTGGTGATAGCGATTATTTAATTTTCAATCACTCATCATCCTTTTGGTGTCGGGGTCGCCTTATCATCCTTTTGGTGATATAGATTATTTAACATTCAGTCATTCGTCATCATTTTGGTGGCGGGGTCTCCTTATCATCCTTTTGGTGATAGCGATTATTTAATTTTATGTCACTCATCATCCTTTTGGTGTCGGGGCCGCTTTATCATCTTTTTGGTGGTAGCGATTATTTAAATTCCAGGCACATTCATCCTTTTGGTGTGAGTTCATCTTATCATCCTTTTGGTGGTAGCGATTATTTAAATTTCATTCACCTTCATCCTTTTGGTGTGGGATCGTCATTCCATCTTTTTGGTGGTAACAATTTATTTACTTTTCAGTCACTCGTCATCCTTTTGGTGTCGGGGTCGCCTTATCATACTTTTGGTGATAGCGATTATTTAATTTTCAGTCACTCGTCATCCTTTTGGTGTCGGGGTCGCCTTATCATCCTTTTGGTGGTAGAAATTATTTAATTTTCAGTCACTCGTCATCCTTTTGGCGTCGGGGTCGCCTTATCATTCTTTTGGTGGTAGCGATTATTTAATTTTCAGTTACCTTCATCCTTTTGGTGCGGGGTCGCCTTATCATCCTTTTGGTGATAGCGATTTATTTAAATTTCAGTCAACCTACATCCTTTGGATGTCACCAGCATTTCAAGTTTCAATCACCAATCTTTCATCAATTTCTTTCTTTTCAGACAAATTCAGAGTCTTTTAGTATCTAATTGTCTTATACCTTGAAAGTGTGAATGCGAGTCAATTCATCTTACTCGGTCTAAGCTAATTCGATAGGGGAAACTGTCATACCCCAAATTTGTCCTACCTGTATATTTTTTTATTTGCGCCATTTTCACCTTTATCCAAAAAAAATCCAAAAATAAGTCATTTCTTTTATCGTACCAGGCAGGGTTCGTTTGAGGCTGTCAAATCAAGTCGAGTGCATGTGTGTGTGTTGTTGCTTTCGAAAAAAGTCAGTGTGTGCGTGGAGGCTGTAACACCCTAATTTTTGCCCTAAGATTGTTTCGCATATCATCTGCATTTTGCATATCAAACAAGATCGCACTGGCTTTTGAGTTTCTCCTCAGATATGGGTCTATGCTTCGCAGGGGATCACCATTGTTTTTACTGCTTTATCTTTATTTATATTTTACTGACTTCTAACCAAAATACAAAAAATATGTTGCAGTGTTTCTTCTTCTTCTCTGTGTTGCAGGTTTTCAAAGACAGGGCAGTAATTTCAGTCAAAGGCGTTTGTTCAGTCACAATTCGATTTCAAGTGGATGTTTGACCTAATATTGGTCAAACTATCAGATAAATTGTTTCGACTGCCAGTTGTGTGTGCCAATGGTTCATTTATCGTGCAATTTGTTTTCAAAGTACAAGTTGGTTATGTGACAGTTGTTTTCTGTGCAAAGTTTGGTTTGTTCATCAGTTGCCAGTTGTGTGTTGCGGTTTGAATCTTCAGTGTTTATCCGTTCATCGGTTCATTAATTCATCAGCGATTCATCTGAGGATTTATTTTCCTCAGTTTGATTTTAAATCATCAGGGCATGAATCAGACAGTTTTCAGATGACAGTTGTGGCTCGAATTGCAATTTATTCAGTTGTTTAGTGGTTCTGTGAGTGGCTGTATTCATTTCATCAGAGGCTTGTGAAAAATTGAGATTTTGTTGTGGGCTTGAAAACCAAACTTCATCCATTATCCGTTTCTTGATTAAACCATTTTCATTCCATTTTCCCCGATTATCCATTTTTCTTTTATTATTCACAAAATTCCAAATTTTAAACTTTTTTTGTTTATACATTTCCAATTATTTTTTAATCCATTTTTATTTTTGTTATTTCCTTTTGAATCATCCCCGATTAATTCTTTTTTTGTTTTAATCCATATTATTAATTCATTAATAGAACCATTTGTTTCTTTTAGCCCATAAGTTTTTTTGTTGTTTTAAAAATCCATTTAGTGATAAGCACAAAACATAAATAGCAGAAATTTTAATTAAGTCATTTAGTTTTTCTTTTTTTTTATTTGTTTTCCCAAAGCCTCAATTTTGCAGCCTGCATCCAAAAACATTGCCAAACCTCTTGCACATTACCAGGCCCCACATACCCTTTCCCATCCGCACGGCCAAAAGAACAACAGCAGGCCCACATTTTCCTTCAGTTTCCCAAAGCCTTGCCCCACAAATCTATGCCACAAAGCCTCACAATGCTTCAGCTCACAAGCCATCAATACAACATTCGTACCTCACCTCAATCCGTATCCCTCACAGCACTTTACGCCGCAATCCGTAAGGCCTCAAGCTGAGCCACAAGCCAAATACACTTTCCTACAGCCCAATACACAAGCCGAAACCGTGCCCAGTCAAACTGTACCGCAAGCCACGCGAATAACTTCCGCAGCTGAAGCCACAAACAACAACAGTTTCGCAACAAACAAAAACAGCCAACATGACCTCAACACAATCCACAACTTGCCAAAGCTATTTCACAAAATCCAAGCCGTACGAAATCTACAAGCCAGCCGAAGCAATCCCGCAATCCGCAAGCACGAGTTTCCCACCTGATAAACAAAAACTATCAAAACGCAAAAATTCAGAATCAAAACGCAAGGCAGCAAAACGAGAAGACGTAAGTGAGCACGAGATATTCACCTACACTCAAAACGCATCAAGAACAAACGCGAAACGACAGCCTTCAAATGCTCATCTTCTTCTATAAATAGGACCATCCCTCATTCAAATTTCCCAAGCTTGAACAGCCATCTCAAAGCTCTACCGAATCCAAACCCCCAATCCTATTTTCTATCAAATCCCTAAAATCCCTTTTCTTTCTCCTTTTGAATCTTCAATCAAAAAGTACCAATTGAATCCAAACCGAAGTGAGAGAAGAGAGAAGCCGAGATTCTGAGAGAAGAGAAGAGAGATTTCGAGTGAGAGAGGAAGAAGAAGGAAAGGAAGTCGTGAAAGAGAAGAAGAATCTTCTTTGTTCGTTTTTTTTTATTCTTTGAAAGGTGAGGATGTGAGATTCAGGCCGCCGCGTGTGTGTTTGTGTTGTTACTCTGTTTTGCGCATTGAAGAAGGAAACCCTGCGTTTTTGTTTCTCTGTTGTTTCCATTTTTTTTTCATTTTTTTATTGAGTTTTTATTTGATTGTTTTGAACAATGAAATGAGGCAGTGATGGGCCTAAGGCCAGGTATTCATTTTGTTATCCAACAACTCGCGGGTCTTCATACCCCCTCCCCCTCTTTTATTTTTTAAATTCTCTTTTATATTAGTTAGTTTTATGTTATTTAGATTTTGATTTTAAAATATGTTGAGGTAAAAAGAATTAGTAGAAATGTTTTTTTAGGGAAAACAATTTAGAAAATATTTTATAAATTATTTTAGAGAAACAATTTGGAAAAGAATTTTAAGAAAAGGATTTAAAAATATTTTCTATTCCCTTTTTGGATCTATTTTCTTTTAGATCCATTTTCTTCATCTTTTTAATTTTGGTCGATGACAATCTCCGATTCGAGATTGTTGATTTCCGATTAAGCTTAATCTTCATTATTTCAAATCTATGGATGAATGATCATTTGGATCATTCTCCATACTTTGAGATCGTGATAGGTTGCTTTTCGATGAAATTCAACGATAATCTCGATTAAGATTAGACCTTCCTTTTTTCTTTTAGTGTGGCATGTTTTCGGGGAACGATCCATTATATCGTTTCTCTAACATGTATTAACACAAATATTTTCCACTTTAATTAGTGGTGGCCGGCCTCATTTGTAGGGTAATTACTTCGTAAATTACTCGGCGATTGCTTAACATAGACCTAAAGTTGTCCCGATTCGAATTAAGATCCACTTGGATCCGGTTGCCTCGATTTTATTTTCCTTGTTGTGGTTGTGCTTGATTAAGTTCATCATACCACCTTATATTGTAAATATTATAATAATGTGAATATAATTGTTTAAATTTAATCTCTCGCACCTTATCCTTTTATTTTAATCTCTTGCTCCCTTATCTCCTTATTATATTTTGTCATATTATATCATATATCATTTGTTTATATTCATATTGTGCTTGTTTTTATTGTATCCATTTGGATATCAAAAATACTTAATAAAGAATTGAACATTTAAAAGACTTGTGACTTATAATTGTGGACTATGGTTATTATCCCTTTGATTTTGGAGAATGGACTTAGACTCCTAGGATCTCTCTTTGCTCAAATTGGAATGGATTAGAAACCTCGGCCTCAAGTTACTTCATTAACCTTTGAAGAGGAAATTCCGATCTTTGAAGAATTGTACATATAGTTTTGGTAAACTCTTTCCTTATCTTTTAATTCAAGCATTAGGATTAGTCCCTTCATCTCCTCCCCATTCTTTAATTTTCAAAACTTCTTCCTATTTCAAAACCTTCTTGTTTTTTAAATTCCAAACACTTTCATAAACAAACCTTGATTTCGGTCAAGCGATTTTTAATCTTTTCCTTTTATTT
Source organism: Lathyrus aphaca (assembly GCA_963966055.1). Classification (NCBI taxonomy): domain Eukaryota; kingdom Viridiplantae; phylum Streptophyta; class Magnoliopsida; order Fabales; family Fabaceae; genus Lathyrus; species Lathyrus aphaca. Next base: position 709,202,602 of record OZ014519.1, on the reverse strand, counting down.
TCTTAATCAATGTTAATTCATGTAAATATATCAAAACCATTTTCTTATATACTTTTAAAAAACTCAAAACTCATTCAAATATTTTTGTGCCTTTGTGCACCTTTTTCTTTTTCCCATGTTTAGATATGATTCATCCCTTCTAGCGGAATTATTCGCTAAGGGATGACGACTTATCTCTACATCTTAAAATCAATTCAACCCACTTATTCTTTTCAAACTTTGTACCACAAACTACGAGGTTTTGATCTCGCATTTCACTTTGTGGGTACGTAGGCATAAGGCTTTAAAACCTTATCAAACACAAAATCATTAAAAAATATTCTTCTCCTCATCTCTTCCATCATTTTAAACAAACCAATTTCAGACCAAAAAGCAATAAGTATTTCAAAGGGCTCCCGTGGAGTACCACGGATGAGTCGGGTGCCTAAAACCTTCTCGGTTCATAACCAATCCCCTTACCCAATCTCTGTTTATTTCTTTTAGCCTTTGCTTTTAGAATCCTAGGTTTTTATTCGTTCTTTTACCTTTTTCCATTCGGAAATAAAGAAAAGCGCGGTGGCGACTCTGTGTTAATCGAGTTAAGTTAATCAATAGCTTACACTCACGATTTTACCGCTACAGAAAAGTGGCGACTCTGCTGGGGACAATAATCTCTAAGCGGATTTAGCCTACTTTGATTTATTTATTGCTTTGGTTTGACTTGTTTGTTATTTGTTTGTTCCGTTTTGGTTTTGGTGATCCTCTGTGTGAGATAGATTCTAACCCGGATCTGAGTGACACTTATGATAGGACGGCGATATTCGAAGCGATATGTGATGGAGTAGTCCAAAGCAATATCAATTTGATAATCTCCACTCGGTTAGGCTCTCTTGGACTATCAATGTCATGACGAGTAATCGTACGTGGCATTATTTTCCGACCTTGAGCTAATCATACTGAGGACCGTAGAACCCTTAACCCATCTTAGCCAATTTAGGAACGTAGTGTGGAAGCTGTCTGGATGTAAATCTAAGGCGGTTGTCACGCGATACTACACTCGGACGAGGTCTATTTTAAGAATGTTATCGGTTGGGGAGTAATCCAACGTACCGATGGTATTCTAAAGATGGCTGATAACTCCGGGCACCTCTGTTAGCACCCTTTTGGTTTCTTGCAGGTACAATGAAGACAAAACCTTAGTACTTACCTGTGTGGGTTGGTGTTCTGTTACCTTGACTTCATGCTCGTGACTCGGAACCTAAGCCCGTGTGCCTTGTGTGATCTTGTTTGTGGTTGTTTCATACATGCCATCATAATATTCATGAGCATTGTCCGTAAGATTTCAAAGGACTTATAAGGAACTTTTGCAAAATTTCAGATGTCCATGGCTTTGACTTTTGAAAGGAGGAACACAAAGAAGTACACTTTCAAGAATCCTAATGTTGTAGAGTTGAGAAAGCTAGGAGCTTTGGTTGTTGATACCCAAGAGTTCCGAAGATGTCATGGGAAGCTTTTGTATATGTTGGATATTGATGTGCCTGAGGGGATTCTCCCTACTTTGGCTCAGTTTTATGACCCGTTGCACCATTGTTTCACCTTTTCGGATTATCAGCTTGTGCCGACTTTGGAGGAGTATTCTCATTGGTTAGGTTTGCCTATTCTGGACAAGGAGTTTCTTTTCACTGGTTTGGAGAAGGAGCTTACTATCAAGGTCATCGCCAAAGCACTTTTTCTTAAGGAATCCGAGCTTAATGGGAAGTTTCTTCCAAAGGGGAGTGTTCGTGGTATTAACGCTAAGTTCTTAATGGGAAAGGCTTCTACTTCACTTACTTTGGGTCATAAGGATGCATTTGAGGCTATTCTTGTTTTGCTCATTTATGGGATTGTCTTGTTTCCGAATTTGGATGGTATTGTGGGTGAGAATGCTATTCAGATCTTCTTGAAGAAGAACCCGATTCCTACGTTGCTTGGAGATATGTATCATGCTTTTCACTATAGGACCTCCAAAGGTGACGGAGAGATTGTATGTTGTGCGCCTCTTCTTTATAGGTGGTTTATTTCGCACCTACCGAAGTCGGATGTTTTCAAGGACAATAGAGAGAATCGAAGATGGTCTCAGAGGTTGATGTCGCTTTCTCATAAGGATATGACATGGTATAGTTCTCATTATGACACTGGAGTTCTTATTGATAGTTGTGGAGAATTTCCTAATGTACCTCTTCTTGGTACACGTGGGGGAATTAGCTACAACCCCATTTTGGCTAGACGACAGTTCGGTTATTGTTTGAAAGATGTTCCAAACAATCTTGCCTTATCCCGTTTCTTCTTTCTTAATGATGCTGATCATATAGAAATGAAGAAAAGGATTGCTCATTCTTGGCATGCTGTTCATAGGAAAGAGAAAGGTCAATTGGGTAGACAACACCTTCCTCCTTCTGATTGTTATATTCAGTGGGTTCGATCTAGAGCTTCCAAGTTCAAGATGCCTTATCCACCTGAGGAGCCTATGTTTCCCATATTGCCTTTGTCTGCTTTTCTACCTCCCGTTGATGAGAAGTTGGTTCTTCAAGAAGAGTTAGAGAAGATGAAGAAAGAAAAGGAAGAATGGTTACTTGAGAGGACTACTATGCAGGAGCAGCTTAAGGAGAAGGATGATCTTATTGAGCTACTTGAGCGGCGCGTCACGAAGAGACCGAGAGAGGATTTATATTCCTCTAGTACTCCAGCTACTATTCCTCCTACGTCTGGTGCTTTGAAGGCCATTGTCGACAAGTTGGTGAAGGATAAGGAAGATATGGAAGAGCGGTACAAGAATGAGATCAAGAGGATTCGTATGAAGTATCAGCCAGGATTCGGGACTTCTTCGGATATGATTCCATAGGCTTAGTTTACTTTTCCTCTTATGTATTAGGATTATTGATGTTTGTACTTCATTTGTAATCCTCACTTTGATATTAATGAGAATGAGTTTTTAAGTATTTCAAAAACGTTTCTTTATGAATATTGCAAGTTAACTTATAATCCTTTGAAATATTTGCATTTGCATATACATAGCATGCATCATACTTGCATTGGTCTTGCTTTTTGAGTGTTCTCCAGGGATCTTATTGTTGTTTTCTGGTCTTCATTGAGTGTTCCTGTCAAGCTGACTCATCGCTTTGATACTCGAGCTAATCGGAAAAGAGTGATGGATACTTTGCAACAAGAGAATCGCGAGCTGCGCGAAGAGGTTACTTATCTGAGGGAAAGCCTGGAAAGAGTGACTGCTATGATGGAAAATTTGATGGCTGCTCAGAATCAGCCACTTCCTAGTCCTCCTGTTTAGAATACTGTCATCTCAGAGGTTGTTACCGCATCCATTCCTGTTAAGACTGTTATTTCTCCTCGCTATCGTATACCTGCTAGCACGCCCTGGGGCATGCCTGTTGACTTTTTTCCTGCTGGATATCGTCCTCCTCATCATCAGGAGACTGCTGCATTTAATAATCTCCCACATCCAGTTTGGACTACTCTTCCTCCAATTGTGATTACTGTACCGTCTGGGGTGCGCAATATTCCGCATCATGATGAAATGATTTACCATGCTGAGTCTAGTGAAGGCGCTGGAGTTGCTGAAAGACTTGATGACTTCCAGGGACGATTTGTTGAGATCCAGAGGGAGATGAGAGCGTTGAAGCATAAGGATTTGTTCGGAAAAGATGCTTATGACCTTTGTCTGGTCCCTAATGTTAAAGTTCCTTACAAATTCAAGCTGCCTGAGTTTGAGAAGTACAAAGGCAACACTTGTCCATTGAGCCATTTGACTATGTATGCAAGGAAGATGTCTGCTCAGACAGATAATGATAAGCTGTTGATTCACTATTTCCAGGACAGTTTGACCGGTGCACCCATGAGGTGGTATATGAGTCTGGATAATAGCCAAATCAAGACCTTCAATGATTTGGGAGAAGCTTTTGTGAAGCAGTACAAGTATAATGTTGATATGGCGCCAGATAGAGATCAACTTCGTGCTATGTCCCAGAAGGACAAAGAGACTTTTAAAGAATATGCACAGAGATGGAGAGAGCTGGCAGCCCAGATTGTTCCTCTGTTGGAAGAAAAAGAAATGACGAAGATCTTCTTGAAGACGTTGGGTTCTTTTTATTATGAGAGGATGATAGCAAGCGCTCCTTCCTACTTCACGGAAATGGTGAGCATGGGGATGCGTTTAGAAGAAGGTGTCCGTGAGGGACGGTTGACTCAAGAGAATGGTAATGGTTCAAGCTCTAGAAGGTTCAACTTCGGGAAAAATAAAGAAAATGAGACTAATGCAATATCCCGTGAAAGTTATAGAAGACCTCACAGTCGTGTGAATCACCATTCGCAGCATGTGGCTTCTGTTACACCGATGATCAACGTGGCTCCAACTGTGCCAGCAGTTCCAAAGTTTCAACCTCGTTATCAACAACCTTCTGTGCAACAAGGTGGTAATCAACAAGCTCGGGCTAAGCCCAGTTTTGATCCTATTCCAGTGACGTATGCAGACTTGCTTCCATCTTTGATTGCAAAGAATCTTGTGCAGACTCGTCCTCCACCTCCAGTTCCAGAGACTATTCCATGGTGGTACAAGCCAGAAGCTCGTTGTGCTTTTCATCAAGGTGCCTCGGGGCATGATGTTGAGAACTGTTATCCATTAAAGTTTGAAGTACAGAAATTGATGAGGAACAATGTTCTGTATTTTAATGATGTTAATCCTAATGTGCAGAAGAATCCGTTGCCGAAACATGGTAATGCGTCTGTGAATATGGTCGCTGGTTGTCCTGGTTTGTTTAAGATCTATGAATTCCGTCATATCCGAAGATCTTTGGTGGAAATGCATGCTTTCTTGAGTGAATATCACGATATCGATCACGATTATGCTGGTTGTTGTATCTGCTCGGTGAATCCTCGTGGTTGCGTGATTGTTAAAAGGGATATCCAGAAGATGATGGACGATAAGCTGATCGAAGTAATAGCAAAGAGAGATGAATATGAGAATGAAGTGAATGTCATTATGCCTCAGTTCAATCTTCCTGAAAGGGCTGCTCCTGAAAGGGTGGTTATTTCTTTTGATGGTCGCAAGACTGCTGTTACTCCATTGGTGATCAATGTACCTGGTCCAATGCCATATGAGTCTGATAAAGCTGTTCCATACCGGTATAATGCTACGATGATAGAGAATGGTAGGGAATTTCCTCTTCCTACTCCAAAGTCTGTGGTTAGCATTGCTGATGTGATGAAAGTTACCCGAAGTGGTAGAGTGTATACTCCAGACCCTCCGAAGAGAGTTGAAGATACCAGTGTAAGCAAGCAGATTATGGATGTTGTTGTCCAATCGAGCCAATCTGGTAATAATGATGATGAGGTGCTAAAATTGATAAAGAAGAGTGAGTATAATATTTCTGAGCAGTTATTGCAGACTCCCTCGAAGATATCAGTGTTGTCTCTTTTGATGAGTTCCGAGGCTCATAGGCAGTCATTACAGAAGATTCTGGATCAAGCATATGTTGACCATGACGTGACTGTCGACCAATTTGATAGTATTGTAGCGAATATCACGTCATGCAACAATTTAAGCTTCTGTGATGACGATTTGCCCGAAGAAGGAAGAAATTATAACTTGGCGCTGCACATCTCGGTGAATTGTCAAGAAGATGCTTTATCTAAGGTGCTAGTGGATACCGGATCGTCTCTGAATGTTATGCCAAAATCGACTTTGTCAAAGCTTGCGTTTCAAGGTGCTCCCATGAGGCACAGTGGGATTAAAGTGAAAGCGTTTGATGGGTCGAAGAAGACAGTGATTGGAAAGGTGGATCTTCCTATTCTTATTGGACCGTTTATATTCAAGATTACTTTTCAAGTAATGGATATACGTCCCGCATATAGTTGTCTCCTCGGAAGACCATGGATCCACGAGGCAGGAGCTGTAACATCCACTCTTCATCAGAAGTTGAAGTTTGTGAGAGAAGGTAAATTGGTGACCATTGAAGGTGAGAGAGCGATGCTTGTGAGTAATCTGTCTTCTTTCTCCTATATCGATGCCGGAGAAGAGGTGGGAACGTCGTTTCAAGCTCTTTCTGTTGTGAATAGTGTTGTTAAGAAGAATGCTATGCCCATGTCCTCTTTCAAAGATGCTATGCGAGTGCTGGAAGCTGGTCAGTCTGATGGTTGGGGAAGAATTATTGATGCTGTCGACAACAAGGAAGGTTTTGGTATCGGCTTTGCACCTGGTGCAGTTGTCAAAGATCCAAAGACTATTCAAGAAGGTTTCTGAAGTGCTGGATTTATCAACGACCATTCTGCTGCTGCCATCATTGATGATGATGAAGATGAAGAAATGATTGACTTTGTTACGCATGGAAAGATTTGCCAGAATTGGATCGCTGTTGATGTTCCTTTTATCGTTCATTCTTCAAAGTAATTTGTTTTTATTTTCTTTCAAAAATCATTTCACTCTGCCCAAGGTGAAAGTGATGTTTGTCGGGCTTTGTTTCAAATTTGATCATCATCAATAAAATGTTATTTTGTTATTTCCATATGTGTTTTTTTCATTTTTGCTTTATTCTGAAAAATGGTAACATAAAAAACCCAAAATATAATAATTGTGTATCTGCATATTGTTTGCACTTTTGTTCATTCTCTAAAATAAAAATAAAATCATTGTGCAGATTGATTGATAAACCCATTGAAAACAATGATCCTATGCCCTCTCCCAACTTTGAATTCCCTGTGTTTGAAGCTGAGGAAGAGGATGATGAAGAGATTCCAGATGAAATTTCTCGGTTGCTTGAGCACGAGGAAAAGATTATTCAGCCTCACGGAGAGTCTATAGAGATGGTCAACTTGGGTTCTGAAGATGAAAAGAAAGAAGTCAAAGTTGGAGCATTGCTTGGTCCTGATGTTAAGCAGAGGATTATAGAGCTTCTCAGAGAATATGTTGATGTATTTGCTTGGTCTTATCAAGACATGCCAGGTCTTGATACTAATATTGTGGAGCATAGATTGCCGCTGAAGCCTGAATGTCCACCTGTGAAGCAGAAGCTCAGAAGAACTCACCCAGACATGGCAGTAAAAATCAAAGAGGAGGTTCAAAAGCAGATTGATGCCGGTTTTCTTGTGACATCAACTTATCCTGAATGGGTGGCCAATATCGTTCCTATTCCGAAGAAAGACGGAAAAGTCCGAATGTGCGTAGATTACAGAGATCTGAACAAAGCTAGTCCGAAAGATGATTTTCCATTGCCACACATTGACATGTTGGTAGATAATACGGCTAAGTTTGATGTGTTCTCTTTTATGGACGGATTTTCCGGTTATAATCAAATAAAGATGGCACCTGAGGACATGGAAAAAACCACATTTATTACACCATGGGGAACATTCTGCTACAGAGTGATGCCCTTTGGATTGAAGAATGCTGGTGCGACGTATCAAAGAGATATGACTACACTTTTCCATGATATAATGCATAAAGAAATCGAAGTATATGTTGATGATATGATCGCCAAGTCGAAGACTGAAGAGGATCATGTTGAGCATTTGTTGAAGTTGTTTCAAAGGTTGAGGAAGTATAAGCTTCGTCTGAATCCGAACAAATGCACATTTGGTGTACGTTCTGGAAAATTGCTAGGTTTCATTGTCAGCCAAAGAGGTATTGAAGTTGATCCTGATAAAGTGAAGGCTATTCAGGAAATGCCTGCTCCAAGAACCGAAAAGCAAGTCAGAGGATTCTTGGGCCGCTTGAATTATATCTCAAGGTTTATCTCTCACATGACTGCCACATGTGCTCCGATTTTCAAGTTGCTTCGAAAAGATAAAGGTTGTGTCTGGACAGATGATTGCCAGAAGGCGTTTGAAAGTATTAAAGAATATCTGCTTGAACCTCCTATTTTGTCTCCTCCGGTGGAAGGTAGACCGATGATCATGTACTTGACTGTGTTGGAAGATTCCATGGGTTATGTGCTTGGTTAGCAAGATGAAAATGGAAGAAAAGAACATGCAATTTACTACTTGAGTAAGAAATTCACTGATTGTGAGTCTCGGTATTCTATGCTTGAAAAAACTTGTTGTGCCTTAGCTTGGGCTGCAAAGCGTCTTCGCCAGTATATGCTGAATCATACGACTTGGTTGATCTCTAAAATGGATCCAATCAAGTATATCTTTGAAAAGCCTGCTTTAACTGGGAGGATTGCTCGTTGGCAAATGTTATTATCAGAATATGATATCGAATACCGAACTCAAAAAGCTATAAAAAGTAGTATCTTGGCTGACTATTTGGCACATCAACCGATTGATGATTACCAACCTGTCAAGTTTGATTTTCCAGATGAAGATGTGATGTTTTTGAAAGTGAAAGATTGTGATGAACCTTTGATTGAGGAAGGGCCGGAGCCTGGATCTCGATGGGGTTTAGTTTTTGATGGTGCTGTGAATGCACTTGGAAGAGGAATTGGGGCAATGATCATTACTCCCCATGGTTCACATATTCCTTTTGCCGCAAGATTAACTTTTCCTTGTACCAACAATGAAGCTGAGTATGAAGCCTGCATTATGGGTCTTGAAGAAGCTGTTGATTTGAGAATTAAACATCTTGATGTATACGGAGATTCTGCCTTGGTAATTAATCAGATTCAGGGTACGTGGGTGACACATCAACCTCACTTGATCCCCTATAGAGATTATGCCAGGAAGATATCAACTTTCTTCACCAAAGTTGAGTTCCATTATATTCCTCGTGATGAGAATCAGATGGCGGATGCTTTAGCGACTATAGCTTCTATGATAAAGGTGCACCAGTGGAACGATGTTCCCATGATCAGCGTGAATCGACTTTAAAGACCAACTCATGTGTTTGCAGTTAAAGAGGTCCATGATGACAAGCCTTGGTATCACGATATTAAATGTTTTCTCCAGAGTCAGGAATACCCGCTTGGAGCATCTGATAAAGATAAGAGAACGTTGAGGAGATTGGCAGGCAATTTCTTCTTGAATGGAAATGTGCTTTATAAGAGAAATTTTGACATGGTCTTGCTCAGATGCGTGGATAGACACGAAGCAGACATGTTGATGAAAGAAATTCATGAAGGATCTTTTGGTACTCATGCCAATGGGCATGCAATGGCTAAAAAGATGTTGAGAGCAGGTTACTATTGGTTGACAATGGAATCTGATTGTTGCAAATATGTGAAAAATGCCATAAGTGTCAAGTGTATGCGATAAGATTCATGTGCCACCAGCTTATCTCAATGTGATTTCTTCCCCATGGCCTTTATCTATGTGGGGAATTGATATGATTGGCATGATTGAACCCAAGGCTTCGAATGGACATCGTTTCATTCTTGTGGCAATTGATTACTTCACCAAGTGGGTTGAAGCGGCATCGTATGCTAATGTGACCAAGCAAGTTGTGGTTCGGTTTATCAAAAATAATCTTATCTGCAGATATGGTGTTCCGAATAGAATCATTACTGATAATGGTTCGAACTTGAACAATAAGATGATGAAAGAGCTTTGTGAAGATTTCAAGATTCAACACCATAATTCCTCTCCTTATAGACCGAAGATGAATGGGGCTGTTGAAGCTGCGAACAAGAATATTAAGAAGATCATTCAGAAGATGGTTGTGACGTACAAGGACTGGCATGAGATGCTCCCTTTTGCTTTGCATGGTTATCGTACATCTGTCCGCACTTCAACAGGGGCAACCCCTTTCTCACTTGTTTATGGCATGGAAGCAGTGCTCCCCGTCGAAGTTAAGATCCCATCAATGAGAGTTCTGATGGAAGCCAAGTTGACTGAGGCTGAGTGGTGTCAAAGTAGATTTGATCAGTTGAATTTGATTGAAGAAAAGAGAATTAAAGCTTTGTGTTATGGTCGGTTATACCAGCAAAGAATGAAGAAAGCTTTTGATAAGAAGGTCAAACCTCGTGTATTCAGAGAAGGCGACCTCATGCTCAAAAAGATTCAGTCTTTCCTTAAAGATTCTCGGGGCAAGTGGACTCCGAACTATGATGGACTATATGTTGTTAAGAAAGCCTTCTCTGGCGGTTCATTAATTCTTGCAACTATGGATGGTGAGGAGATCACTCGTCCTGTGAATGCGGATGCAGTCAAGAAATACTTCGCCTAAAAAAATAAAAGAACAGCTCGCTAAGTTGAAAACCCGAAATGGCGGCTTAGGCAAAAATGAGCGTCTCGGTGGATTGAAAACCTGAAAGGGCGGTCCAGGCAAAAATTAGAGACAAAAACAGAAATAATTATCCCGGTAGATTGAAAACCCGAAAGGGCAATCTAGGAAAAAGTTAGGGATCATGGCAAGTAACTGTGTTGACAGACTGAATCGCTTGTAGCAATCGAGGATTTCAGATTCTATCCCTCAGAAGAATTATTCATCAAAGATTCTTATTCACTCATCCTTGACTGAAGTTTCGGACACAGTGGAGTTCAAAGTTGATAGGGAGAATAGTGATCATTGTATCTCAATGTAGCCCTTTTCCATGTATTTACCATTTTTCAAACTTGTAATGATCCATGGAGTCATGCCATTTGCTGACTACCATTCTATCAATGAATTTGAGCTTTTATCCAATTGTTTGCAATTCTTTATATTGTTTCTGTTTACAAAATTTCAATTTATTGTTGATGATGATTTTTGAAACAAATTTAATAAATTTAATATTGAAAGATTTTAAAAACATTTTTCTTTTGATATGTGAACAAAGAAAGGATATCGATTAGTGATTCCGAGAATGGTAAAATCTGGATGTGTGTAACTCGTCTCTCCCAAAGCAGGGTTTGATTCGGTTGTGTCCATGTGAAGTTCCTGGATAGTCTTGATCAGATTGATGTTAAGGATGTTTTGTTCCCCAACCATGATGTTGAATGGAGATTGTATGTATTCCCCAGAAGAGTTGTTGGAAAGGATGTTCAGAATCCCTAGCTGAGTTTTGATTTCTCCCTCAGCATGTTATCTTTGAATTGAGAAGTATTGGGAATCCCCAGCTGAGCTCTTGTTCCTCAGCTCGATTTGTTTGCATCCTTGAATATAGAAGTATTGATATAGCAGTCAGTTTAGAGGTTTTCTTTTACCCGATGTTGGGTACTGATTTAAAATCCCTCGTAGCTGTGTTTTGGCTATGATGTTAAATTCTGATATCCTCATATGGATCCCCATTAAGTCTGCATGTGCTGATTTCCAGCAGATTCCTATGTGATTTTTAGCAGGTCCTTCACTCAATCCCCAAGTGGAGCAGGAGTTGTATGACAGTTATTCCTCGTGAAGTTTGATTTTTACCAAGAATATTTTCATCCTCAGCGGATTATTACCTTTTCCTCAGCAGGATGATATTCCTAGCAGATGCTGTTTTATCATGATTTGAGCCTTGTAGTAGGATTTTATTCCTTTGATGGCTTGTGATATTCCCCTGCAAATTTCAAGATGAATCTCCAGTTGTTCCCTGCATTGTTGCCTTGGGATTAGCCGAGTATCCGTTTGTTGTGGTGTTTATGTCACCCGTTTCTTATCTTTATGTCTGTTTTGTTAGCATATTCATAAGCATATTCATACGCATAAGCATAGCATTTGTTTGCTTGCATTCTTGCATTTATCATTGTTATCTGCTCTTTGGTGTGGATTTTCCCCACAGAGTGTGTGTGTCGTATTCCTCTCAAGTTTAGAGTGTCGACCCTTTAAGCAGAAAGAGTTAATCCTTTCTAAATTCCCCACTGAGTTTGTTTCTCGTGGATGATGTTGATTTAGTTTCCTCCCCAGTTTATTATCTGGATGGATTTTCCCCAGTTGAGATATTTCCTCCTCGGGATGAGTCTTGTTTGACCGTTTCTCTCCAATTTGTTCTTGGATTGAACTTTGGTCCCCTGTTATGGGTATTATTGCTTTGGAATTAAGCTATCATTATTGATAGTGGGCAACATTTTCTCCAGCTTGAGTATTGTTACTTTGGAATTAAGCTATCAGTAATCGATAGTGGGTAATATTACCAAATTGATCAAGTTTCTTTTACTTGTACTCCTACCCAGTAAATTCGGTAGTCGAGATTTCTGCCTCTTACCCAGTAAAAAGGTAATAGAGTTTGTTATTCTTTGATTTAGCTCCTACCCAGTAAATCAGGTAGTCGAGAATTTGTTCTACCCAGTAAATCCGGTAGTCAAGTTATTTTCTTACCCAGTAAAAAGGTAATAGAATCAGATATTTTCATCTTACCCAGTAAAAAGGTAATTTGGTTGAGTTTCTACCCAGTAAATTCGGTAGCCGATATTTCTTCTTCTTACCCAGTAAAAAGGTAATAGAAACTGTTTCCATTTGATTGAGTTCCTACCCAGTAAATCAGGTAGTTGATCATACTCCTATCCAGTAAATTGATAGTCGAGTCCCTTATACTCCTGCCCAGTAAATCAGGTAGTTGAGAATTTGTTACCCAGTAAAAAGGTAATTGAGGTTATCCCTCCGCATTTTGCTCCTATCCAGTAAATTGATAGTCGAGTCTGTTATATTTCCTACCCAGTAAATCAGGTAGTTGATGATTTCTTTTCTAACACAGTATTTCTCCATTCTTGGACTCAAATATTTTGTTTGATTGATAGCTCCTGGCAGGGTGTTTATTGTCCCTTGTTGGATCTGTTCCCTGATTATATCATATCTTTTCCCAAGTGGAGTCTGTTATCCAGTGATTTATTTTCCTGGTAACTCTTTGGTTGTCTGTGGTTGTTTCCCCAGCGGGATTTTCTTCCGGGTCCCCAAGTTTTTGCTGTTCTCTGGTTGTCATTATTTTCCCCACAGAGATCTTGGGTTTGTATATCATATTCATATCATATCATTTGTTCTCTTAGGACAAAATTAGGTATTCTGTATTTAAGTCTCTCCCATCTTGTAGAGACGAAGATGTCAATCTTCATAGCTCCGGATTGAAGAAACTTAAATAGGGGCAGCTGTAACACCCTAATTTTTGCCCTAAGATTGTTTTGCATATCATCTGCATTTTGCATATCAAACAAGATCGCACTGGCTTTCGAGTTTCTCCTCAGATATGGGTCTATGCTTCGCAGGGGATCACCATTGTTTTTACTGCTTTATCTTTATTTATATTTTACTGACTTCTAACCAAAATACAAAAAATATGTTGCAGTGTTTCTTCTTCTTCTTTGTGTTGCAGGTTTTCAAAGACAGGGCAGTAATTTTAGTCAAAGGCGTTTGTTCAGTCACAATTCGATTTCAAGTGGATGTTTGACCTAATATTGGTCAAACTATCAGATAAATTGTTTCGACTGCTAGTTGTGTGTGCCAATGGTTCATTTATCGGGCAATGTGTTTTCAAAGTACAAGTTGGTTATGTGACAGTTGTTTTCTGTGCAAAGTTTGGTTTGTTCATCAGTTGCCAGTTGTGTGTTGCGGTTTGAATCTTCAGTGTTTATCCGTTCATCGGTTCATTAATTCATCAGCGATTCATCTGAGGATTTATTTTCCTCAGTTTGATTTCAAATCATCAGGGCATGAATCAGACAGTTTTCAGATGACAGTTGTGGCTCGAATTGCAATTTATTCAGTTGTTTAGTGGTTCTGTGAGTGGCTGTATTCATTTCATCAGAGGCTTGTGAAAAATTGAGATTTTGTTGTGGGCTTGAAAACCAAACTTCATCCATTATCCGTTTCTTGATTAAACCATTTTCATTCCATTTTCCCCGATTATCCATTTTTCTTTTATTATTCACAAAATTCCAAAATTTAAACTTTTTTTGTTTATACATTTCCAATTATTTTTTAATCCATTTTTATTTTTGTTATTTCCTTTTGAATCATCCCCGATTAATTCTTTTTTGTTTTAATCCATATTATTAATTCATTAATAGAACCATTTGTTTCTTTTAGCCCATAAGTTTTTTTGTTGTTTTAAAAATCCAGTTAGTTGTAAGCACAAAACATAAATAGCAGAAATTTTAATTAAGTCATTTAGTTTTTCTTTTTTTTTATTTGTTTTCCCAAAGCCTCAATTTTGCAGCCTGCATCCAAAAACATTGCCAAACCTCTTGCACATTACCAGGCCCCACATACCCTTTCCCATCCGCACGGCCAAAAGACCAACAGCAGGCCCACATTTTCCTTCAGTTTCCCAAAGCCTTGCCCCACAAATCTATGCCACAAAGCCTCACAATGCTTCAGCTCACAAGCCATCAATACAACATCCGTACCTCACCTCAATCCGTATCCCTCACATCACTTTACGCCGCAATCCGTAAGGCCTCAAGCTGAGCCACAAGCCAAATACACTTTCCTACAGCCCAATACACAAGCCGAAATCGTGCCCAGTCAAACTGTACCGCAAGCCACGCGAATAACTTCCGCAGCTGAAGCCACAAACAACAACAGTTTCGCAACAAACAAAAACAGCCAACATGACCTCAACACAATCCACAACTTGCCAAAGCTATTTCACAAAATCCAAGCCGTACGAAATCTACAAGCCAGCCGAAGCAATCCCGCAATCCGCAAGCACGAGTTTCCCACCTGATAAACAAAAACTATCAAAACGCAAAAATTCAGAATCAAAACGCAAGGCAGCAAAACGAGAAGACGTAAGTGAGCACGAGATATTCACCTACACTCAAAACGCATCAAGAACAAACGCGAAACGACAACCTTCAAATGCTCATCTTCTTCTATAAATAGGACCATCCCTCATTCAAATTTCCCAAGCTTGAACAGCCATCTCAAAGCTCTGCCGAATCCAAACCCCCAATCCTATTTTCTATCAAATCCCTAAAATCCCTTTTCTTTCTCCTTTCGAATCTTCAATCAAAAAGTACCAATTGAATCCAAACCGAAGTGAGAGAAGAGAGAAGCCGAGATTCTGAGAGAAGAGAAGAGAGATTTCGAGTGAGAGAGGAAGAAGAAGGAAAGGAAGTCGTGAAAGAGAAGAGAAGAAGAATCTTCTTTGTTCGTTTTTTTTATTCTTTGAAAGGTGAGGATGTGAGATTCAGGCCGCTGTGTGTGTGTTTGTGTTGTTACTCTGTTTTGCGCATTGAAGAAGGAAACCCTGCGTTTTTGTTTCTCTGTTGTTTCCATTTTTTTGTCATTTTTTTATTGAGTTTTTATTTGATTGTTTTGAACAATGAAATGAGGCAGTGATGGGCCTAAGGCCAGGTATTCGTTTTGTTATCCAACAACTCGCGGGTCTTCATACCCCCTCCCCCTCTTTTATTTTTTAAATTCTCTTTTATATTAGTTAGTTTTATGTTATTTAGATTTTGATTTTAAAATATGTTGAGGTAAAAAGAATTAGTAGAAATGTTTTTTTAGGGAAAACAATTTAGAAAATATTTTATAAATTATTTTAGAGAAACAATTTGGAAAAGAATTTTAAGAAAAGGATTTAAAAATATTTTCTATTCCCTTTTTGGATCTATTTTCTTTTAGATTCATTTTCTTCATCTTTTTAATTTTGGTCGATGACAATCTCCGATTCGAGATTGTTGATTTCCGATTAAGCTTAATCTTCATTATTTCAAATCTATGGATGAATGATCATTTGGATCATTCTCCATACTTTGAGATCGTGATAGGTTACTTTTCGATGAAATTCAACGATAATCTCGATTAAGATTAGACCTTCCTTTTTTCTTTTAGTGTGGCATGTTTTCGGGGAACGATCCATTATATCGTTTCTCTAACATGTATTAACACGCATATTTTCCACTTTAATTAGTGGTGGCCGGCCTTATTTGTAGGGTAATTACTTCGTAAATTACTCGGCGATTGCTTAACATAGACCTAAAGTTGTCCCGATTCGAATTAAGATCCACTTGGATCCGGTTGCCTCGATTTTATTTTCCTTGTTGTGGTTGTGCTTGATTAAGTTCATCATACCACCTTATATTGTAAATATTATAATAATGTGAATATAATTGTTTAAATTTAATCTCTCGCACCTTATCCTTTTATTTTAATCTCTTGCTCCCTTATCTCCTTATTATATTTTGTCATATTATATCATATATCATTTGTTTATATTCATATTGTGCTTGTTTTTATTGTATCCATTTGGATATCAAAAATACTTAATAAAGAATTGAACACTTAAAAGACTTGTGACTTATAATTGTGGACTATGGTTATTATCCCTTTGCTTTTGGAGAATGGACTTAGACTCCTAGGATCTCCCTTTGCTCAAATTGGAATGGATTAGAAACCTCGGCCTCAAGTTACTTCATTAACCTTTGAAGAGGAAATTCCGATCTTTGAAGAATTGTACATATAGTTTTGGTAAACTCTTTCCTTATCTTTTAATTCAAGCATTAGAATTAGTCCCTTCATCTCCTCCCCATTCTTTAATTTTCAAAACTTCTTCCTATTTCAAAACCTTCTTGTTTTTTAAATTCCAAACACTTTCATAAACAAACCTTGATTTCGGTCAAGCGATTTTTAATCTTTTCCTTTTATTTTCTTAATCAATGTTAATTCATGTAAATATATCAAAACCATTTTCTTATATACTTTTAAAAAACTCAAAACTCATTCAAATATTTTTGTGCCTTTGTGCACCTTTTTCTGTTTCCCATGTTTAGATATGATTCATCCCTTCTAGCGGAATTATTCGCTAAGGGATGACGACTTATCTCTACATCTTAAAATCAATTCAACCCACTTATTCTTTTCAAACTTTGTACCACGAACTACGAGGTTTTGATCTCGCATTGCACTTTGTGGGTACGTAGGCATAAGGCTTTAAAACCTTATCAAACACAAAATCATTAAAAAATATTCTTCTCCTCATCTCTTCCATCATTTTAAACAAACCAATTTCAGACCAAAAAGCAATAAGTATTTCAAAGGGCTCCCGTGGAGTACCACGGATGAGTCGGGTGCCTAAAACCTTCCCGGTTCATAACCAATCCCCTTACCCAATCTCTGTTTATTTCTTTTAGCCTTTGCTTTTAGAATCCTAGGTTTTTATTCGTTCTTTTACCTTTTTCCATTCGGAAATAAAGAAAAGCGCGGTGGCGACTCTGTGTTAATCGAGTTAAGTTAATCAATAACTTACACTCACGATTTTACCGCTACAGAGGCATTTCATCCGATTATTATCATCATTTTTAATTTTTCATAAACTTATTTTTCTAAACAATTACCATTTTTAGCCCATTATTGGTTGTCCCATTTACCTTTCTTTCCTA
The DNA here is from genome assembly GCA_963966055.1 of Lathyrus aphaca. NCBI lineage: Eukaryota > Viridiplantae > Streptophyta > Magnoliopsida > Fabales > Fabaceae > Lathyrus > Lathyrus aphaca. The sequence goes on along the minus strand of OZ014519.1, from coordinate 709,185,421 downwards.
CACACAAAAATTATTACAAAAAAAATCATTTTATTATTATCATTTTCTTTTTATTTCCTATTTCTATTATTTTTATTATTTTTATTTTAATTTTATTATTATTATTTATTATTATTATTATTATTATTATTATTTTTATTTTGTTCCCAATTTTAAACACCCCCATTTATTCTTCAGCACTCACTACCTCACCAAAAACATGTGAGATCACCTTTTCTTTTTCCCTTCATAGCCATACAATTCCCCACTTGACCCCACTCTTTTTTTTTTCCCGCTGATACCATACCAAATGCCAAAAGCTGCTACCACTAGTACCGCAAATGATCTGTAAAACCATCACACATAGCAGTAAAAAATTTAGAAGCCTTCTAGAAGGGATTGGAGGGACCACATAATGGATGGATCACAAATTCCGCACGACTTCATGCCACTACCACAAGCATACAACGCAAAAAACGTCTGCACCACCCAAATTCAAAAGCAACCAAATGCAACAACAACAAATAATTTTATAGCCTGTAGAACAAATCCAGTCTTATCCAAATTTTTGCTCCAATTTCCATTCTACCCTCACCTCAATCTCTTATATAAATAACACCTTTATTCTTCATTCATCAACAAGCTTGGATTAACCTAAGAATACTCTGCAAAAAAACACTGTCAAGCTTCAAACAAAACCAAAAAAACTGCTACAGAGCAACACTTCTTCACTTTTTTCAATCTGCTCAAAAACTAGAAAAATATATAACCGTAATCCCTTCAAATCTTCCTAAAACCCTTTACACTTTTCCATTCAAATCATCACTGAACTCATACAAAAAAAACTATTCAACCGTTCCATCTCAAATCCTTCCAAATCAAACGGATTTCAAAACTCATTTTTACCCTCCTTCAACAAAATGAACCACAGAACACACATAATCCACCCATAAACCTTTCACAAACCTCATTACTACCATTTAAATTAAATCTGAACAAAACTAGAAAAGTTGAGAGAAGAGATGGAGAGAAAATAAACCACAAACCTTAACGCACAATCCAAACAACCACCTTCGAACTGCTATAAAAAAACCAAACGAAACCCACCGATCCAAAACTCAAACCGAAAGTGAACCGAACTCAGAAACACATCAGTGAGCAGAGCGAAAGATCCAGAAACCAAACTCGCGTAGGAGTGAAATCGAGAGCGCCATCATGACAAAAACAGAGCACAAACCGTTAGTGAGAGGAAACCGTGCCGAACCTGGGTGCGAGAAATCTCGAATCAAAAACTCAAAAGAAAAAAGCAGAAACGCGAGTGAGAAACTAACCGAACATCCGTGAAATCAGAAACACAGTGTAAGCAAGAGAGACGAGATCGGAGGTTGTTTTCCTTGTTTATTTTTTATCTTTTTTCTTCGAATTGTGAAAATCGCATTTTGGTGAGGTTGAACGACCGTGTTTTTTTTAGGGGATTCTGATATAACTTGTTTTTTATTATTCTCTAAATGCTGATTGATAATTCCTTTTAATATTTGATTCATATTCCTTCATGTAGGTTGGTTGGGCCTCTAGCCCATGGTTTCAGTTTACTACACACGCACACTCCCTAATCACAACGCCTCCCTCTCATTTTTTTCTTTTATTTTTGTGTTGTTTTTCGGGCTTAACAACCCAATATGTTTGATCGCGGTAAACTATACGTCTAACGGTTTCTAACTACAAGTGCACAGCCTATCGCGTAGTAATAAAGATATCGAACCCACAGAGACCAATGTCAACCTACCGTTATCTATCGTTGCGTTGTAAAGCTAAGGCTAATGATATTTTTATGGTTTAAGGGAAACTAAAACTAAAACTAAAATAAATCTAAGAAAGAAAATAAGAATAAAACGAGGCCGGGATATGGATTCCGCGCTCTTAAGGAACTTTATAGAATTTGGTACTAATTACGACTATAGCTGGTTCCGTAGAATATATCAGCTTAAAGACTCTGCCTCATGCTCTCGCGGTCTTAACTAAAGCCACACTTCCTAATCCCAAGATTTTGCTCTCGCTCGCCCGGTAACTAAGAAACGTGTTTTGAAAGCTAATAATATCCTAAACGTCTCTAAAGCGCTCTCGCTGTATTTAGATAAGTTGCCTAATTTCTACTATCTGGTTCGATCCCCACGCTCTCGCTGTGCCGGTTCTAACCTTAATTAGTTTCTCACTCTCGTGACAAAACAATGTTAACTAACATCTCACTCTCGTGACAATGCTAATTAAATTACGCATAAAAATTATAACCAAAACAGAATTTTAATCGTTAATTCGCACCTAGTATTTTCTACCGAGTCCCGTCGGTAACGACGGTCCTCATACGCCGGACTCTAAACTATTTAGCTAGACATGGATATTAAAACAAAGCAAGAATAATAATTAAAATACTGTAAAGCATGCATATTAAATAAATCGTAGAAATTATACATAAACGATAATAATTAAATTCAAATGTCGGAACCTGATACAAAGAGTATTCGTTCGAGCTCCCTCTTCCACAAGGTTCGGTAAGATTGGAGCTTTCGGAATTGCGAAATATCGAGTTTTGAGTTTGTAAACAAATAAAATTAAGCTAATGTAATAGTTCCCTAATGTTGGAAACTACTACTTACAGGGTAATGGAATTGAAAATAAAGGAAACAAAGAAAATAATGAAGAACGAAAACAAAAGATGAGGTTTAATTTTGGCAGAGCTTCGGTACGGCAATAACCGCCCCAAATAAAAAAACCCTTTCTTCAATTGACTATTTGATATTTATAGAAGAGAAATTTGACAGTTGAAGAATAAGGACGTGGGCTTCGGTTCTTCAGTTTTCAGAAAATCCAGGAGAATATGCTTTACTTGGTTCTGTTGGAGGAGATAAATACGGAGACTCTTTCTTTTCGTTGCACGTCTTCATATACATATCCAAATAAATTAAATAAAGCTTGTAACGGTCGTAACATGTGTGTAACGGGCATATTTCTCATATTAAGCGCGTCACAGTCGTGAGACCATTGTGACGATCGTAACACATCAAAAAGGTGTGTCACGGTCGTGAGACCCTTGTGACGACCGTGACACCTTTTTAACTTTTCCAGAAATGTAGATCTTTCCGTTAGCTTTCCAGCGCTTCGAACAGGGCGTCGTTTCGATTTACGGTTCAAAAGTTATGGCCATTTTCGTCATACAGCTCCTTGTATGCGAATTGTTCCATTTCTCGCCTGATTTGCTTCCTTTCTTCGCATACGACTCTTAAATGGTTGAATACCTGAAATAAACAGAATACCAACATAATATGGTGCAAATGAAAGTCAAAACGAGTACAAAATATGCATTAATAAAGTCAAATAAACGATGTATTTTCACGTCATCAAACTCTCCCACACTTAAACCTTTGCTTGTCCTCAAGCAATAAACTAACTTAACAAAAATCAAGGTAAGCGCAATTTGAAACACAAACACACTGAAATCTAATCGTATGCGGCTACTAGGCTATGTTAAATCAATTTGGACAAATTAAGACCAAGGATACCGTAATGACACAATTTTCAAAAACTCCATCATTATGCAGACCAATCCGAATCATGCCATTATAACTCAACCTAAGTCTCTTGCTCTCTTTCACTCCTTTTCGTTCGAGCGCAATCACATTAAGCCCGTTATCCTTGCTCGTACATGGTAAGTTAACCTGTTAGTGTCTAATGATCTCGTCTTTTCATTCTTTTTCATTTCTTTTCTTTTTCTTAATTCATCGAATTTAAAGAGTCCGCTCCGTTAGGCTAAATGGTCGGGTAAGGGCCACCTAACTTAAAAGGAACTTATCTTATCATTTGCTTTTCTAATTCAATCATTTTTCATGTTTAGAGATTATACACATATTTGCATTGGTTACTTACTTAGTTTGTTCATAGGATGGTGCCGACTGCTAATAAAAACTATTTAGAAGCTACTTTCGAAAACTTGGAGACTACGGTTTCGGCATAATGTCTACTTAAATCGATATTACATAACGAGGGGGGTTTAGGGTGTCAAAACAGTATCCGTGTTATTGAAATGTACCCAAGTTTCTGTAACAAGCCTATATACTTCCAGAGTGTGTACCATGCCTCGAAAAAAGAAAATATTTTGATGGAAAAATTTTAAAATTTCGGGGAGATTTGATAACAACTGAAAAACATCATGCAATAAACAAAAAATAGTGAATATGCTAGAAGACAGTAAAATGAAAACGGTAAAGTTCCTCCCCCATACTTAAACCAAACATTGTCCTCAATGTTTTGATAAAAGGTGGAAAAGGAAAGATAGAACCTGTATAGATGCCTTTGTTTTCTACCACGGCCAAATTCGCTCTGATTCTTCCTTTGTTGTCCCTGTCTTTGTTGATCACCTCTTCTCCGACGTCTTGTACTACGAGATATCTGAATCTGCTGAAGCTTCACTTTCCTGAAGTCGCTCATCATATTGCCTATTTCCGAAGAAAGTACCTGCAAAACATGTTAGGAAAATACGGTGCGGTGTGTGCAGGTGGAGCCAGACCATGCAAAGAACAAGGATAAGGTGAGTGACCGACGGGAGAGACATGCCATCTCCTATCATATTCAACATCGGTGTCACCACCAGCAGCGACATTCAAAGGAATGTGCGTGGGCACCAACTCGTCTTAAGGGATTGTCATCAAAAGATCTTTTACCTAAATGCAGCTGAGACGTGACAAGCGATACATTTCTTTATTTTTCTGCAAACAAAAACAATAAAAGAAAAAAACATTAAATTAAAACTCGTGGGTTGCCATCCCCACAGAGTTTTGTTTAACGTCGATAGCTTGACGGTTATGAGCGTTACTCTTCGGTTTCCATTTCCACTTATCAAGCCATCTCATATATCCCTCACCTTTCCTTTTCTTTCTTTTGTAGGGCAGTTCATTGGTTTGAACTTGTGGTGGTGGTTCTGGATCTATGCTAGGTATTAGCTTTTCAAGTTTAGGCTTAGTTATTTCATTCAACACTTTAAAGTCTAACCTTACCCTCTTAGCACTAATGACTTCCCTCGTTTCATGGTCCTTAAACTTTCTCTTTTTATGCAGGGGTTCGAACAAGGGTGCATCGGTGTGGATATTTTCCAATATCTCCACATAAGTTTTGGATTGGGAGTCGGCAAAGATATGTGGGATAGGAATTGGTGGGGTATATGGAAGAAGATCTACAATAGGTTCTTCGTTCTCAACTTTTATGATAACCTCCATTTCGGGTGGTGTCGGTGAATTGTGCTCAACCTCTACTCTTTTCCCACCAGAACTATCCTCAACCTTATTATAACTCTCCTCAACTTCATCTTCAATCTCCTTAGGATTTTCGAATTGTTCTTCACTACTGGTTGTTATAACGTACGCATTCTCCTCAGGGGAAGGACCTATAGGTGTCATCGTGAGTAGTAATATTTGGGTCTCCAATGCATCAGTGTGAGTCGTGAGGGACTCGATTGTAGTGTTCATCTGCCTAAGGGTTTCATAAGTATCGAGATGTTGTCTTCTAAGCTCTTCATTCTGGATAGTTTGTGCGTCCACAAAACGCTCCATCATAGACTCTAGCCTAGAGTTAGCTGAGGTTTCAAGGAAATCTTCCATTAATGTTTCGAGGTTGGGATTAATAGATTCTTCTGGTTCCTCGAAATATTGGGAATGATGATCGTACAAGAAGTTTGGTTGTGGTTCCTCGAGATACTGGGAGTGAGTCAGTGTCGCATTGAAATCTTGCATTAATGCTTCAAGGTTGGAATTATGGGATTCTTGCGACTCCTCAAAATGTTGGGGTTGGTAATCATAGATAAAATTTGGATGCAGCTCCTCAAAATTTTGGGATTGGTAGTTGCAGAGGTTATTCGGGTGAGAATGGTTGAACGAAGGATTGAAATTCTCCATATGTATTTCGAGGTTGGGATTATGGTATCCTTGAGATTCCTCGAAATACTGGGAATGGGGATTGCAGAAAAAGTTTGGGTGGAACATAGTTAAAGAAATAAGAAAGAAAATGCCTTAGTCTATACGGTGCAACAACGGAATAACAATATTGACTTTTGGTCCCCGACAACGGCGCCAAAAACTTGATCGCGGTAAACTATACGTCTAACGGTTTCTAACTGCAAGTGCACAGCCTATCGCGTAGTAATAAAGATATCGAACCCACAAAGACCAATGTCAACCTACCGTTATCTATCGTTGCGTTGTAAAGCTAAGGCTAATGATATTTTTATGGTTTAAGGGAAACTAAAACTAAAACTAAAATAAATCTAAGAAAGAAAATAAGAATAAAACAAGGCCGGGATATGGATTCCGCGCTCCTAAGGAACTTTATAGAATTCGGTACTAATTACGACTATAACTGGTTCCGTAGAATATATCAGCTTAAAGACTCCGCCTCACGCTCTCGCGGTCTTAACTAAAGCCACACTTCCTAATCCCAAGATTTTGCTCTCGCTCGCCCGGTAACTAAGAAACGTGTTTTGAAAGCTAATAATATCCTAAACGTCTCTAAAGCGCTCTCGCTGTATTTAGATAAATTGCCTAATTTCCACTATCTGGTTCGATCCCCACGCTCTCGCTGTGCCGGTTCTAACCTTAATTAGTTTCTCACTCTCGTGACAAAACAATGTTAACTAACATCTCACTCTCGTGACAATGCTAATTAAATTACGCATAGAAATTATAACCAAAACAGAATTTTAATCGTTAATTCGCACCTAGTATTTTCTACTGAGTCCCGTCGGTAACGACGGTCCTCATACGCCGGACTCTAAACTATTTAGCTAGACATGGATATTAAAACAAAGTAAGAATAATAATTAAAATACTGTAAAGCATGCATATTAAATAAATCGTAGAAATTATACATAAACGATAATAACTAAATTCAAATGTCGGAACCTGATACAAAGAGTATTCGTTCGAGCTCCCTCTTCCACAAGGTTCGGTAAGATTGGAGCTTTCGGAATTGCGAAATATCGAGTTCTGAGTTTGTAAACAAATAAAACTAAGCTAATGTAATAGTTCCCTAATGTTGGAAACTACTACTTACAGGGTAATGGAATTGAAAATAAAGGAAACAAAGAAAATAATGAAGAACGAAAACAAAAGCTGAGGTTTAATTTTGGCAGAGCCTCGGTACGGCAATAACCGCCCCAAAGAAAAACCCCCTTTCTTCAATTGACTTTTTGATATTTATAGAAGATAAATTTGACAGTTGAAGAATAAGGACGTGGGCTTCGGTTCTTCAGTTTTCAGAAAATCCAGGAGAATATGCTTTACTTGGTTTTGTTGGAGGAGATAAATACGAAGACTCTTTCTTTTTGTTGCACGTCTTCATATACATATCCAAATAAATTAAATAAAGCTTGTAACGGTCGTAACATGTGTGTAACGGGTAGATTTCTCATATTAAGCGCGTCACGGTCGTGAGACCATTGTGACGATCGTAACACATCAAAAAGGCGTGTCACGGTCGTGAGACCCTTGTGACGACCGTGACACCTTCTTAACTTTTCTAAAAATGTAGATCTTTCCGTTAGCTTTCCAGCGCTTCGAACGGGGCGTCGTTTCGATTTACGGTTCAAAAGTTATGACCATTTTCGTCAGACAGCTCCTTGTATGCGAATTGTTCCATTTCTCGCCTGATTTGCTTCCTTTCTTCGCATACGACTCTTAAATGGTTGAATAACTGAAATAAACAAAATAAACAGAATACCAACATAATATGGTGCAAATGAAAGTCAAAACGAGTACAAAATATGCATTAATAAAGTCAAATAAACTATGTATTTTCACGTCATCAATGTTGTTGATCACACGACCACACTGCCTGCACATCCCTCGCCCTTTCTTTCTTTTTTTATTTATTTTATCTTACCTCATTTTTTATTAGATTTATTATAGTTTTTCTTTAGTTTTCTCATTACTAAAACTTTTAAAAAATATTTTATTTGTTTATCTTCATTTTTATTATTTTTGTTGATTTTATTTTGTTATCACTTTGTTTATTTTATTTCATTTTGATTTCTTTTTCTTTTTGGGCCGATGATATATTAAAAGGTCAAACATGTTCGATTTTAATAAATCGGTCAATTTTGATCAATATGAGGCCATTTAGTTTAGTTTATTTTATTTAATTGTTTTATTTTTTATTTATGATCGATGAACATCTAGATCTTGAGATTCGTCGTAAGTCGACTCGACATCTCGATTAAATGATGAGACCTCTTTATTTTCCATTTTATTTCAATTTTATTTTATTTAGTTTATTTTTTGCATTTCAATATCAACGCTCGACTCCTGATAAAACAATTTTAACATTGAATCGGTTCTAAGGTAGTTAAAGAGCTACATTTTGACTCTTTCGGTTTAATCTCGAGCTCCAACGGCTCCAAAAAGTTAGAACACTTCACACATGCTTCCTCTTGGGTAAATACAATGAATCCTTTTATTTCGTGCAATCCCGTGTAATTTACTTTGTATCCCCCCCCCCATTTCGATGTACACAATTTACTTTTTCCGCATTTTATCGTTTCGATTGCTAGAAGCACCCTTAGGGACTAGTTTAGATTTCCCCTTAGTTCGCGAACCCTTGGTCCAACTCCAAGTGGTTGCACTCACACACACTTGCACTTTATTTTTCGGTTATGGTTTCGTTTTCTAGGAGCACCCTTAGGGACTAGGAATCAGATCCACCTAACCTTGCGAGCCGAGCGTATTATGCCTTGCTAATAAACAAATAAATCAACATTTGCATTTACCCGTAAGTCGAGTGCTTCGCGCATCGCCATCAAACCTCAATAAAAAACTCTCTTTTAGACCGAAACCCTTGATCCAACGTCAAACGATCATTAGGTAATAAAAAACTTCAATAATATGAGAAGAATTATACGTCACGAGCCTTAAGTGGTAGAAAGGAGGGTAATGAACATCTCGTCATTCGCTCCGATTATTTTGACACAAGACACTTGGCTTCTTGGGTGGAATAAACTACCCATAGTCTTTAGTGCAATTCGACTCCTAAATCCTTTTTTAAAGAAAGTTAATAAAAATAACAACCAACCATTCGTAGTAGGTCGAACTACAAGGCTCTGACTTTCCCGTTGCACGAGGGAGTACGTAGGCACAAGGATCTCAATCCTTGCCGAGCACCCAGGATCAATCTAACTTATAATCAAACTCTTTCCCTTAACAAGTAACTCATTAGGCATAAACATCCTTTCGCACATGAAAACTTAGATGGTTCCCGTCGAGTACGATGGATGTAAGGGGTGCTAATGCCTTCCCCTTGCATAACCGACTTCCAAACCCAGGTAATGGTTACGAAGACCTTTGTTTTCATCCTCCATTTAGACGAGTTTTATCCATATCTTCCCTTTCCCCTTATGGGAATAAATGAGAATTAGGTGGCGACTCTCATGTCTGCCCAACGCGCGATCTTTTACCGTGAGGTCGTATTTTTCGGGGTGCAAATCTCAACTCCAAACAATTAACTGTACATACAATCCTAGTTGGCAAGACACGTCTATTCCATCCAACATGATTCCGTCTACTATCAACAAGGGATTAAGGGTGATCAGTTCCTCATTTGTCAATAGACAACCGACAACCATAATGGTGGCATAAATCATCATTACCCAACTACAATAGCGTCCTCTACCTTGTGTTCAAAGTTAACTAAACATACTGCTCCACCATCACTCTAAGACTTACAACCATTTTCTTAGTTTCCTTTTGTTTCAAAATCGTCAATGATACCAAAAACGCCTTAAATACAATACATATTCTCTAATACACACTTGTAGCACAACTCAATTATTAAATATCCTTCTAACATCTGAATTGCTATTGCATGAAGTACAATCCAACTCGGTTTGCTTCGGTAAGTTCTGTAAAATTGGCATGGATTTTGTAAAACAAATATAGCAGCAGTGTGTATGTACATGATCTTTGCAAAAGAATGAAAATATAAATCAAGGAGTCCTTTGTGTGCACCCAAACATGTTGTGTTGAAATGTTTCAACATCTGGAACAACATGTCAAAGAAGATGTCAAGACAATTCATTCTACATCATGAACTGCTGAAGATGGATTGAAGTTTCTATTTTGGTTTCAACAAAAACAATTTATTTGAAGATTTAAATTAATCCAATGGCTATGATTGTAGAAGATCTTGAAGACTCAATTTAAATTGAAGACAAATATTGAAAAATATAGAGTTTCTATATTTAGAGATATTTTAGGAGTTTTTATATTTGAAGATCTTTTTGTATATTTTGTAGCAGATTTTTCTGCAGTTTTGTAGCAACTATTGTTGTGATTGTTTAGACCCAAATCTAGTTGGGAATAGGTTATAAAAGAAACCTTGTAACCAAATTTAGAACAAAACAACCAAACCAAAAATGTAACATCATTAGGGTTGTGTTCTTGTGCAGCCGTAAGCAACAAGGAACCCTGTTGTGACTGTTTATGTGTAAACCTCGAAGCTGCTAAGTAAGAGATGGATTGTACTTAACTGAAGTTGCTAAGCAAGTTTAACTTTATTGTCATGGAAGTGTGTCTTCTGTTGTGAATTATTGTGTAGGTAACAAGCCGTCAATAACAACAACTGACTGTTGAGGACTGTGAGACATCACTAAGGTGATTGGAAGTAAGGATGAGTTTCTCATATTTAGGAGTTCCTAAGTAGAAGTTGCATTCGTAGTGATTAAGTGAGAAGAATGTAAACTGTAGGTGTTTGCTGAGAAGTCTTTGAATTGATACTACATAGTGAATTTCCTTCCTGGCTTGGTAGCCCACAAAGTAGATTGGTTTGATCGAATTGGGTTAACAATTCTGATGCGTTCTTTATAGCTTTTCTGTTTTATGCTTTATGCAGTACCTGAACTGAATGTCCTATCAGATGTCACAACATCCTGAATCATGTTTGAATCTAATTTATCAGAATGTTTAAGTACTGATGTGTATGCCTTACCATGTTTATAAGTAACAGATAATATGTATCAACATCATATTTGACATTTGAGTCTGTCATACCAGAATTTCAGCTCCAATTGAAACATTCATTCAAGTTAAGAACTTTCACAACACTAACCAATCCTTCGTCTTTCCTTTAATCTCAGAACCTCTATAATCCATATATTTTCACACTTGGGCCTCATTCAAATCACAATCTCAACGGTACCATCTCATCATCTGGTTGGTGGTAGAAACACTCCAAATAATTTTACGACACATGTCGACACCATATCATCAATAACACACAATCCTCCTAAATATATAACTTTCCTCAAAGAAATATATATTATAATAATTATCCACTGGCATATGCCGCATCTCTATGTGCTCCTCCGATACCCTTATCTCCTTCCTATTTCCAAAAATTCTACACTCGATTTTATCTTACTCATCTCTAACAAGAATCGTTCAACTTCAAACACAATTATCTCCTTCAATACAGACCTCCCAAACACAAAATTATATTCCAAAATAAAGGGAATTTCATGTAGATTTTAGAACTTCAAGAATTGATTAAATCAGAGTTATAAGTAAAAAGTTATCGTCCTTGCAATGGAGGCTGATCCAAAAATCCCGTATACATACTTCCACCAAAATCAGCATCATACCCAAATATTCAAACGCGTTTTTCTCTCTCTTTAAAAACATGCCAAAGACAAAATTTATATGCAAACTGTTGGAAATTTCGTAAGCTTTCCAAAAAAAATCAGATTCGCTTCCATCGGAGTTACGAGTGAAACATTATGCCCCTTTTTCTAAAGCCTGCTCCATAATTGTGAAAATGAAAATTGAAATTGATGAACATTAGTTCTACCTCTCTCCCTTGCTTCCAAGATTTTCCAACTATCTTTGCTTTTCACTCAACTCTGAAATCATCCGACTTCAATCCAATTATACCTAAGACATACTAGTCTACCAGTTGATCAATCAAATTATCAATTTCTTTAGAGTGAATCCTTATTCTCAATCATCTCTTTAATTCGCCGTTAGTAGTCTACGCACATCTCATATAACCGTTATCGCACACATGCACTCATATAAGCTTCATTCTCTAAGAGTTACCTTACTAGCTTAACAGACACAACATCATTTCTTAACTGTCTTCAAACTTTGATCTACACTCCATAGGCAAGTCGCAATTATTGGCTCGTCCTCCCTCAAAGGTATCTCAAACTTGACCGACAGATAAGAATCATTAATTCGTACTCTCGTCGGTTTGCAACAACACTTGTAGTCTTGCAATTAATATCAACTTGAACCAACTCCTCATACCATAAACACCACTGAGAATCAAACTTCTCCCAACTAGTTCCAAACCAACTCCTAGAGACAAACGGTTAGAAACTAATAAGCAAGTACCGACAGTGTTTCAAACACATGTCGCGTACTAAGAAATAAACAACACTAGACAACTTGGTTGGACAAACCGACTTGCTCTGATATTACTCTGTAACACCCAAATTCCCCCGAATAATTTAATCGAAAAATCAGAGTAAAATGAAAACAGCTCGGAATAAAAGGGTATTACTTTCAACATGAACTTGCTCATAAATAAGACATGTAACAAATAATAATTATTATTGCAACTTTAATTCGAAAATAAATCTTTATTACACAGTGGAACTTATTTAGTTTAGACAACAAAATAAAATTGTTTCACTTAACCAAACTAGTTTTTGCATGATAAACAACTAAGGATTATTTTACAAATAAAAATATGCATAAGTGTTCTCGACTCCCAATGTTACATATCAGAGCAGACTCCAAACTAAAGTGAAGCATATAGTCTTCACTATTACAACTTCTACACTACTCTAGATTACCTGCACGTTACCCACGTAGAGGCAACTTTCAAATAGAAAGGGGTGAGATTCTTAAATCAACGAAAGAAAAGATGATATAAATATAAGGCATATATCATCAAGAATTTCACCATGTCTTAACATCCAACAAGAATCACACACCTCAACTTATATATTGACCATCATCAATAATCATACCAGAGATCACATAACACAACCAATAAGAGAATGCAAATGAGACCCAACTAGACTCAATTCATGTGGTACCAATAACGATCCTTGTTTCATGATCCCAGTTCCCATCGGAACTCTCGACCCCTGTTTCATGGTTCAGTATGACCCTTATTTCATGATCACACCCACGACCCCAGTTTTATGGTCACATACGATCCATATTTCATGACCGTACCAGTAATTGTGATTTCACCTAATCACGCCAACAACAACAATTCCATCAAGGAATTCAGATAGACGAAAAACACCCTATTTGAGCTCGCCATCCCACAACTTATGCACATGACAACGCACCATCAATGACATCACGTAACAACAATCAAATGCATACATATAGAATTTCATCACCACACTAATACCACTCAACTCTCAACATGCATTTATCAAAACATACATCACGATGCAACTACAACATCAACATATCTTTACATCATTTTATCATGCATTACACTTTATCACATCAAACATCAACAAAACATGCAAATAACTCACCAATACATGCCTCAGACATATCATGCCATAAAAACTCAACGACATCATCATACTACCACATAAGCAACAACTAATGCATTTACAATTTATGCCACAACAACTCAATAAGAACATCAAGCAACAACCACAACACACATTCCTAACACTAACTCCCACATTTCACAATTCAACACATAGGAACCTACAAGGAAAATGTATATGGCGCGTTGAATAGTTGGAAATTTATCTTTGAAAATAATGTTAACATAAAGTACATGAAGTCAGCTTTCCAACTATTCGAACGGCGACCCAAACATACTTACGAGTCAAAAGTTATGAATTTTCGAAGTTTTCAAAATCAAGTTGCCATAGGGGACCTCGCTAAGCGAGCCCTGCGAACTAACAAAAAATTCATGCGATGATAACACTTCTCCCACTATGATTCTACACCTTTAAACTGCATTTTTAACCCCAATAATCTCATTTTAAGTCATTACAACCCCTATCGATCACACATACCATTATCCACAACAATTTAGTCAATTCCAAACATTTAGTTATAGATTCTTCCTAATAACCCAAATTAACCCACAAAAAACAATCCATGGCATCAACCTAATGATTTCTACCCACATACCTACATCATCTAACCCTTGAGTGATTAAATAAATCACACTCTTACCTTATAGTGATGAGCTTTCTTTATCTTCAATGGGTTCTCCCTCTTCCTTCCTCTTGCCCTAGCTCTTCCCTTTTTTCTCTTCTGCTATTTTCTTTTCTTTTTCTCGATCAATTCCAAATGATCCTCTTCTCTCTAATTTTCTTTTTTTCCTACTATAACCCTTAGACCCATTCTATAAACTTCTACTTAAGCCCTTACTTACTCACTTTAAATTACCACTAAGCCCTTCATATATTCACACTACTATTTCTATTATTATTATTCTTATTATATTATTATTATTACTTTTTCTAACTAATGAAATAATAACAATAATAATATTTTTCCATCACATACTTAATTAAATCAATATCCAACTATTATTATAATTAAATAATTACTAATTAAAATAATCTAATTAGTCTTACTCCCCGCACAACCAATCTCTACGTTATTAGTCATACACCCCCAAGACTCACCTCTTAAGGCCACTATCCTTCACCGCAGTACACAAAACCTGATGAACGCACAATAAACACACAGTCGATCATAACGATTCACAATTATTCACAAATAATAATCAAAATAAAAATAGGGCGTTACAACGTCCACGACATTGATTCACTACTATGAAAAACTCATTTAACAATGGTTGGGAATGACATATAATGATGCGGGCGAGGGTGTTGTTAGGTTGAGTGTTGTCGTAAGTATGTTACTTATAATCACAGTCCTGAGACCGTTGTTATATTATGGAAAGCGTACGTTATATTATAATGGTTATGTTTATCAACCGTTGTGATATATATATATATATATATATATATATATATATATATATATATATATATATATATATATAATATCACAATGGTTATGAGTTTCAACCATCGTGGAATGTATCTTTAGTTTATTATAAAAAATATATATTGCTTGTTTAACCATACACTAATTAAAGAAATACAACCATTTAAATTGATAAACTATATAATCTAAAAATTAAACTATTCTTGAAAACCAACATAAACCGATCACTGTTTTCCGAATTGCATCAAACTCATTCAACACATTTTATGTTCTTATGACCTGTTTCCTCCAATACATCTATATCTTTCATTATAGTATCTCGTCATCGCCGCTTATCATGAATATTGTTATGACGACTTATCGTGATAAGTGACGAGGATAAGATAAAGTAGAAATGTAGATATAGATGAATTGAAGCAAATAGACCATTGAACCATGTATTATGAGTTAAAGAGGAACATAAAATGTGTTGAAATGAGATGGAAGCTATTCAGAAAACATTGACCTATTTAGGTTGGTTTTTAAATACATCTTAATTTTCAGATTATAGGATTCAATGTCAATTTAAATGATTGCATTCTCAATAAAAGGATCCTGAAACAAACAATATACATAGTATATAATAAACTAAATTTCAAATGCAATATCAAAAGGACAGTCAAACAAACAGTATATATATATATATATATATATATATATATATATATATATACGATTGCTACCACCATCATCATCACCATGTATCATCTTTACTATACAACTTCAGTTATTTCAAATAAAGGAAAATTAGTTAGTATTCAAAACAAAACCAACAAAAGTTGAAACAAAACCCTAAGTGGGATTGTAACAAAATAAGATACATTGTTAGCATATGTAACAAACAATATGTTCCATATCAAAAGTATGGTCCATTGAAGGCGAATCTGAAAAAAGGAGAACAATCAATGCAGTCAACACAACCAACATGAAGCAAACAAGATAATGGGAACTATCTAATAAGAAGATTGAAGAAGAATACCTTATTTTCCATAGCATCATCACCATGTTCATCTAGTTTGTGAAATAATGGAGAAAAAATACAAGGAGGAAGAAGCTTAAACAAAAGATGGAAGAAAAATAATAATAAACAAAATGCAACAAAAGATATAATGAGAACTATCTAACAAAATATGGAAGAAGAATACTACCTTAATGTTCATCTAGTTTTAGACTCTAAAAGAAGAAATACAAGGAGGAAGAAAATTAAAACAAAAGATTCTTCAGATTTCTTATATTTCTTTTCGTAGATTCTAAAACCATATGAAGTATATGTTGCCAAAAATGTAGAGAAAAAATGGGTGCTAGGGTTTCACTGTGAAGGAAACGACGCTACATGTAAATAAGGGAAACTTAATTCGCTTATATGATAAATATTTCACAACGGTTAACGAATATAACTGTCATGATATGTATATATTTATTATAAATATATCACAACTATTATCCATATTAACCATAGTATTACCCCTTTAATTGGTACAAGGTTCGAATCCTTGCTACAACATTTTTTCCATTTTATATAATTATTTAAATATTGTTATAAAATGCAACCGTTGTAATACTACAACCTTTACTCTTCCCAAAAAAGGGAAAACACTCATCCAAGTAGTGATTTAAAATTTTCTCCGTTTTTCAAAATTATTGTTCGGGAATATCAAACATTACACATTTTTATCATTGCAGGCACTAAAATATCAGATTTTGCATCTTCATCCTCATCTATAAATACACAGTTTTACATTTCTTCATAATATTCAGTAACAATGAGTTCTACAAATGACCAGAATGCCAACAGAAACATCACAAAGATCACTATTGAGCAACGTTAGGAACCAAATGAGGAGGTCCACCAAGCTGTCAACGCCAGGCCGAATGTGTTAAGGGAGAGGAAGAAGAAGAAGAAGAAGAAGAAGAAGAAGAAAAAGAAAAAGAAGACGAAGAAACCAAAGAAAAAGAAAAAGAATGAGAGGATGACATATTATTATAACTCTGATGAAGGGAGTGATGACAGACCCCTAGACTATGAAGATGCCTTTATAGCTATGGGCTATGATCCTTGAAAAATATATGTACTCCCATTTTTTAAAATATTAATGAACTTATCTATTATATATACTCTTGTCTTTCATTTTTTTTAATTTGATCAAATTCTTCTCATTAACATGAAAATGCTAAAAAATACAATAAAATACATGTTTAAAATTGAAAGTAAATTTAAAAAATGTAGTTGTTGGGAATCAAATCTTCTACACATCAGTTTGATACTACATATTCTAAAATATATATTTAAAATGGAAAAATGATGTAGTTGTTGGTAGGGTGTCAACTTGCCCCATTACTAGGGATCCCCGCGGATATTCTCCATTTGGGGCCCTAGAGATGGATAATTCCCCCCCCCCCCCCGTGGGGACGAGGATGGGAAACTGATAACGAGAAAAAGTATCGATTATATTGCTATGTTTCAATACCGTTTTATCGCATAATTGTCGTTTTAACACCCGATTCCTCGAGTTTTCTTTGGCATTTTGCAGGTACATCATATACAGAGCTAAATCAAGAGCCACAAGTGAAATGAGCAAAAACAACCATTAAAAGATGAAGAAAAAGAGAATTCTGCATAACCTGCATTTTTTGTTACACTCACGGTCGTCACCTAGGAGTCACGACCGTGACACGCTAAAAGGAGCACTCACGACCGTGACAAGTCCCTCACGATCGTGACGCATATCAAACAAGGAAGACGAACGTGACACCCTTGTCACGACCGTGACAAGGGGAAATTAGGGTATTTGACTGAAGACTTGGTCATGAACGTTACGCTACATGAAATCCAACGTGCCTATTTTCCAGCAGACCAAGTATTCCCACGTTCCCTGGATTCTCTCATTTCCTACGAGGCCCAAGCATAAATTTCAACTGCCAAGCCCATTTAGTTTTCTATAAATAGATTTGTTTCAATGAACAATACACAGAGTTTTAGTTTTTAATTTTCTTGCGGAAGCTCTGCCGATTTTATTTGCACCCTTTATTTTTCCAGCATTAATTTCCTTGCTTTAATTTTCTGTATCCCAACAAACCTTATAACAATTTCCAACATCAGGAAATTGTTATAAATTAATTTGTTTCAAAGCCTTCAGATTCTTTTAGAATTTATTTCCGATTCCGGTCAATACTCCGAGCTTTCCAGCCTGTGGAAGAAGGAGTCTACTACTTTTATTGTTATCCAGGTTTATATTAAATTGCATTTATATTTATGTTGACTATTTATTTTTCTGCCATGCATATTTTATTTTATGTTTCTCTGCCTCTGTCTGGTTCAACAATAATGAGTAGCTAAATACCTTAGGGCGGTATGTAATTAAAACAAACTAAATCGGTAAAATCAACTCTAGGCTTAAAATAATTAAGAGCTTAAAATTCTGGCTGAGACTTTTTATTATAAAATCAACCTTTTTGTTACGAGAGTAAGGAAAGTGTATTAGGTTAGGTCAAGACCACGAGAGTGTGAGATTTTAACCAGATAGCTAAAGTTAGGCATTTAATTTAAACACAGCGAGAGCGCTTTAAAATGAATTAGAACTACTAAGTTTTCAAAAATTATCTCTAAACACTTATGGGCTAGCGAGAGCAGGCATAGGGATTTAGGGGTAAGATCTGAGATAAGACCACGAGAGTGTGAGTTAAAGATATTTAAATTGGTAACCTCTACAGAATAGATTAAGTGAACCATCTTTATAAGCCTAGGTTAGATTGACCCGCCTAAGTTAACATAATTACATACCGACCGCCTTAGTATTATTTATTTAACCTTAAATTTAATCCCCGCCTTTAATCTTTAAAAACAACCAAAAATCGTGACAACCCTTCACCTTAGCTAAACTAGAAATTCCTCTACCACTAAGTAACCATAGAGTCCCTGTGGATCGATAATCTTAAATATTACTTCGATAGGCTGTGCACTTGCAGTTAAGATACCGCTAGACACATAATTAGATACGTCTTTATCCCATCAGAAACAAAATCCCCCTCGAAGGCACTTTGGGGATGGGGATGGTGAACATACCCCCCACCCTGTGGAGTCCCCGCCCCACACTAGAATACCATAATATCGTAATTAATATATAATTTAACATTTTTATGTAGGTTTATTTGTCTTTTCAAATAACTTGTTTTATAAACAAATGTAAAATACATATGTAATGTTAGTAAAAGAGAGATATCTAAATGATTATTTTAAGTTTTTTAAGTTTGAAAATTTGGTATTCATGAATCTCAGGATTAAATATTGTTAGAACAATATATTTATCGTAGATGATTAGTTTATTAATTTATTGTGGTTAGTTTTTGAATTTTTTTCTATTAATTTAGTTAAAAATAATAAATAAAATTTTATATTTATATCTCCGCAGAAACCGTGGGGATCCGCGAGGATCCGTAGGGACGGGGATGGGGGACAAAACCCCCCTGTGGTGGGGACCCGAGACGGGGATGGGAAGTAAATTCGAAGGCGGGGATTGAGATGGGAATGTATCACCCGCCCCCGCCCCGCCCCATTGACATCCCTAGTTGCTGGGAATCGAAGTTTGATACATATTACAACGGTGGACAAAAAAACAACAGTCATAAGTTTCAAGTTATGAATGTAATACAACTGTCTATACCACAATCAACATGATATATTACTTTTATAATTAAATTTCATAATGAAACACCAGAGTTTAATTTAGAATTAAAAAAAAAGAAAAAAAGAAAACATGTCACAACGGTTGAAATAGACAACCGTTGTTATATACAAATAATATTTAATCAAAAAATAATAAAATAACACCTCAGTTTAGAGATTTCACAACGGTGTAGGCATGATCCGTGGTGACCATGACGTCGTTGTTAACGCCTTTTATAGTAGTGATTATGTTTGTCGCAAATGTCGTCTCGATTGATGGCAAAGCTTAAGTTGGTCCTCCTTATTCTAGAGTGAAATTTTTGCATCATCCATACCTTTCGACTAGCGGTGATAAATTTGACAAGGTGGCTTAATACATTTATTATTCCTGGACTTTCCATTTCTGATGCAAGAATTCAGGAACAGTATAAGTGTTTCTTTGGAAACTCAATCTTTAACCTAATGAGAGAATGAATTGGAAAATTATTGAGTTATCGCCGACTTAAAAAGTGAAACCTTTGTCCCATGGTGGACACTAAATATTCATGCTAAACATTATTCAGAGAAACTTCCTTAAAATTATAAAGGTAAAGCCCTAATCGTCCTATTTTGTTAGGAGATATATTGGTTAGGATTCATGGTCACCATTCTTGGAGGTCCAAGATTTCTAGTAGTTTTTTTTTTATGTTATTATTATAGTGCAAGTGTCCCTCTTTTGTGTTGACTGCGAGGTCTTTATATTGCTTGCCTTCGTTTCCCATTTGGATACCGAAGAGGTGTTGATTTAATCAATTTTTAAAAATCGAACTGATCATCGAATCAGTGAGGGTATTAGGTCACTGGTTTATTGATCGAACCACTTGGTCACTAGTCGAACCGTATAACTAAATTAGATAAAACCGAATAACTCAGTTGAATAAGTCTATCACTAGGACAAAATTATATAGATATTGAATCGGTCGAATCAGATGACTCGGTGGTGTCTAAAATATTACTAACACCTAAAAAATTAAAAAAATATCATAATTCACAAGTTCATAACGTAAATTTAAATTTGAGTCAAGTATTTAATTTAAAAATTTGATTAAAATATCAATCTAAAATATAGACTTATATTTGTTGTCTATCAAACATGAATTACCATTTACTTTATATAACACCTCAATCCAACTAATAAAACATATGATATCAATCACATAGGAGAGAAAATATAATATGTTCAAATTTCGCAACCTATCAATGCAATAATACTACAATAGACTCTATTTACTATATTTAACATCGCTCTCACTAATTTTTAAATAAAAGAATATTAACTTGTTCTTATATTTTTATTTTTATTTATTTTTTAAATAATGAAAAACAATGTCATTTTAATTTAAAAAATAAAAAATAAAATAAAGCACTTAAACCGTCGACTTTCCAAAATCGTTGTTTTTTGTTTGTTTGTATCGATTTACACCGAATTTTATATGTTCTCATCAATTCAATTACATGCCCAATCCAATAATTTAACAAGACCCATTACCATTATGGTTGTCGGTTCAACGGTCCAACAAGTCAGTTCGGTACGATTTTTAAAATTATTGATTGAATAGTTAATTAATAACTATTAATAACTTGTATACGGATCCTTATTAATCATTATGTAACAGACTCATCATTAATCCTTCTGTAAAGGACTCGTCCCTTGCAATACCATAACGATTATGACTTAGACGTCTCTTTAGAACCTGATAAATTAAATACGAGATGTGCATGAAACTCGCCACCCGAACTCTTAAAAATTCATATATATATATATATATATATATATATATATATATATATATATATATATATATATATATATATATATATATATATATATATATATATATATTCATTCTATGTCTCAATTGGGTTATATAATATTTTGTGGATTTGGAACCATTATATATATAAGATTTAGTCTATTCTACGATGTCACGATTGGATTATATGGTGTTTTATGGATTTAGAACCATTATATTGTCTATTCTACAACATGATTGGATTATATGGTGTTTTATGGATTTAGAACCATTATATTGTCTATTCTACAACGTCTCAATTAGTTATAAGGTGTTTTTTTAGGATTTGGATCCATTATTAATAGCAATAGAAAAAAACAAAGGATGAAGGAATTAAAATAAACACATAGAAGCTAGGTTCAATTTACTTTATGTAAAATATGCTTGTTCTTGTTTATTTATTTTTGCAACAGCAAAATGAGTTTATTAAGCTTATTTTTATTATTTAGTCCATACACGTTGCATTGAGGGTTGATTCATTGATTCAAGTCATTGACCATGTAACTTGCACAACACCTACATCTGTATTCAATCCCAACGCATTCCACACAGCCACCGATCCATCCACAATATTGTTATTACATGGCGGCTGACCTGCGTGCTCTGCATCACACCCGTTCACTGAATCACATTCGTCCACCACCTTTGCCGTCGTACTCCTCCCGTTCCTCGCGGTGATTCTAATCAGTTTTCCACATCTCGAACCTCCGTTGTACCAACCAGTTGAAAGTGCAACCACTCTTTCTGAGTTGTCATGGAAACGATTATCACACTCAGACGGACCTCCACCATCTCCACCTGTTACAAATGGTTAGAATTAGTTGTATTTTGTTTAAAGTAGTTAAAATTTGGTTATAGTAGATTCTTATAGTTTATTCACCTTCACTGAAATCGTTAAACGTGAGTGATGCTTTTGTGGAAGAAGTAACCGGTGGAGAGCATCTAAATCGAGGGTGTGATTTTGTTTTACATTGTAGGGTTCCGGAGGACTGGCAGTTGCCACCACCACCACCGCCGCTCGGTCGTGATGGTGACAGTTTGGTGCATGTGCGTGTCCTAACGTCGGGGTCATCGTTGCATTTGTGGTTGATGCAAATGAGTTGACCAGAACAGTCGTTGAGAGTTTTGCATGGTCTGTTGCATGAGGATTGAGCGTCTGTGATCAAGAATGGAATGTTGATAAGGTTAAAAAGGAAGATGGAAGATAGAAAAACAAGATTTGATATGAGAGGCATAGAGATTATAGTAGAAAGAGTAGATAGTTTCTGTGTGGTTGAAGTGTTAGTTTGGTATGTATATATAGAGTAATTGCATATTCTTTACTTAGAGTTGGGAAAGGGATCTTGCAGCTATTGTACATAGCAAGATTACAAATTGAGCATCCTATTTTAAAAATTGACCAAGATACCCTAAGTCGGAGGGTGAAATTATGAAGAAAATAATCAGGGTTATATTGACAAAATGTTAAAATGCATTTATAATTAGAATTGGCAAAGCAGACTACTCTATCCTAAATAAATTATCCGACCCTAATCGAGCTATTTCTTTAGTATTATTTATACAAAAACTATAATAAAAATTATATAATATTTTTTATCATAAATACAATATAAAAAATACATTACTTTAAATGTAATAATTTTTTAAAATAACAAGCAATGACTTGGATATCCGGAGTTTCACTCACAAAAAGACTACAATCACATTCCGTGGTGGATTTACAAGAGAGCTGGTAGGGGTCGTGGTATCCCTGAAATTTTTTTATGTTCTTAGAATATACATTGTTGGAAGAGAAATATGTATAAACATAGAGTGATGACATTTTCTCAGATTTTACCCCTTTATTTTCCCCTTTATTTTCATATT
Source organism: Lathyrus aphaca (assembly GCA_963966055.1). Lineage (NCBI taxonomy): Eukaryota > Viridiplantae > Streptophyta > Magnoliopsida > Fabales > Fabaceae > Lathyrus > Lathyrus aphaca. The sequence goes on along the minus strand of OZ014519.1, from coordinate 709,162,004 downwards.
TTCATAATTGTCCCTAGCTGAAAATGGTATAAATTTTTGTTTAAAATTTCTGGTTGGTTAAACGAAATTTCCGGTGCATACCAAAATTTCTGGTTTATTGTAAATTTTATAATTTTCGGTATGTTTCAGTAAATTTTAGAAATTTGAAATTTACATGTTGATAACGGAAATTTCAATCAAAGTGAAACTTTCGACAGTGTTATTTGTGTTGGAATTCTCCCAAAACCTATGGGAATTCCGTAGTTATCACGCAGTAGAAACCTATTAGGATTTATCACTGTAAAAAATTCTACAATAAACATTCTACAATTCCAAATTAATTTCTCAAAATCAATTCCACAAATTTTACAATTCCATAGCAATTTTTCTCTACAAATTTTACTACAAGTGAAATTTCTAATCAATTCCATAGAAATTTTCTATAGGGTAAATATATAAACAATAAACATTCTACAATTCCAAATATATTTCTCCAAACAATTTCAAAATCTCACATTGGCGGATTTCGAATTTGTGGAGTCGGATGTCGGCGAAGGAAGTTCGATGTGGAGTTGAGGTGGAGCCGCGAAAAGTGGTGGCGTTGCGACTTGCGAGATGTGGAGTTCCGTTCCGGCGGATTGGAGGCATTATTCGATGGAGGCATTTTTCTCGTTCGTTGTTGGATGATCTCATTCATGCGCTGCGTTAAGAAGAAAAGAATATTTTTTATTTCACTTCCCAATTTTATTCTTTTATTTTTTTCAAACTTATTTTTCTTTTTAATAAGACAACATAAAAAATTGTATCGTGAAGGTTGAAATCCTCTTTGCATACCATCATTTCTTGTGGGTAGTCTATACAAGGTGCTTATCAAACTTGTATCGTGAAGGTTGAAATCCTCTTTGCATACCATCATTTCTCTGTGTCAAAGCGCTTTCGTCCCAGGAAGACATCTTTTGGACGATGTCCTTGTTGCAAATGAATTGGTGGGTTTTGGCAATAAGGAAGGTAAGACATGTACTCTTTTTAATGTGGATTTTGAAAAAGCCTACGATAAAGTCAATTGGAATTTTCTGAGATATACAATGAGAAGAATGGGTTTTGGGGTTATTTGGATGAGAAGGATGAAATTGTTGGTTCTTAATAGCAACATGTCAGTTTTAGTGAATGGTAGTCCCACCAAGGAGTTTAAAGTGGGGGAAGGGTATAAGGAAAGGATACCCCTTATCTCCGTTTCATTTCGTGATAATGGAGGAGGCTCTTTCCGGTTTGGTCAAAAAGGCGGTGGAAATAGGAGATTATGAAGGAGGTTTGTTAATATGGGCGTTTCGGTCGACATCCTTCAATTTGTGGATGACACTTTTTTAATCTGTGGATGTAGTTGGAAACAAATGTGGGATATTAATGCAGTTTTAAGGAGTTTTGAGCTAGTTTCAGGATTGCGAATCAATTACCATAAAAGTAAACTTATTGGCATTAATTTGAATCCTTATTTTTTGGAAGTCGTGACTTGTTTTCTTTCGTGTAGGAGGGAGGAATGTTTCTTTAATTTTCTTGGCATCCTTATTGGGTCTAGTCTAAGGATAATTACGATGTGGTGTAGCTTGGTGAACAAGATTAAGAAGAGGCTTTCTAGTTGGAAGTGTAGGATAGTTAGCCTTAGGGGTCGTATTACTCTTCTTATATCAGTTTTATGCTCTTTATCCATTTTTTTGTTATCTTTCTACAAAATTTCAGTGAAGATTGCCAAAGAAATATCTTCTTTACAAAGCATTTTTTTATGGGAGAATCGGAGGATCGGAGAAGGTTACATTGGATTGCTTGGAAGGAAGTGTGTTCGCCTTTGGAGAAGGGTGGTTTAGGGGTGCATAGTATCGAGGATTTTAATGTGGCCCTCCATCTTAATTGGAGGTGGCAGATTTTGGAAGGATAAAACTTTTTGTGGTATACTATCTTAAGAGCTCGTTATGGCGACATTTGCATGAGTATGTTTAAGGGGAGCGGTGACCTTGGGTCTAAAGGGGTTGGAGATGGGATGATTTTGATGTAGAGGATTTTTTGGATATAAATCTTGAAGCTTCTCGTATGTCCATTAAATGTTTACTTGATAACGATGGGTCCGTTAATTTTGAGAGGGACAAGGTTGTTTGGCTTCCCGATATTGTCGTTGGATATACAGTTCATTCCCACGCATCGCTTCTGGCAGCCAACAGAACTGCTGTAATTGTTGTTGCTTCTAGTGTTTATGATGGTCCGGCTGGAGGGGCGTTAGGAGTCTCCGACTCTTTTAAGGATGTTGGCAGCAAAGTTGATTTGTTTCAGGAGAGCAGTTCTGTTGTGAATAACCATTCTTCTTTTTCTGGTTTTGGCAAGTCTGCGATTGTCGGATCTGATCTCAGGGAAGTTGTTGTTGCTTCCTCTGAGGACAACAACCAGCCTTCCTCGCTGCAAGGCGACATAATATAGGGTATATGGTATGCTACTGGTTTCTTATCTAGAATGGGGGGTCGGATGGTGTGTCGAGGAGGCTTTGGAAGCTGGCGATTAAACGTGTTTGCTTGGAGAGGGCTCCCAACAAAAGATAATTTATTATCGAGGTATCAATTTATCTAGAGATAATTCCTTTTGTGTGTTTTGTTCAAATCAAATAAAAATATGTTGCATTTGTTCTCGAGTTGTGTGGTAGTAGGTTGATTTGGAGGGAAATTTGGGAGTGAATTGGTTTTGTAGATATATATTTCAGTGGACAAATCAGATTGTTGTAAAGAAAGCTTCATGAGATGGTATCTTTTTTGTAAATCTCAAGGAGCGAATACCGGGAAAGCCGAAGTTATTTGGATGGCTTTGACTTGGAATATTTGAAAAGTTATGAATGTTATCATTTCTTAGGATCAAAGTTGGAATGTTCTTGATATTGTTTGGAATATTAAGACAATGGCTTGGGAATGGTCTTTGTCAAGTGAAATTGTCAATCTCAATTGCAATTTCTATGATATTTGTAAGACTTGATATATTTTTTTGTCGTAGAAACAATTGGTTTGCAATTTCTTTTTGTTTCGACTTGCTTTGTCTAGTCGTTTCTTTGTAATCAAGATTCGAAAACCCTTAGTTCTCGTTTTTTAATGAATCTCTTGCTTATATATATATATATATATATATATATATATATATATATATATATATATATATATATATATATATATATATATATATATATATATATATATATATATATATATAATTTAGTGAGAATGACATTTTTATGTGAGAACATGGGAATGAATCTGAATCATTAGATTTTAAAATAAATGGTTGAGATTATGTTTCATTTATTTCTCTCTCCATCATTATTAAAATAAATGAATTAAATTAAAATATTATAATAAATGACAAATAATCTCAACCATTCATTTAAAATCTAATGGTTCAGATTCATTCTCATATTTTCACATAAAAATAAAAATGTCATTAATTATTTATTAATTGCAATAGAAAAAAAAACAAAGGATGGAGGAATTAAAATAAACATGTAGAAACTAGGTTCAATTTACGTTATGCAAACTAAGTTTTTTCTTGTTTATTTATTTTTGCAACAGCAAAATGAGTTTATTAAGCTTATTTTAATTATTTAGCCCATACAGGTTGCTTTGAGGGTTGATTCATTGATTCAAGTCATTGACCATGTAACTTGCACAACACCTACATCTGTATTCAATCCCAACGCATTCCACACAGCCACCGATCCATCCACAATATTGTTGTGGCATGGCGGCTGACCTGCGTGCTCTGCATCACACCCGTCCACTGAATCACATTCGTCCACCACTTTTGCCGTCGTACTCCTCCCGTTCCTCGCGGTGATTCTAATCAGTTTTCCACATCTCGAACCTCCGTTGTACCAACCAGTTGAAAGTGCAACCACTCTTTCTGAGTTGTCATGGTATCGATTATCACACTCAGACGGACCTCCACCATCTCCACCTGTTACAAATGGTTATAATTAGTTGTATTTTGTTTAAAGTAGTTAAAATTTGGTTATAGTAGATTCTTATAGTTTATTTACCTTCACTGAAATCGTTAAACGTGAGTGATGCTTGTGTGGAAGACGAAACCGGTGGAGAGCATCTATATTGAGGGTATGACTTTGTTTTGCATTGTAGGGATCCGGAGGACTGGCAGTTGCCACCACCACCGGTTGGTGGTGATGGTGACGGGTTGGTGCATATGTGTGTCCCAACGTCGGGGTCATCGTTGCATTTTCCGTTGATGCAAATGAGTTGACCAGAACAATCGTTGAGAGTCTTGCATGGTCCGTTGCATGAAGATTGAGCGTTCGTGATCAAGAATGGAACGTTGATAATGTTGAAAAGGAAAATAGATGATAGAAAAATAAGATTTGAAATGGGAGCCATTGAGATTAGAGTAGAAAGAGTAGAGATAGTTTCAAGTGTTAGTTTGGTATGTATAGAGTAATTGCATGTCCTTTATATAGAGTTGGGAAAGCGATGTTGCACTTATATGAAGTTATTGTACCTAGCAAGATTACAAATTGAGCATCCTATTTTGAAAATTCTAACTGAGTATCCTATTTTGAAATTTGCGAGAAATTAATTGCAAGTTTGACTAGGATGCCCTAAGTCAGAGGGTGAAATTATGAAGAAAATTATAAGAATTATTGACAAAATGTTAACATGCATTTATAATTAGAATTGGTAAAATGGACTACTCTATCCTCTATCCAAAACAAATTGGACAAGATGGGTCTCGGATTTTATAAGGCTAATAAAACCATGTCATAATATGTGTTCAAAAATAACAATCCAATCTTAATAATATACTAGTTTTGAGCTGCCAGACGTTGAATAAACTGTCTCTTTATTATTATTAGTATACAATTGACACACCGTAACCGTAACGTTCACTTCTATAGTCCACACAGATCAAGATATAAAATGGATATTTTTTTATTTTATTTAATTTAAATTTAAATTACTTATATAAAATTTATACACTATAATTTCAGTTTGTCCATTCATTTTAGTGTGCACATAGAAGAAATTAAAATTAAGTAAAAAATTATTATTCAGAGATAAACTTTAAATACATCAACCTTAAAACCTTTAAAACCACTTGTTTGTTGGGATTAGTAGACACAAAAGTGAATTGCACTTTGAACTAGGGGTGGTAAAACTGGTCGTGGTCCGTCAGGCCGGTCTGTGCACCCGCCAAAAAGTGGTGGATTGGGTTGAGATTTTAGGTCTGCCGTCCACCAAAGTTTGTCCCGCAAAAGTCTGTCATCCGCCAAAATCCGCTCTGCCAAAATTCGTCGTCCGTCAAAGCCTGCCGCACCTATATAATTACACTATTTAAGTATTTGGAAGAGCCTATGAAAATAGTTTATGATATGTACATAAGTTGTTCTTAGATTATTATGACTAATCTACTTTCTCTGTCTCTATTGTTGGACAAATATTTTGAATTTTAATAATGAAAAATGACAAAAGTGGGATTGAAATTTGAATTTAGATCATCTAAAATATTAAAAGTGATGTTATATGTAATACCCCGTATTTTAATAAAATACTCTGAATAATATTAATTAAATTTAATAGAGTTCCGGTGTGCTTTGAGAGTTTTCATTTAAAATAATTAGAACAACTGACGAACTTAAATTAATTGATTAAGTATTATCTGACTCAGAGGTTTTACTAAAATATTCGACTCAGAGACATTTTCGGATACACTTATTTTGGACCCGTCAGACTACTAACTTTGGTATATCGGTATTATTATTGTGTTGTTATAAAAGAAAGAAAAAGAAGAATTTGTGGGAGAGTTAGTAAGAGAAAGGAAAAAGAAAGAAAAGAAAGAAAGGAGAAGAAAAAGGAAGAGAAGAGGAAAATGGAAAAGAGGAAACTCATGAATACTCAAGAGCTAGAATCATCATTCTTCTTCATCATCTTCATCAAACTCCCCGTCGTTGTAGAGGTAGGTTCATAGCTAGAAACCTTTGCTTTTAGTTTTGGTTAAGTTTTAGAGTTTATGAGTTTTAGGGCATTTAATGGAAAAATCCTAAAATCGATGAATTAAACGGTTGGAAATCGATATAAATGCTTGAGTATGTTGTCTCTAGGTGTAGGAGCCTTGCTACAATGTTGTTTTGATGTTTGCTATTGTTGGGTTTGGTTCTTGGAGGTTCTGCCGTAGAAAAATGTGTGTTTTCTGCATTCTGTGTTTGGTTAACCAGTTAACCATATGCGTTAACCGGTTAACGCGTCTGATATTGCAATTATGGGATTGATTTCTGGTTGGTTAACCGGTTAACCTCTGGCGTTAACCGGTTAACAGTGTTAGCATGAGAGAAAAATGTTTTATTTCCAAACTTTGTAAATCCATAACTTTTTACTCGGTTATCCGATTTAAGTGTTCTTTATACCGTTTGAAAACTAAAATTATGTACTTTCACATGATGCCGAGAAATTATATTTTTATCCGACTTTTACCCGACTTTTCCAATTAACCGTGATTATGTAAAGTTAAGGAATTGTGGTATTAATCTAGTTGTGGATTATGTGTTAACCATCAGAATTGGATGGGATTAGAGACAATGAAATTATGGTGTTAATTGAACTAAAATGTTATAATTATATGTTTAAGAACTATATAATTAAAAGCATCAAGAATGGAGAAAGAGTGAGGAAATCTTACTTTAAACCAATAGTATGGCCTAGTATTGTGACTAGGGTGTGTAAGATGTATAACATGAGAGGTAAGTAGGATTACCCTAGGTTGATACGAAATTGTACTAGAGACGTGACAATGCTTAGACGTCAATACTCGAATAGTATCCCCGTGCTAAGTAGTTGTGTTAGGATGGATGTTTTGTTTCCATCGCGTTATAATCCTAATTTAATTATACTTTGCTCGTGTCGGGATCTCACGAGGTGGGACAACCGGGAAACATAATTAAACAGTGGATTCGAATCCCTTAATGGATGACCGTGACCCGTGCTCGTCCTGGTGTAGCTGGGCGGGGAAAGTATCCATTATGATAAGTAATGTGTGACTCGTGCTCGTCCTTGTGTGGTTGGGCGGGGAAAGTTACTTTGTAGTGAGGTACCATGAATCGTGCTCGTACTTGTGTGGCTGGGCGGAGAAAGTACCTTAGGTAGATAATGAGTGACCCGTGTTCGTCCTTGTGTGGCTGGGCGAGGAAAGTTATCTATAGGTAGATAATGAGTGACCCGTGCTCGTCCTTGTGTTGTTGGGCGGGGAAAGTTAACTACACCTTGAGGATCGATTAACCTGTGCTCGTCTGCTACGACTATGGTTGGGAGGGGAAAGATGCCTCTAAGCACCTTGTGTGTGCTCCGTTTTGTGTACTTTTATGTCTCTAGTTTTATGTGAACTAGAAGTCTAGGTTCTTCCCGACTTGAGTGATGTTTAGATTGAATCCTTAGAGCCGAAAGAACTCTAAGATAGGGAACCCACTGAGATGTTGTTATCTCATCCCACTATTGTTGTTGCTTTTCAAGTTTCTTTTGCAAGTTTGATTTACAAGTGGGGATATGCTCAGGATGTTTCCAGAGAAGCATAATTTAGTCTTTCGTTGTATATTTTTGTATCTTTGTACAATATGGATATTGTATTGATCTTAGCATTTTTATTTTAGTATGATTTTCATGTCCTGTACCATTGTTGTATAGAATTTTAGAATTGGTCAAGAATGTGAATTATACTAGTAGGCATTTATGATGGTATCAGTACCAAAATAACACTTGTATGATATTATTCTAGATATATATTATATGGGCGTTACAGTTGGTATCAGAGCAGGTTGTATCCTCGACCTAGCCTTGAAACATCATAAGTAAATCTTTCATGCCTCTTAAGTGTGTCATGTCGGTGTGGTTCTTAATATCATATTATGTAGTATTAGGCCTGATCAACCTAATGATATGTATGTGATAGGTAGAATCATGGTTGTGCGACCATGAGGATTCTGAAGTGTTGTCGTAACTTGTGTTGTGAGAGTGGGCTTAAGCCAAGAGTTAGCAGAAGGAGTTTTGGTCAGCTCAGTTGGAGTTTTCTTAAGAGTTTTACTTCCTGTAACATGAAGTTGTAGAGGAGTGTGTCGTTCGAGAAACCCTTCGGAATGGATAGGGTCTGAAAGGTATAGATATCTACAAGGGAGTGGTCAGTGCATAAAGGAATATTTAAAGTCACACTGGTGGATCATTATTGGTCACTGGTATGGACAAGAGTTTTGAGAAATCTCATTCCACGAAAAGAGAGGATGTTTTGTGGAACGTGTGACGTAGGTTCGAGAGTGAGATAATTGTTAGTATTTCAGTTTTAAGATCGTGGTGGCATCATAAATGAACGAGAGTACTTCAAGAAATGTATTCGAATGGATAGAAGTTACATGTAAAGAATGTTTGTTTACTTATGGGAACCTAAAGTTATGGTGAAACGTGAAGAGAAACACAAGGATGTGATTACACGTTTCAAGTGAGACAAGTATACCCCAAATGAAGAGTAGAAGTTTGGAGTTATATATTCGGTTATGACTAAGGATACAAAGTTTATAGTGATGCATCAGGGTGTTATTTTTTTTGTAAGGGATCAATTCGGTAAGTGTTGAAATTACCCAAGGAATAGTATAAGGTGTAATGTCAAAGAAAGAACAAGCTTTACTTAGTAACTTGAGGTATATTTGGAATGGACCAGATGAAGTTGTATTAAGTGTTAGAGTAAGCACCTTGGATTTAAGGGAACTTTAGCAAGACGGATTATGTTGGGGTATGAGAGTATTGTTGCAGAGCGCGGAGTGAACACGATATGGGAACAATAATGATAGTGTATTATGAGGAAGTGATATCGAAAAATATTCTTGGACAAATGTACTACCGAGTTATTAAGTTGTTATTGAAACTAGAGCTAAAGAAGTGCAATCAATGGTGATTCGCCCATTAGGACTCTGGTAGTGTGATTACTATGTGTGTGGAATCGTCTGTTAGTATGGTTGTAACTTTTGGGATGTGATTGGAATAAGTTTGAGAGGTTTAGGTAGCAATGAAAACCAGAATTGTGTTTATGTGTTTGAAGTGACCGGATTACCCTCTGGATAGTACCCAGTTACAGAATTGTGTTACTAAGACCTCTTTCGGCTAATGGAAGTTAAGTCTTGCACGGAGTAATCGGTTACCCTCCTGGTAGTGACTGGTTATCATTGTTAAGTATTGAAAATTGGTCTTTGCTAAGATGCATACATTTTGACTGGAGTACCCAATTGAAGCGTTCTTGGTACCGATAGGAAGCCATGGAAATTTTCTATGTAGTGATTAGTAGAGGGTAAGGAAACCCAGGTTAATATGTAGAGATATCAAAGGCCCTTCAGAGGAGTGCATTACCTCAATTTTCAGGTGCAAGGAAAAACCCCTGTATTTGTGAACGATCTGAATATTTGGAATATACCTTTAGTGGGATTAAAAATGTTGTTGTTTTAATTCTTGCCAAGGAATTCAAGAGAGAGGACAATGTTGTGTACTAAGAAATGAGATGTCCATTGTTTTGTTTACCCGATAGGGATTGTGTGTTGAATTTGTTTATGGACAACCAAGTATTAGCTTGCAACTAAAACCCTTTTGATGTCGTCATTGTCGTTTCCCTACTAACGTCGTTGTAAGAGTGGGATCAGACTATTTCGTTGAGTGTTCATGATGTGACCGTAACAAAATGGTAGTTCTACTTCGTCGTTTGTCTGAGAGTATAATCTGCATGTGGTGCCCCGTTTGTGTTATCTTGAGTTGTGGATGGTGAACGATTGTTGCACCTGTATAGAAATCGCGAGAGAGAGTCATTTTGCAAGTTAGTGTGGACTAGATGGATAATTTTGAGTTGGATTGTTTGTTAACAAGAGGAACAAGTTTAGTTGTGTTCGACCGTTTAGCCTTGGATAGGTAATCGATTGACACATGACTTTTATAGAAGACTTTAGAGAATTGTACTTTCTGAACTGTAAGTCCGTTTTGGTTTCCGTTAGAAGTATCAGAGGATAAAGTGTTGGACTTTCTTTTGAGCATGTTTTGGTTGACGACAAATGATCTGAAATTTTGGTGCGTCGTCGTTGCGACTGTTGAGGACCTAAATTGCAAGGTTGAGAGACTCATGAAGTGTTGATCTTCTAGAAAACATTTTGGTATCTGAATTATTGTGTGGATAAGAGACGAATGACTGGTCAATTTTAGTATCGTTAATTCTTAACATCAAGTTATGGACTCCGTAAGAATAATACCAGATGTTTGCAGTTGAGTCGTACTCAGGGAAATGGATTTTAAGTTACCTTCTAGATAAAAGTGAAAGATGAATGTTCTGAACTTAAACATGTAAATTGGATCATTGAAGATACTCTTAAAAGTTGATGCCAAGGGTGTGAAAAAAACCGGTTCATAAGAACAACTTTTAAAAATATGATACAGTTATTTTAAAAGCCCATATTATTTAGTTTAAACACTAGCCCACGTTATTTGGTTTAAAAACTAGCCCATATCCATTTAATTTAAATAAATAAAAAAACAATATTCACTTTTTAAACCCCACTTTTCAAACATATTGTACTTTCTCTCTGTTTAGTCCAATAGATAGATAATGTATATTTAATAATAAAAAATTTATGAATATTGATTTCTATGATAAGATTAAAAAAAATATACATTAATTGCCTTTTCTTGAACAGAGCTTTGTGTGTAGATTCATGGTCTCAGAATTATTCTCTCCTCCCACATTTAACATAACATAGTAAATGCTCTTTTTTTGGTAGGTTGATACTATATGATTAGTGAGTTATTGTTTTAGCTTCTTTCCTTAGAAATCTCTTCTATTTTTATTATAAAATGAAAGTGAAGATGGGTGGAGTCATGAAGATGGTAAGTATAAAATATCATAGAGAGAGAGAAGTAGAGAAGTTTCATGAGAAGGTGAAACTAAGATATATATATATATATATATATATATATATATATATATATATATATATATATATATATATATATATATATATATATATATATATATATATACACGAGAATTAATTTATTTTAAGAATAAGATTTGTTAGTTTAGATTTATTTGAATGGTCAAGTGAATAAAAATACAAATTAATTATAATATTTAATTTAAAGATTATAATTTAAAGTAAATTAAAAATATTTATTCTTTGAGTAAATTAATTATAATATTAGTTTAAAGATTATAAAAGTAAGTAATTATTGAATGTTTTTTTAATTATAATTTAAAGTAAATTAATTATAATATTTAATTTAAAGATTATAATATATATATATATATATATATATATATATATATATATATATATATATATATATATATATATATATATATATATATATATATATATATATATATATATATATATATATATATATATAAATCAATAAATTAAAAAAAAATGTTTTTTTTATAAAAGTAAGTAATTATTGAATGTTTTTTTTTAAATTATGAACACTTATTTAATAAACAAATTTTTTAAATATAAATCCTTTTAAAATATTAAATAAAATTATTTTTTCAAATAAATTATTAAAGGCAAAATACAATTTTTGATTCCTTAATTATACATTTGGATTCAAATTGATTCATTAATTTATTTCCTGTTAAATTGATTTTTTAATTCTTAAAAACGTGTCGACGGAAAAATTCAAAAATCGATTATTAAATTCGTAGTTAATTAGATAAAAAAAATTAATATGATACATTTTAAAAGTTAATAGATCAATATATCATAAAAAAATTTAAAAAACCAAATTAATTTTATGGATATAGTCAAGGGACATAAAAGGATATTTTACGATTGTTAAATAATACAATTAAATATATTAAATATGAATTCAATAGTATGTGATTACTTTTACACTATTAAATAATGACAGGCATTGTTAATACTTTTACACTATATGAATTTAGTGTGAATGATCTTCTTTTACTCGTATTAATAATTACTACTAGTATATTTTTTACAATATGAATTATTAATACTAGTACTTATTTATGAATTCTTTAACAACATGCCGACGATGATTGGGTCTCTTTGTAAAAAATGCAGTCACATACTGGTAGGACTAGGAATGGCAATGGTGTGAATAGAGATAAATTAGAGTGGCAAAAGTAAAGATAAAGAAGGTGAGGTAGGGTGAGTGATGATGATAATTGATACAGTAAGCAAAAAGAAAAGAAAGAAAGACATTTGATAGTGACACGCACTGAGCAGTGTTAATTACTACACTGCCACTATTATGGTCTCTCTCTCTCAGAGAGGCAGTTCCGGACATCAAGAGTGAGACAGGGCCTGAAACCAAATGGTTTGATGATGCCCCAACTGCAAATACTGTATGAAAACCTAGCTAGGGTTTATGTATTTGATGTGATGGGATACTATCACTTCGGTGCAATTAAGTTTTATAGCTATATTAGTGTATAGAGAGTGTTATTCTTTCTTTTTCTGTTAATTGTAGATTTAGTATTTGAGTTTGAAGAGACATGCATGCATGATTACTCTCTAGAAATAGAGGACAAAGGATGGAAAGATAGATAGATGGGTATAGAAGAATAGTATGGGTTACGTTACATCATTTTTGGTATCTTTAATGCGTTTTGCGTGCAACATCACCTATGAAATTGCCTCAAAATAGAAATCTCAAATGTAGTTTAAGCAATCAACACACTACCACGTGGATCACTCTCTCACAACCATACCAACATTGCTCATACTATTAAGATATCCGTAATTCTGCGGATAAAATTATTTGATACGATATAAAATATATTTAAATGTGTATTAGAATGTTATAAATATATTTATATGAATATTTAAATTTAAAATTATTTATTAATTTTTAAATGAAAAATAGTTATAGAAATTCAGTTATATTAAAATACAAATAAAAAAAGGGACACGTGAGATGAAAAAAAATTAATATTTAATTATAATAAATTTATCTTTCAAATTAAAATAATTATTGATTAAAATAAAACATGAGTTATGTTTATAGTGATCTGTAAAATATAAAGAATATGTGATTTAATAAAAAAGGTATTATATATTAATGTAAATTTTGATGGAAAAAGACAAATGTAAAAAATGTATTTAGATACAAATTAATGTTTTTTTTTTAAAAAAATACAAATGTAAAAATGACTCGTGAGATGAAGAAAGATAAAAAAATGTTAAATTACAGTTTTGGTCCTTATGTTTTATCAAAATCACAGTCTTAGTCCCCTTATTTTCTTTTTAAACCGTTTTGGTCATCCATCCAAATTTTGACTCACTGTTTATGTATTGTTCATGTACGGATCATGTACTATTTATGAACAGTACATGAATAGTCAATATTTTTATGGACCAAAATTGAGATGGAGGATCAAAACTGTTTAAAAAGAAAATATGGGGACTAAAACCATGAGTTTGGTAAGGGGGGCCAAAACTGTAATTTAACACATTAAATAATTACTAAAATATCTTTTTGTTAGTATAAAAATTTATAGTGAAAAAAAAAATTTCGAAGTTCATACAATTGAATTTTAAAAAATAGATAATAGACTACGCTAATCATCATGACACAGTTCGGCTAAAAAAAATCGAATCGAAATAAATCATAATAAAATGTATTTAAACTAAATCAAATAGTTTTAATTATTCAGAATTGAATTGGACTATAATTATTAATTTGTTATATTATTTTGAAATTTTAAATCATATCAAATTGTTAAAAGTTAATTTTTCCTAATGCGAATTTTTATTAAAGGATCAAACCATTAAAAAAATTCAAATAAAAATTTAAAACTTAATTTTAGTTTTTTCATTTTCAATTTTAATTCGGTTCAGTTTTACTTTTGATATAGTTTGGTTTGGTTTAAGAACGGTTTGGACAATATTATTTAGTTTATTAATCAAATATAATGATTTGATTATTTTATTTTTAATATGGTTCAATTTTGATTTTTTTAACAACTCTAACTACAATATATACTATATTTCGCTAATTCAACTCAATTAATAGTATTTTAAAAACATAAAACATAAAAATACGGATTTGACGACAACTTTTGAATTTCAGTATTAGATAAAATAAAATAAAAGCTACATACAATACCCTAAAATACTTGGAAAATAAAATAATTGGTAAAAGAATACTTTGATACACATCTTGTTACTCCATTCTACGGTACAATACCACTCCTTATGTCTCATAATAAATATTTATTTGATTTTTCTGTGATTCTTAAAAAGAACTATTAGATGTATTGATTTTATTTTTAAAATTAATATCTTTTATTAAAATATTTTTATTTATTATAATTAGTGGAATAGTAAAACATTGTAAAAGTTAGTAATAAATAAATATAATAGTAAAAAAAAATTATATTACATTCTCCGTCTTATAAAAATTATTTTATTTGTATTTTTATACGTCTCAAAATAAATACTTCTTTAAAATACCAATACAATATTTAATGTTACTTTTCACTTAAGAATAGAAAAAATGCAAATGAGTTTTTATGAGATGGATAGAGTATATTAATTTTCATCAAAACAAAAATTTACGAGTATCAATAACTATGACTTACAATTCCAAGATGGTAGATAGAGACGATGAAGGGTATATACGGTTGAAATAATGTTGTTTTCTATCTGTCACTATAATATTATTGTCTACCACTATTGTCAAAAAGATATTTTACACAAAGTATCAAGCCATATGACATTGATAAAGTTATATCATGTGTATAAGAATCATTATTATTGTTTTTTCATAAATATATCAAAAAAAGGGAACATGGCACATGGAGAGAAATTTTGTTTTGTTTGAGGAGATAGAGAGAGAGAGAGAGAATAATTATGGAGTAGTAGGAATTTAGTGTGAATGATCTTTTCAAACAAGCTATTGGTAAATGGCAAATTAATGAGACTGATGGTGTTTAAGCAAAAGATATGATGGTACAGAGGTCTGAAAGTGCAAGCTGGTTTGGTTGAAAACCCGAAAAGTGTCTGTTTCTTTCTTTTCCACTGAAAACAACAGCGTACAATCTGCAGGTGACGTAGTCTCCAGTTGCCTCTCACGCTACGCCCAACTTTCATCCACTCTTTTTACATCTCTATTAAACAGGATTATTAGATAATGTTTTCTATTATGATCAAATATTCCACATAATTCATATTTTATTGGTGCTCCTTTTTTAATATTTAATTTGTTTTATATGTGAGAATTATTTGGACGACTCTTCTCAAATTTGTTAAATGTGTAATTTTTTGTTTTAATTGTGTTTGTAAATGTAGGATTCGATAAAGTCAAAGTTGTGTTTAGTTGATAAAGTTGAATATATTTTGTAGTTGTCGAATCTGCATGTATACATCTGAAAGTCAAATATAACTTATAGTAATAAAAAATGTGTGTATTTGATTGTGTCCAATACAATTTGTCGAATTTAGGATCAATTATTTGGTTTAAGATTGATTGATATGCAAGTAATTTCATTATAAATAGGAAGACACTAGGTGTTTATACAAGATGGTGAAAAGAAATGAAAAATACACATAAATTTAAGAAAAAAAGTTTTTGACATATTGGTCAATAAACATTCTCTCTTTCACTTCCATATATTATTATTCTCGCTTCCAAAATTATTACTTCTTAAACTCTTCTTTCTTTTTCAAATCACTTTGCAAAAGGAATCATCTTACAATTAAGATGTGGTTGAATCATTCGAGTGAAAAGTGAAGAAGTGAACAACGAAAGTGATTGAGTTTTGTTCTATCATGATAGATTTCAACATCTGATATCTAAAGCACTAACAACACTTCTTGGGA
The DNA here is from genome assembly GCA_963966055.1 of Lathyrus aphaca. Lineage (NCBI taxonomy): Eukaryota > Viridiplantae > Streptophyta > Magnoliopsida > Fabales > Fabaceae > Lathyrus > Lathyrus aphaca. Next base: position 709,146,139 of record OZ014519.1, on the reverse strand, counting down.
AGCATACAATTGTAACGTATCATCCAAATGGGCATTTTCAACAAATCTTTCCATTTTGAATGACAAAAATTATGATAATTGGTGTAGGCAGATGAAGGTTGTCTTATGCTATCAAGATGTTTGGGATTTTGTGACGAATGGAGTGACACCAATTAGTCACAGTGTCACGGACGAACAAAAGGTTGCACATAAATATTTGAAGAAGAAAGAATATAAATCCCTCTTTATAACTCATCAATGTGTTGATCTAGACAGTTTTGAGAAAGTTGACGATGCATATTCATTAAAGAAAGCATGAGACAACTTGGAAAAGTCTTTTGGAGATGTTAAGAAGGTGAAAGAGAGGCGAGGTTACAAACTCACAAAAGAATGTATGAATTGCTTAAGATGGAAGAAAGTGAAAGTGTGACTAATTTCTTTAATAGGGTAACAATACTGGTGAATCAAATCAAGATGTGTGGAAAATTGTTGACATCAAGGTCAATAGCTGGAAATAGCTTGAGGTCATTACTTCTAAAATTTGATCATGCAGTCGTAGAAGAATCGAAGGACCTGTCAAGCGTGACCAAAGAAGAGCTTCAAGGGACGCTTGAATCTAATGAATAAAGAATTACTGAAAGATCTACAAGCAGGACGAAGGGTAATGTAGCTCATTGGGCACAATCAGTAAAATAAAAGAAAGGCAAAGGAAGGTGAAACAACAATAAAGGCAAAGGAAGGTGAAACAACAATAAAGGCAAAGGAAGGTGAAACAACAATAAAGACAAATGAGATTACAAATATTCAAGGTTGGGGTCACCTACAAGAAATAAATTCGTCGAAATAGAGACAATCCACAAACCAAATTGTCACATAGGTGATGTTGCAAGTAGAGGAATAAGTGGTGGATAAAACCTAATAAGAGCCGTATTCATAGCTATGATTGTATGAAGCATGGTTACTATGCTAGTGATTGCCTTGAAAACAAAAGAAATAACCAGGAAAATGATGGAAGGCTTGCAAAATAAGAAGAATAAGTGTTGTTGATGGTTAAAACAAAGAAGGAAAAAAATATGAAGATCAATGGCACTTGGACTCAGGATGTTCATCACACATGACTGGAAAGAAATGTTGGTTTGTCAACATCATTCCCTCTATGAAGAACGAGGTAAAAAATTTAAATGATAATACACTAACCGCTGAAGGTATTAATGATGTCCTAATCATGAGGAAATATGGCAAACATTTAGTGATTTTGAATGTGTTGTATATCCCAAGCCAAAAAACAACAACTTACTCAGTATAGGGAAACTAATTGAGAAGAATTAAAAAGTGTTTGTAGAATATAAGATGATGAGAGTACTCGACTCATGTGTCAAGTTAATCTTGAAGATGCGTATGTCTTAAAACAGAACCTTCAATATTGAACTTAATGTGATGGAACACAAGTGTCTATAAACTATAGATAGCAAGGACGAATGACTATGGCACTATAGACTTGGCCCTATAAACTTCAAAGACATAAGTAATCTAAAGAAAAAGAACATGCTTTCAGGTCTACAAGAAATCAAGATGCCGAAGAAAGTGTGTCGAGAGTGTGTTCAGTCAAAGCAACACAAGAACAATTTCAACAAATATGTAAGAAGTAGTTATAAATCCACCTTGGAGCTTATATACCCATATATGTTTGGTCTTCTTCAGGTAGATTCAATTGGAGGTAACAAATACTTTGTTACATTTATAGATGACTATAACAAAAAATTGTGAGCTTACTTGGTCAAGAAGAAAAATGATGTGATTGAGGTTTTCACCAAGTTCAAAGCTATGATGGAAAGATAAAATGGCCACAAGATCAAGACCTTGAGGACTGATGGTTGCAGAGAATATGTGTCGAGATACTTCGATGCATTATGTGAAAGAGAAAGGATTATGCATGAGGTGGTGTCACCATACACTTCTAAGAAAATGGTACTGCTAAAAGGAGTAACATAACCATCATGAACATGGTAAAAAGTGTGTTAAAGGGAAAACATCTAAAAAATGAGTTATGGAATGAATTTGTGTCAACGGTAACATACAACTTGAACAAATGTCCAACCAATAAGTTAGAAGTAATCACATGAGAAGAATGTTGGTTTGGTGTCAAGCCTAGCTTAGGTCATTTGAAGGTGTTTGGAACCATCACACACAAATATGTGCCTTATGAGTTGAGAAGGAAACTTGATGATAAGTCAAGCTAGATGATCTAGATTGGATATCACTTAACTGATGGATACAAATTGTTTAACCCTGTGAATAAGCAAGTTGTAATCAGCAGAGATGTGAACATAAATGAGTTGAAGGAGTGGTATTGAAATGACAATGTCAATAAGGGTTCAATAGGAGTCATATGTTATGATTAATCTAGTAAAGTTGACAGGGAAAATTTGACTAGAAGGAGACAAGGTTCAAGCAGGAACAAGCAAACCTCTAAGGACAAGAAACATGAATACAAGGCTGCAAGAATGTGTGATCACATCAGATGATATGGTCAATAATAAAGGTTAGCTGGTCATTATGCTTTCTATGAAAATATAGAGCCATTCAATGTAGTTGAGGCATTGAAGGACTCAAAGTGGATGCAAGCCATGGTGGAAAAACTTAAATCCATAAAGGCCAACAAAACCTAATCACTAGTAAAATTGCCACAATGTAATAACACAATTAATGTGAAATGGGTGTATAAAGTGAAGTTGAATCCAAAAGGAGAAGTAACCATACATAAAGAAAGACTTTTAGAAAAATATTTCTTCATAGAGAAATAATCAACTTTGATAAATGTTTAGGACTAGTTGTTATGATCGAAACAATTAGGTTGGTTATTGGTCAAACAAACATAAATAACTGGTCAATGTGGCAGATGGATGTGAATTTTGCATTTCTAAATGGGCCATTAGATGAAGCAGTTTATCTAGCACAACCAATTGGTTTTGTAAAGCAAGGCTAAAAAGGCAAGGTATATAGGTTGCATAAGCCTTGTATAGACTCAAACAAGTTCCAATAGCTCAAAATAAGAAGATATATGGTTTTTTAAGCGATAAGGAGTTTCTAAAGTGTATAACTGAACATGGTGTGTATGTAAGAAGAAAGAGAACTGAGCTTCTCAGACTTTGTCTCTATGTAGATGACCTATTGATAACAGGAAGTTGTAAGAAGGAGGTTGAAGATTTCAAATGTGATATGAGCAAGGAATTTGAAATGTATGGCCCGAGAAACATCTCATATTTATTTGGGATTGAATTGTAAAAAAGTATAAGGCCTGGTGATGCACCAAAGGAGACATGCAAGTGAAATACTCAAAATATTTGAGATGGAGGATTGCAATGAAACTTCAACAACGACTGAACTAAGGCTGCAATTGATAAAAGATTCAAACGAAGATGATGTTGATCCAACACAATATAGAAGACTCATTGGATTATTGTGATACCCTTGTCACATAAGTCTGACATATAATGTAAGCATGGTAAGTAGGCTCATGCAAAATCCAAATGTGTCCCATCTTTCAGCCACCAAGAGGATACTAAGATACCTCAAAGGAATATTAAACTATGGCATTTTATTTCCTGTAGTAGATGAGAGAAAGAAATGCTAACTTATGGGATCACTAACTCAAGTTGGTGTGGTGATGCCAATTATAGAAAATCCACATGTGGTTATATGTTTATGTTAGGTGGTGCACCATTTACTTGGAGCTCAAGAAAATAGCCAATTATAGTTGTGTCATCATGTGAGGTTGAGTATATAGTTATCTCTCTTTAAGTTGAACTTGAAACACTATAGAAATGAGAATCAGATTATAGACATAATGATAAAGGTTGTGCAAGTAGAATTGTTCAAGAGATTGAGAAATATGATGAATGTAAATAGCTTAGACAAGGTGAATTAGGTGATATGTTAAATATGTATTTCTTTGTGTTAAGCATATTTGCGTAGGCATGATTCGACAAAGTTGAAGCTTTATGTATTCGATAGAGTCAAATATAGTTTGTATTAGTCGAATATGCTATGGGTATTTGACATATATGGCTTATAATTTGTAATAGTCAAATATAGATTATAATAGTCAAAGTTATGTGTATTTGACATAGTTGAATACATCTTGTAGAAATTAGTCAGTTAGTTAGTTTGAGATTGCTTGATGTGCAAGTAACCACATTCACCATGCATACTTGAATAGGAATCTCTAATCGATCCATTTGAATGATTTCTCTCATAACCCTCTAAATGTAATACATGCAGTCTATGCCATTTTTCTATTGAGGATACTACACATAGATAAACAAATAATAATTAATATATATAGTTGTTTTGTGTTATCAAGTATCATCACTAATAAGCAACATTGTGAAAATTAATATACCTCTACTTGGACTCGTGTAATAGTGTTTGCTTTAGCCCATGCTACTCGAGCTTTTCTTTGTGCTCGGTATACTAGTATAGCTCTATACAAGAAAAACGTAAATTTAGAACAATCTCACAAAAATAATTAAATATACAAATACACACGAATATTTCGAACAATCTCACTTACGTATCAACCACTTTCTTCATATATGAATTCATATACTCGGATATGTTGACCAATCATGCTTCAATGAATTCATATAATAGACCATTTCTTTTGTAGGATTAATGGAAACCAACAACCAGTGTCCACTGCAAAATATAACAAAAGTTTAGATGGATAATTTCTACGCAAAAGATACAAAGATTATAATGAAATTAGAATGAAAGTTTTACCCGTGTCCAGTATTATACGGTAAAAGAAACAAAGTTTCTATTTTGTTGGCCGTAAATCTCTCAATTAAGTGGTCTCTTACTAAAAGTGAATTCAAACCAATTGTCGTTGCATTGACACGGGTGCAAGCAAAGAAACATAATATGTTTGACAATTGTGTCTCGCGCATAATTGTTTCATACAACAACCTTAAATAAAAACATAATAATCATTAGACTATTTTCATTGAAATGTGTAAATAAATTGTTCAACTAAATAAATAATAGATTGATCGGAGTACCAGATGTAGGAATGCATAACACCGATGCCTAATTCAAGATGCTTGAAAATATGCTCCATGTCCTCTCTTCCGATTATCTCGGAATAAGGAAAACCAAAAACCTTAGCCCATGTCTATTTGAGGAATAAAACCTTCCATCACATCTGATGTTGCCACAAGTGTCTCAAGATACAACCGAAAGAGAGGTGTAAGAGCTCCTCTTGCCTGCACATTCCTTGTTGATGACTTATTGTGAAGCTTGAGAAAGAACCTAACAATCATATAAGTTAGGTAAAGTAGAAAATCATGAAACTTTTAAATTCGGATCATAGAATAACACTTTAAATGTACCTCTCTTTGTGACCCAACAGACTCCTTTTCCGGAAAAATCCATTTATCCTTATATGCGGGTTTTATAAGAGTTTAACATTATCATGTAAGAAATATACATAATGGTTCAGAATGATTTTCATAATGGTTCAAGATTGACATTTGAATACTAAGATATTCGTAATGGTTTTTGACATACCTTATCATCTGCGGAAATGAGGTCTGACGACCATGCAACATATGAACCTATTGCATCTCGCAACAATGTAACCTCTAAAACCGAGTCAGGCATAGGTAGTACCACATCCGTATCTAAAATGATATCAACTGAAACTTTCAAATATCCACGAGGGATCAGTTTATGGTGAAGTAACTCTCCCACTTTGTTATGCACTTTTCCCTTGCCAACCATGTGATAAGTCGGTAACGAAAAATACAATTGACAAGATGAAATGCCCAAAAACAATAATGAATGCATAACTGTTAATGTGTATAAAGGTCAATTAAAATAAATGTATTAATTTAATTAAAATAAATATGTGTTAATTACCTCAGGATTTTTATTTTCACAATTGATACTCGCTTTGTCACTAGTATCTTTCAACCCGGAACCGCGATTTTCCGCCTCATATCTCTCTTTATCCTTTTGAAATTTACGTACTTGTGCTTTTAGTTTCTCCAATGATTGCATGACTTCTTGGTTGCTGGGATTTTTTTATTTGGTTTCTTATACAAATCCTTTACCCCTCACCCGACCAGAATACTCAGGAACATTTAGTACTCGACTAAGAATGCTCCTGCAATCCTTCTCACCGGTGGTTAAGGATTTAGATAAAGTCTCCTGAAATTCATTGAAAAATAAAAAATTATTAGTGGGGATTAAAAATTAATTATATTTTAATAAAATTTCGATTAACTTAAATATATAATGTTATACTTACACATTTGTCATAGACATGTTGAAAATCTTCACTAACAACTCCATCCTTGTCCACACAAGCAACCTTCCACAAAACATGTTCCATAAGAGATGTTTCTTCACTTTTCTCCTCTTCTAACTACATATTGAGACAAATAATAAGACTGTCAATTATAACATATTGAGACAATTAATAAGATCATATCATTTATATATAGTTACCATTTGTTGCTCTAACCGTGCATATCCCAAACGCTTTTTTTGTATGGATACGCGGATTTTGATGCTATTTGGCGATTAATGGCACTCAAATCCTGGATAAAAAAGTTTAAGTCATATCAGAACAAACTAATGCAATAAGTATATAATACAATAAATATACATGAAAATATAACATTACATTGAATTTTTCGGTTTGGCTACAAAAACTGCCCCATTCTTCCGGTGTAATCAAATCTGCATACATCTGTGGAAGTTCTGCTTCAACAATTTTTTTTCCTCATCCCTCAGATATTTGTTTGATAATAAGGCTCGAAACCCTATGTGTCTCTTTCCGGCCAATTGAAGACAATATTTTTTCGGCTTTCATCAATATTAAAGGACCTCTACAAAAAAATACACATATAAACATAAAGTGTGTTAGTATAAGTAAATTAAAGACTTAATCGTAAAAAAAATCTAATAACACATCAATCATGTTTGGTAAGTACCTGTATCTCAATTCATATCTCATCTTTATCATCTTTCAACAATTGATTCCTCCAATTATCACTGGTAATTGGAATATGTTGGCGAACAAGTAAACCAATGTATGAAGACAACATTGAACCGTTAGGTTCAATTAGTTGGTTCTCATCACTCTAATGTACATCAAATTTGACCTATTTGTCTCTAGCACGGATGCTTAACTTCATAATTGTTATTCCTTGTTTTATTTTACTTTCTACATTCAAAGCTTCATTCTAAGCTTCATTTGTATCATGTGTCTCTTGTGTGTCTTCCTGGTTACTAGCCATTTGATCTATAAGAAAAAAAGTTAAATGAAAAATATAAAAATCCATAATTTATAATTCATTGAATGATATAAGATATATATAACATGACAACTACCACAATCTATATGCAAAAATTAAATGACAAATATAAAAATATATAATCTATTTATAACTAGTACCTTTTTTAGGCATGTCTCTTTCTTTTCTTGGTTGGAATATGTTTTACCCCGTCTATCCAAATACCCTCATTATGATCATTTCTAGTATATGATGCATTCACTATAATATTTTCATCTTGATCATTTCTAGTAAATGTTTCAATATCAACATCAATATCACCTTGATCTCCAATATTTTCATCAATTACTTTGTTAGATAAAAGCACTATAGACCATTTTGTACTTGTCGGGTCAATGACATAAAACACTTGTTTAGCTTGAGAGGCTAGAATAAAAGGCTCATCATTATATCCATCATATTAAGATCCACTTTCAAAAATATCGACTTATCCATTTGTACGTCATTATTGTTTTCAACCCACTTGCAACGAAATATAGTAATCTGAAACTTCTCATAATCAAACACCCAAATACGCTCGATAACCCCAAAATATGACAGATTTACAAATTTGGGGTTTAAGTATTTTACACTTGAAATGTGCATTACTTCAGCTAACACAATGACACCAATATTTTGCATAGTACTTTTATCATCTTGTTCTTTGGTATAAAATGTGTATCCATTAATTGCGTATGCGCTATAAGAAAACACAACCAAACTTGGACCATATGCTAAACATCTTAATCTTTCTATTATTGAAGCGGGATCAAAATAATATTTTGAATAAATATGATCCTTAAACCAAGGTATGAAACTTCGATTGTGCTCTCGTACTATCCAATCCGCATTTCTATTCGGATTTAAACCTCAGAGAACATCCTTGTGCATTTCAACATACGGCTAAACCTCATTCTCATTATGAAGAACATACAAATGCACTTGATCCCGTTCAATCCTTGATACTGTCACAACTTCATTTTCAATTAACTTTTTTCCTGTTTTTTTTTCTTCCGACAATATGAGATTCGGGGAGTCCAATTGATTGTACATTGGAAAAATATTCACTATAAAACTAAATCGCTTATTCAACAATGTATCGTTCGACAATACAACCCTCTGGTCGACTTCAGGTTTTCATATACCCTTTTAATATTTTCATATAACATTCAGCAGGGTACATCCATCTCATATAAGCCGATCCATACAATTGTGTCTCTTTCACCAGATAAACAACTAGATGAATTATTATGTCAAAAAACGAGAGAGGAAAATACATTTTAAGATCACACAAAGTAATAACTATTTCGTTTTGTAATGTTGGTAAGATCGCATGATTGATCACCTTACTACAAATTGACTTGAAGAAACAACACAATTTAGTTATTGCGCTTCTTACTTTTTCAGGAAGAATAGAACATATACCTATTGGTAGAAAATGTTCCATTATAACATGTCATTCATGCGTCTTTAAACTATTTAACTTGAGGTCTTTCATAGACACAAGTCTTCGAATATCTAAAGAGCATTCTTCTGGAAATTTAACTTCACTTAGAAACTGACACAATACTTTTTTCTCCTTTCTAGATAGAGTATACACAACAGGTGGTAGATATGTTCGTTTTCCTTTCTTCAAGAGTCCTAATTCAGTTCTTATCCTCATCGCTATCAAGTACTTTCTTGCTTTAAGGTCATCCTTAGACTTTCCTTATATATTGAGTAACGTACCAATAACACGGTCAAATACATTTTTTTCAATATGCATAGCATTGAGAAAATGTCTTACATACAACGACTTCCAATATGGTAGTTCAAAAAAAATTGACCTCTTCTTCCACCCTCTTTTGACAAGTGTATGTGAAAAAGGGTTGCCAAACTGAGTACTCACATCTTTCATCTTTTCAAAAATCTGATCACCTGTCAATATAGGTGGAGCTTTACCTTGTTCTGGATCTCCATTGAATGCTTTTCTCCACCCACGGTAGTGATGATTAGAATTTAAGAATCTACGATGACCGAGAAATACATTCTTCTGACCAAACTCCAATCGTTTCAAATATGTTTTATCTTCACAAACAGGACACACACATTGACATTTTATGTTGTACCCTGATAGATTTCCGTATGCTGGAAAATCATTAATTGTGCCAAACAACATCACCCTCAAGTTGAAACTTTCTTTCCTATACCCATCATAAACCTCCACACTGTTCTCCCACAATCATTTTAAATCTTCAATTAAGGGTGCCAAGTATACGTCTATGTCATTATCTGGTTGTCTATGCCCATAAATTAACATAGATAACATCATACAGTTACGCTTCATACATAGCCATGAAGGTAGGTTATAAATCATAATGATCAGAGACCAAGTGCTATGTGAGATACTTTGAAGACCGTGTGGGTTCATTCCATCAGTAGATAATGACAAGCGAAGGTTTCTTGCTTCTTTTTCATATTCAGGATAATCATCATCAATTTTCATCAACTGTGGTGAATCTTCCAGATGTCGAAACTTTCCATCAATAATTCTTTCATTTGCATGCTCAATCAAGTGTCTTGAATCAGTCTCACTATAAAACATACGTCTAAATCTTGGAATTATAGGAAAATACCATAAGATTTTTGTTGGAGACAACTTTTTCTTATATCGAGAGACACCACATTTAGGATAATCATTTAACGATGTATACTCGTTTCAAAATAAGATACAATCATTTAGAAACACATGTATCTTATCATAGCTCATGCCAATAGAGCACAACATCTTTTTGGCCTCATATGTTCGATTGGGAAGAACATTATCCTCTGGAAGCATATATTTCATAAGGGCCAATAACTCTGTGAAAATTTTATCCGACCATCCATTGCCCTCCTTTAAGTTGTACAATTTTAATACCGTAGACAATCTTATGAATTTAGTAAAACCATTATACAACAGTTTCTCTGCATCGCTTACCAACCTCTCAAACATTTTGGGACAGTCCTTAAGATCTTTTTCAAGTGCTTCTGCAATCTCTTCGACTCGATCATAATCGTATGTATCTGCGCCATTGTCGTTTGAAGCATATGTCGTATTATCCCCCGGTTCAACATTCCCATTAATTTTCTCACCATGCAAGTTCCAACATGTATAACTTATATCAATTCCACGACTCATTAAATGTGATGCCAACTGAACTGCGTCAACCCGACCCACAAAACAGCAACCCAAGCAAGGACATATCATTCAAATGGGGTCTTTGGCGTGTGCAACAACAAACTTAATGAATTATGATACCTGATTCTCGTACTCTTTCGACACTCGACTTGAAGACATCAATTTCTTATCCTTAGTTATACTAATTAAACTAAACAAAAATAAATAAAAAATATTTACCTGTAGGGAAACAATCTGACTTTCACACTTTGATAACAAATAACCCATATATATAGAAAATTCAATAAGTTAGTACCCCATCATATCAGTTCATTCAAAGTACTACTAATTACAGTGGCGAGAAAGAACAACTAATCACCTGTAAAGATGAAAACACCTTCTAGACCCACACAAAGTCCAGATAGGTTAGAATTACCAAGACCCTTGTACACGTATCATAAAATGAAATATCATTAATTGACCATTTATGAGTCATAACTTGATAAGTGGAAACATGTAATCACAAACAAGCACTTATTCTTCATGAATTATTACTTAACCAAAGTTTTTGGGTAATTAAATGTCTAACAAAATATTAAGACTCATTGCTCACTTTAAACACAGTTAAGTTCATAGACCTCAATCCATTTTCAACTTTAACACAAACTAATTCAAGAACCATCACAAACTAATGTCAAAACTGAATTTTTTAATTGTACCAAGTTGTATGACACTTTAGGATGGAATACAAGTTGTGGCAATCAAAGTGAAACAAAACATGAATGTTACAACACTGTCAACAAATCTAAATGTATATGTTGTTCTATAATTAAGCCTATTTCAAAATGAAACATTTTATAGAAGTAGATATAATAAGAAACCAATTCATTATCATAGCCCATTCATTTATAGAAATAGATATAATAAGAAACCAATTCATTATCATAGCTCAATCATTTAGGGTATTTTCCGAAATGGATTTATAAGCAAACTAGCAAAAGACACTTAGATCAAACATAAGCAAACTAGCAAAATACATATATCTTATCATAGCTCAATCCATTATCATTGGAAAATTCAATTTGGTCTATATCAAATAACAAAAATGGTAAAAATGCCAAGAACACCAAAACTCAGTTTGGTCAATCCATTACCATAACACCAAAAAACCAGAACAATATCAAAAATGGCAAGAACAACAACAATGTACACCAACAATGTACCCTAACAATAACAACATCCGCAAGGACAACAACAACATCCACATGAATAACAACAACAATGTATAACAACAAGAAACAAAAACAGAATGACGTACCACTTCTTCTTCATGCAAGCAACTTCATGAAACAAAAACAGAACGAAATGCGAGCAACTTCACGAAACGAAAGCAACAATGTAATGTATAATAGGGTTTCTGAAAGCTTGAACTCAATCACGAAAGTTTGAATGAAATACAAGAGAAATAGTCAGAAAAACAAGAGAAGAACACAAGAAAATGATTAGAAATGAATAATAAGGTTTCTAAAAGTTTTATATTTTAATTAATAATTGACCTTAGAGAGCGCTTTTTCTAAAGCGTTTTCTCAAGGGCTACCTATAAGAGCGCTTTCTAAAGGGCTTCCTACAAGCGCATTAACCACTGAGGTGGTGATACATCCATTAATTAAAATACAAAGATAAATATATATAGGGTACCTGAAAAGAATATTATTATTTTTAATATTTTTTTATATTTTTTTTCATTTAATTATTTAAACACACAAAATAAATCATTTTTGAATAATTTTTTGCACATAATTCATTCAAACATTCAAAATATTAATTTCATAAAAATAACAAAAAGAATATTATTATTTGATTAATTTTAATATTTTAAAGAATTTTTTTTTATTTTGTTTCAAAACATTTTAAATAAATTATTTTCATCAATTTCTTCAAACAAAAAATTATAATATTAATCAAATAATCAAATAATAATATTTTTTTGTTATTTTTGTGAAAATATATAATATTTTAAATGTATGAATGAATTATGTGCAAAAAATTATTCAAAAATGATTTATTTTGAGTGTTTAAATAATTAATTGAGAAATAATATTAAAAAATAATAAAAATAATAATATTCTTTTCAGGTACTCCATATATATTTATCTTTGTATTTTAATTAGTGAATGTATCACCACCCCAGTGGTTAATGCGCTTGTACAATGCCTTTCCCTACCTCAATGCGCTTGACCCCCTTTTGCCATTTTTTTTATTCTTGATATTTTTTCATATAATTTTTTATTTAGGATTTTCACTGAAAGCGCTTTCTATTCATTGCCTTATAGCAGCGCTTTCTAGAAAACGCTTTCAAAGGTGGGTCATTCAGCAGCGCTTTCTAAAAAGCACTTTCTAAGGTGAGTCATTTAGCAGCGCTTTCTAATTAAGGTGAGTCCTTTAGCAGCGCTTTCTAAAAGCGCTTTTTGAGGTGACCCTTTAAAAGTACTTTTTTTAGCGATTTTTTTAAACATATAAGAGCACTTGTTCCTAAAAGCGTTGTCTTTGTTGCATTGCGAAAAACTATTTTTTGCATAGTGATTATAAATAAGAAGACACTACGTGTTTGTACAAAAAGGTGAAAATAAGTGAAAAATACACACATAACGTTTCAGAGAAAGAGTTTTTGACAAATTGGTCAATAAATATCGTCCCTTTCACTTACATACGTTCTTCTTTTCTCATCCAAAATAATCACTTTATTAAATTGTTCTTTCTTTTTCAAATCATTGTGCAAAAGAAATCATCTTGTAAATAAGGTGTGATTGAATCATTCGAACATATATATATATATATATATATATATATATATATATATATATATATATATATATATATATATATATATATCATCTTGTAAATAAGGTGTGATTGAATCATTCGAACATATATATATATATATATATATATATATATATATATATATATATATATATATATATATATATATATATAACTCAGACTGGTCCAACGTCAAATTCAAATACAAGAATATACAACTATAGCACTGTGTGTTAGTAATTTAAATCGAATGGGTCGAGGCTAGAATCGTGAAATCACTTCAAACATACCCCGATGTCTTTGATTTCAACCTGAACAAAGAAGACTACCTCAACTTGATATTGATTAACCTTGAAGATGCAACAGTGATTGCACTAGGGTTTTCTTCAACACTTCTAAAAAGTTAACACTACTTCGTTTCATTTCCCTTTCTTTTTTAAGATTATAAAGTTATATTCCACATGGTATGAAAAAGACACATCAACTACACATGTTCGTCAAACATACACTACCATTGACTTTGACTAATGGTGCTGGCGGAAAGGACGAATGTGACACTATTTTAAAAATTAAAGGATCAGTTTGGAACTTCTTAAAATTAAGGGAGGAAAATGGGTTCCGAGAAAAACTTAAAGGACCAAAAATGTATTTTGCCTAAAGAAAATGTACAAATTACTTTTAATATCAATATGATCAAGAAAGTTATAGTATGCACATATAATATGAGATAAGTAATTTTAAATTTAATAAGTTATTACACAAACAACAACACAATTGAAACATTCCCTTCAAATTATTATTATTATTATTATTATTATTATTATTATTATATCATTTTATGTTTTAAATACATAAATAAATACATTATTTATCTTATGATATTTTAAGTATTAACTTTAAGTCAATATAATTTTCTTATAGAAGGAGATACAAACAAATGTCAAAATAACATTTAAAGTCAAATGATTAATTTATTTTAATGGTACATGCAAATTACTTTCTCATGAGTATATGATCCATTTATCTTCCACTTATCTTTATTCTTTTTTAATGTATTTAACATATTAACAAAATCTCAATGTATTTAATATCAATATCAACTTGTATAGAAAATAACTAATATCCAACAAAAGTTATTTGTATAAAAGAGTAATTAATATCAAATATGTAGCTTTCACTATGTTTATGAATAAACAAACATGGGTATTTATTTCTCGCATTCACAAATTAATCACAAAAAAATATAAACTAAAATTTATAAAATTTAAAATATTATATGAATTAATTGTGTATCTTTCTTCGTGATAAAGAATTCCCATAAAAAAATTAAAGTAGCAACCTTTAATATTAATCACAAATAAAAGACCTTCATGATAATTATGAGGGAGATGATCTTGTCTTGTTCATCATTATGAACAACTTATAAGATTCTTAGAAAATTAATTTAAATCGAATGGGTGTCATTACGGATGGAGATGATAACGATATTGAAGGAACGTTGTGTAATTTGGATAGTGTTCCGGACCGGGACTCCATACTGTATTGGGCCACGACCCAATACGTCGAGCAGATGCCCATGCGCTCGGACAAAACACACTTGTTGGATGAGCGGAGTTGCTTAACAGTCGGGCACGCGTTCCATGTGTCGGGCACACACTCAGAACAGGTAAAGAATAGGTCTGCCAGTTCACTTGCCACGTCACCCAACTGTCCCCCATTATCTCCTGAAAGATAGGGGCAGTTGGACCAAGGACCAGACTACTTAGCTAGGTCTTCACGCTTCTTACGCGTTCCTTGGCAGTTCTTCCTTGGGCCTAGCTGATCCAGCCCAAAGAAGGACCTTGGCCCAGCGCTGAGGGCTCACTATAAATACCTTTTTTCACTAAAGGGTCAGATATTCTGATTTAACTCTTCTAGCTTACCACTTTATGTACCTCTATTAACTTTGACATCGGAGCGCCTTGCAGGTACACCCCCTTCATTCTGTCCATCTTGTTGTTCATCCCCAATTGCTGGAAGACCCTCCTGATCAGGTGAGATTAGTGGCGCCGTCTGTGGGAACCTAGCTTCCCCCTTCTTCCACAGCAGAAGATCAAAGCTCAAAACTACTTCATCCTTCTAGTATGGCCGGAGAATAGCCCAACGACAGTAATTGTCCCCTCGTCGACTACACGATAGAAGATAATTTGAATTACCATGAAGCTAACGCCCGAGACGGGCATCCCTCCACCCCGTTTCTTGAACCCGAAAATAATGAGAACCAACCTCAGCCTCAAAACCCACCGGTCACTACATTCCAGCCCATCCTAGTGCCTGTCGAATGAGATGCCACATTGATTGCTATGGTGAACGCCCTCAATCAGGTCATTTTCATGCTCCACCAGCAGCACGAGAGGATCATGGCCCTGGAGGCTGACCGACAGGAGGACCGACCTCAGCAAGAACGAAGGACGCTACAACATCCAGAAGTTGCGAAGAAGCGGAGACGCTCCCCTTTGCGTTGAGGACGACGCTCCCCCGAGCCCAACAAAAATAGGTCAAGGACGCGCCATGAGACAGACCGATCAGGGACCTCACCGAGACACGACTAGAGCCTTGGCAATGATGAGCTCTCCCCATTGAGGAGCGACAGGGAGGACCCACATTGCCCCCTCTCATAGACAATTATGGAGGCTCCACTCCCTAAGGGCACGGAGAAGCCCCCGAATCTGGCCATCTACGACGGGACCACTGACCCCGACGATCACGTCGACAACATTAAGGAAATGCTCGACTATCACAATGACATCACCGGGCATCTCAAGTGCAGGCTATTTTCGACAACCCTCAGGAAAGGAGCCATGGCCTGATACAAAATTCTGGCCCCAAAGTTCATCACATCCTGGAGGGTCATGAAATCCATGTTTACGAGACATTTCACATCCTCCCAACGCCATCCCAAGACTGAGGCGACCCTCGAAGCCAGAGTACAAAAGAAGAATGAAACGTTGTGCACGTATATCGAGTGGTTCAACCAAGAAGATGTCGAGGTGGACACTACAAAACACATGAAGAAATACCTCCTCGAGAGAGGACTCCTGCCCGGAAGTGAACTCAGCAGGGCAGTCGGAATAGAACCTCCTCGCACGCTGAACGAGCTCCTGCAAAAAGTCGAAGCTTATATTAGATATGAAGAAAAACAAGTCGCCCACAACGTTCGAAGAAGTCGCAATACCGGGGAGACCGACCATCCCAAGCGCGAGGACCCCAACGCTCCCCGTCGCAATGAAGATAGGAGAAGGGAGGAAAAGCCCCGCGAGCCTCGCGAAGGAAGAGGACCTGCGGGCTGCTATAGCGAGTATACATTGCTGACGGCTCCCCGCGAGCGCATCCTCTCCGAGTGCATCAACTCCGACCTTAAACAGGGAAGGGTGAGGTTCCCCAAACCTTCTGCGCCCAAGCCCTACACGGACAAATCCAAATACTACAGGTTTCACAGAAGTCACGGGCACGTGACTGAAGACTGCGTCCACATGAAGGATGCAATAGAGATCTTGATCCAAGAGGGTCATCTCAAACAGTACACTAAGAAGAACGAAACTCCCAGGCCCGAAGAGCAAGAAAGGAAGAGGCCTCGCAAGGACACACTTCCCGACGACTCCTCTTATCAAGTAGCCATGTGTATACCACGCCCGTAGGACTTCATCCTCCCCGACTCATCACCAGAAGGGCGAATCACAACCCTCAGTCCCTGGGATAAATTCCCAACCGCCATTGTCATATCAGGGGGAGGGATGAACGGCGAAAACGCTGCCCTTTTAGTAAAACGCAAGTTCGACGAACTCCTGCTGACCGCGCCCGAGCAAAAGGCGACATTGACAAAGTACCGAGGCAAGTTCAATCCAATATCCTTTTTCCTAGAGGAGCATCCGGGCGGTTCCCCCAACTCTGGAATGCCTCTACTGATACGAGCCAAGATGGTGCGCTTTGACGTTCGACGCATCCTGGTCGACCAAGGCAGTTCGGTGGACATCATGTACGTCCACCTATTCAAGACCCTCAAGCTGGACAAGACCAATCTATCTTCATACGTCGGATCCGACCTCCAAGGATTCAATGGGGCCACGACGAAACCGTGGGGTTATGTCGAGCTCCTCGTCACCTTCGGAGAGCAAGAAAAAGCCAGAGAAGTCAAGATCCAGTTCCTGGTAATAGAGTGCCCCTCCCTTTACAACTGCATCCTCGGTCGCCCGAACCTAGCCGAATTGACGGCGGTCCCTTCAACCGTTCACCTGAAGATGAAGTACTACACCAAGCTGGGTCGCGTGGTCACAATCCACGGCAACATTGAGGCTGCTCGGAGATGTTATGATGCTGCAGTAAAAGGACAGGCCACAATCAACACCAAGAATAACAAGAAACCCAGGGTCGAAGAACAACCTCCCCCAGGGAATCAACGCCATCAATCTCGACAGCTGTATCGGCGAGGACGAAGCTGAAGAGCAGGAACCCATTAACGGGCAAGCCCCAACGCACCGATTCCGCCCGGTCCCTGACGGAGAGTTCGAGCTCGTCCCAATGGGAGACAACCCCGACAGAGCAGTGAAGATAGGTACGGGTATGCCCGATGAAACGAGGAAGCAGCTCGCGATTTGCCTCAGGGAGAACACTGACCTTTTCGCATGAAACGCCGCAGAGATGCCCAGCCTCGACCCGAAGGTCGCCTGTCATCAGTTAGCTTTAGACCGGGCAGTTAAGCCCATAGCACAGCGTAGGTGCAAACAGTCTCCCAAGAAAGCGGAGGATGCCGAGCGAGCTGTCTTAGACCTCTTAGAGGAAAATTTTATTTCTGAAGCTCAGTACACAACCTGGCTCTCTAATGTAGTCCTCGTTAAGAAAAGTAATGGAAAATGACGTATGTGTGTTGACTATACCGATCTTAATAGGGCTTGTCCCAAAGATTCTTTTCCTCTCCCTAACATAGATAAACTGGTCGACAACTCTGCAGGTTTCAAACTCTTGTCCTTCATGGACGCATATAGTGGGTACAACCAAGTCCCTATGTCAGACATGGACAAGAGACATACGGCGTTCATGACCCCAACGGGTAACTACTATTACAACGTAATGCCCTTCGGGCTAAAGAACGTCGGGGCCACGTACCAACGCATGATGAATAAAGTCTTCCAAGGAGAAATCGGGGACATGCTTGAAGTATACATGAACGACATGATCGTAAAATCGCACGAGGAGATCGACCACGCGCGACACCTCCGCAAGGTTTTCGAGCAGGCGAGACAATGCAAAATGGAGGTTCAACCCCGAAAAGTGCACGTTCGGTGTTCGGGCAGGAAAGTTCTTCGGCTTCTATCTCACTGAGTGTGGGATCGAGGCCAACCCCGATAAATGTCGGGCGTTCTCGGAATTCCCGACCCCGAAGTCGAAAAAATTCATTCAATCCCTCAACGGAGTGCTTGCCTCACTATCCCGCCTCGTCGCCAAGTCCGCCCAACACGCCTTACCTTTCTTCAAACTACTTCGGAAAGAAGCCACCTTCGAGTGGACCGACGAATGCGAAAAAGAAAACACTCTCCGAACCCCTGGTCCTGTCCCGACCACTGGAAAATGAGACCCTGTACCTCTACCTGTCTGTAGCAACCGAGGTCGTTAGCGCCGTTCTCATCAAAGAAACCGACGAAGGATAAAAGCCTATATACTTCACGAGAAAAGCGCTCCAAGGCCCCGAGCTCAGGTACCAACAAATTGAGAAGGTCGCGTTAGCCCTTATTAATGTCGCGAGGAGACTACGACACTACTTCCTCACCCACACGATCAAAGTGAGAACCGACCAACCGATAAAACAGCTCCTCGGTCAACCATATATGGTCGGCCGAATGCTGAAGTGGTCGTTGGAACTCTCTGAATTCGACATCCAATACGAGAACAGGAAAACTCTGAAAGCTCAGGTCCTGGCCGACTTAGTCGGAGAAATGACGCACAACCCGAACCCAGCGGACGGCGCCTACAAATGGACGATCTCCGTCGACGGTGCCTCCAGCCCGGCGAGAAGAGGCGCAGGAATCATCCTCGAAAACGAGGACGGTACCCTGATCGAGTTCTCGTTGGCATTAGCCTTCCCTACTTCCAACAACCAAGCTGAGTATGAAGCTTTCCTCGCAGGTCTATAATTAGCCGAAGACCTAGGGGCAAAAGAAATAAAGATATCAACAGACTCTCAACTCATAGCATCAAAGGTACGAGGAGAATACCACGCTAAGAGTGACAACCTCATCGAATACTTAGCCTTGGTAAGAGAAAGGCTCGAAAAATTCGAGAAGTGGGAGGTCCAATACGTGCCACGCGAACACAACACGCGGGCCGACGTCCTTTCAAAACTCGCGAGCATGAGAAGGAAGGGTGGAAACAAGTCAATAATCCAGAAAATCCTTCCTCGACCGAGTACCGAACGACCACCACTTCCGCTCGAGTTAAACGTGATCGGTGATGATCATTGCTAGATGACACTCATCTACAACTATCTCACGAAATATGAACTCCCTGAAAATCCTAAAGAGGCAGCCGCGACCAAGAGGAGGACGTGCCCGTACGTCCTCCTTGAGGGAAAGCTCTACCGAAGGGGACTCTCCATCCCGTTACTCAAATGCATCGAGGAGGAAAGGGTCCCCGACATATTAGGGAAAATACATCGGGGAATCAATGCCAAGCATCTCGGCAGAAGGTCACTGGCGTGCAAGGCCCTACGATCAGGCTACTATTGACCGACGATGCTTCACGACTCAAAGGAGCACATCAAAAAATGCGACAAGTGCTAACGACACGCCGACATGCATCTCACACCTCCCAACAAACTAAAAACACTCTCCTCCCCTTGACTCTCCGCATGGTGGGGAATGGACATCCTCAGCCCATTCGTGACCGGGTCTTATCAAAACAAATATCTCATTGTAGGGGTAGACTACTTCACCAAGTGGATCAAAGTAGAAGCCTTGGCCAAAATAACGGCACAGAACATTCTTCGACTTTTCAAACGAAACATCATCACACGCTTTGGCAGACCCCAATTCCTCATCAACGACAACAAAACACAGTTTACGGACGGAGGATTCCAGGACTTCGTCACCAGCTAAGGCACCAAACAACACTTCACGTCTGTCGAGCACCCTCAAACCAACGGACAGGCTGAGGCAGCCAACAGAGTAATCCTGCAAGGACTGAAACGCCGACTCGACGAGGCAAAAAGGGCGTGGGTCGAGGAACTACACAGCGTCCTTTGGGCATACCACATAACGCCACACTCCACGACCGGGGAGACTCCGTTCAGATTAACATACGGCACCGAAGAGGTCATCCCGGTGGAAATTTGAGAGCCGACGAGGCGCGTAGAAGCACCCCTCGACGAGGAGCTGAACGACGAAGCACTTCGAGCCGAGCTGGATCTTGTCGACAAAATCCGCTCCGAAGCAGCCCTTAGGGAAATCTCCCTCAAGAAAAAAATAGCTTTGCGCCATGACGCGAAAGTCGTAAAAAGAGAGTTCTAGGTGGGCAGCCTGGTCCTCAGAAGAAACCAGAAAAACCCACGAGAAGGCAAACTGGCCGCCAACTGGAAAGGCCCGTACCGTGTCCGAGACAAGACAGGCAACGGGGCCTATTATCTGGAAAACCTATAAGGCAAAGAACTCGCTCGACCATGGAACGCAGAAAAACTTAGACAATACTATAGCTAAAGGCAATCTGGCGAGACATGGAAAGTACGACCACACTCTTCACCGCTAAACAAAAGGGACGATAACGCCCATCAGAGGCGAACACAACCCTCCCCGACGTTGGGCACCTCAAAACGAGCCCCATCGTTGTAGTACCACGCCGGCAGGGCACCCAGCTCGTGATGGGAAGGCCCAAGCCCCGAGGTTAGAGTTTCTGATCACAAACCCTACCTCGTTTCAGGGCAGGCACAAAACCTGCCACCTCGTGGGTTCCCTAAACCGACGAGCCCAACTAGGTCGAGCGAAAATAGTTCAAAAATAAATAATGGAAACAAACAAACACAATGAAAATGACAGGTAGATAGAAACGGCCAAAACCGGCCAATAAAACTTCATTGAAAGGGGGCGCGAAGACCAATATCCAAACAGAGGCACAAAGGCCATTACAAAAGGAGAGGCACAAAGGCCATTACAAAAATACGGGCACGCAGGCCCAACAAAAAATCTAATAAAGTATCCGCCCAGAGCTACTCCTCACCACCCTCATTCTCCTCCTCCAATTCCTCCTCAGCCTCAAAAGGGCACACGATATCGCTGTCGGCCACACAGTAGTGAGCCGACCCCTCAGTCACAAGCCCCGTGTTCAACACCTTGAGCTTCCCGGTAGCGTTGTCAAACCCATCCTTGAACATCACAAGTAGTTCCTTGTTAAGTTCACGGATATGACCGACCAATTCACCCGGATGCGAAGGGCAAGCTCCTCTTCGGTCTCATCGTCCCGAGGACGGACGCTACCTTCCAGCAACGCAATTAACGCAATCATACGCCTTCGCAAAGTCCACTTTAAATAACAAAAATTTCTTCTTAAACCGCTTCGCATAATCCACCAATTCCCTTGCCAAAAGAACACCGTCAAGAAGTTGGCGACCCGGTATGAAATTTGTTTGGTTTGGCGAAATGAGCTTTTGAATCACCCCACCAAGTCTTATAGCAAGCATCTTGGAAATAATCTTCAACACACTACTGATAAGACTAATGGGCCTAAAATTTTCAAACTTTTGAGGATTAGCACACTTTGGTATCAAGGAAATGAACGAAGATGAAAACACCTTTGGTAAGTAACCAGACCTGAAGAAATCGAGAATGCAAGTAGTTATCTCAGTACCCATAACCTCCGAAAACAGTTTAATGAACTTGAAGTGAAAGCCATCAACCCCTGGTACAAAAATTCCCTATCAGCTTCTTCCAAGGTACAAAAATTATCATCCCGAAGACGAAACGACAAGTCAGGCTGAAGCTGGAATCTGTTCTCAAAGAATTTGACGGCCTCTCGCTTAATATCATCAGGTTTGTTCAACAAGCACCCCTCCATATTAATAGCTGAAATTGAATTAGATCTTTTCCTGCCATTTATAGCAGCATGGAAATATTTTGATTACTATCACCATTCCTAATCCAATTGATTCTAGATTTTTGTTTCAACATATTTTCCTTCCGCCGGAGCTTCCTCCAAAATTCTTTTTGCGCATTGATGTGCTTTCAAGACATCCTCAGTATTACCTAAACTACCTTCAGACAACAAGATATCATGATGATTAATCTCAGCCACAACATTTTCAATCTGAAGATCTAACCAGCCAAAAACATTTTTGTTCCAATTTCGCAAATCTGACTTAAGAGCTCTGAATTTGTTAATCGAAATATTCCAACAGGAACTAGTAAATCTATACGAATTCCACGATAAAGTTACAAACGGACAGAACTCCTTATGATCGAACCAACAGTTAAACGATCTAAACGACTTAGGCCCCCAATCCAATCTATTTGCCTTTAATCATACAGGTTTATGGTCAGAAATGTCCATATCCTCAACCAATTGGCTTCTCAACGAATACAATTCAATAATCGAATAGTCAACCAAAAATCTATCGAGCCTGCTCCTACTTGAACCGTTAGACTTAAACCAAGTAAATTAGTCCCCAATAGAAGGAAGGTCAACAAGATTAAGATCATCAATAAAAAAGCTGAATTCTAACATCTCACCATTGCTAGATCCGTTTCTTCCTCTTCTTTCATCTTTATGCTTTACTGAGTTAAAATCACATCCCATTATCCAACCTCCTCTAGGTAATCTCTGTTTGGAAGAAATCAAATCCTCCCATGGCCTTCTTTTGTCAGTTATTCGCAAGGAGAATAAACGTTAACCACGTAAATAATATGTGTCTTCCACACAAATTGGATACCAAGATAACCTTTGCCACTATAACTCATCTGAGCATAAATAATATTACGATTCCACATAGTTAAGATACCCCTTGATCTACCTACAAACTTAGTAGAAGACCACTCAACATCTTGATCAGGCCACAAGCTATTGAAAACGGAAGAATCCATATCCAAGATCTTTGTTTCCTGAAGAAGACAAATCCCAACATTTCCTCTATCAATAATTTGAGAAATTCTCATTCTCTTCATGAGATTGCAGCAGCCCCGCACATTGAATGATATAAAATTCATAAACCACCCTAGCTACACCCTTCTTCCTGGAATTGACTTCTTTATTCATTCTATTTGATCTCAACTGATCAGGAGGGCCTTCCAGCAATTAGGGATAAACAACAAGATGAACGGAATGGAGGGGGTGTACCTGCAAGGCGCTCCGATACCAGAGTTAATAGAGGTACAGAAAGTGGTAAGCTAGAAGAGTTAAATCAGAATATCTGACCCTTTAGTGAAAAAAGGTATTTATAGTGAGTCCCCAGCGCTGGGCCAAGGTCCTTCTTTGGGTTGGATCAACTAGGCCCAAGGAAGAACTACCAAGGAACGCGTAAGAAGCATGAAGACCTAGCTAAGTAGTCTGGTCCTTGGTCCAACTGCCCCTATCTTTCAGGAGATAATGGGGGACAGTTGGGTGACGTGGCAAGTGAACTGGCAGACATGTTCTTTGCCCGTTCTAAGTGTGTGCCCGAAACATAGAACGTGTGCCCGATCGTTAAGCAACTTCGCTCGTCCAACAAGTGTGCCTTGTCCGAGCGCATGGGAATCTGCTCGACGTATTGGGTCGTGGCCCAATACAGTCTGGAGGCCCGGTCCGGAACAGAAGCCCCCCAAGTCGAGTCTCCGAGCCGGAGCGATGAATTGTACAAGAGTCCGGTGCATATACGTCGAGGAAGGTCTCGTGTTTGGGTGTTGGGCATATACCTGTGTCAAACGTGGTATTTTCCAACCCGCTTCGGGCGCTGTTTTAGATCGTCGGGCATGTGGTGTTCACAAGTTCGAGGATGCCTCTTTGTAGTCGGGGAGATTCACAGTCACTCGACATCGTTCAGGATTCTCTTAAACTGACGTGTCTCAATCATTAATGGTGTGTCGCTTCGTATCTCGTGCTAGCGTCGGCCTAAGGTCTAGGTAATGATTGCCTAGCGCGTTCGTCCACGCGCTCTTTTATTATATAAGGGGGTTGGTCCACTTAATTTCAACTTTTCGCTCTCACGTTTAACTGGAAGCTCTGAGAAGAAATCTTCCTCCGCCCGTATCTGCCGCCAGCACCGTCGCTTTCTGCCCGCGCGCCACCGTATTCTCCGTCTTTATCATGTCAGGTAACTTCCCACAACCTCTCTTTTTATGTATTTTTCCGTTTGATAAGTAACAAAATGCACGATTTTCCTGTTTACATTAGGCAAATCTTCGTTCAAAGTAGGCAAATCTCTGTTTTAGGTTAGTTTTTAGGTTTTAGATATGAATGTCCCGGGCAGTATTAGCATGTCACGGGCGTAAAATTCATGTCGGTATGAATGTATCGGCCAAAATCTTCATACGGCCGATGAAGAACGCGGGCGTTCGATGCATTCGTCGGGTGAAATCTCTTGGTTTTCTAGGTTTTTGTTAAGGGTTTTGTATGCGCTCGAGTATATGCGAGTATTGTCCATTCGTTGATTTTATGATAGTTTAGCGAGATTTCGGGCGTTCAGCCCTTCACCCTTTCACTTGAATTGCGGTGGAAGGGTGGATTTGATGCGATGTTGAATTCACTTTTCCTGTCTGCTTTTCAGGTACGGACGAGCATCGACAAGTTGAGGAAGGAGAGACCGAGGAGGGAAACGAGCATGTCTCCTCGTCTGGGCATAACAACCTGTCGTGGGTTGCGGATGAGCCGTTAGAAGATGAGTCGTACTTCACGGACGAGGTGAGCACCGCGTATGCCGTGGTCGAGGACATTGGCCCCGAGGATCCCGCGAACTGGAAATGTCTTGCTCCTCAGGAAACGAATCGGATATGTCATCGTTTCCCGGGGAAGAAGTTCGCCATGTACGAATTCGCCTTCCGAGAAGCAAGGGTTAGGCTCCCCTTTAACGATTTCCAGATGGTGGTCTTCAGGTGGCTCAGGTTGGCGCCCTCGCAGTTGCATCCAAACGCCATCGCTTTCATCCAGGTGTTCGAACTAGTCTGCCAGTTCCTTGGCATCGGGTGCACTCTGCCCCTTTTCTTCCATATCTTCCATCTGCAGCGGTCAGGTGCTCGGGGGCGTCACAGCTGGGTATCCCTAAAACAACCAGTGAGGCTATTTAAGACGTTCGTCGATTCTGCCAGACATTTTAAGGGGCGGTGGTATGTGGTGAAGCCGCTCACTCAATTTGCCCTCAACACCCTTTATTATTACAAGCGTGACGCCGATGGTGAGGAAAAACTCATGTCAAGGATCCCCTTGAGATGGCAGCCCGACCATTTCAACCTGTCGACCAGCCACTACCGGGTCAAATATTTGAGCACGGGGGTCGAGGATAGACTGACCTACAAGAGGCTGGTGAATTATGTTCAAAGCTTTAACTTGGCGGTCTGGGTGAACCGGAAAGACAGACCCTATGTCGATGACGTCGGGATGCCCATCCACGAGACGCGCCTCATCAATACAAGGGCCCTGCTCGTGTGTGACATGGATGAGGAGGCCGTGGAGTTGTTGCGTAGGTCTTTCTGGCCCTATCTTCTTTCTTGATTTCATGCCCGTTTAGCAGGTGTTTACTTGTTTTTGTTTTGCAGGAACTATGCCCTCCCATCGTGAATGAGTCTTGAAGCTGGCCAATCAAGCTGGGGCCTCGAACAGGGTCCCAAAAAAGAAAAAGAAAGTGGTGACCCGTGTCCAGGAGGTAGCTACGAAGCTCGGGGTCGGCAGTTCTGGTACCCCCAGCTCGACCTCCAACTCCCCTCAAGCCGCTGCTCAGCAAACTTCCCCGATACAGATACGAGACAGTCCTCCAACCACCACCTCCCCTCTTCTGAAACGCAAGCGTCTGGACGGGGCTCTTGCCCGATCTGCTGCGGTGGGAGGCAACGAATCTGGTGCCCCTGGGAGTTATCTGTTTCCTCCTTGTTATCTGGAGCGGGACTTCTTTAAGTCCGAGGGTTCTGTCGTGGTGGCGGCGCCCGAGGCGAGGGCCATTCTCAATCAAGATGCGGTCGCTAGGAGGAAAGACCTGGTCGAGGATTTGGCTGCCGTCATCCAAGTGATGGAAACTGCCATGGTACTGTCCGAGACTGCTGTCTCTACTGCTATATTGGAGGATGACCTCGTGGCTACTCGGGCTGAGAAGGATAAATTGTCCAAGGACTTATCCGACTACAAGGAGGAGCACAAGCTTCAAACAGGGCTGAAGTCGAAGCTGGAGGAGGTGAAGCTCGAGCGACACACCTTGAAGGCTGAGAAACAAAGCTTGGAAGATTAAGGCGTCGAGCTCAAGAAGGCGGGCGAGGAAAATGTGCAACTTCGTGCCCGAGTTGGAGGTATCTTGAAAATGTAATGGCTATTATGGGTTTCAGTCAGAAGTGGATGAAGTGGATTAGAGGATCGGTTCATAATGGTTATCTATCTATTCTTATTCACAATAGTTGTTGAAGGGTTGACTATCTTAGCTAAAAGAGCCATTCATTGTGACATTTTGAAGGAATTCAAAGTTGATGATTGCCTTGCTGCCTTTGTGTTGCAATTCGCAGACGACACGCTTCTTTTCGGAGATAGTTCAATGTCAAATGTTTGGGCATTCAAAGTTATTTTGAGAGCTTTCAAATTGTCGTCGGGTTTAAAGATTAATTATGCCAAGAGTTGCATTTATGGAATAGGTGTGAATGGGGAATACTTGATGGCTGCCAAAATTTTTCTTCAATGTGATTCTAGCCATTTGCCTTTCAAGTTCCTTGGGATCACTATTAGTGGTAATCACCCTCGTATCGCCTTTTGGGAACCATTGATTTCATGCCTGAGGAAAAGATTATCAATATGGAATGGCTGAAATCTTTCGATAGGAGGAAGAGTCACACTTATTATGTGCTTGCCAATATCCTAATCCATCATATGGCTTTTTTCATTATGCCTAAGAAAATTGTCAAGATTATAATTGTTATACAAATGAGGTTTCTTTGGTCTGGAGCTTCGGGTAATCAGTACACGTCTTGGGTGAGTTGGAACACTATTTGTAAACCTAGAAGCTGTGGTGGTCTAGGTGTTAAACACATTGGTCATTTCAATAGAGCTTTGATTGCGAAATGGTTTTGGAGAATTTCTTGTGCCGACAAAGAGTTATGGAAGTCGTTTCTTTATGTGAGGTACGACAATTTGTGTTTTAAATTTCAATTGTATCCTGGAATTGGTTGTTCCGAATCAGATTCTCTATGGATTAAGGATGTTTTAGCTAATACGGCGGAGTTATGTCGTAATTATATGGTGAGTTCGGCAGGGGACGGCGAAAACACAATATTTTGACATTCTAAATGGATCCTTGAGGAACCTCTTAAAGTTATTTTTCCTTTAGTTTTTGAGGCTTGTTGTTTGAAACATGCTGCTGTTAGTGTGATGGGGGACTGGTTTGAGGGATTTTGGCATTGGAATGTTGCGGTTGTAGTGAAGTCTAGTAACAATTTGACAGAGTCTCAATTACAGGGCCTGCTGTCATTGATTCATGATGTTGTTTCGACATTAAATAGGGTAGACAAGTGGTATTGGAAGGATAGTATTGACCATGGTTTTTCGGTTAAAGCTTTGTACGATTCAGTTACTTTTTAGACGGTCTCGCATTCTTGGGATGCTAGTATTATTGCAACAATTTTTGTGGTTTGGAAGACAGATATCCCGTTAAAAATTCAAATTTTTGCGTGGAAAATATTTATTGATAGGCTTTCTACCCGAATGAATTTGGCCATAAGGAATATAATTACTAACATCCATGAGAAGGTATGCGTTTTTTGTTTTTCGTTATAACGAGGATTCAAACCCCCTTTTTGCTTGTTGTGAAAAATCAAAATTGATTTGGAGAAAATTTTGTGTTTGGGTGGATATTGATTATTTTGAAGAATCAAATGTGTGTGATCATGCTAATACGTGGATTTCGCGTGTTCGGGGTAGATGCAAGGAGAGGAAGATTTTCGCAATTTGGAGTTACGCGTGCTGGAATATGTGTAAGGCTAGGAATAATATAACGACAGGTTTTGCATTATAAACGATATAGTTTACGACATTGTTATTTCTTCTTGGTATGGTTTAATGTCGGGTAGGCCCTCTAGTTTGAGTTGTAGTTTGTATGATTGATACAAATCCCCGTTTGATTTTTTGTAAGGTGTCGATTTTGGCCCGTTTGTTGTATTCGGTTTTGAGATTTCCTTAATCTCCCCTTATTGGATTTGCTTATCGAAAAAAATTTAAATCGAGTGGATTGAGACTAGAATCGTGAACGAAATCATTTTCCATATTAGTATTTCAAGCACTCTCAATGTCTTAGAGTTGAAACGTAGGAATATCCAGGATAATTCAGTCTATACTTGAGTTTGCACAAGACTGATGAAAATTTGAATGTAAGGAAGATGAAATATAAAATTTTATTTGAAGATGATAGACTCTTTTTGTTGTATTTTGCTAAATCCTAAATATTCAATTTATAGGAAAAAGTAGCGTTTCACAAGGTTGCAACCTTTGATGAAACACACACTTTCAGCAATATTTTTATCAAATGTTACATTGTTTTGTCTATAACAACACATTTTCCAAATATTGCATTGTTTCGTCTATAACATCATTTTTACCGAATATTGCATTGTTTTGCTTAAAAGATCACTAATGTAATTTTGACAAATATTTAATATTCTTTGTTGTGAAGGAAGTTCCAATGTTATTAGTTAAATCATGTGACAAAAATGAAAAATTGGATTGACTGACTTTTTATTGTGGTTGGAATCTTCAATCGTGAGAAAAGTTGAGTTGACTGATTTTTTTACCACAATTGAAACTTTTAACTATAAAGAAAAGTGGATTGATTGACATTTCAGCACAGTTAAAAACTCTAACCATAATAAAATGTAACACGCTATCCAATTTTTACCAGGATCTTAATCCCAAAATAAAAAAGTGTCTATTTTCTATCACACAATTCATTACCACGAATAATCGACCCTGATGACACCTTTTATCCAACAATAATGTGATATATATATATATATATATATATATATATATATATATATATATATATATATATATATATATATATATATATATATATATATATATATATATATATATATATATATATATATATATATATATATATATCTTAGTGTAATTTATCAATTTCAGACCTTAATAATTTAAAGTTTCATAATTTTTTTTAAACTATTGAGTAAAACTTATGAGTAATCGGTGATTCACCATAGATATATAATAATTTATAACTCCACACATGATTTATTTTAGTTCAAAATTTTATAAAAACTACTCCATCAATCTTTATTCTAAATTTCTTACATTTTAAATATATTGAATAATCAATATATCTAATTCAATAATTTTGATACATTAATTATTTAATATTTTTTATAATAAAAATTGGAGTAATAACATATACTCAACTAAAACACCACTTCATAATATTCTTTTATAAAAAAACATTAAACTAAATTTAATATATGCAATACACGGAGCCCTCCAAAATCTGTGTCAACCAAACTAATTAAATTTAAAGTTATTCACATTGTAGTACTAAAGAAAAAGTTGATTCCATGAATTCATTTCATATGATTTTAAAAACTAGGAGTATATGTTAAATTGAATAAATGACCAAGAAAAAAAGTTGATGCCAAGATATTAATTTTATAATCAAACAAATATTAAAATAAAATTACTTTGGTTCCTTTTAACAGTAGCAATCAGAATATAAACCCTTCACAACTTTATAGAGAGGGACAGAATTTCAAAAAGTAAAAAAACTAGACAGACAAGAAAAATGGAAGGTGGGAGAGGAGGGCCCCCAACCACACACAACACAACACAACACAACTGTTGAATGTTGAGAACATACAGACCTAGCTAGCTCCTCATTTTTTGAGTTACAGCTTTGAAGATTTAACTTTACGTTAGTTTATGATATACTAGATCATAATGAATGATTGTGTAGTGTAATGTAACTAGCTTTTTGAAAACTAGTACTGATTCATGGTATAAATCTGCAACCAACCAAGCTTCACCATAGATACATACAGCTACAGTACTGGTAACTATAACCCTAGCTTCTTTCTAGGTTACTATAACCCTAACTTGTTTTATTTTATTGTAATTTATTTATTTACTTTTCTCTTTAGATCTTCATGTGTTTCTCTCATGGTGATGATGTTGGATATGTTGTTTGCAGGAGAGAATTTTTTTGAAGCATTTTGGACTTTTGGCATTGGATCAAACCCTAACAACATTTAAACCCTAGAAGTTTACCATGCAGGATCTTGTTCAAGTTAGAAGCTTCAGAAATGGTTATTATAACCATGAGGAGCCTATTGTTGTTTATTCTTCATCAGAAAACCCTAATTTCTTTACTACTTTGAATCCTTTGGAGTATCAGGAACAACTAGGTGGAAGCTCAGAAGAATCAAGTAGGTTATTTATGATGCAACAACATCATCATCATCATCAACTTCATCAACAGCAGCAGTATGGTTCATATGCTAGTTCTTTGACTGATTTTCATTCTCATGAACAAAAGCATGTGAGTGATTTTGGAAATTGGAGAAACAGTACTGTTGTACATCAAGTCACTGATAGGTTTTTAAATAATGCAACAAATTCTCTTCCATGTGTTTATGGCGGTGATAAGCAACTAGGTCATGTCATGCATCATACTCCTACTCCTACTTCTTCCTCACTATATCAAAATCATTCTTTGCAAGATATTGTCAAGTCTATCACTTCCAATGGTTCAGATTCTCACATGACATCACTCATGCATCATAACAATGGTCAAGAGATTTGTGTAGTGAATGCTTCTGAAATTCAACCCCAACCAAATCAGTTGGAGTTTGGATGGAAAAATCAATCAGATTCAAATCCACAAAGCTTGTCATTATCACTCTCATCTAAGGCTCATGTTTCTAGAGATTGCGGAAAACCACTTCAAGATATGGTAGTTGGAATAATACCTAATTCAAACTCAAAGACTACTAGTTATGGAAATGTGGGTCCACTTGGCCCTTTCACTGGTTATGCTACTATTCTTAAGAACTCAAAATTCTTAAAGATTGCTCAAAATTTGTTGTCTGAGGTTTGCTGTCCAAAATTTGTGTCAACATGTGATGTTTCAGAGACTGAGGATGCTTCTAAAGAAAGTCAGTCATGTTCTTCATCATCTATGTTTCATGTTACAAAAGAAAATAGTGCTGATTGGGGATCCAGAAGTAGTTTTGGTGTTTCTTTGCGGCCAGATTATCAACAAAATAAAGCAAAACTTGTGTACATGCAAGAAGAGGTTTTTTTTTTTTTTTTACCATTTCTTACTTAATTATAGGCTAGAATGAGTATAGTTCATGTTTTGGAGAAAACTGGATTTATGGTTTTCTTTTCTGTGTATTTGTTTTTGTTTCATTCATATCAGAAACTTTACTTTATAGTTACAATAGTAAGAAAATTGGTTATGACATTGTTTTGCTTGGCTATAATAGGTCAGCAGGAGATACAAGCAGTACCAACACCAAATGCAAATGGTGTTTTCATCTTTTGAAACAGTAGCAGGTCTTAGTTCAGCTACTCCTTACATAACCTTGGCTTTGAAGTTAGTATCCAAACACTTCAAGTGCCTAAACAATTCTATTTCAAATCAGCTCAAACTTATAACTGAAGTCATGCAGAATGATTCTTCAATAGCCACCAATAGTACTCACCTTGCTGATACTAATAATGTGGCATGCGTAAGGTACATGGACCAAAGCATGCAAAAGAACAAAGTTGAGAAGGTTCTAACAGGTTTTAATGATCCACAAACACAGCATGTTTGGAGGCCTCAAAGAGGTTTCCCCGAACGTGCGGTTGCGATTCTTAGAGCTTGGTTGTTTGAACATTTTCTTCACCCGTATGTTTGTCACTTTGTCTTGATTTTTATAATCACGAATATTTTTATATCTTGTTTGTCAAGGATGTAGTTAAGATTGACTTATGGTTCTTTGCAGTTATCCTACAGACACTGATAAACACATGTTGGCTATTAAGACAGGTCTTTCACGAAACCAGGTAGGGGGGATATACCACTTCTTATTTTTGCTTCATTAGTGATTAGTTTTAGTTTCTGCTAATTCTATTTATATTGGAATTGGTTCCTGCAGGTATCAAATTGGTTTATCAATGCTCGAGTTCGTGTGTGGAAGCCTATGGTTGAGGAAGTACACATGCTCGACAAAAAAACAACCGATACGAATGAGAATTCCAATCGAAATGAAGGAACTTCCGGCGTTGAAGCTGGCTCATGCAATCAACCTAAAATGGACAAGACAATGGACAGGTTTTTCATGCATTCAATACCAGAAAACCAAATTCAGGATATGGAGTTTGGTTCATCTATAGATAGAAACACAGATGAAAGTGCGATAAATGAAGCAGAACAATGGAGAGACGAGAAGCGGTCAAAATTGGAATGTGAAATGAATTCAAGAATGGATGGAACACTGATGGATTTTTTGCCATATAGACATAGTGGACATGATGTTGGAGGATCACTTGGGTCTGTTTCATTGACATTAGGGCTTAGGCATGGTGTTGAAGGTGTTCAACACCAAGAGGTTCAATTTAGACATCATCATCATCACCTTGGAGGGCAAATGATACATGACTTTGTAGGATGATTATCTTGCCTTGTAATGTGGTTTTTAGCATTGAAATGAAAGTAGATAAAATTTTCTTCCATTGTTAACAGTATGTAACATAGGCTAAAATAAGTAGCTGATGCAACTTTCTTGGGCGTGATCATGTTTTGCTCTCATCTCTGCCTTACATTTTGTTTAGTTTTTATCCAAACCTATGCTATCACTTCTGTTTTGTAATTTTGGATTGTGCTCAAGTATATTTTGTTCTTAGGTGTGATCAAATGGGTCTTTTGCAACAATTTGACGAGAATGGTGTTGTTTTAAGAAATAAAGTCAAACTTGTTGCGAAAGGGTACAGGTACACTTAACTTCACAATGTGTTGTTTTACCCGTACCCATGTACCTAAATTAGAAGTCATAAAGATACTTTTAGATTATACATTTTAAATTTCAAACTATGTCAAATGAATGTAAAAAATGCATTCTTGAACGGTTACAATCAAGAGAAATTGTCGTCAAGGTGAAAAAGACTTAACGATCCGAAACAAATCTCTAGAATTTGGTATGAATCTTTGAGAAAGTTTATGCTTACAAATAATTTTCATAGAGGAAAAGTGGATAGAACACTTTTCATTAAGAAAATCAAGTATGACATTTTAGTTGTGCAAATATATATCGATAATATTATATTAGGTGCTACTAATGAGTCATTGTGCACAATTTTTTTTTCCTGATATGAACCTTCGGTAGTTTCATGGGTTACAAATTCATCAATCAAAGGAATGAATCTTCATAAATCAAGCTAAATATTATAAAGAACTATTAAAAAGATTCAATATGGAAAAAGAAAAACCAAACTCAACTCCAATAAGCATTTTATGTAGTCTGGATAATGACGAAGGAGGAAAAATAATTGAAGAAAAAATATCAATTTATGATTGATTCCTTTCTTTACCTTATTGATATTATGTGTGTTGCCCGTCTATGAACATGTTTTCTTGTAAATCCCAAAGAATCATACTTCTCCAAGATCAAACTCATTATGAGGTACCTCACTAGCACACCATTTATAGATCAAAAAATTATTCGTGGTATTGCTTGAGAACAAGTTTGTCTCTGTGCATAGTAAGAAAGAATCAAGTGTGGTTATCCACAACTGAAACATAATATATCGTTATGGATAGTTGTTGTGCATATAATAGCAAGAAGGAATGATAACTCTTGGTATTATTTCATGAGTGAGTAGGTTCCAATTATATGCATACGTGAGTTGCTAATATCATGGCTAACTGAAATCTTCAATGTTAGGAAACACATCACCTAACATTTGTACATCTATAATTAAGAGCTATATATACACAATTATGAGTAGTTGACCGATCCACAAATCATGGTGATTCTATACGCCCCTCAAGATCAAGTTGGCATTGACAAGTTGCATCTTGGCTGTAAGATCCACAAAACTTGATGCTGCCAAAGGTTTTGTTAGTATCGTTCATACCCAGAATATTTCCAAGGCAGACTATATAGTCGGATCCATAAAACATGAGCTAAGTTTTTAGAAAGGGATGAAAACAAGCTAACCAGCCCAACCCGAATATCTCATACTCATACAGAACATCCCACTAAGCATGTTCTCAATGAAGTCGGGTATTGTCACATATCCCACCAAATTTGGCTAGAACAAGTATATCCACTAATTGATCCTTGGATGAGACATGAGTCACATGCAAGTTACCAGCTTGAACTTGCTCCCTAACAAAATGATAGTCCATAGAAATATGTTTCATTCTTGAGTAAGGATAAGGTTTGAGCAAAGATAAGTTGCACCCACATTGTCACACATAATTCTGGGAGGATGTTGAATTGGAATATGTAATTCTTTGAGTATATTTGTGAGCCACATAAGTTCTTGTGTTGTAGTTGTAATAACTTTATTCTGCCTCTGTGGATGAGCGAGCAACCGTACGTTGTTTCTTGGAAAGCCATGAGAAAGGATTGACACCAAAGAAGATTAAGTAGGAAGAAGTTGATGTTCGATCATCTACATTACCACCCCAGTCAGCATCGATGTCGGCAAC
Source organism: Lathyrus aphaca (assembly GCA_963966055.1). NCBI lineage: Eukaryota > Viridiplantae > Streptophyta > Magnoliopsida > Fabales > Fabaceae > Lathyrus > Lathyrus aphaca. The sequence goes on along the minus strand of OZ014519.1, from coordinate 709,110,975 downwards.
TAGATGGAAGGAAGCTGATTTTCTTAACATGATGCTATAACTTATTGTAGACTTTAGATAGCGAAGTAGCCACTTCATATGTTGTAGATGTAAAGTAGTTGGCTTATGCATAAACCGTGAAAGCTTGTTAATAACAAATGAAAATGTTGGTCTCGTCAGGTTGAGATATTGCAATGCACCAATTATGCTCCTGTATTGTGTGGAATCTGTAGCTGAAGTGCCATCATACAAGCTCAAGAATATCCCTAATGAACTTGTGTTGTGACAAGAACGTAAGCAATAGATCATCACATACATAGAACGTAAGCAATTGTTTTTTCCCGATTGATATATAAAAAGAGATGGTGTGTCCATGTGATGTTTTGGAGTAGGTAATCTATTGATGAGATACACAACAATGCAAAAAGCAAAAGACCAGAATGTGGATAGGAGATTTTCATGATGCATTAAAGCTCTTGCAGTTTCCACAATGTGTCGGTGCCTTTTTTCAGCTATGGCATTAAGTTTAGGTGTATGTGGTGGAGTGGCGTAGTGTGATATCCAGTAATGGATAAAAAAGTTTTAAGTTTAACAAACTCACCCCCATTGTCTAAATATAATGCAACAATTGGAAAATTAAAATATTTTTCAACAATAGCTTTAAACTAAGGAAAAATCACTGAGACACTCAGGTGTCAATTACAAACCCATATAGTGAAGCAAATAACTAGGCCATTGAGGCTGCCAGAGCTGAAGCTGCTGCTGCATGTGAAGAGGATACACAGGCTAATGCGCGGACAAATGAATTGTCAAAGAAATTTGATATGTTGCATTCTCTTCAGGAGGGTCCTTTTAATGCTCCTGCGAGTGGTCATCCTGATTATAACGATTTGGTACGTTCTATTTCATTTGTATAACCAATCTTATTGGTTGTGCTTCAGTTATTGTAAAACACTGATATTTATAGAAATTTATTTATAGATTGATATTCTTGTAAAATGATATGAGGATTGATTGTTAGCTGAATTGGTTGAATAATTATTTGCTCTCATCCGTTGTTAGCTGAATTGGTATCAATTGTTATGATTATTTTATAATTATTTCTATCACATGTTTGGAAAATATGAGGCTTGGTATCAACTTGTGTAACATGAATGTTAGTGATGCATTCTGTTTTGAAATTATACTACATCAATTATGCTACATGTAACTCGTGATTATTTATTTGGGATGTTGCAGGACAAGGAGGATAATGCAGATAATGACGAGGAAGTTGATGTTGGTTATCATGATTAGTACTTACATCGTTTATGAGATTATTAGTATTTTGGAACTCATTATATTTTGATGTTGGTATATTGCGGAACTTATTAGTATTTTGATGTTGATATATTTTGGAACTTATTAGTATTTTGATGTATTGAGATTATGTATTTTGAAGTATATATAATCATATTTTGATTAATAATCAGGCTTTGATTAACAATCAGATTTTGATTAATAATCAGGTTTGATTAATATATATAATCATATTGATTAAACATGTTTTGATTAATATATATAATGGTAATAATCAGGTTTTGATTAATATATATAATCGTATCCCCTTCTATCTAAAAGAAATAGTGTCGGCCACGACACCGACGTTAACACAAAACAGATTGTTGTCTAAAAGTAATAGTGTCGACCACGACACCAACACTAACACAAACAGATTGATGTCTAAAAGATTTAGTGTCGGCCACGACACCGAAACTAATACAAAACAGATTGCTGTCAAAAAGTAATAGTGTCGGCCAAGACACCGACGCTAACTCAAAATAATTTGCTGTCTAAAATGTTTAGTGACGGTTGTTGGCCGACGCTATATAATGACATGGACGTATGCTAACTGAATCAAGAAACGACACCTGGAACTGAATAGCGTCGATTAACACGACGCTAACTTAATATTTATGTTGAGATTAGGGACACCCTTGTAGCGTCTCTTTAGCGTAAACGAAGGTTGATGCTAATCTAGTGTCACATTAGAGCCGACACTAAATGTAACTAACTTCCATCTTTGAAAACTCCGCCCGACACCGATGGTAGGTCGATGCTAAACCCTTGTAGCGTCGTTTTTTTTGGATATTAGCTAGGGTTTATAGCCGACGATAAAACATGGTTTTCTTGTAGTGAAGGCAGTGGGTGTGGTGATAATGGGTGGCATGTGGTAAAGACCATTCTTATAGATCCCTTTGAGTAAAGGTTCCCTTGTCTTCAGATCCTTCATAAAAAATTGGTTATAGAAAAATTCAATAGAAATGGGGTTAATGCAACATAAAGATGATACCGATAATAGATTTTGTGAGATAGTGGGAACCTGAAGAACTTTGGGAAGGTATAAATAATGTCTATTAGTGGGTAGAGTGAGCTTACCAGTGTGTATGATTGACGAAGAAGCGCCATAACCAATTGTAATCTTGTATGTGCCAGTGTAAGGGGTAGTGATGTGAAGCTATTCAAGGTCATATGTGATGTGATGGGTAGCTTTGGAGTCTAAAATACAGTCCGTTGTTGCTCCATGAGAGGTGTTTCGTGCAAAATGAGCTGATGGTCCAATATTGGGGGGGGGGGGGGGGGAGAGTAGCCATGTAACCTGTATCACACCTTAGCCGTGTGTCCGATCTTATCACAATATTGTCAAGTAACACGTTTTGAGGACCTAGGAGAGGTAAATCTGACATTGTGATAAGAAGGAACATGATTGGATGGATGACCACGTTTTCCGAAATACGTCATGCCTCTATAAGCAACATTTTCCGTAGCAATCAGTGGAATGTTATCGTCCCATTTTAGGAATCCCTCGTGATCCATTAGAAGATCATGAAGCGCGTCAAATCCAATTGGATTCTCACAAGTGTGTATCACAGATGGGTCTTCTTTGTACTTGGGTCCGAGGCCGTTGAGAGTGTGTACCACTAGTTCAACATCATCTAGTAGGGAGTTGATGACATCCAATTCATCAGAGAGAGATTTGATACCTTGAAGGTACTCATATATCGGTTTAGATCCTTTGGTGAAACGAGACAATCGTTCCTTGAGTTGCATGATGCGTGCACGTGTTTTGCATGCAAACATGTTGTTGAGAATGACCCAAGCTTGTTTGGAATTCTTAACATTTCCAAGCATGGTGATGACACTTTGAACTACTGACGAGATTATAACATGTAGGAGAAGTTGATCATGTCGTGTCCAATATGCATAATCTGCATGGTTTGTGACTGGGCAGGTTTTTGTGCCATCAATAAATCCAAGAAGGTCATAACCAACAAAGAGAGCATTTACACTTTACAAGCTGGAATATTGGATCCATTGAGTTTGATTGTGGATTGGTTGTTGAGGACTACAACATATGTAGTCTCATTGAGTTGAATGGTATGAGCGGATGAGGGCATGGTGGTGTAGCAGGATCGATGCTTTTAATCTAAAGCAACTGATACCATATAATAACAAGAAGAAATGATAATTCTTGGTATTATTTCATGAGTGAATAGGTTACAATTATATACAGATGTGAGTTTCTAATATCATGGGCTAACCAATCCTAAAATCATGCAAAATTATTTATGCTTTTAATATAAATCTTCAACGTTAGGAAACATATCACCTAACATATGTACATCTATAATTAAGAGCTATATCTACACAATTATGAGTAGTTGACTGATCCACAAATCATGGTGATTCTATAGTGCATAAGTTATTTGGATGAATCAACAATTAAGTGATTATTTAATTTATTTAATGTCTTCATCTAAGCAACTAGAAGATATTCTTACAAAACACTTTCTTAAATAAAATTTCTTTTGCATAAGAACTGAGTTAGAAGTTTTAAATAAATCATGCATGAATTAATTTGTTATAAGTACTTCTTTACATTATCCTTGTACCATTTATTAATGTGATATTTGTGTTCTACATTATGTTTGGATCTTCTTCTTCTTCCTTTATTTCTTTCACTCTTTCCCGTTTTTTTATAATGACATAGAAAGAAAATTATACTCTCTTTATATGTGAGTGAGAGTTAACTAGTCCATTATTTTTTTCTGGTTTACCACCTCTTTAAGAGTTGCATTGTCATTATTAAAAAAAAGGAGAATTTGATTCTATGTGTTGTGCAAGTTAAAGTTTCTAAAGATTTGGATGACGAGAATTGAATAAAGAAAAGACAAGTCAAGTATCATGAGTCATGAAGCATGTGATAAATTTGATTTTTATAACATTTTTAAACATGTTATCATTAGAATTTGCATGTGTTTATATGATTTTCTTTCCATTTTAAGCTATGAGGATGGTTGCTTTTTGTATTTCAGGAAATTGTGGAAATCAAATCATTATGGCGCATATTAAAGTGAGTGAGGCCAATGCCGGAGATTCCTGGAAAAAGAGGAGAAAACATAGAAATCGAGCTAGAAATAAGGAGAGATACAATTGATATGTATTTCGAAAACTTGCATGTATTTTTTTAGGCCAAAAGTAGGTAAGAAATGCAAACATGTCAGAAATATAAAGGCTTTTTGATAGGAAAATAGCAAGTGTACTATTTTTACCGATGTAGTAATAGAAGGGAGTAACCCCAAATATCGATCTCAAAGACTGCTTAACAAAATAAGTTCTAATGGATTGATTTCAATTGGACAAAAGTTATGGTTAAAAGTTTGACTTTAGATTAAATAAAATAAAATTATTAAAACTTAAACGAAAACAGAGAATTTTTACTTATATGAGAATAATGCTGCTTTGAAATATCTTTTCGCTAAGAACTCCTTCTCGGTAGTTGCATAATTTATCTGTGCGGGGTTCAAAACGTGACTAGCATAATAAATCACATGAAGTAATTTTCCTCTTCGCTGTCCGAGAACAGCCCCTACCGCAATATCACTAGCATCACACATAATTTCAAAGGGTAGGGACCAATCAGGAGCAATCACAATAGGTGCCGACACTAATTCCTTTTTAAGTGTTTCAAAAGCATCGGTGCACTCCTTATTGAAAACAAAAGCCTTATCTTTAACCAACAGAGTAGTTAAAGGTTTAGCTATCTTCGAGAAGTCTCTTATGAACCTGCGGTAAAAACCCGCATGTCCCAAGAAGCTTCTTATACCTTTCTCATTAATCGGTGGTGGCAACTTCGAGATCACTTCCACTTTTGCTTGATCAACTTCGATCCCTTTTTGTGAGATCTTGTGACCAAGAACAATGCCTTCTCGCACCATGAAATGACATTTTTCCCAGTTCAATATTAAATTACTTTCTTGACACCGTTGCAAAACAAGTGAAAGGTTAGATAAACAGTGATCAAATGAGGATCCGAACACGGAGAAATCATCCATGAACACTTCCATGTGCTTTTCTAACATGTCAGTGTAACACGGTGGGAGAACTGACTTTTAGTTATGTTGCGGATAGCAAGAGTCGCCACCGACTTTTATTTTATCCAAAAGGAAAGGGTATAAAAGAACAGGAAAGACCTTAAGAGATATTTTTGGGTCCGGGGGGTAGGTTATGTAAAAGGAAGGTGTTAGCACCCTTTACATCCATGGTTATCCATGGGCTCTTAGTTACTTAGCTCACTTTTGAATTGTTTTTGAAAGTGTAGTGTGTGAATAGAAATTTTTTTCAGAATAGTTAATAATAATCCATGTACGGATGTGTAAAAACTTGTTTGAAAATTTGTTTGAAATTGTGGAAAGTTTGAAAAGTTTTTGAGGTGAGCAAGTACATAAGAGGAACCTACCCTAAAGTTTAAAGTCTTTCTTATTCTTTATCCTTTCCTTGGTAAGACTATCCCTACTATTAAGGAGTAGGTAGTCATTACCTTGGATGTGAGGGACATGAGAGGGACATATGTTGTTATGAAGGCAACTGTGGGGTGTAATAAGCATACTGGAGGGACTATCATCATTATTCGAAGGGACTCGATTCGTATAGGCAACCATGAGGGACTTGATGATTTTCTTTTTGAAGGGACTTGCTTTATACACCCCACTTGACCTTATTAGTAGGCAACTTGAGGGATAACCTTAGAAAGTGAGACGGCGATAAAAATCGACTTACGTGTGTGAGTGTTAATTTAATTATCTTTGATTAAAGTGATCTAATTTATTTTAAATAAAATACATACTTTTCACTCCCTAATTACTAACCATAGCAATAATAATAATATTTACAAATTTTACATCCAGGAAACAATTACAACATAATTATAATAAGCAAAAATAAATAAATAGCAAAATATAAATATAAGCAAATTAAAAATATATAAGCAAAATAGTAAGCAATAAATAAATAAATATTGGGTTAGTGCTAAATAATAATAATAATTAGAAATAACAAACAAGGTTAGAAACATAATAATAAAAATATAATAATAAATAATAGTATAGTTAGTAAATAATAAAGATTAATGAAATAATAATAATATATAAAATTAATAGAGCAAGATAAATAATATGATTAATAACAATAATTAAATATAATAGAATTAAATATTATACACACAAAAATTGGATTTTAATAAAAATTTAAACATAATGTAATTATAAATTTTAGTTATTACAAATTTAATTCTTTTTTAAACATATATTAACATTTATTTTTAAAAAAAAAAAACATTTACACATTATAAGAAGAAAATAGGTTTTAAATATCATATTTACAATATTAATCATATTTATAAAATTTAATTCTATTAATTATTATATTTACAAATTATTTTAAACCATATACAAAAATATAATTATTATAAATTAAATTGTTTCTAAACATTAAAAGAGAAATAATTTGGATTATAAATATATTTACAAAATTTATAAGAATTATAATAAATATATATATATATATATATATATATATATAATTACATTAAGAATTGGAAAATAAATTTATGTAAAAAAAAAAAAAAAATAGAATTAGATTTTATTTTGGAAAATAGTTTTAGGGTTTTATTAGAAAATTAGGGTTTGTTTATATACCAAAATATTTTGATTTATATATACATATTATAAATTAAGCACAAGATATAAAAACATAATTTATGAAAATATATTTTGGAAATTAAAGAAAACATACATACTTTATTATTATTTTTATTGTTTAGAAATAAAATTATATTTAATATAATAATACCTAAAAAACAAATAAAAGAAAAAGAGTATGAAAAACTTACCTGACTGGGGTTTGAACCCAGGTCAGCTTGATTTCCAACAAGAACAACAACCACCAGGCCATTGGGTGCGCAGACAATAAATGGAAGGGAGAAATTGGTTTTATTCTTTGTCTTGTAAATCCAGAAAAATAATGACACAAAAAGGCCTGGGGTGGGATTTGATCCCAGGACCTTTATACATTCACACATGCGCATCACCACCCGGCTGGAAGAGCCAATCTGAAAGTATAGTGACAACATAACATAATATATTCAAATTACAAATTAAATGAAAACACATCAAAAAGAATTGCTGGAGGCTGGATTCGAACTCATGGCCTCAGGTCCTACGCGCATCACTTCTACCACTGGGCCAACCAGCCAGTTGTGACATACAACCATCACCATTACATAAAATAAAATATGTAATATTTGAATTCAAAAAAACGCGCGCAGGCCAACTTCATCTTCAACCTCTGGATATTGAATTTAGCTGCGAAACTTGTTGCAACATTTCCTGCGATTTTTCCTGCACCTTAAAAACCTACGAAATTCAAACTACCATCAAACAGTATGATTTCATCAAATTGAGGACACCTTGGGACTCCTTGCAACCTGCACAGTCCAATTTCATCAACCAAATTCATTTATAATGCATGAATCCAATAACCCTAATTTGAAGGTCCAAACCCTAATATGGCATCTCACGGATTTCTTATGGTTTCTTTAGTTTCTTTGCCCATAATCGTTCTACACACCATCACAAACAATATTAGGTCAACAAAATTCATTAACACACAATGAAATAATGCAATCGAAAAAATCAAAATCAAGAACAACTATGGTTCGGGTTACACAATATGCCATGATACTGATGCGTATGAGTGATCATTCATGATCAGGAAAGTCCAAAGAAGCTTGCTATGATCTTATTTTACCTTTAAATGCCCTGCAAATTGAAAATCCGAATATGAGTTTTCTTGAATTTTTTGAACAATGAACTTACACTTTTGGCTGCTGGATTTCGTGTCTTGAGGCTAGGGTTATGTTTTGTATATATATGAGAATGAATTAGGTCAGAAATATGGATTGGTTGTGTGAAGATTTGATCCAAAAAATATTGAAAAAGATGGTGCTTTGAATTTCAAATATTGGATCATGAAGACTTGCTATTTTTGTATTATTCACATGATTTCCTTCTTCTTTAATTCTAATCACCAATTATGAAATTCTAGAAGCATTATCCAAATAAAATCTTTAATTTTCATATTTTATTTATATTTAAAATGATTTTTAATGATTTAAATCAAAATAAATAAAAATAAAAATAATAAAAATTAGATTTTAAATGGTTTGGGTCGTGCATAGTGATATAGTATGGATTGGATCACAACTTGGGCAGCCCATTTGGAAAAAAGTGATTTTAAACCTCCATTTTCAACATAAACCATCACAAAATTTCCCAACTTTGCAAGGGCACATCTCCCTTAATTTTACAGGTATGAGGGTGTTCTTGGACTTTTTGGAAAGCTTGAAGAGTCCTCTAAACAACCCCATTGGTTTCAGGTCCATATCTTTTACCAATCTCAAGTTATGCCCTTTTGAAGTTGTTGACTTTTTGTTGACTTTTGAAATGACCTATAATGTCTTAGATCATATCTTTCAAATGAAGCATTTTTGGGCTTAACTTTTAACATCAAAGTTGTAGAGAATTCAATTTCCTTCAAAATGAGATTTGGATGGAGACTTGGTGATGAAGTATGTGAAAGTTATGGCTGGTCAAAGTTCAGTTGACTTTTACTAAGGAAACCCTAATTTAGAAACTCCTGATTATTGATGATCTGGAATCTCCTTGATGAATCATGATCAACCCTTGATCAAATGATGAATTTTACTTCATATACTTGATGTTGGCAAAAAATCATGAAGTTTGACTTTGGTTTGACCACAGTTGACCTCAGTTTGACTTTTTAACTACTTTGACTGATTTTGACTTATCTGATCACCTGACTGAGCAAACTTTTGAGAAAAGTCTTGAAACTTGTCATGGGGGTTCTTACACACATATAAGATGTTATGAAGCTTACTTGAAGTCTTGGAAGTCTATTTATCCTGATTAAAGTCAAAACCCTAGTTTTGGGTGCACTGCCTAGGATGTGCATTGTCTGAGGGAATTGTCAACTTCTTTGACCAATTGTGAACTTTATGAACCTTGTGAATCTTCATAAAATGTCTTGTGAACCTCATGGGAGGTATTGTGAATCTTGTGAACCTTGTGAACCTCATGAAGTGACTTTGTAGACCTCATGAACCTCAGGAGAGCTTTGTAATCATTGTGAATCTTGTGAACCTTGTGAACCTTCAAGAAGTAACTTGTAGACTTCATGAACCTCATGAAAGGTCTTTGTAAATGTTGAGAAGCTTGTGAACCTTGTGAACCTTCATAAAGTAACTTGTAGACTTCATGAACTTCAAGAAAGGCATTGAAAGCATTATGGAACTTGTGAACCTTGTGAACCTTCAAGAAGTAACTTGTAGACTTCATGAACCTCATGAAAGGTCTTGCAAGTGTTGGAGAACTTGTGAACCTTGTGAACCTTCTTAGAACACAAAGTCTTGTATTGTGAGGGCAAATTTTGGGGTGCAACAGCTGCCCCTGTTCAATTTTCTGAAACCTGAGGGGTTAGATTGGTATATTTGCCAGTCGTGACCTGGAAGGTTGAAGGGGATTAACACAAAAGCCCAAAAATTTGCACTCACCAGTGCATAGAGTGATATTGATGGTTGGTTGAATATGATTGAGTGGGCTTAAAGATGCCACTAGGGGAAAGTTCTTCAGATATATTTCTTGGAAGATAAAGCAATCCAAAATATGGAGGTATAATGAAAGCTGTCAGGAGTCTGGAACAGTCCTGAGATATTGATGATATGTTTTCAGAATACTGGAGTGATCCTGATGTAACAGCATGTCTTCATGAGGATAGAGCAATCAATAATGATAACCCTAGAGCAGTCTTGAAGTAATAATATGGCTTCAGGAGGATAGAGCAATCAATAGCTCTAAAGCAGTCTTGAAATAGTAATATGATTTCAGGAGGATAGAGCAATCAATAGCTCTAAAGCAGTCTTGAAATAGTAATATGATTTCAGGAGAATAGAGCAATCAATAGCTCTAAAGCAGTCTTGAAATAATAAGATGGCTTCAGGAGGATAGAGCAATCAATAGCTCTAAAGCAGTCTTGAAGTAATGATTTCAGGAGGATAGAGCCAACAATAATGATAACTCTAAAGCAGTCTTGAAGTAATATGATGATTTCAGGAGGATAGAGCAATCAATAATGATAACTCTAAAGCAGTCTTGAAGTCATGAGAATTTATTAGGAGGATAAAGTAACCCTGAGGTGACAATAAAGCAGTCCCAAAGTAATAAGGAGCTTATCAGGAGGATAAAGTAACCCTGAGGTGACAATAAAGCAGTCCTGAAGATCATAAGTTTGTCTGTTGGATAATTAACCTGAAACAAGGTAGCATTCTGTATAATAACATTAGTTTATGCTTTATGTATGCATGTATGATATGATGTACTCAAGTCATGTATTATATGTCTATGGGTATATATGCTATGGTATGATGTAAATGATGTATGTATGATATGATACTGCCGGAAGCGTCTGGATATCTTCGTATTACAACTGCTGGCCAGGGAAAATAAATCCCGATTCGTTGCTGAAGAATATATAACCCTCTGTCTGCTGAGGATAACAGGGTATAGATAACCTCCCGTCTGCTGGGGATAGTAAGGCATAGATATAACCTCCCGTTGTTGGGATAGTAAGGTATATATAACCTTCGTCTTCGTTTGATGGTAGGGTAGACATAACATCCCGTCTTCGTTCGTCGTACTCTTATTGGAAAGTAATTTCCCGAATATCCGTATGAGGATAAAAGAGATGGATATAAATTCCAGGGGAGATAAGACTTTATGAAGATGGATTCGTCCTATTGAGGGTTTGTAACTGTCCTGTAAAGGTGAACCGGCGAAGCTTCGTTGAAATCCTTCCCTCGTTCGTCTTTAGTAAATACTATTACTGCATTTTCATGCATTTCTGGTAAACATCAATCATATTAAAAGCACACATGCATTTTTGGTAAACATCAATCATATTCAAAAGCATACATACATTCAAACACAACCAATGGACGTTTCGCTTATGTAAATAGAGTAAAAGTAAATCTGGATTCAAAAGATGGAATTTATTTATATCAAGAAGTGACCCATACACGGGTAAGTTTGTACAAGGAAACATAAATCCTAGTAAGAGGATTTTGCCATAAAATAAAGAAAATCAGCTATGTGGGAAACAGTCCTATTGAGTTTCAATCCTACTATTGCCCTTCAAGTATCTCATCTTCTTGCTGTTGAGACGGAAACGATTGAATTGAGCTTTATCTGTTCGAGCTTGAGTAAGTAGTACAACTGGTTGCAGTTTCCTGGGTGATCCAAACGAGACATAGTCATACGCTTTAATCCCTAACTTTTGCCTGGATTGCCCTTTCAGGTTTTCAATCCACCGGGATACCCTTTTTTGCCCAAGCCGCCTTTTCAGGTTTTCGACTTGCCGGGTGTACATCTTTTTATATATATCCCTAATTTTTGCCCAAACCCTTTTGGTTTGCCGGGATGCCCTTATTTTTGCCTAGGCCTGTCAACCTAGCGGGTCTCTTTTCATGCGTAGTATTTTTTAACTATGTCTGCGTTTACAGGCTGTGGGAAGTCTTCACCATCCATAGTAGTAAGTATCATGGCACCTCCTGAGAACACTGTCTTGACTACAAATGGTCCTTCATATGTTGGAGTCTTGCCCCTAGGATCACCCTGTGGTAATATGATACGCTTGATTACCAAATCACCAGCCTGATATACCTTTGGCTTAACCTTCTTGTTAAAAGCTTTGATCATTCGTTTTTGGTACATCTGGCCATGACAAACTGCTGCTAACCTCTTCTCATCAATCAAATTTATCTGGTCCAGTCGAGTCTGAATCCACTCATCTTCATCCAAGCCTGCATCCTTCATAATTTTCAAGGAGGGAATTTGAACTTCAATGGGCAGAACTGCTTCCATACCATAGACTAAGGAGAATGGGGTTGCCCCTGTTGAAGTACGTATCGTAGTACGATAACCATGAAGAGCAAATGGTAACATCTCGTGCCAATCCTTGTAAGTAACAGTCATCTTTTGTATAATCTTCTTGATGTTCTTATTAGCAGCTTCAACTGCCCCATTCATCTTCGGACGATACGGAGAAGAATTGTGATGTTTAATCTTGAACTGCGTGCAGAGATCAGTAATCATAGTGTTGTTCAGATTAGAGCCATTGTCGGTGATAATCCTCTCAGGGATGCCATACCTACATATAAGATTATTCTTAATGAACCGAGCCACAACATTCTTGGTAACAGATGCAAATGAAGCTGCCTCCACCCACTTCGTGAAGTAATCAATAGCAACCAGGATGAAACGATGCCCATTAGAAGCAGTAGGTTTGATCTCACCAATCATATCAATGCCCCACATGGCAAAGGGCCAAGGAGCAGTCAACACATTCAATGGTGATGGAGGTACATGAACTTTATCAGCATAAATTTGACATTTGTGACAAGTTCTGGAGTGTTGATAGCAGTCAGCTTCCATGGTAGACCAATAGTAACCTGCTCTCAAAATCTTCTTTGCCATGGTATGACCACTAGAATGAGTGCCAAAGGTCCCATCATGCATCTCTTCCATAATCTCAGTTGCTTCCTTCTTATCCACACAACGAAGCATAGTTGAATCATGATTGCGCTTGTACAGAATCCCATTACTCAAAAAGAACTTAGTAGCAAACCTCTTCAGGAACTTCCTATCTTTGACAGATGCCCCTTCAGGGAACTCCTGAGCTTCGAGATATCTTTTCACTTCATAGAACCAAGGTTTCTCCTCTGCCCCTTCAGTGTCAATCTCATTGCAGTATGCAGGCTTTTCAAATCTATCAATAGTAATCTTGGGAGCTTCATCATCCCAACTGATCTCAAACATAGATGCCATGGTGGCCAAAGCATCTGCCAACTGATTTTCTCTCCGTGGAATGTGCTCAAAGGTAATCTCTTTGAAATGTGGGATCAGAGACAGCACATGCTCTCTGTAAGGAATGAGGTTATCATGCTTGGTATCCCAATCTCCTTTGATCTGACTTACTACCAGGGCTGAATCTCCATACACATCAAGGAACTGAATCTTCATATCAATAGCAGCTTTAATACCCAGGATACATGCCTCATACTCAGCCATGTTATTGGTACAATGGAAACAAAGTCTAGCAGTAATCGGGGTATGACAACCTTCAGGTGAACTAATCACAACACCAACACCATTACCAAGTGCATTAGAGGCACCATCAAAAACCATAGTCCATCGGGATCCTTGTTCAGGTCCATCATATTGTCCAGGTTCTTTGGTAATAATCATAATATCTTCATCAGGGAACTCAAAATTCATTGACTGGTAATCATCCACTGCTTGATGAGCTAAATGATCAGCAACAACACTTCCTTTGATGGCCTTCTGAGTAGTGTACTGTATGTCATATTCTGTCAAGATCATTTGCCATCTTGCAATTCTTCCGGAGAGAGCAGGTTTCTCAAATATATACTTGATTGGATCCATCTTAGAAATCAATAAGGTATTATGGGTCAACATATACTGTCTTAGTCGGCGAGCAGCCCATGCCAAAGCGCAGCAAGTTTTCTCGAGCAGTGAGTATCTTGTTTCACAGTCGGTAAACTTTTTGCTAAGGTAGTATATTGCCTGCTCTTTTCGACCAGACTCGTCATGTTGCCCCAAGACACACCCCATTGAGTTGTCTAACATTGTTAAGTACATAATCAAGGGTCTTCCATCAACTGGTGGCATCAAAATTGGAGGTTCTAGCAAATATCTCTTGATTTCATCAAAGGCATTCTGGCACTCATCATTCCATTCCATCACCTGATCTTTCTTCAACAATTTGAAAATTGGCTCACAGATGGTAGTTAACTGGGAAATAAATCTTGCAATGTAGTTCAATCGTCCCAAGAAACCTCTAACTTCCTTCTCAGTACGGGGAGCTGGCATTTCTCGTATAGCTTTCACTTTTGCAGGATCCACTTCAATACCTTTTCCACTGACAATGAAACCCAGGAGCTTTCCAGATCTAACTCCAAAAGTGCACTTGTTTGGGTTCAATCTCAACTTGTATTTCTTCAACCTCTCAAACAACTTGTGCAGATGATCAAGATGTTGCTCTTCATTCTGTGACCTGGCTATCATATCATCCACATATACCTCTATCTCATGATGAATCATATCATGAAACAAAGCCACCATAGCACGCTGATATGTTGCCCCTGCATTCTTCAAACCAAATGGCATCACTTTATAGCAAAAAGTGCCCCACTGTGTAACAAAGGTTGTCTTCTCCATATCTTCAGGAGCCATCTTGATTTGATTGTAACCAGAGAAACCATCCATAAAAGAGAATACCTTATGCTGAGCAGTGTTGTCTACCAGAATATCAATATGAGGAAGTGGAAAGTCATCTTTAGGGCTAGCCTTGTTCAAATCTCTATAGTCCACACACATACGTACCTTACCATCCTTCTTAGGAACTGGTACCACATTTGCAACCCACTGAGGATAAGAAGTCACTGCTAAGAACCCTGCATTGAACTGTTTCATTACCTCTGCCTTGATCTTTTCTGACATCTCAGGACGCATACGACAAACCTTCTGCTTCTTTGGACGACAATCTTCTTTCACTGGCAAACGGTGAACCACAATGTCTGTATCCAACCCTGGCATATCTTCATAAGACCAAGCAAAGATCTCCACATAGTCACGTAACATCTGAATCAACCTGCACTTGACACTGTCCTCTAAATCAGCCCCTATCTTGACCTCTTTTCTGTTTTCTTCAGTTCCCAGATTCACAACTTCGACTGGCTCTTCATGTGGTTGTATAGCTTTTTCTTCTTGTTGTAACAACCTAGCAAGCTCTACAGGTATTTCACAATCGTCCTCATTTCCGTCTTCAGTTTGATAGATCGGATTCTCGAAATTATAATTGGCAATAGTAGAACTGTTATCAACAGGATCCAGAGTGGATGAGGATCTGCATTTAGTGATGTGGGTGTGTGTAAGAACACATAGCTGATAAAACGAAAATAAAAGAAAAGAAAGACAAGGAACACAATATTTACGAAAACGAAACGTCCACTGATTTTATTGAATGAAGTATGCAAATGAAATGACAACCCGTAACAAGCACACCATTGTGCCCCGGGTAAGGCACATGGCTTGAAAGTTCAATTGTTCAGAAATTACAAACTTAAAACATAACACAGTAATAGTATTTACTCCTGACTATAGGAGATAGGGATAACATCTTCAGCTTTCCAATTATTGAGTCCAGCACCCACAGTAGGAAAAATCCATGCATCCAAGTTGTAGTCTTCATCTTGACCTCCCACAGCATTAATCTGGTCCTTCACAACCCCTTGATTAGTGATACGGGCAGCACGAGCACGACGAACAGCCTTCTGGGACTCTGCAGTGAAACCCAAACCAAACTTGTCAGACTTGTATGGGATATCAGGAAGCTGACCCCAAATAGTACAACCACCTTCATCCACCACAGCTCTAGCATCATTGAGGGAAGCCATTGCCATTGTTGGAGGTTTTCTGGTGACCACAGGAACTTTCTTCACAACAGGAGGAGCTACATAATCATTAACAACCCAAGGAACCACTTCAAATGTCTGACACGGAGTCTCAATGTATTCACCTTCCATTTCCAGATACTTGAAGGTATTGACATGGCTGACAAAGTATTCTTCTTCTCCATGGACAGTAACAACCTTTCCGTTCACCGGATATCTCATCTTTTGGTGCAATGTAGAGGTCACAGCACCTGCCCCATGGATCCAGGGACGACCAAGCAGACAAGAGTATGAAGGACGAATATCCATCACATAAAATGTAGCAGTAAACACCTGAGAACCAACTTGAATTGGAAGATCAATTTCCCCATGCACTACTCTTCTAGAACCATCAAAAGCCTTTACCACAATATTACTGGGCTTCAGCACAGCATCTTCAGGACTCAGCTTGTTCAGGACTTCCTTAGGCAACACATTCAAAGAGGAACCATTGTCTATCAGCACATGTGACAGGGTAGTGCCCCTGCATTCAATTGAAATATGCAAGGCCCTGTTATGATCCCTCTTGGCAGGGGTCAAATCAGCATCAGAAAATCCTAACCCATTGTCATAGGTCAGGTGGGCAACACAGTTTTCAAATTGGTCAACAGAAATTGCACTGGGTACATGAGCCATCTTCAGAAACTTGATCAATGACTTGGCATGAGCCTCAGAACATAATAATAGGGAGAGCATAGAAATCTTTGAGGGAGTATGCCCCAACTGATCAACAATGTCATAATCACTCTTGCGAATGATTTTCAATACTTCTTCCATCTGCTTAGAGAGGTCATCAGCAGCTGGCACATCAGTAGATACAGGCTCGATAACAGGACCTTTGCCCCGAGCATCAGTGGTAGAAGTAGCAGTAGGAGCAACTGCACTCTTAGAAGCAACTGGAGGAGAGAAGACTCTTCCACTACGAGTGATCTTGCTAGATCCAGCAATATTATCAATGTCAACAGGCACATCAGCTACAGGCTCTTGCTTAACACCATGAATGTAAACATCAGACCCATAGTGCCAAGGTACAGCTTTGTCAGATGTATAAGGAATAGGACCAGGAGTGGTAATGATCAAAGGAGCCACTCTTGCTTCAGCAACAACTTTCACAGGACCTTCAGCAGTAATCTTGATTGGGCCCTGATGAGTGATTTTAATAGGACTCTTTGAAGTGATTCTTAGTGGTACTTTGTCAACCATATCAACCTCTTCAATCTTCCTACCTTGAGTCAGATGATCCACCATACTTTCTACAGAAGATGGCCTCCTTTCAAATACAATGGTGTAATTATCCATGAGACGCTGAATTCCATCCTTCAACCTGAAGCACTTCTCTGGATTATACTCACAATAAACACAATCTTCACGACAACCCGGAAAGAACCCAGCTTGCACTAACTTCTTTCTGATGACAGACAATGGTGTGGTCAACTCCGCAACTGAATAGACATGTAGGTCTTCATCAATGGCATTGACAGTCTTCTCGTGATTTGGCATTGGAGCTGTAATCACATTTGGAGTACCTGGTGGATCAAACTCAATCTCTCCAGCATCGATCATATCTTGAATTTTGTTCTTCAAGACCCAGCAGTTATTAGTATCATGTCCTGGACAGTTTGAATGATATGCATATCGTGCATTGGGATTGTACTTGGGAGAGGTAACATTGGGATTCTGAGGAGCCTCCCTCAGGGTAATAAGTTCAGCCTTCAACAAGTGTTGCAATGCCTGAGCCATTGACATGTTGATCTTCGTGAACTGTCTTCTAGTCCTTTGTTGATTGCCTTGAGGTTGCTCTGTTGTTGCAGGAGTTGGATTTGAAATATGAACTGCACTAACGGACTGATGCCTTCTGTTACGATCAGGCTGACCATAAACAGCATTGGATTCTTTCTTCCCAGTGGGAGGCTTCTTTGCAGCACCTGATGAAGAAGTGCCCACTTGGATCTTACCACTCTTAATACCATTCTCTACCCGCTCTCCTGTCATGATCAACTCAGTGAAGCCAGATGATGAGCTTCCAATGAGATGACTATAAAACGGACCATTCAGCGTACACATGAACATATCAACCAGCTCCCTGTCAGTCAAAGGGGGTTGAACTCTTCCAGCTAAATCTCTCCATTTCTGAGCATACTCCTTAAAACTTTCTTTGGCACCCATAGACATGCTCTGAAGCTGCATGCGAGTGGGGGCTAAGTCAGCATTGTATTGATACTGCTTGTAGAAAGCTTCAGCAAGATTATTCCAATCTCTGATGTTGACACTCTCCAACTGATAATACCACTCCAGCTGAGCTCCAGATAAGCTCTCTTGAAAAAAGTGGATCCACAACTTCTTGTCAGCAGTGTGGGGTTGAATTCTTCTGACATAGGACCTCAGATGCAGCTTGGGACAAGAGACCCCATCATAAACAACAAACGTAGGAACCTTGAAACCAATGGGTATGACTACCCCAGATATCAAACTCAAATCCTCAAAATCCAGCCCAGATGATTTCTGTAATTCCATAACATCCATTCTATCCACCAGCATCCTGAATTTGTCTTCATTAGACTCATGGTAGTAGTTAGCCTCAGAATTGGAGTCCCCCATTGAATGGTGGAGACTGCCTACCTCTTGCTCAGATTCTTCAGATTCATAGTCTTCAGCTGATTCCTTGGTCTTGGCAAGACCTTTGAACCTTCTTCCCATGTTGATCAACCCAGCAGACCTTCTAGTCTTCTTAGTCTTTTTGGCCAGCAGTGTCTTCAATTCATCCTGTCCCTTGGATAGGTTCAGGATCAGCTCTTGGAACTGTGCATTTTGTGCCTGAAGATCCTTAACTGATTGTTCAAGAGCCATTGCTGAAATAAACAGCGAGAAGATGAGAAACCTGTGCACAATATAAACCTGTGATGCAATGAAATGATATGGTAATGCATATGCAATGTTTTCAAGGACCGCAGGATTTAAATTTGCTTAGACAAACACGAAAGTAAACTTTTATTAGTAATAACTTGTTTTGCCTTTTTAGGCTTACAAATATGAAATGAAATAAGTAAAAAAAAAGATGGGGTTTTAAGTCTCCCATGGACGTTTCCTCTTTATGTTGAGGTAAGAGTTGAGGTTCCGTTCCTCGTGAAGTTGATTTGTTAGCTCTAGGATTCTTGCTTGGCTTGCTTTGTAATGAGCCTCGAAAGTATCCCTTTGCTCCTTCAGTTGGATCCATGATCTCTGCAAGTCTTCCTTATCAGTAGGCATGTCTGGGTGAAGGATGGTATAAGCTGTGTCTCCTTCAGCAACAGGTTCCATGGTAACTGGTAGGACAGCAGGATATGGCATCATGAGTGTCTGAGCACGAGATCGTACCCATCTGAGATAAGCCTCCATAGGAATAGTGTACTTAGGCTCCAGTGTCTTGCTGTCAATCCTGTTTACTTTTCCCCAAGCTCGTATGAATCTCTGACGGTAACCCTGAAGATCGTTGTCGTAATCAAACACAATGCCCTGAATCAACATGTCATGTGGGCCATCGCTCCGAGCGTAACCAAACTGTCGTAAAGCTAGAGAGGGGTTGTAGGTGATGCCTCCTCTTATGCCTAGAAGTGGCACATTAGGAAACTCCCCACAACGGTCAATGATGGTGACATTCTCCATAGATCTGGAGCACCAATGGATATCTGAGTGAGAAAGTGACATGATCCTCTTGGACCATCTGAATCCTTGCTCATTCTTCATTACTGAGCGAGGAAGGTGAGAAATAAACCACCTGGATAGTAAAGGTATGCAGCACATCAAAGTCCCTCTTGCCCTTGTAGTACGGGTATGAAGAGAATGTAAGATGTCTCCAAGCAATGTAGGCACTGGATTGTGACTCAGGAAAATGTTGATGGCATGAACATCTATGAACTGATCTGGATTGGGGAATAATACTAAGCCATATATCAGCAAGGCTAAGATCTCCTCAAAAGTATCATAGCTCATGGCCTTCAAGAACATTTGAGCCTTATCCATTAGCACCTTGGCAAGAATACCCTTGACTCCGCTTCTCGTTTCTAGAACAATGTCAGACTTCTTCAGATGTAGAGCTGCAGCAATAACCTCTGGTTTAAGCTCCTTCTCCAAGCCTGTGAAGGGTCTTTGATCAAGAACAGGTATACCCAGAAGTTTAGAGAACTCCTCCATGGTTGGAACCAGCTGGTAGTCAGGGAATGTAAAGCAGTGGTGCTTAGGGTCAAAGAACTGGAACAAGACACTCATCATGTCTTCATTGAACCCTGAAGTGACCAGATCCAATAGGTGACCATGTCTCTTGTTGAATCGGGAATGATCAGACATTTGAGAAACCAACTCTTTAAGCTTGGGAGGTATCCCTACAAAGTTGATCCTGATGGTGTTTCTACGAGCAGAATCCATGACCTGCAACAAAGAACAAAGATAAATCCTTTGGTCCTTGAAATGGTTAGGGAAAATGATATGCTCATGATGCATGATGATGTCATGATGTTATGTTCAATCACAAACATGTGGCACACACAATCAAGTCACACCATAGCCCTAGGTTTAAAGGCTTGCATGAGGTTCAAAGGTAAGTACCCTCCCCTGAAGTTAGATGGTTCATCCTGTCCTACAAAAGTAACCGGGTTCTAAGGGATCTCAATATCATTGATCCTTCACAAGGGTGGTTGATCAGAAGGCAACTTACTTGCCAACCAAAACCCTCCAAGTTTAGAATCTCAATGAGCGTAGTATCGAGTGTCAACCAACTTCAGTCTGCACCAAAGCCGGTTACCTCACTACTTTCTAAAGGCCAAGATGAGTTAACTAGGGTTCTAAAAGTTAGTTAGTGCATTGACAACATATGGCAGCCTCATATTATCCTCAACTTGACTTAAGGAACATAAGCACCAACCAAGAAGTCGCACTAACTATGGCCACCAGATCAACCGTATCGATATACGTCGTACAGTTTCCTTGGTCTATTGCCATTTACCTAAGGTACACTAGATCCGGGTTAGGATCTTTCACACATAAGAGCACCCCAACAAGATAATATAAAGCAATCAAGGCAAACAATTTAAAGTGATCTTAATTCCTAAGGGTACCCCTCTTAAAATAGCGTCCCCAGCAGAGTCGCCAGTTCTGTAACACGGTGGGAGAACTGACTTTTAGTTATGTTGCGGATAGCAAGAGTCGCCACCGACTTTTATTTTATCCAAAAGGAAAGGGTATAAAAGAATAGGAAAGACCTTAAGAGATATTTTTGGGTCCGGGGGGTAGGTTATGTAAAAGGAAGGTGTTAGCACCCTTTACATCCATGGTTATCCATGGGCTCTTAGTTACTTAGCTCACTTTTGAATTGTTTTTGAAAGTGTAGTGTGTGAATAGAAATTTTTTTCAGAATAGTTAATAATAATCCATGTACGGATGTGTAAAAACTTGTTTGAAAATTTGTTTGAAATTGTGGAAAGTTTGAAAAGTTTTTGAGGTGAGCAAGTACATAAGAGGAACCTACCCTAAAGTTTAAAGTCTTTCTTATTCTTTATCCTTTCCTTGGTAAGACTATCCCTACTATTAAGGAGTAGGTAGTCATTACCTTGGATGTGAGGGACATGAGAGGGACATATGTTGTTATGAAGGCAACTGTGGGGTGTAATAAGCATACTGGAGGGACTATCATCATTATTCGAAGGGACTCGATTCGTATAGGCAACCATGAGGGACTTGATGATTTTCTTTTTGAAGGGACTTGCTTTATACACCCCACTTGACCTTATTAGTAGGCAACTTGAGGGATAACCTTAGAAAGTGAGACGGCGATAAAAATCGACTTACGTGTGTGAGTGTTAATTTAATTATCTTTGATTAAAGTGATCTAATTTATTTTAAATAAAATACATACTTTTCACTCCCTAATTACTAACCATAGCAATAATAATAATATTTACAAATTTTACATCCAGGAAACAATTACAACATAATTATAATAAGCAAAAATAAATAAATAGCAAAATATAAATATAAGCAAATTAAAAATATATAAGCAAAATAGTAAGCAATAAATAAATAAATATTGGGTTAGTGCTAAATAATAATAATAATTAGAAATAACAAACAAGGTTAGAAACATAATAATAAAAATATAATAATAAATAATAGTATAGTTAGTAAATAATAAAGATTAATGAAATAATAATAATATATAAAATTAATAGAGCAAGATAAATAATATGATTAATAACAATAATTAAATATAATAGAATTAAATATTATACACACAAAAATTGGATTTTAATAAAAATTTAAACATAATGTAATTATAAATTTTAGTTATTACAAATTTAATTCTTTTTTAAACATATATTAACATTTATTTTTAAAAAAAAAAAACATTTACACATTATAAGAAGAAAATAGGTTTTAAATATCATATTTACAATATTAATCATATTTATAAAATTTAATTCTATTAATTATTATATTTACAAATTATTTTAAACCATATACAAAAATATAATTATTATAAATTAAATTGTTTCTAAACATTAAAAGAGAAATAATTTGGATTATAAATATATTTACAAAATTTATAAGAATTATAATAAATATATATATATATATAATTACATTAAGAATTGGAAAATAAATTTATGTAAAAAAAAAAAAATAGAATTAGATTTTATTTTGGAAAATAGTTTTAGGGTTTTATTAGAAAATTAGGGTTTGTTTATATACCAAAATATTTTGATTTATATATACATATTATAAATTAAGCACAAGATATAAAAACATAATTTATGAAAATATATTTTGGAAATTAAAGAAAACATACATACTTTATTATTATTTTTATTGTTTAGAAATAAAATTATATTTAATATAATAATACCTAAAAAACAAATAAAAGAAAAAGAGTATGAAAAACTTACCTGACTGGGGTTTGAACCCAGGTCAGCTTGATTTCCAACAAGAACAACAACCACCAGGCCATTGGGTGCGCAGACAATAAATGGAAGGGAGAAATTGGTTTTATTCTTTGTCTTGTAAATCCAGAAAAATAATGACACAAAAAGGCCTGGGGTGGGATTTGATCCCAGGACCTTTATACATTCACACATGCGCATCACCACCCGGCTGGAAGAGCCAATCTGAAAGTATAGTGACAACATAACATAATATATTCAAATTACAAATTAAATGAAAACACATCAAAAAGAATTGCTGGAGGCTGGATTCGAACTCATGGCCTCAGGTCCTACGCGCATCACTTCTACCACTGGGCCAACCAGCCAGTTGTGACATACAACCATCACCATTACATAAAATAAAATATGTAATATTTGAATTCAAAAAAACGCGCGCAGGCCAACTTCATCTTCAACCTCTGGATATTGAATTTAGCTGCGAAACTTGTTGCAACATTTCCTGCGATTTTTCCTGCACCTTAAAAACCTACGAAATTCAAACTACCATCAAACAGTATGATTTCATCAAATTGAGGACACCTTGGGACTCCTTGCAACCTGCACAGTCCAATTTCATCAACCAAATTCATTTATAATGCATGAATCCAATAACCCTAATTTGAAGGTCCAAACCCTAATATGGCATCTCACGGATTTCTTATGGTTTCTTTAGTTTCTTTGCCCAGAATCGTTCTACACACCATCACAAACAATATTAGGTCAACAAAATTCATTAACACACAATGAAATAATGCAATCGAAAAAATCAAAATCAAGAACAACTATGGTTCGGGTTACACAATATGCCATGATACTGATGCGTATGAGTGATCATTCATGATCAGGAAAGTCCAAAGAAGCTTGCTATGATCTTATTTTACCTTTAAATGCCCTGCAAATTGAAAATCCGAATATGAGTTTTCTTGAATTTTTTGAACAATGAACTTACACTTTTGGCTGCTGGATTTCGTGTCTTGAGGCTAGGGTTATGTTTTGTATATATATGAGAATGAATTAGGTCAGAAATATGGATTGGTTGTGTGAAGATTTGATCCAAAAAATATTGAAAAAGATGGTGCTTTGAATTTCAAATATTGGATCATGAAGACTTGCTATTTTTGTATTATTCACATGATTTCCTTCTTCTTTAATTCTAATCACCAATTATGAAATTCTAGAAGCATTATCCAAATAAAATCTTTAATTTTCATATTTTATTTATATTTAAAATGATTTTTAATGATTTAAATCAAAATAAATAAAAATAAAAATAATAAAAATTAGATTTTAAATGGTTTGGGTCGTGCATAGTGATATAGTATGGATTGGATCACAACTTGGGCAGCCCATTTGGAAAAAAGTGATTTTAAACCTCCATTTTCAACATAAACCATCACAAAATTTCCCAACTTTGCAAGGGCACATCTCCCTTAATTTTAAAGGTATGAGGGTGTTATTGGACTTTTTGGAAATCTTGAAGAGTCCTATAAACAACCCCATTGGTTTCAGGTCCATATCTTTTACCAATCTCAAGTTATGCCCTTTTGAAGTTGTTGACTTTTTGTTGACTTTTGAAATGACCTATAATGTCTTAGATCATATCTTTCAAATGAAGCATTTTTGGGCTTAACTTTTAACGTAAAAGTTGTAGAGAATTCAATTTCCTTCAAAATGAGCTTTTGATGGAGACTTGGTGATGAAGTATGTGAAAGTTATGGCTGGTCAAAGTTCAGTTGACTTTTACTGAGGAAACCCTAATTTAGAAACTCCTGATTATTGATGATCTGGAATCTCCTTGATGAATCTTGATAAACCCTTGATCAAATGATGAATTTTACTTCATATACTTGATGTTGGCAAAAAATCATGAAGTTTGACTTAGGTTTAACCACAGTTGACCTCAGCTTGACTTTTTAACTGCTTTGACTGATTTTGACTTATCTGATCACCTGACTGAGCAAACTTTTGAGAAAAGTCTTGAAACTTGTCATGGGGGTTCTTACACACATATAAGATGTTATGAAGCTTACTTGAAGTCTTGGAAGTCTATTTATCCTGATTAAAGTCAAAACCCTAGTTTTGGGTGCACTGCCTAGGATGTGCATTGTCTGAGGGAATTGTCAACTTCTTTGACCAATTGTGAACTTTATGAACCTTGTGAATCTTCATAAAATGTCTTGTGAACCTCATGGGAGGTATTGTGAAGCTTGTGAACCTTGTGAACCTCATGAAGTGACTTTGTAGACCTCATGAACCTCAGGAGAGCTTTGTAATCATTGTGAATCTTGTGAACCTTGTGAACCTTCAAGAAGTAACTTGTAGACTTCATGAACCTCATGAAAGGTCTTTGTAAATGTTGAGAAGCTTGTGAACCTTGTGAACCTTCATAAAGTAACTTGTAGACTTCATGAACTTCAAGAAAGGCATTGAAAGCATTATGGAACTTGTGAACCTTGTGAACCTTCAAGAAGTAACTTGTAGACTTCATGAACCTCATGAAAGGTCTTGCAAGTGTTGGAGAACTTGTGAACCTTGTGAACCTTCTTAGAACACAAAGTCTTGTATTGTGAGGGCAAATTTTGGGGTGCAACAGTCAGAAAAAATGGATGTCATGCATCTTTGGAATGTAGCGGGGGCATTACATAGCCCAAATGGCATCCTTCTATATGCAAAAATGCCATAGGGACATGTAAACGTCGTCTTCTCTTGGTCTTCCGGCGCAACAGCAATTTGATTGTATCCGGAGTAACCATCTAGAAAACAATAGTAATCATGTCCCGCTAGTCTTTCCAACATTTGGTCAATGAATGGCAACGGAAAATGGTCCTTTCTCGTAGCCAAATTCAATCTTCTATAATCAATGCAAACTCTCCATCCAGTAACAGTTCTAGTAGGAATCAACTCATTTTTTTCATTTGTTATAACAGTTGTTCCTCCCTTTTTGGGCACCACATGTACCAGACTCACCCAAGCACTATCGGATATAGGATAGATCAATCATGCATCCAATAGCTTAACAACTTCTTTTCGCACTACCTCCTTCATCACCGGGTTCAATCTCCTTTGGGGCTGCACGACCGGTTTGTGATCTTCTTCCATAAGTATTTTATGCATACACACCGTAGGACTTATACCTTTAAGGTCTTCAATCTTCCACCCAATTGCTCCCTTGAATTTCTTAAGAACTTCAATTAACTTGTCTTCTTGCACACTTTTCAAATTAGCGCTAATAATAGCGGGACATTTTTCTTCCGTGTCAAGAAAGACATATTTGAGATTCTCGGGTAGTTGCTTCAATTCTGATATCTTTGGCTCGTCTTTGCCTTCATCAACCGTTATAGGTTGTCTTAACTCTTCCCACCGGTGCATTCTAACTCTTTTTAGGATAGGTTGAGTTTCAAGCATAGCTACCACTTCCATATCACTATCTCCAACTTCCTTATCATCTTCAAAAATGGACATACTCAGCACCCTCTCTAGAGGCAATTAGGACACACTTTCTAAATGCTCACTAGCTTCCACTTGCTCTAACACTTGTATGTTACTACTAGTTCCCACATCATCTTTATACTTCAAAGTGTTCCTAACATCAATTTTCAACTCTTCATCGTACACTTTCAACGTGAGTGTTCCCCCTTCCATATCTATCATGACTCTCCCGGTTTCTAAGAAAGGTCTTCCCAAAATCAAGGGAATTTCTTCATCTTCAGGCATTTCAAGGATCACAAAGTCAACTGGAAACACAAATTTGTCCACTCTAACCAGGACATCATGGACAACTCCATATGGCCGCTTCACAGAATGGTCCGCGAATTGGAGAGTCATCCGAGTGTCTTGAACAACACCAATACCCAACTTTTTGTAAATGGATAAAGGCATTAAACTGATGCTCGCTCCCAAGTCAATGAGAGCTCTCTTGAATGATCGGTCACCGATGGTGCATGGAATGGTGACAGCTCCCCTATCTTTTTTCTTCAGCTCCCATAGTCCCTGCAAAATAGCACTACAAATTTCGGTTAGAATAATAGGTTCAGCTCCCATAGTCCTCTTTTTAGCAATGATATCTTTCATGAACTTGGCATAAGTGGGCATTTGCTCAAGTGCTTCAAGCAATGGAATATTCAGCTCCAGCTTCTTGAACAACTCAAGGAATTTCTCAAAATTCTTTTCTTGCTGCCCTTTCTTCTTGTTTCTTGTAGGATACGGAAGTTTGACCACCGGTTTTGGTTCAACCGCTTTTTCTTTGATGTCCGGTGCTGAGGTAACTTCTTTTTCTTTATCAACCACTTCATTTTCTTTGATTTCCAGTTCCACCTCAATCATTTGATTTTCACTTTCAGAATTTTCTTGAACCTCCTCACTAACTTTACCTCTTCGTGTTGTGACTGCATTGACTTTGTGATTATCTCTTGGATTTGTTACAGTAGCACTAGGAAGAGTCCCTGGAGTTTGTGGAATGGCGAGGTGTTAGGCAATTTGGCTCATTTGCACTTCAATATTCTTGATAGAGGCTCCAGTATTCTTGAAGTTACTCCTTGTTTCTTCTTGAAATTGACAATTGTGAGCTGCCATCTTTTCAATGGCAATTTCCTAATCAGCTTTCCTTGGAACTGGGGGCTGATATGGTTGTTGCTGGGGCTGATATTGTTGTTGGCCTTGAACCGGTTTTTTGGATGTTCCCCTGTTGATCTTTCCAAGAGAAATTTGGGTGATTTTTCCACCCGGATTATACATGTTGGCATACGGATTGTTCTGCCTCAACATATTAATCTGTTCAACCTGTTCTTAAGTTGCCAAACAGTGTATGGCAAAGTGAGGTCCACAACATATCTCGCAAATCACAGCTTGAACAGGTTCAACCTGAGCAACTGTTTGAGTTCTAAGATTCATCTTCTTTAATCTTCTTTCAACTTCTGCGGCAATTTGATCTTCCATTTTTACAACCTGCTCTGTCAGCTTTAGATCAATTTTTCCATCTGGTTGACTCACTATGCGATCGTATAACTCAAGGTGTTCATTGGCAGCAATGGCTTCTATGATTCTTTTAATACCCGTGGCTGTTGAAAAGTTTGTTGAGCCACCTGCAGCAGTATCAATAAGCTACTTTGTCTTGAGTCGCAACCCATTCACAAAGTTTTGCATCTGCTCGGTCGCGTCCATATTATGAGTAGGACACGCAGTCAAACACCTTTTGAATCTTTTATAAGCATCTCCAAGTGATTCACCCTCTTTTTGTTTAAAGTTGACTATATCATATCTCTTCCGGATGAACACTGAAGCAGGAAAGTATTCATTAAGGAATGTTGTTTCCATCTCTTGCCATGTTGTGATACTCGCTGCTGGAAGAGAGTAGAACCACTCTTCTGCATCGTCGGTAAGTGTGAATGGAAACATCACAAGTCATTTTGCCTCCTCTGAATGACCTTCGATCTTCAAAGAAGTGGTGGTTGTAAGAAATCTCTGAAGATGCTTATTTGCATCCTCATTGATTCTTCCGGAGAAAGGCTTGCTCTCTAACTGACGGATAGTAGATAGATGCAACTGAAAGTGTGCTACATTCACTGGTTGATTAGCAATAGTCATCCTGTTAGGTTGAGCATTTTCCCCTCCGTAATCCCCTAAAAGTCTCTCTACAACAGGTTGATTCCCTGCCATATTGTCAAATCCTGGGTCAGTTTCTCTATCTGAGTCAGAGTCACTGTGCTCAGAGTGTACGAATATATAGTCCTCAGTTTCCTGATTCGGGACACTTGAACCAGTCTTAGCCAGTCTATCAATTCTTGCCTTGCAGCGTCTCTCGTGCAAAGCTCTTTCTGGTTCTATGTCAAAAGAAAATTTAGCTGAGACCTGACCTCGCATAAACAGTTAAACACAAGTTAGAAAACAAAATTTCAATAACACTAAAATGATATACAGAGAAAACAATAAAATTTTAGTCGCAGAGCAACAAAATTCCAATTGATATAACACAAAACAACTTAGTTCTTTGGCAGTCCCCGGCAACGGTGCCAAAAACTTGATCGAAAAATAGCAAGTGTACTATTTTTACCGATGTAGTAATAGAAGGGAGTAACCCCAAATATCGATCTCAAGGACTGCTTAACAAAATAAGTTCTAATGGATTGATTTCAATTGGACAAAATTTATGGTTAAAAGTTTGACTTTAGATTAAATAAAATAAAATTATTAAAACGTAAACGAAAACAGAGAATTTTTACTCATATGAGAATAATGTCAGGGACGGTGTATAATCTGCAATGCAATGACTTAAGAATTTCTCAATTTTACAGAGACATGCTTTAAAAAGTGTCTTTCCTATGTCAATAATGTTTTTCCAAAATTCCTTTAGAGAAAAACCATTGGTATTCTTCCTCGACCTTGATTCCTCAACGGTCAAAGAAGAATATCAAGCAATAATTCTGACATAAAATGGTTTTCACAAAACATTCCAATTCCTCAGTTATATTTACCGTGATAAAATGTATGCAACAAGGTTAGGATGGTTGGTCAGACCAAATCCTAACCACGGTCAATTATCCAATTTTCCAACAAAGACAAAGCATTAAGAACGTTGCATAAAATAAAGAAACGGATTTAATCACATAATCTCAAAATTAAGAATTCAAATTGTCATTACATAAAGCAAATCAGGGACACCCCCCTGGCATTGGGGGGTTTAGCCACTCTTGTTCATAACGAAAATAAAAACAGAGCAATAATATAGAGACATTACAATTAACGTAGAGTTGGTTGGATCCTCAATCGCTTCCGCTCTTGATCAATCCTTCGTCTCCCGTTCTCGTTCAATCCCCAAAATCCCCAAATCAAAAAGTAAGTGTTTTACAGTCATAATCATCTAATATAAATCAGTCTTCCAAAAACACTGCGAAAAGACCAGAATGACCTTGCAGCAACATAACAAAAAATCAGACTTTTTCTGGCTTACACAACACGGGCCGTGTTGTGCAACACGGGCACCCGTGTTGTGCCTCTGGGTCTTCTCAATTCAGTCTCTTCTTCAGATGCTATGACACGGGCCTACAACACGGGCACCCGTGTCACACCACTGGTTTCTCCTTTTCTTTCATAAACTTCCTCTTCAGCAGCCCTTCACAACACGGACCGTGTTGTACAATACTGGCACCCGTGTTGTGCTTCTGATATCCTATTTTGCTGTCATTTTTTCACGCTCGGATCATCTTTTCGAATGCTTCGAACAACCGATTAGATATTGACCTGAAAACACATCAAAAACAACCACATAACCCATACCAAAGATAAAAACAGATAAAACGATTAAAACTAAACTTGCATGCTACATTAAGAAAACTACGACGAAACATGAACGAAATACTTCAAACGAACGAAATTAAACGCAAAGGACAATGAAAACCGGCTTGAAAACTACAACTAAATATCACTGATCACTTTTACATTGTATTTTTATCCCTAAATACGACCATATTTTGGTTTTATTGGGGACTTGTATTACCTAAATACGACAATAAAAGCCTCGGGGTCTTAGTTTTTCATCTTTAGACCGTTTCGTTCTTTCCTTATTCTATTTTGTACATAAGGGCCATGCCTTAAATTCGTGTAATTATCTATCATTAGGGTTGTATGCCATAAATATGATCTTTGAACCTCATTTGTAGATCTCTCATATTTTCTACATTGTGCATACTTTTTTTTTCTCTGAATTTTTTTTTCTCTGCTAAAACTTTGTTTGAGAAAAACTTCTATACTTTTTAATCAATCAATAATCCAATTTATTTTTCTATTATTTCTATATTGTTTGTTCATACTTTACTTTATTTTATGCAAATTCTTACATTCATGATTATTTATGCCTACGTTTTTAAAAATCATGAGTGAGTAGTCTCACTTAAATTTAGGGTCATTAGGATTGTCCAAAAGATGGACCTCATGTAAAGCAAAATGTCCCAAAACTATGCATACAAATTTTTGTTTTACAAAGTTTTGTCCAAATGATCAACATCATCTAGTGGGGAGTTTATGGACCTTTACGAAAGTATAAGAAACTTTAGATATCAACTACTGGTGTAAGAGGTGAAGGTTGATATCCAAGCATTAAAACAAGATGAATAGTGTGAAACATGAAAACAATTTGGGTATATTCGAGAAACGCGTACCAATGCAAATAACAATTCTTAACGGGTCTTGTTGTTGAACCATACCATAAAATAGGGGGTTCAGTTACTTAAGATACAAACATTAAGATAAGCAATAAACGGGGAAGCCACACTTGTCCCTTTAGAATCAAATCTAAAATTTCATAAAAAAAGATACTTACCTGAAGTTACTTCAGCATTATTTTGAACTTTTCGAACATCCCAACATCATTTTCAGGTACATGTTTCTTTGTAATAATTGGATAAGGCAGTTTCATGTAAGCGGGTAAAGGTGGGTTTGGTTCACTCAATTTTTTCTCCTTAGTTCTTATCCCCTAGGAGTTTTCATGTATGCCTTGCTCAAGTATAACTTTCCTTTTGTCTTGGTTCCCTTGAAGTATTTTATCCTTTATCTCGCTTTCACCTTTCTTATTTTTAGTGTCATTCTTTTGAACTTTTTCAACCTCGTTATCTCTAGTCATTATACCAAAATCGGTCCTCACCACCTTACATGTTTCCTTCTTAGGATTGTATACGGTGTTACCTGAGAATCCTCCACTTGAACTTGGGAAGGCTGCAAGTTTGTTTGATAGTTTACTAATTTGTGTCTCTAATTTTTTATGGAGGCATCGTGGTTTCTGCTAATGGTTATTATTCACTTGTTCCAAACTAAGTTGGGTGGATTTCTTGATATTTTTCAAGGTTTCTTCCAACCGCGAGGCTTTCCTTTATAAATTGGGATCTTTTTTATTTTGTTGCACTGCTTGGTTCCCACTTTAATTTTGATTATTGCTCCAACGAAAGTTTGGATGATCTCTCCAGCCTGAATTGTAGGTGTTGGAATAAGTGTTGTTCTTTTGAAAATTAGCATACTAAGCTTCTTCACTTGACCTTTCCAATGAACACCTCTATTTTCATGTCATCTGCCACAAAAATCACATATAAGTATTTATACTTGACTCACGTTAGTCTTATTCAAGCAGCTTGCAGCTAGTTATTTATTCAATAGTTCAATTTGAGCTAGTAAAGCAATTTGAGTATCAGCAGTTAACATACCTTTAGGTGTACCTAACGTTTCAACCTTTACTGATCTTTCATTCTTAGTGTGGTACTCATTCACGCACATCTTCTCAATTAAGTCCTTCACATGTGGCTCGATCATTTGTCTAATTATTCCTCCTGCGGAAGCATCTAACAACACGTGTGTCTGACTATTTAGGCCTTTGATAATATTTTGCATTTGCTCCATATTATTAAGATTATGGTTGTGGCACTTGCACATCAATAACTTGAATCTCTCCCATGAGTCATATAAATTCTTTGCATCTTATTGCTCAAAATTCAAAATTTCATCCCTTCATTCAATGAACTGAGTTGTGGTAAAAAATCTCTCCAATAACTTGTCTTCTAACTCCTTCCATGCCCAAAAGGTTCCATTTATAAGGCATAATAACCAATATATTTCCCTTCCAATAAGCGAGAAACCAAACAATCGCAACCTAACTTGATCATCTGTGATATTATGTGGCTTTCACATCAAAGTTGTTTCATAGAAGCGTACAAGGTGAGCCCACGAATCTATGATAGAATTACCATCAAACTGATTGTCTCTTAGACCTAAAGGCACAAATTTTTTAGTATCAAAGTTAGTAGGGTCTGTCAATATAAAACCTCGAGATAGTTGACCTTCGTCGGTCATTTTGCAGTAATCCTCCATAGTTGGGAGTTGTGGAGCAAACATGTTTATCTCGTCTTCATAATCTGAAGAAAGTATCAGTGTATGTACTTCGGGCTATTTTCCGTTATCTATAATTGCATATCTAGATTCTTTCCTAAGGGCACATGCGGTTATTTCAATTTCTGGATCGAATGATAGTGGTGTCGATCTTGAACTACGCATACACAAACAAAAAATACCTCAGTAGCATTATGATAAACAAGAAAACAAATAAAATCACTAAAAACTAAAATTAAACAAAAAATAAAACAAGAAAAGTATGTTGCACAAAGTGTTGCCCTGTTGCAATCAACAGTCCTCGACAACAACGCCAAAAACTTGATGACTTCTCAGCAAATGTAACGATAATTTTGCAGTAATAAAAAGATCGAACCCACAAGGATTGTGTTCGAACAGAACAATAATTTGTGCAATATTAAGTAAAATTATTAAAAAGGGGGAGGGGTTGCAAGTTTTAGTGCAAAAAGAGATTAAATTAGAAAACTAAGTTACGAAGGAGGTTAGGTTATATTTTAGAATCCCTTTATCCCCTTTTGTTGATTTATCATGTCTTGTATGAATTATATTATCTCTATAATTTTACAGTGAACTAACAAAACCGTTATACCCAGTCCCCCACGAAATAACTCACTAACAACTACTAGGAGCTTTCTATCCCTAGTCCGCCAACGTAAGCAGTGTTAGGAGTTGTATAGACCGTTAGTTCTCTATGCCACTATTCTAGGTATCTTATCCATATTCAATCGCCTTAAATAGAACAGTTGCCCTAGATATAATATGTAACACCCAGTTATTTAATTAATTATTAAATTAAATATCTTCGTATTATTGATGTTAATTTGTGTTGATTGTCGAAATTGTGTTGTGTTGAGTTGCTATGTTGGTTTTAGTTGAATTAATTTAATTAAGTTGATTTAAGTTGTAGAAATAATATAGTGTTAGTAGATTAGAATTATAAGATAATTATGGGGCTTATTAGATGGTTAGTTGTAGAGAAGGTGAGTGTAGTAGTAAATAGTGAGGTGTAGAATTGAGCCCAATGGATTAAAAGAGAAATTATAAGAGTAATAGGGTTATTATTAAGCATTTAGGTTAATTGAGAAAAGGTAGTAGCAGTAAGAACAGAACGTGGAAGTTGCAAAACTGCAGAAAGATGAATAAGGGTTTGACAGAGAATACGTAGAGGCTGCAAGAGCGAGAATCCAATCAGAGAGTAGAGCAACCTTCAATCCAAGGTAAGGGTGGGGTTCTGACTCTATAATGAGATAATTGATGAATGATATGTGGGGTTAGTTATAGAGTTACTCTATTTATGTTTTGATTGTGGTAATAAATGTCGAGAGTTGGTTGCTGTGATTGCATTAGTTGTAAGGAAATTAGCCTATGATTGTTGAGTATGATTTTCGTGTATTACTGTGTACCATGATGGGTTGGAATGAGTCTGTGAACTATGGAAAACTGGAACGAGGAAAACTGAGACGAAATATTGAGATGAGGGGAATTGGAAGCGTGACGACTGCCATGGGGGGAGGGGTGGGACGAACGTCACGCCTGTCGCTAGCTTGGGACAATCGTCCCATTTGTGTAACAACTGTCACACATGTGACAATGGTCATGAAAGATGTAATGAACGTCATATTTGGTATGTGTTGTATTATTTTTGTTTTTTTATGCATTGTGGTCTCTTTCTGGTGTCTTGCATAATTAAACTTAGTAATTATTTTCCAAAAAATTTAATTGAATTGAGTAACTAATTTCCAGAGAATTAATTTATTTTAGAACCACTGTAATCCACAAGTAACAGTAGGAATAGTAGTAAGTAACAGATAGTATTTTAGTATCAGGTTTTGGGAGTTTATTTATTGGCAGTGTAGAGTAAATCTAAGAGAGGCATAATGAAAACCTTAGTACTAAGTAGGAATAACAAAGTTTTAGCAGATGAATGATTAGCCATTTTTTATTCAAAAATTGTACAAATAATAATACTGTTTGGGTGCGGTATAATTGGTTAATTTTTGTGTTGTGTTCTTATTGGAAGTTGTGAATTTTGTTGCATTGCCTCATCAGTGGCAAAAGTTTAAGTTGCAGGCCTATGGCTAATCTTGAATCGTTGTTGTGTTACTATGTGATTATTATTGCTATTATTCTGAAATTCATGTTGAGTCACATGCATAGCATTATCTAGTTGGATATGTTGCGCGGTAAGTTGGCATGGATTGAAAAAAATTAAGTTGAAGGCTTATGCCTTGTTGAAGCCTCTATTAATAGGCAGATTTTTAAGTTGGGAGTTCTGCTCCAATGGTACCACATGCATGTGCATAGAATAAGTCGCATTTCAAGTTGCATAATTATGTTGTTGTGTTGTAGCTTGTGTTTATTGATGTTGCTTGCAAGTTGTGAAGTGGTGATTTTATATAATCTGATCTAATATGTTACTTATCATAAATTCGATTATATTGTTCGATATCTCACCCCTTCTGTTTGAATGTTGCGCTCTGTTGGTAACATGCATGTAATCTAGAATAAAGCTGCTTACATTCGTTAGTTCTAGTTCGTGTTGTCGCTCTGATACGTAGCATTCGGGGGGATGAACACATGTTTTTTTAATGTTGACTTTTATTATGTTGCTGAACTTTTAAGTTGTTTTCGTTAAAGACTGGTTGTTTTAAAGTGGTTTTGAGTTGGACATAGGTTATGTTATTTTAAGTTAAATTTTGTGTATCCGTTGCGTAGTAATGAAAGTTGTTTTATTTTAAAGACTAATCATGTTGTTTAAGTCGGAAGTGTAGCATTCCATTTGTTGTTGGAAATTTTGTAACTCTGATTTTGTTATTATTGTCAGGTAGAAATGGGGTGTTACATTAGTGGTATCAGAGCAGGTCCGTCCGTCTGGACAAGTTGTCGAGTCGTAGTTGTTTAACAGTCGAGTATTGTTAACTGGTTCTAACCTTTGTTGATGTTGTAGTAATAATTTGAGATGGCTGGAAGGAACGATGCTGCAATGGCAACTGCTCTACAAAAAATGGCTTAGGTTGTGCAGAATTTACCGAATGCTGGATCTCATAGTTTGGTGACTTTTTAGAGGGAGAATCCACCTACCTTCAAGGGTAAATATGATCCTGATGCAGCGTTGGAATGGTTGAAAGAGATCGAGAAAATCTTCCGTGTGATGGACTACACTCTAGCGCATAAGGTTTGGTATGAGACTTACATGCTAGCAGTCGAAGCTGATGAATGGTGGCTAGAGACTTGTCAGAGGTTGGAATCTGTAGGTGAAGAGGTCACTTGGGCTGTGTTCCATAGGAAATTCTTGAGGAAGTATTATCTAGAGGATGTTAGTGGTACGAAGGAAATTGAGTTCCTTGAGCTGAAGCAAGGAAACATGTCAGTTACGGATTATGATGCAATTTATTTTGAGTTGGCTAAGTTTTATCCACACTATAATGAGGTGAATGCTGAATTTTCAAAGTGCATCAAGTTTGAGAATTGGTTGCGTCCAAAGATCAAGAAGGCAGTTGGGTATCAAAAGATTCGTGTCTTCTCTGATTTGGTTGATAGCTGCAGGATTTATGAAGAGGATAATAATGCTCATTATAAGATCATTAATGAGAGGAAGAGGATGCACCAACAAAGTCGTGGAAATCCTTATGATGCTCCAGTTGGTAAAGGTAAACAGAAAGTGGTTGATGGTAAGAGGACTAGTGGGGGAGATGCTTCTGCTGGTGTGGTTTATTTCAAATGTGGGAAACCTGGTCATAAGAGTAATGTGTGTAGTGCTGAGATGAAAATGTGTTTTCGTTGTGGTAAGACTGGACATGCAATATCTGAATGCAAGCATAAAGAGATGATTTGTTCCAACTGTGGTGAAAAAGGACACATTGGTAGTCAGTGTCAGAAACCGAAGAAGGCACAAGTTGGTGGAAAAGTGTTCGCGTTGGTTGGGACTCAGACAGCTAGTGAGGACTGACTCCTCAGAGGTACATGTTTCATTAATAATACTCCTTTAATTACTATTATTGATATTGGTGCTACTCATTGCTTTATTGCTGCTGATTGTGTTAAAAGATTGGGTCTTATGTTGTCTTCTATGAATGGAAAAATGGTCGTCGAGATTCTGGATAAGGGATCGGTGACTACTTCTCTCGTGTGTTTAAAATGTCCTTTATCTATCTTCAATAAAGACTTTGCTTATGATTTGGTGTGTTTGTCATTAACTGGGATTAATGTGATTTTAGGAATGAACTAGTTAGAATATAACTATGTTCATATCAATTGTTATAACAAGTCGGTGAGGTTTTCTACTCCTGAAGAGGAAGAAGTTAGTTTGTTGTCTTTAAGGAAGTTACAAAAGTTGATGCAAGAAGAAGCTTACATGTTTTTGTTGATGGTATCATTATCTATTGAGAGTAAAGCTAAAATTGAGGAGTTGCAAGTGGTGTAGGAATTTCCTAAAGTATTCCCTGATGAAATTCCAGATGTGTCGCCAGAGAGAGAAGTTGAGTTTGCGATTGATCTTGTACCTGGTACTAGACCTATTTCTATGGCACCATACATGATGTCTGCATCTGAATTGTCATAATTAAAGAAACAATTGGAGGATTTACTTGAAAGAAGTTTGTGAGGCCATGTGTATCACCAGGGGAAGCTCCAGTGTTGCTAGTAATGAAGAAAGATGGAAGTATGAGGTTCTGTGTCGATTATAGACAATTGAATAAAGTGACAATTAAGAACAAGTATCCGCTTCCGAGAATAAATGATTTGATGGATCATTTGGTAGGTGCTCATATGTTTAGCAAGATCAATTTGAGATCGGACTATCATCAGATTAAAGTGAAAGATGAAGATATTCAGAAGATGGATTTCAAAACACAATATGGAGATTATGAGTATTTGATGATGCCTTTCGGTGTTTCTAATGTGTCAGGAGTATTGATGGAGTACATGAACTGTATCTTTCATACCTATTTGGATCGTTTTGTGGTGGTGTTCATTAATGATATATTGATTTACTCTAAGTCGGAAGAAGAGCATCTATAACACTTAAAACTAGTAATGCAGATCTTGAAAGAGAAGAAGTTATATGCAAAGTTGTCTAAGTGTGAATTTTGGTTGACGAAGGTTAGTTTTCTTGGGCATGTTATATCAGGAAGTGACATTGTTGTGGTTCCATCTAAAATAGATGTTGTGTTGCAATGGGAAACTCCAAAGTTTGCTACTCAGATTAAAAGCTTTTTGGGACTAGCCGGTTATTACAGAAGGTTTATTGAAGGATTTTCTAAGTTGGCACTTCCATTGACTAAGTTGACTTATAAAAGTAGAGCTTTTGTGTGGGACGTTCAATGTGAAGAAAGTTTTATAGAATTGAAGAAGAGATTGACGTCGGCTCCGGTTTTAACATTACTGAATTCAGGAGAACCTTTTATGGTATATTGTGTTGCTTCTAAGATGGGTTTAGGAGGCCTGCTCATGCAGAGTAATAAGGTAGTTGCGTATGCGTCAAGGCAGTTGAGGAATCTTGAAAAGAACTATCCTACGCATGATTTAGAACTTGTTGTAGTTGTTTTTGTACTGAAGATTTGGAAACATTAACTTTATGGTTCTAGATTTGAAGTGTTTAGTGACTATAAGAGTTTAAAGTATTTGTTTGATAAGAAGGAGTTGAATATGAGACAACGAAGGTGGTTAGAATTATTAAAAGATTATGATTTCGGTTTGAACTATCATCCAGGTAAAGATAATGTCGTGGATGATGCTTTAAGTCAGAAAAATTTACATTTTTCAGCGATGATGATTAAAGAATTAGAGCTAATTGAACAGTTCAGAGATATGAGTTTAGTTTGTGAAGTGACACCGCAAAGTGTTATGTTGGGAATGTTAAAAATTAACAATGATTTTCTAGACAGTATCAAAGAGGCTTAGAAGTTAGACATGAAATTAGTAGATTCGATGGTGGGAATCGATCAGTATGAGGATAATGATTTCCAATTAGACGCGCAAGGTGTGTTGATATTCCGTAATGAATCTTTATTCCTGATGATGCAAAGATTAAGAAAGTGATTCTTTAGGAGAGTCATAAAAGCAATTTTAGT
Source organism: Lathyrus aphaca (assembly GCA_963966055.1). NCBI lineage: Eukaryota > Viridiplantae > Streptophyta > Magnoliopsida > Fabales > Fabaceae > Lathyrus > Lathyrus aphaca. Next base: position 709,072,123 of record OZ014519.1, on the reverse strand, counting down.
ATTCATCCAGGGGCTACAAAGATGTATCAACATTTGAGGAAGTTGTTTTGGTGACCTGGGATGAAGAGCGATGTAGCTAGATTTGTGTATGCATGTTTAACATGTCAGAAGTCGAAAGTTGAACATCAGAAGGCTACTGGGATGATGTAACCGTTAGAAGTTCCAGAATGGAAATGGGATAGCATTTCAATGGACTTTGTGACGAGATTGCCTAATACTTCAAGATGGCATGATTCAATTTAGGTTATTGTTGATAGGCTTACGAATTCGGCTCATTTTATTCCTATTAACATCAGTTTTCTAGTATCTAAGTTGGCAGGTATTTATACTAGCATAATTGTAAAGTTGCATGGTATTACTTTGTGTATTGTGTCAGATAGAGATCCGAGGTTTACTTCTGATTTTTGGAAGAATTTGCAAAAGAGGTTAGGTTCTAAGTTTAGGCTGAGTTCAACGTATCATCCTCAGACAGATGGTCAGACAGAGAGGATTATTCAGTTATTAGAGGATCTATTGAGAGCATGTTTTCTTGAACAGGGAGGTTTGTGGGATACTTTTCTTTCGTTAATAGAATTAACTTATAATAACAATTACCATTATAGTATTGGAATGACACCTTTTGAAGCGTTGTATGGTTGGAGATGTATGACTCTTTTATGTTGGCATGAATCTGGAGAAAGTGTAGTGCTTGAACCTGAGATTGTTCGAGAGACTACTGAGAAGGTGAAGTTAATTCGAAAAAATTTGAGAACTTCCCAAAGTAGACAAAAGAGTTATCATGACAAGCGAATAAAAGAATTAGAATTTCAAGCTCGTGACCATGTATTTTTTAGAGTTACACCTGTGACCGGTGTTGGGCATGCGTTGAAGTCTAAGAAGCCCACTCCTTGTTTTATTGGTCCGTATCATATTTCAGTCAGAGTTGGAAATGTTGCTTATAGAGTGATTTTACCACCTAATCTTTTGAATTTGCATGATGTGTTTCACGTGTCACAACTTTGGAAGTACATTCCAGATCGGTCTCATGTGTATGGATGATGTGCAAGTACGGAATAATCTTACTATAGAGACGATGCCTGTATGGATCGTGGATTGTGAAATGAAGACTTTCCGGAGAGAGTATGACGTGGGAGTTGGAAAGTAAGATGCAGGAATCCTATCTCGAGTTGTTTGAACAAGGTAAATTTCGAGGACGAAAATATTCTAAGTGGGGGATAGTTGTAACGCCCATTTATTTAATTAAATATCTTCGTATTATTGGTGTTGATTTGTGTTGATTGTCGAAATTGTGTTATGTTGAGTTGCTATGTTGGTTTTAGTTATTAATTTAATTAAGTTGATTTAAGTTGTAGAAATAATATAATGTTAGTAGATTAGAATTATAAGATAATTACGAGGCTTAATAGATGGTTAGTTGTAGAGAAGGTGAATGTAGTAGTAAATAGTGGGGTGTAGAATTGATCCCGATGGATTAAAATAGAAATTATAAGAGTAATAGGCTTATTATTAAGTATTTAGGTTAATTGAGAAAAAGGAGTAGCAGTAAGAACAAAATGTGGAAGTTGCAAAGTTGTAGAAAGAAGAATAAGGGTTTGACAGAGAATACGCAGAGGCTACAAGAGCGATAATCCAACCGAAGAGTAGAGCGACCTTCAATCCAAGGTAAAGGTTGGGTTATAATTCTATAATGGGATAATTGATGGATGATGTGGGGTTAGTTATATAGTTACTCTGTTTATGCTTTGATTATGGTAATAAATGTTAAAAGTTGGTTGCTGTGATTGCATTAGTTGTTAGGAAATTAGCCTATGAGTGTTGAGTATGATTTTTGTGTATTATTGTGTACCATTATGGGTTGGAATGAGTATGTGAACTATGGAAAATTGGAACGAAATACTGAGACAAAATATTGAGACAAGGGCAATTTGGAGTGTGCCGACCTCGATGGGGGTGGGACGACCGTCACACCTGTCGCTAGCTTGGGAAGACTGTCCCTTTTGTGTAACGACCATCACACATGTGACGATGGTCATGAAAAATGTGACGAATGTCACATTTAGTCTGTGTTGTATTCTTTTTGTTTTGTTTTTGCGTTGTAGTCTCTGTCTGGTGTCTTGCATAATTGAACTTAGTAATATTTTTCCAGAAACTTTAATTGAATTAAGTAATTAATTTCTAGAGGATTAATTGAATTTAGAACCACTGTAATCCACACGTAACAGTAGGAATAATATTAAGTAGCAGATAGTATTTTAGTAGCAGGTTTTGGGAGTTTGTTTATTGGCAGTGTAGAGTAAATGTAACAGAGGCATAATGACGACCTTATTACTAAATAGGAATACCAAAGTTATTGCAGATGAATGATTAACTGGTTTTTAGTCGAAAATTATACAAATAATAATGCGGTTTAGGCCGATATAATTGGTTGATTTTTGTGTTGTGTTCTTTGTTGGAAGTTGTGAATCTTGTTGCATTGCCTCATCAGTGGCAAAAATTTAAGTTGCAGGCTTATGGCCAATGTTAAATCGTTGTTGTGTTGCTATGTAATTATTATTGTTGTTGTTCTGACATTCATGATGAGTCGTATACATAACATTATCAAGTTGGAGCTGCTGCTCAGTAAGTTGGCCTGGATTTGCAAAAATAAGTTGAAGGCTTATGCCTTGTTGACGCCTCTATTAATTGGCAGATTTTTAAGTTGGGAGTTCTGCTCTAATGGTACCACATGCATGTGCATAGAATAAGTCGTATTTCAAGTTGCATAATTATGTTGTTGTGAATCCCAGTGCCAAATTTCGCAACCCCTGTGAAAGTGCAGAAAATTCCCTTTGAAAGCTGTCAGAACGGGTCAGAAAGCGTCAAAAAGTTGCCATTGTGCACACTACAGAAGCATCACACACGATATGCCCTTTACATCTCAATCATCTGCGCGATGGGGCGCGATATTGCACGTGATTATTCCTGTAGTTGTGTGTTTTTTTTCACCTTTTTTTCACCAAAATTTCCACTAAGTCCCGTTCCTTCATACTTGACTTTTTTTCACTCATTCTTGGGGAAATTCTTCATCATTTTAGCTCTTCTTGTACTCATTTTTCCTAGATTCTTTGCCTGATTTTATATAATGATAGACTGTTATCACTTATGCTAATCCAGTCTATGTAAACTCTAGTTTTCCTTATGATTGATACCTTAGGTTATGGCATCCTAATGTCCACTCTTTAAAACTTGTTTTGCAACATTGTAATATCCCTTCCAATAATAAAGCTAGTACTTTGTTTTTCCCTGTCAGTTGTATGGGAAAGTACATATACTTCACTCACCCACTTCACACATTATTTACACTAAACAATTAGAACAGATTTACACTGATTTGTAGGGACCATCACCTAATATCTCTGCCTAATGTTTTATTTACAATATGTCCTTTGTTGACGCCTATTCCAAGTTTACTTGGACTCATCTCTTTAAGCCCAAAATTTGAGACTCTCATAGTGTTCTAATAATTCAAATCAATGCTTACAAACTTGATTTAGGTATCAATAATGCCTTTTCCTTGGCTACTCTTTGTGTCCTGCCTCACCTAGTGTTTCTTCCAGTTTTTCTTCAAGTTTCTCATCTAGTTAGTCTAGTGCTACATTTCAGCCTGGTTCCACCAATATTTTTTCCCAGCAAATAATGTGCCACATATCCCACTTATGGTCATACCTGTTCGAAACAGGCCTGTCAACTTGCACAACAGGAAGACAAGGGCTAAATCTGAATTTTCTCAACACATACTTGACCCAAGGTTGCTTCTTGCTCATTTTAAACCTAAGTCAACTAATCACGCTCTCGCTGACTTGCAATGGAAGATAGCTATGCAAGTTGAGTGTGGTGCATTACTAAAGAACAATACTCAATCTCTTGTTCCCTTACCCTCTCATAGAAATGATATTGGTTGTAAATGGGTTTTTATGGTTAGTGAAAATCCTAATGGCACTGTAAACAAATACAAGGCCATACTTGTTGCCAAAGGCTTCCATCAAAGACCTGACTTTGATTTTACTGAAAAATGTTGTTAAACCCATCGCAATCGGGGTTATTCTCACAATTTCCATCACACACATCTGGTCCATCCAACAACTTGTTGTTAATAATGCATTCCTCAATGGTTTGCTTGATGAAGAAGTGTATATGAAGCAACCTCAAAGGTTTGTTTGGTAAAATCCTTCTCTAATATGCAAGCTAAAAAACGCCCTTTATGGCCTTAAACCCCCTAGGCAATGGTTTGAGAGACTTCAAAAGGCATTGCTCAAACTTCACTTTTTCCTCCAATGGTCATTCTATCTATCTACGTGTTTATGTGGATGATATTTCTCAAACTTCACTTTTTTCTCCAATGGTCATTCTATCTATCAACCTGAAAAATGTTTTTTAAAGACTAATCAGGTTGTTTAAGTCGGAAGTGTAGCATTCCATTTGTTGTTGGAAATTTTGTAACTCTGATTTTGTTATTATTGTCGGGTAGAAATGGGGTGTTACATTAGTGGTATTAGAGCAGGTCGGTTCGTCCGACCAAGTTGTCGAGTCGTAGTTGTTTAACAATCGAGTATTGTTAACTAGTTCTAACCTTTGTTGATGTTGTAGTGATAAGTTGAGATGGTTGGAAGGAACGATGCTGCAATGGCTGCTGCTCTACAAAAAAGGGCTTAGGTTGTGCAGAATTTACCGAACACTGACGAGAATGTTGGATCTCGTAGTTTGGTGATTTTTCAGAGGGAGAATCCACCTACCTTCAAGGGTAAATATGATCCTAATGTAGCGTTGGAATGGTTGAAAGAGATAGAGAAAATATTCTGTGTGATGGACTGCACTCCAACGCAGAAGGTTTGGTATGAGACTCACATGCTAGTAGTCGAAGCTAATGACTGGTGGCTAGAGACTCGTCAGAGGTTGGAATCTGCAAGTGAAGAGGTCACTTGGGCTGTGTTTCGTAGTAAATTCTCGAGGAAGTATTATCCAGAGGATGTTCGTGGTACGAAGGAAATTGAGTTCCTTGACCTGAAGCAAGGAAACATGTCAGTTACGGATTATGCTGCAAATTATTTTGAGTTGGCTATGTTTTATCCACACTATAATGATGCGAGTGCTGAATTTTCAAAGTGCATCAAGTTTGAGAATTGGTTGCATCCTGAGATCAAGAAGGTCGTTGGGTATCAAAAGATTCGTGTCTTCTCTGATTTGGTTGATAACTGCAAGATTTATGAAGAGGATAATAATGCTCATTATAAGATCATTAATGAGAGGAAGAGGAAGCACCAACAAAGTCGTGGCAAGCCTTATGATGCTCCAGTTGGTAAAGGTAAACAGAAAGTGGTTGATGGTAAGAGGGATAATGGGGGAGATGCTCATGCTGGTTTGGTTTGTTTCAAATGTGGGAAACTTGGTCATAAGAGTAATGTGTGTAGTGCTGAGGTGTATCCGTTGTGGTAAGACTGGACATGCAATATCTGAATGCATGCATAAAGAGATGTTGTTCCAACTGTGGTGAAAAAGGACACATTGGTAGTCAGAAATCGAAGAAGGCGCAAGTTGGTGGAAAAGTGTTCGTGTTGGCTGGGACTCAGATAGCTAGTGAAGACTGACTCGTTAGAGGTACATGTTTCATTAATAGTACTCCTTTAATTACTATTATTGATATTGGTGTTACTCATTGATTTATTACTGTTGATTGTGTTAAAAGATTGGGTCTTTTGTTGTCTTCTATGAATCATCAGAGGTACATGTTTCATTAATAGTACTCCTTTAATTACTATTATTGATATTGGTGTTACTCATTGATTTATTGCTGCTGATTGTGTTAAAAGATTGGGTCTTATGTTGTCTTCTATGAATTGAAAAATGGTCGTCGAGATTCTGGCTAAGGGATCAGTGACTACTTCTCTCGTGTGTTTAAAATGTCCTTTATCTATCTTCAATAAAGACTTTGTTGCTAATTTGGTGTGTTTGTCGTTAACTGGGATTAATGTGATTTTAGGAATGAACTAGTTAGAATATAACTATGTTCAATTCAATTGTTATAGCAAGTCGGTGAGGTTTTCTACTCCTGAAGAGGAAAAAGTTAGTTTGTTGTCTTTTAGGCAGTTACAAAAGTTGATGCAAGAAGAAGCTCATATGTTTCGTTGATGGCATCATTATCTATTGAGAGTAAAGATAAAATTGAGGAGTTGCAAGTGGTGCAGGAATTTCCCAAAGTATTCCCTGATGAAATTCCGGATGTGCCGACAGAGAGAGAAGTTGAGTTTGCGATTGATCTTGTACCTGGTACCAGACCTGTTTCTATGGCACCATACATGATGTCTGCATCGGAATTGTCATAATTAAAGAAACAATTGGAGGATTTACTTGAAAAGAAGTTTGTGAGGCCATGTGTATCTACAGTGTTGTTAGTAATGAAGAAAGATGGAAGTATGAGGCTCTATGTTGATTATAGAAAATTGAATAAAGTGATAATTAAGAACAAGTATCCACTTCCAAGAATAAATGATTTGATGGATCATTTGGTAGGTGTTCGTGTGTTTAGCAAGATCGATTTGAGATCAGACTATCATCAGATTAAAGTGAAAGATGAAGATATTCAGAAGATAGATTTCATAACACAGTATGGACATTATGAGTATTCAGTGATGCCTTTCGGTGTTACTAATGTGCCGAGAGTATTCATGGAGTACATGAACCATATCTTTCATACCTATTTGGATCGTCTTGTGGTGGTGTTCATTAATGATATATTGATTTACTCTAAGTCGGAAGAAGAACATCTATAACACTTAAAACTAGTAATGCAGATCTTGAAAGAGAAGAAGTTATATGCAAAGTTCTCTAAGTGTGAATTTTGGTTGGCGGAGGTTAGTTTTCTTGGGCATGTTATATCAGGAAGTGACATTGTTGTGGATCCATCTAAAATAGATGTTGTGTTGCAATGGGAAACTCCAAAGTCGGCTACTCAGATTAGAAGCTTTTTGGGACTAGCCAGTTATTACCGAAGGTTTATCGAATGATTTTCTAAGTTGGCACTTTCGTTGACTAAGTTGACTTGTAAGAGTAGAGCTTTTGTATGGGACGTCCAATATGAAGAAAGTTTTATAGAATTGAACAAGAGATTGATGTCAGCTCCGGTTTTAACATTACCAAATTTAGGAGAACCTTTTATGGTATATTGTGATGCTTCTAAGATGGGTTTAGGAGGTATGCTTATGCAGAATAATAAGGTAGTTGCGTATGCGTCAACGAAGTTGATGACTCATGAAAAGAACTATCCTACGCATGATTTAGAACTTGTTGTAGTTGTTTTTGTACTGAAGATTTGGAGACATTAACTTTATGGTTCTAGATTTGAAGTGTTTAGTGACTATAAGAGTTTAAAGTATTTGTTTGATAAGAAGGAGTTGAATATGAGACAACGAAGGTGGTTAGAATTATTAAAAGGTTATGATTTCGGTTTGAACTATCATCCAGGTAAAGATAATGTTGTGGATGATGCTTTAAGTCAGAAAACTTTACATTTGTCAGCGATGATGGTTAAAGAATTAGAACTAATTGAACAGTTCAGAGATATGAGTTTAATTTGTGAAGTGACACCGCAGATTGTTATGTTGGGAATGTTAAAAATTAACAATAATTTTCTAGACAGTATCAAAGAGGCTCAGAAGTTAGACGTGAAATTAGTAGATTCGATGGTGGGAATCAATCAGTCTGAGGATAATTATTTCCAATTAGACGCGCAAGGTGTGTTGAGATTCCATAACCGAATATTTATTCCTGATGAGGCAAAGATTAAGAAAGTGATTCTTTAGGAGAGTCATAAAAGCAATTTTAGTATTCATACAGGGGCTACAGAGATGTATCAAGATTTGAGGAAGTTGTTTTGGTGACCTGGGATGAAGAGTGATGTAGCACGATTTGTGTATGCATGTTTAACTTGTCAGATGTCGAAAGTTGAACATCAAAAGGCTAATGGAACCGTTAGAAGTTCCAAAATGGAAATGGGATAGCATTTCAATGGACTTTGTGACGAGATTACCTAATACTTCAAGAGGACATGATTCAATTTGGGTTATTGTTGATACGCTTATGAAGTCGGCTCATTTTATTCCTATTAACATCAGTTTTCCAGTATCTAAGTTGGCAGAGATTTATACTAGCATAATTGTAAAGTTGCATGGTATTCCTCTGTGTATTGTGTCAGATAGAGATCCAAGGTTTACTTCTGATTTTTGGAAGAATTTGCAAGAGGCGTTGGGTTCTAAGTTGAGGCTGAGTTCAGCGTATCATCCTCATACAGATGGTCAGACAAAGAGGACTATTCAGTCATTAGAGGATCTGTTGAGAGCATGTTTTCTTGAACAGGGAGGTTCGTGGGATACTTATCTTTTGTTAATAGAATTAACTTATAATAACAATTACCATTCTAGTATTGGAATGACACCTTTTGAAGCGTTGTATGGTTGGAGATGTAGGAATCTTTTATGTTGGCATGAATCTGGAGAAAGTGTAGTGCTTGAACCTGAGATTGTTCGAGAGACTACTGAGAAGGTGAAGTTAATTCGAAAAAATTTGAGAACTTCCCAAAGTAGACAAAAGAGTTATCTGACAAGCGAAGAATAAAATTAGAATTTCAAGCTCGTGACCATGTATTTTTGAGAGTTACCCATGTGACTGGTGTTGGGCATGCATTGAAGTCTAAGAAGCTCACTCCTCATTTTATTTGTCCATATCAGATTTTAGACAGAGTTGGAAATGTTGCTTATAGAGTGACTTTACCGCCTAATCTTTTGAATTTGCATGATGTGTTTCACGTGTCGCAACTTTGGAAGTAGATTCCAGATCTGTCTCATGTGTATGGATGATGTGCAAGTACGGAATAATCTTACTATAGAGACGATGCCTGTATGGATCGCGGATCGTGAAATGAAGACTTTAAGAGGCAAAGAGATTGCGTTGGTGAAAGTAGTCTGGTTGGGAATTGCCAGAGAGAGTATGATGTGGGAGTTGAAAAGTAAGATGCGGGAATCCTATCCTGAGTTGTTTGAGCAAGGTAAATTTTTGAGGACGAAAATATTCTAAGGGGGGTTAGTTGTAACGCCCGGTTATTTAATTAAATATCTTCGTATTATTGGTGTTGATTTGTGTTGATTGTCGAAATTGTGTTATGTTGAGTTGCTATGTTGGTTTTAGTTGAATTAATTTAATTAAGTTGATTTAAGTTGTAGAAATAATATAGTGTTAGTAGATTAGAATTATAAGATAATTATGGGGCTTAATAAATGGTTAGTTGTAGAGAATGTGAGTATAATAGTAAATAATGGGGTGTAGAATTGATCCCTGTGGATTAAAATAGAAATTATAAGAGTAATAGGCTTATTATTAAGTATTTAGGTTAATTGAGAAAAAGGAGTAGCAGTAAGAACAAAATGTGGAAGTTGCAAAGTTGTAGAAAGAGGAATAAAGGTTTGACAGAGAATGCGTAGAGGCTGCAAGAGCGATTATCCAACCGAAGAGTAGAGTGACCTTCAATCCAAGGTAAAGGTTGAGTTATAACTCTATAATGGGATAATTTATGAATGATGTGGGGTTAGTTATATAGTTACTCTGTTTATGCTTTGATTGTGGTAATAAATGTTGAAAGTTGGTTGCTGTGATTGCATTAGTTGTAAGGAAATTAGCCTATGAGTGTTGATTATGATTTTTGTGTATTACTGTGTACCATGATGGGTTGGAATGAGTCTGTGAACTATGGAAAAGTGGAACGAAATACTGAGACAAAATATTGAGACGAGTGCAATTTGGAGCGTGCCAACCGCCATGGGGGTGGGACGACCGTCACGCCTGTCGCTAGCTTGGGACGACTGTGTAACAACCGTCACACATGTGACGATGATCATGAAAAATGTGACGAATGTCACATTTGGTATGTGTTGTATTCTTTTTGTTTTGTTTCTGCGTTGTGGTCTCTGTCTGGTGTCTTGCATAATTGAACTTAGTAATAATCTTCCAGAAACTTTAATTGAATTAAGTAATTAATTTCCAGAAAATTAATTGAATTTAGAACCACTATCCACACGTAACGGTATGAATAATATTAAGTAGCAGATAGTATTTTAGTAGCAGGTTTTGGGAGTTTTTTTATTGGCAGTGCAGAGTAAATTTAACAGAGGCATAATGAAGACCTTATTACTAAATAGGAATACGAGAGTTTTAGAAGATGAATGATTAACTGGTTTTTAGTCGAAATTATACAAATAATAATGCGGTTTGGGCCGGTATAATTGGTTGATTTTTGTGTTGTGTTCTTTGTTGGAAGTTGTGAATCTTGTTGCATTGCCTCATCAGTGGCAAGAATTTAAGTTGCAGGCCTATGTCCAATGTTAAATCGTTGTTGTGTTGCTATGTGATTATTATTGTTGTTGTTATGACATTCATGTTGAGTCGCATACATAACATTATCAAGTTGGAGCGGCTGCTCGGTAAGTTGGCTTGGATTTGCAAAAATTAAGTTGAAGGCTTATGCCTTATTGACGCCTCTATAAATTGGCTGATTTTTAAGTTGGGAGTTCTACTCTAATGGTACCACATGAATGTGCATAGAATAAGTCGTATTTCAAGTTGCATAATCATGTTGTTGTGAATCCCAATGCCAAATTTCGCAACCCCTGTAAAAGTGCAGAAAATTCCCTTTGAAAGCTGTCAGAACGGGTCAGAAGGCGTAAAAAAAGTTGCCATTGTGCATACTACAGAAGCATCACACACGATGTGCCCTTTACATCTCTATCATCTGCGCGATGGAGCGCGATACTGCACGTGATTATTCTTGTAGTTGTGTCTTTTTTTCCACCTTTTTTTCACCAAAATTTCCACTAAGTCCCGTTCCTTCATACTTGACTCTTTTTCACTCATTCTTGGGGGCATTCTTCATCATTTTAGCTCTTCTTGTACTCATTTTTCCTAAATTCTTTGCCTGATTTTATATAATGATGGACTATTATCACTTATGCTAATACAGTCTATGTAAACTCTAGTTTGCCTTATGATTGGTACCTTAGGTTATGGCATCCTAATGTCCACTCCTTAAAACTTGTTTTGCAACATTGTAATATTCCTTCCAATAATAAAGCTAGTACTTTGTTTTTCCCTGTCAGTTGTATGGGAAAGTACATATACTTCACTCACCCACTTCACACATTATTTACACCAAACAATTAGAACAAATTTACACTGATTTGTAGGGACCATCACCTAATATCTCTGCCTAATGTTTTATTTACAATATGTCCTTTGTTGACGCTTATTCCAAGTTTACTTGGATTCATCTCTTTAAGCCCAAAATTTGAGACTCTCATAGTGTTCTAATAATTCAAATCAATGGTTGAGTTGCAACATGACCTCCCCATTAAAGTTGTCCAGTTTTATTGGGGTGGTGACTTTAGACCTTTTACCAAGTAATTCACTGAGTTTGGAATCATTCATAGGAACATATATCCTCACACCCACCACTAAAATGGTATGGTTTTGTCCATACCTTGTTGATTCAGGCATCCATTCCTCTAACCTATTAGGATTATGCCTTTTCCACTATTTTCTATCTCATCAATAGACTTTCAATTTCTTCTCTTAATTTTCAGGTTCCCTACACTCTCGTGTTTCACCAAAAACCTGATTTCAAGTTTTTGAAAGTATTTGGATGTGCTTGATTCCCTCTCCTCAGACTTTATAATGCTTACAAACTTGATTTTAGGTCTCAATAATGCCTTTTCCTTGGCTACTCTTTGTGTCCTGCCTCACCTAGTGTTTCTTCCAGTTTTTCTTCAAGTTTCTCATCTGGTTAGTCTAGTGCTACATTTCAGCCTGGTTCCACCAATATTTTTTTCCCAGCAAATAATGTGCCAAATATCCCACTTATGGTCATACATGTCCGAAACAGACCTGTCAACTTGCACAACATGCAGACAAGGGCTAAATCTGGATTTTCTCAACACATACTTGACCCAAGGTTTCTTCTTGCTCATTTTAAACCCAAGTCAACTAATCATGCTCTTGCAGACTTGCAATAGAAGGTAGCTATGCAAGTTGAGTGTGGTGCATTACTAAAGAACAATACTCAATCTCTTGTTCCCTTACCCTCTCATAGAAATGATATTGGTTGTAAATGGGTTTTTATGGTTAGTGATAATCCTAATGGCACTCTAAACAAATACTAGGCCATACTTGTTGCCAAAGGCTTCCATCAAAGACATGACTTTGATTTTACTGAAAAATGTTGTTAAACCCATCGCAATCGGGGTTATTCTCACAATTGCCATCACACACATCTGGTCCATCCAACAATTTGTTGTTAATAATGCATTCCTCAATGGTTTGCTTGATGAAGAAGTTTATATGAAGCAACCTCAAAGGTTTGTTTGCTAAAATCCTTCTCTAATATGCAAGTAAAAAACGCCCTTTATGGCCTTAAACCCCCTAGGCAATGGTTTGAGAGACTTCAAAAGGCATTGCTCAAACTTCACTTCTTTCTCCAATGGTCATTCTATCTATCTATGTGTTTATGTGGATGATATTGTTATGACAGGTAGTTCCGAGATGTTTTTTTTTTAAAAGATACTTATAAGTTATAAGTAACTTTTCACAATAATTAATTTAATTTACATCAGAAATAAAAACTTCTACCCTAAAATATATTCTTAAAAATTTCTACGAAAATAATTAATATTATTTTATTACTAAATATAAAAATAGATTATGTAGACTTAAATTTAAACGGTTATAGATACCATATTTATTCAAATATACTTAATAAGCAAGCATTACAACTTATTATACATATGATCATTCATCATAGGATACAACTTCATTCATTGCCAGGATGCGTGCCATAATCTTTACGAGGAATGTAATGATGATCATTATCGTCATTGATACCTAACTGGCTAAAGCTCTTCCGGCGATGGCGATTATTCTGATCAACCAGTTTGTTACGACCTCCTTCTGTGCCTTGATGGTTTTCAAACTTTTGAGACACTGAATTTCTTTTATCATTTGCCATACAAGAGCTTGCTAACAAAAACACAAGTGCAATTGCCAGAAGCTTCATTATGGATTTGCTATATGTATGTGTGGTCTTGTGTGGAGAAGATAGAAGAGATTGAAACGGCTTTTATAGGGAGAATAATTAGCTATAAGGTTTTGGCTGATAATGAGGTTGTAATGAAGTCAACACCAATTAATATTATGGTGGGGTTGTCATTATATGAGACAAGATTAAGTGATGTTTCCATTAAATTGTAGTTATTCAACAATATCAAATGATGAAATGCTCTATCATAATTCAAATATGGTCTACATAGTAAATTTCCATTTGATTAGGATTTATATTGGTTATGTTCATTAATCATTGGTTAAGAGACTGATTCATTTCCTCCTTGCAAATTAATAATATGTGTTTATTTGTTGTTGGAAAAAGACTGGTTTAGATTTAAATCGAGGGATAACACCTACTACTATCTTTTCACTTTCACTTGATTAGAATTCGTTTCCATCATTGTTTCAATTGAAAGAAAGAAACGATATTGGTGCATAAGCCCTATTCATGAATAAAAAGATGACTATTTGTGAATGATGCTAATGCTGCGATGAGAATAATCATATATCACATCATATATATTTCCCAATTTTCACATTCCCACGAGAACAAATAAGATCGGTCCAATATGAAGAATATCTAATCCAAAATCCTGCCCACACTCATATTGAGCAACATGTATACTTTGACTAGGAAGTCCTGCATTGAAGTTAGATGTTACTCTGATCGTAAACGTTGAAATCCATCCATCCATCGGTCCTCTGCACATGGTACCATGATCATCGAGACGGTTCTAATTTCCGTTCTTATATAAATGTGACTTTGCGTCACACTAAGGTATAACTCATTATCCACTCGCAAGTTCCTTCTCTTTAATTTCACTTACTTGAGCGTTGAAGTGTTAACTTTATATATACAATTCCTTCTCTGCTCATCATAGATCTTAACCACCATGCCTAAGACCTCTCGCAGTGGACTTCACCAACATATTACCATTTCTTTGTTCCACACCAAAACAGTGACATTGTCAGTGAGAATTAAGGATGTCAATTTTCTCCATTATTGGTGATTCCCCGTTTGGGGCCCCAAAGATGAGGAATTTTTCCCACGCGGAGACGGGGATGAGGAACAAAGTTCCCTCGAAGACACTTTGGGGATGGAGATGGCGAACATATCCTCGTCTCGTTGAGTCTCTGCCCCACACTAGAATACAATAATATTGTAAATAATTTATAATTTAATATTTTTATGTAGGTTTATTTGTCTTTTCAAATAACTTGTTTTATAAACAAATGTAAAAACATATGTAATGTTAGTAAAAGAGAGATCTAAATGATTATTTTAAATTTTCTTAAGTTTGAAATTTTGGTATTCATGAATCTCATAATTAAATATTGTTAAGACACTATATTTATGGTAGATGATTAGTTTATTAATTTATTGTGATTAGATTTTTAATTTTTTTCTATTAATTTAGTTAAAAATAATAAATAAAATTTATGTTTATGTTTATAGATCTCCGCAGAAACTGTGGGAATCTGTGGGGACGAGATTGAGAGATAAAATCCCCCTGTGGCGAGGATCCGAGACGGGGATGAGAAGTAAATTTGAGGGCGGGGATTCAGATGAGAATGTATCCCTCGCCCCCGCCATGTCTCATTGACATCCCTAGTGAGAATCTTCTCTTGATTTTCACGAAACTTCATGCCAAACTTTTCTAATTTCTTCTGTTGCACAACCGCATACCTTCTTTGTTAACCGATTTGATTATCATTAACTTCTTTATTCTTCATCAATGGTACCTTTTAAAGCGACCTGGTCTGTAACATCCTAGAGTTTGTTCGCTCCATTCCTCAATAGTTTTTGTTCAATCAATACACAAGTGGGAAGATCCATGGATATTTATGGTGTACCTCATCTATTTCCCCAGTTGAGTTATTGTGCTTGATTCCCTGTGGAAAGAAACTTCTTTGAGTCGTAAATCAGATGATATTACGGTCTCTCTTTTGGGTTGTGGGTCGGTTGATTCCATTTCCTTTCACCCTTTGTTCGGGTGTTAGATCGGTTGATCTTATTTGAGTTGTAAATCGGTTGATATTACTTCTTAAAGTCGTAAATCAGATGATATTACGGTCTCTCTTTTGGGTTGTGGACCGATTGATTCCATTTTCTTTCATCTTTTGTTCGGGTATTAGATCGATTAATCTTATTTGATTTGTCATTCGAGGATGGCATTCTCTTCTTCAAGTCCTTTTGAGTTTGGTCTTGTTGTTGTGGCTATCATTCGAGGATGGTAGACCATTTTGAGTTTATTGATCTATGTCAATATTTCTCTTTTGTAAAGTATGTCCGAGGTCAGTCTTTATGTTTTTGGTTATCGACCGAGGCCGATACACCATTTTGATTCTGTCTACAGTCAGTTTCATATTTCGAGTTGTCAGTCGAGGATGACATTCTCTTTGCAAGTCCTTTCGAGGTTGGTCTTGTTGTTGTGGCTATCTTTGGGGATGGTAGACCATGTTGAGTTTATTGATCGAGGTCAATATTTCTCTTCTGCAAAGTCTGTCTGAGGTCAATCTTTGTATTTCTAGTTATCGACCGAGGCCGATATACCATTTTGGTTCCATTTGAGGATGATTTTGTGTTAGATTTAAGGATCTTATTGTGAGTTGTCATTAGAGGATGGCATTCTCTTTGCAAGTCCTTCGAGGTTGGTCTTGTTTGTCGTGGATATCATTTGAAGATGGTAGACCATGTTGGGTTTATTGATCAAGGTCAATATTTATCTTCTGTAAAGTTTGTTCAAAGTCGGTCTTTAAGTTTCTAGTTATCGACTGAGGCCGATATACCATTTAGATTCCATTCGAGGATGGTTTCGTGTTAGATTCGAGGATCTTATTGTGATTATCATTCTAGGATGGCATTATCTTTGCAAGTCCTTCCGAGGTTGGTCTTCTTTGATGTGGCTATCATTCGAGGATGGTAGACCATGTTGAGTTTATTGATCGAGGTCAATATTTCTCTTTTACAAAGTTTGTCTGAGGTTAGTCTTTGTGTTTCTAGTTATCGACCGGGGCCGATACACCATTTCGATTCTGTCTGTGGTCAGTTTCGTATTTTGAGTTGTCATTTGAGGATGACATTCTCTTTGCAAGTCCTTCCGAGGTTGATCTTGTTTGTTGTGGCTATCATTCGAGGATGATAGACCATTTTGAGTTCATTGATCAAGGTCAATATTTCTCTTGTGCAAAGTCTGTCCGAGGTCAGTCTTTGTGTTTCTGGTTATCGATTGGGGTCGATACACCATTTCGTTTCTTTCTGCGATCAGTTTCGTATTTTGAGTTGTCATTCGAGGATGGCATTCTCTTTGCAAGTCCTTCCGAGATTGGTCTTATTGTTGTGGCTATCATTCGATGATGGTAGACCATTTTGAGTTTATTGATCGAGGTCAATATTTCTCCCCAAGGGGTCTGATCGAGGTCAGTTCATGTCGCTTTTTTTATGTATCTTTAGATTTCGTCTGAGGTTTTGTTTATTTCGAGTTTATCATTCGAGGATGTTATTCTTTTCCAAGTTCGTTTGAGGCCGGTCTTGTTGCTTGTGTTCCCTTTTGATGTTAATCGAGGTCAGCATTCATCCCACCATTTTCCTTTTTCCCACAGAGTACAAATTCTCTTATTTATTCGGGTATTCAATCCCTCCATACATTGAACGTCTAAAAGCAATTGTTATCATCCATTCAGTACAGTTGATCGAATAGGGGCAGCTGTAACACCCCAAAATTTTCCCTCCATTTTTTTATAACATTTGGTATACCATTCCCATGCATTGCATTTAAATCAAAAGAAAAGAAAGCATACATTCATTGGTTGAAGCCTAAGGTATGTGGTTAGTGGTTCATCAAGATCATCCAAGGCCAAGAAGAGGAGTTAAGTATCTCTTAACAAGCCTCAAGGGTCTCTTATGGTCCACATAATCTCAATTGAATCCTCAAGTCATTAAAAGAAGGGAATTGATCAAGAAGTTCAAGCAATGCAACATCTCCTAACAAAAGGGGTCAAAATTAGGGTTTCTGATTCAAAGGATTCCTAATGAAATTTTGGTTCAAACTTGATTTCAATGTTTTCCACATGATATCAAGTATCTAGAGATGTGATATTATCCATTGAATCATTTCAAAAGGTCTCCAATTGGTTTGTTACTTGAAAATCAAGAAATTTGGGAAAAGTCAATTGTATAGAGGAAAAAGTCAATTCCTGAGTTTTGAGGTCAAAATCATGTTCCACAAGTTAAATATGTTCAATGATTGAAATTTGATCAAGAAAAGTCAAGAGAATCATGGAAAAATCAAGAAATCACAAACTTGCCTAAAATAGAAACTTAGGGTTTCCATTTTTGGTAAGTTCTATGTCACTTTGCACCTCATTTGTAAGCCCTCTTTCTTCATGATAAAAGCTTCAAATTTCAGGCCTAAGTTAAG
Source organism: Lathyrus aphaca (assembly GCA_963966055.1). NCBI lineage: Eukaryota > Viridiplantae > Streptophyta > Magnoliopsida > Fabales > Fabaceae > Lathyrus > Lathyrus aphaca. Next base: position 709,054,529 of record OZ014519.1, on the reverse strand, counting down.
TCAATTAAAGAGCACATCTTGAGCTTCAAATCTATAGCAAGAACACACCCTCCCTTTGATCAAAATTGAAGAAGTTATGATCAATCAAAGTGAGGAATAATCAAGGCAAAATGGCTAATTAGGCAAGACATGGGCGAGCCAGATGCGCCATAATTTCTACAAACACTTGGTGTGCATGTTGTGTCTAACTTCCAAGCCAAATTTCTCCATCAAGGAAGCTTCAAATGAAAAATTTATAAGCATCAAAGTTTTTCATTTTTGTCTCCTCTACAACTTTGATGTTTGGAAATTTTTCATCTGATCAATAATTTGGAAGATATGAGGGGTCAAAATAGGGTTCCAAAACTGATCAGGTCCCATAGGGATCTTGTCCTGGCACGCCCACATCATCAGGCCCCATATGCAGCTACATGCAATCACATTCCATGACATATTTGAGTGACTTAGAGGCTTTATCCTATCTTGGATCAAACATCAAACTTGTGCTTTGATGTTTCCTCTATCATTTGAGCACAAGAACTCCCAATTTCATCCATGGAAATGGGATATTTTCATCTTCAAACATAGACACATGAAGTTAGCTTCCTTGCAAGACAATCATCAAGTCATAACATCTTTGATCCATTGATTCAAATTTCACACATACATACATCAAGCACTACTCATATGTTGATTAATTTGGCCAATCATACCTTTCATACTCATGCATGGGCTCACCATGCCATGTACCAAAGAGGAAATGCTTCAAAAATAAAACTTGCATAACAAGTTATGATAAGTTAGTTTGCATTGCATCCACCACCTTGGATCAGTCTCCTTAATATGCTTACCATGATTCCTACCACACATGAGCATAACACCATAACACAAGCCATGTGTTGCATGAACTCTTCATTTTGAAAATTCTCCATCCACCCTCATATTCTCAATTCACCTTAACTAACTCTAGTTCTAACCGTTAACTAGAGTAGTTAACCTTTAACCACACTTATATAAGCTCATCACAACAGAATATGGAGCTAGCTTGATCATTATCACATTTATCAGATTTTTGCACCAAAGATCTTCTCAAGTTTTCTCTCTGAATCACACGAATTCTTCACCATTGTTCATCATAATCTTCATCAATTAATCATCTTCTAACTATAATGATCAAGCACAAGCAAGGAAATAAGCAAATTCATCATTGCAAGCTCAGTTTCGGTTTGTAGTTTTCTCTCAATTTGCTCCAAGATTTGAAGATCTAGAACATTTATTTTGTTCTTTAGAAGCTCAAGAACAAGCCTGCATCTCTGGATTTCTTCTATAGCAAGCTAAGTCGCAGAGCTAGGTTTGAAATCCTCTGATTTTTCTGGCTTCATTTTTGCTTGTTCTTGCTGAATTTGTAGTGTTTGAAGCTTGATAGAAGGATGTTTGATACTTTCTAGGTTATAGGCTCAATATGAGTGTAGATCCTGAAAATTAGAGCAAACTGATTGGCATCGATTATCTTCATTCATGCTTGTTTCGTGTGTTTTGTTTGTGGATTTAGAATGTGTGCAAGCTAAGGATTCAAATGGTATAATTTTTGTGCATTTCTGGAAGTTTATAAAGTTGCAGAGGTGGTGACCTCACCAGAGAATATGACCGGAATCTTCTCGGGTGACCTGAAACTTCATGTGGCTATAAACCCTAATCTAGCCCAACTTATAATGTAGCCCTTGGATCTTGTTGATCTGACATCCACAAACGTGCCAACACATTAATGAGCCTTGTGATCTTCACAAGATACTGAGTCTCATAGAGTTAACCATTGACCATTTATGTGTGCATGCTCCCATGTTTACTTGTGTGTGCCAGCAGTGACATGCGTTTTATTTAATTACTTTTGAGTTTGATTATAGAGGAATGCATCCAAGGGCTCCTATTGAGTCAACAATTTGACTGATCCACACCATAGTTTCATAGGTCTTTGGCGCGTATGGACTTGGGTCTTGCTTGTTATTCCTACCCCCGGACTTAGGCCCGTGGTATTTTTAAACTGAATATTTTCTAGTGTGACACCTCTCTGGCTCATTTTCTTCAATTTTCATTTTATTTTCATAATTCTTGCATTTTAATTCTTAAAAATGATTTTTAATCACTCAAAAACCACACAAATAATCATGGGTCACCTTTTCCGATTTAACTAATTTTTGGAATTTTTTATTTCTGATTTTGGTGATTTTTTTATTACATTTTCACAATTTTCTTTTATTTTCTTCTCAAATTATTTCCAGATTGATACCTCAACTTCAAAGATTTCTTTTACAAAGCATAAGAAACATTTTTCAATGCTTATTTTTGCATTCATTCAAAGACATCCAACACCTCATAAAACTTATTTTTGCATATTTTTTAAATCATTGTTAATTGCATTTGGCCCCCATTTTTTCCTATTTGTCATTTGGTCCTTATGCAACTTTAAGCCATTGATTGAAATAGTTCTCCTTTTAAATTTTTGTGTGAACTTTTGGTGAATTATTAGTCTATGACTTAGGTCACTTTAGGTTTAATTTGACAATTTTTTAACATTGTTTGGTATGTGCTTGGTTACTTGTAATTGAAGTCTCTTTTCATGAACCATTCTCATTAATTCTCTAACCCTAATTGCTTGAAGGCATTTATGCCATTATTTGGGGTCACTTGTAGGGGTTTTCTAGGTTTTTTTAGACTCTTATAGGTCTTATTTGATCATTTATGTGATGCATCATTTGACTTGTGTATGCCTTTTGGTTTGTGTGATGCATCATGTGTTCAATTTGACCTAATTCTCCCATGACCTTCATCATATACCTCTTATGCTTGTTTATGTGAATCCAACATGTTCATATCTTCATCTCATTTGAATTATACATCAAGTATTCCTATAACTTCATGAATAAGCATCCATATTTGCATGATATGTTGTATCTTTTGTCATTCATTTCAAGTATGAAACATCTTTACCTAATGAGACAACTTTTGCATCTTTATTTGAATTGTATGCATTTGTTGGCTATGTGGACTTGACATGCTTGTATGTGCATATTTAACATGTCATCATCATTATATGCTACTGACCTTCATCATCTTATGATCATGTTTCCATCCTTAACTTCATCTTGACTTGTGTTCATTCTTGCATGATACATGATTACTTCTTCATACTTATTCCTCATCTTAATCCTTTTATCACTTGAATGCTTCTTCCCATGATTTGTATGTCCATTCATGAGAATTATATGACATTCATTGAGGATGTATGCTACTTACTTTGGAAATTCATGAAGCATTAACACATGTTCATCTTGCATAATCATTCATTCTTCCTACTTTTACTTCACTTGGAACTTCCTTAGGGTTTTAGGACATAGTTTGAGCTTAGTTAGCTTATGATTAGTTTCTTAGACTTAGGGAGATATATTAGATGTTTGCTACTAACTTTATAAGTCATGTAACCTTTAGATACCTTCACCTTTAGACTTAGGTCTTATTTTGAACCCTAGTTTCATTTTAGGATGTGTGTAAGGCTTAATTGTCTTTATTCCATTGTTTGGTTCCAATATGCAAATTATTGTGACACTAACCTTTTGTGTAGGGGTTATGGTAAGTGATTGAGTATATGGGTTCTTATCCGTACTCATACCTCTTCTACATTATCTTTTAAAATATTTCTCTTATGTGATTGTGAAAAGCACATGATGCTTCTTTGATAAGTAAACTCTTTACATCCTTTTTCTAAATCTAATCTCATCTTCAACCTTTGAAGTGAGTTAGAACTCATTATTATGATCTCATATTTTAGGTTTAGAGTTCTTCAAACCTCACTAACCTTAGGATCTCCATTACATAATAACATAGGGTCGATCTTAGTCCCCCTTAGAGTTTAACCTTTTCTCTTCACTTGAGTCTTCTCTTTCTCACCTCAAAACAACTCAAAAATATTTAATAAAGGTTGAAGTGACTTCTTGTGTCATAGACTTATTCTATGGGGAATTTGCATATATCCCATCTTGGGGTAATGTAAACTTGTCTAGCATGAGGTAAAAGCCTTAACATGAAGTCATTTTCACAAAGAAAACCTAAAAAGTACTTCTTCATCAAAAACAACAAAGCACTTTTTTTTGTTGAAATCTTGGTATCCGGCCTTTCGATCGACTAGTGTGTTTGAGCCTCAATCCTTGGAACTAAGTCTTGGGGATCTTCTCCTTAATTGGGTGTGCTTCTTTATTATTCCATCTTGGATTGATGTAATAAGTACACACACCATTGAATGAGACTTGAATACACTCTCCTATGCGAACTCAAATAAAAAGCTTCTAAAAAGCTTCAAACGAACAATAAACGTCTTTCCTGCGGGGATTCTCTTCTCATATCCTTCCCTCTAAACGAAAGAACTTGCTTCAACTTGTCTTTTGCAAGATGGTAAACACACTTGTTCTAGACGAGCCTACAACACCTGAGCATAGGCATAAGCAGTTCAATCATAAAAAACACAAACAAACAAATTTCCTCCCTAGTCAGGGGAACTACATTGACTCTAATTCTCATTCCCAATGAGATACATAGGAAGTAGGGCCCATTCGAACACTTTCTTTCTTTTCCCTACATTTTTTCTCGTTCTTTTTTCCTTCCAGTTTAGCAACAAATTAACTTTACCCTTTGAAGTAGGACAAGCAAGTGTGGATCCTGTCGAGTACGGCAGACGTGAAAGGGTGCTAATACCTTTCATTCACGTAACCGACTTCCTTACATGTTCTCCCTGGTTCGCAAGACCTTGTTCTTTCCTTTTCCCTAGGTTTGTGCAGCATTATCTTTCCCTTTCCTTGGAATAAAATGCATGGCTGGAGACTCTTCTCTTTTTCCGCGTCACTTTCGCGTTTGTACTAGGATGAAAATCTCGGGAGCGACACTACTAACTTGATTTATGTCTACTTTCAGGCTAACATAACATAAGATAACATTTCATACAAACTTTAGAGATGCAGCTCATAGACAATATGGAGATTACTTTCAGAGGCAGAGCACATAGGAGGCGTTTTGATATCCTTGCTCAAAGAGAGATGACATTGACCATATACCCTGATGGACGTACCATGACCATCCTATGAATTAGAGATAGTGTCATGCATTTGCTTAACCAGTTAGGTTGGGATAATTATGATGTGAGAAGAATATTTTCCTATGATCCTAACTGAAGGTTGGGGTTTAACAGAGGCCTAGCTACCTTTAGAATATTTGGTATTGACTACCGTTATACCCATCTACAGATGGTTAACCTTCTAGGATTCCCTAGTGGCCCTGATGTTTTTACTGTAACACAAAAATATGTCTTTATGGAACTTGAGCTTGACTATTTTTGGGGTATTTGATCGGGGCTATTCTAATCGATCATAGATCTAACTGCAAGTGCACAACCTATTGTGTAGTTTTTAAGATATGAATCCCACAGAGACCAATAGTCAAATCTTATTGTTTATAGTTGTTACAATGTTTATCAAAGGCTAATGAAATATTTATAGGGCAGGAAACTAAATAAGTAAGTTTAATAAAATAGAAGGATAACAATGTTGAGATGTAATTCACATCAATCGACAATGTCTGATTATCTGTATAAGTTTACTCACGGGGCAATATTTTCTATATTGTAAAGAATCAATATAACAAGAATTTTCGTTGTCGCGTATTCAGAACCAAGTTTGCTCTCTAATTAATGCCAACCATTGTCACTTATGAAAGGTACTAATCGCGTTAAAGTAGTAACCTTATTTTTAAGAAATTAAACTCTTAGCTTAAATGAAAAAGTGATTTTGATCAGAAAACTTAACTAAAAAAAGGTTTCTAACTTTCGTTAGGGAACCAGATGCTAAACCTATAAACACGTCCGTAAATAGTGTTAAAGCCTCCTTATAGAAAGGTTAAATCTTACTAATTAACTAACAAAGTGCTTTCGCATTATTTGCTAACCAAAAACAAATCAATTTTAGTCTTTAATGTCAGACAACTTTTGATCTTACCCGACGTTTTGATGCGTGTTTTTCGCAAGTGTACGAATCACGTCAAAGTAATATAAAAGATTATCGAATCCACAGAGACCAAGTGTCAATCTATCAAACCTGTTGTTATGGTGTGTATCTAAGGCAACTATTTTTAAGGGTTTTAATAAGGGTGCAATGGTAAATAAAATTATAATTTTAAATAATAAATAAAGACAGGCTCGAATGTAATTCACGTAATCAATGATAATCCAGTACTTGTTAGTGGAACTACTTATGGGCAGTGTTTTCTTCTTTGAAAAGAACTAATTTAACAGGAACTGTCGCTTTCGCGTATTCAGAACCGAGTTGTACTCTCTAATCAACCCCTCCTATTGTCACGGATAAAAAGGTGCGTACTGCGTTAGAGTAGTAAACCTATTTTTAAGAAATATAGTATCTTAACTAAGTTGAAAAGTATTTTAACCTGGACTTCTTAGCAAAAAGAGGTTCTTGCGAACCAGAGTTTAAACTTCCTAACGCGTCCGAAAATCGTTTTAAAATCTCTTTTCTTTTTAATCTAAAATCTCCTAATGAACTATACAAAGCGCTTTTGGCTGTTTTTGAAATAGTTAAAAACAATTATTTGAATTGAAAGATAAAATAGCCCTTAGGTGTTTCCACGAACAATTATACTGATTACTGGTTTAATTACGATCCTTACATTCTAACCTTTATGGAATTAGTTAGACATGATAAAGTAAATATTCTTTTTATAGTTTTTCATAAAAGTAATTTAAAGCGAGTGCGGAAAGTAAACGAAGTAAAGTGCGAGTGCGGGAAATAAACAACGTAAATGTGCGAGTGCAGGAAATAAACAACGTAAATGTGCGAGTGCAGGAAATAAACAACGTAAATGTGCGAGTGCAGGAAATAAACAACGTAAATGTGCGAGTGCAGGAAATAAACAACGTAAATGTGCGAGTGCAGGAAATAAACAAAATAAAAGCGAGGCAGAAATAAATAAAAGTAAAGTACGAACTTGAATTAAAATGGCGGCAGGATTAACTTCCTCCAGAGTGCTCCAAAACTCGAACCACAGACAGATTACAGACTCGATCACTCGATTGCAGAGGCACCCCGATGTGGAATGGCAACTGCTTTATAACTGATATATGCCTAGAGAATTCTAATTCTGGATGAAGAAAAACGAAAATCTAAGGTCCTATTTATAGTAAAAACTGAAAGCATGAAATGACCAGGACGCCCCTCCACTAAAAAGTGGAGGTTATGAAATTTTGCCTTGTGGCGCCCGCCACAAGGTCATGGCGCCCGCCATGGTCCCTACAGGGGATGATGGAGTGGGGAACGTGGGTCTTGGAGGTTGAGGAGTGGTCTTGAGACGTGGCCACGTCATGGCTAACCCCATGGCGCCCGCCACGGTGGGTGCCGTAAGTGCAAAATGCTGAATTTCTAGGTTTTCGTCCGTTTTCACTCCTTTTTCGCTCCTTTTCCCGATTCCAGCTCCGATTATTATAAAAACCTGAAAACATAAGAAAACAAAGCAATAACAAAGCAAAACAACAATAAAAGCTAAGAATGCATGCGAAATCGGAGTCAGAAATACGGTGAATTTTAGTGTGATCAAATTCTCCCACACTTAAACCTTTGCTTGTCCTCAAGCAAACATTAAAGCTTAAGAAAATATGGTGTCAACACGTGTCTTTGGGCTAAAGGGATTCTAAGTTCAAGTCAGGATGCAGTGACAGATACTAACTAAGTGAACCAAGGGTACCATAGTAACACAAACACAAACTTCAATCCTATATTAACCACTCCATATCATCCCACAATACCTAGGCCTATCTTCTCATCTTTTTGTGTCCTTTTCATTCAGGCGCAATCACATTAAGCCCGTTATCCGTACATGCTTCATAGTAGAGTGACCGGTTAGTGATTCTGATCCATAACATAAGGTTTCTGGCACATAAGCATGTGTAAACCTGTTTTTATTTCGCCTAAATGTAGCTGCGGGGGATCGGATCGTAATCCGCCCTACCAAGTTCAGTGCCAGATACCTCTGAACTAACTAACAATAGGTGACTTGCAATTTTTTTTTTTTTTTTCTTTTTGTGGCAAATATTTTTTTCTCTTTTTTCGGTTTAAATGACTTTGTGAGGGTCACCTATACCAGAGTTTGCCTCTTTTTTTTTTTATTAGCACTGGATCATTCACTTATGTTCATCGGCCCCCTACGTAGAGCATGCTTAAGCCGGAGCTGACTGCTAAGATAAACTACTTAGGACAATTTTTAAAATGATAGTAAAGGCCAAGGTGGTGGGGTTTAGGAGTGATTCCTATATTCAAGAGGTCTATGGTGCTAAAATGGTTCTGATGTTTTAAAAAGTTGACCTAGGTCACCACATCCTAATCTAAACCTGTCTCAAAGCCCAAAAAACATGTGAAATAACATCATTTTCTTTTTAAAATTTTTCTGGTAAGGCTAAGGAAATGGGAAAAAATGAAGATGAACTAAAAAGACACTATACTGGTGACTCGTCAGACTCATGCATTATCTAAGAAAATTAAATTACTGAAAAGGGAAATAACTGAAAGGAAATAATTAACTAAAAAGGAAATAACGGAAAGCAATAAAATCCCCTCCCACACTTAAATCGAACATTGTCCCCAATGTTTCGAAATAAGATAAGGGGGGTAACCTGGAAAAGACTACTGAGGAGGGGCACTGGTGCCTTCGCCGTCCTGATGTGATGGTCTGGAACGACGGGATCTACTACGATGCTGGTCCCTCCGGTCGAGTCGTGCTGATAAAGCAGCCTGAGCACTCCGGACCTCTCGAAGGTTACCCAAGATGGAACCCTGAGTAGCCTCTACAAGCTGGTAGTGTCGGCTGTTGAACTCTCTCTGACGGTTCTGCTCTAATGAGATATCGTTCAAGGTACGGCAGACGTTGCTATAAGCACGATCCGAAACCAATCGCGATTGTTGCATGAAGCTCATGTTGTCCGTCAGCTGCTGTGAAATAGTAGAGAGAAGGCCATCACGCCTTTCTTCTCTAGCTGTCATATCACGCCACATCTCCTCGGTGACAAAGAATCCAGGAGCAGTACCTGCAACAGGGTTAGAGGAAGATGGTGCAGTGTGTGACTGTGAAGGACGATGGGGGGACATGTGAGGGATGGGAGACTGCTCTCTCCGATCATACTCATCATCAGTGTCATGTGCCTCCCCATCGGGAATATTAGGAGGAAGTGGACCCAAAACACGTGGAGCATTAAGATCATAGGTCCAGTTCCTTTCATCGCGTACATCAGTACGTCTACTGCATGGTAAAGCAACAGATGGGATAGCTACCCCATGAACCATCAACTCATAACCACCTTCTCTCCTCGTTCAGCACAATTTCATGTCCTTCAGAAATTTTAAATTAATTGTGCGAGGAGGTAGTGGTTCAAGTGTAGCTATCTCATTGTTCAGGCCAAGAGCCCGAGCAATAGACGTAACAAGTCCTCCAAAAACAATCGGTCCTGTTTTGTTAGTAAATAAAGTCATATGAGCAAGCATAAACGGGACCGGATTGATGTGGGTTCTAGTGAGGCATCCTTGCAAAAATAGGAGTTCACGAGCATTTACCTTGTTTGGACTTTCCCGGCCAAAAATAGTACATGCCAAAAGAAGTCTAAAAACTCTTATGGCCGGGTTGTGAATGGTCGACGCAAGTATCCCTTCAAAAGAATTAATTGAAGTACTTGAAAGCCTTTGCCAAAAGGTAAATACCTCGGCCGACCACTCAGCATCCAAAGGTGCCTCACAAATTTCACCTTCCCTATGAGGGATTCCTAACAAACCTGCTAGATCGTCGGTACTGAATTCATACTCAATTCCGAACAGTCTAAAAATAACAGTACCAACAGTGCTAGCAGTGTTAGGACTGACAGTGTATATCAAAGAACTCAAAAACTCAGTTGTCAGTCGCTCATAGGTAGGTTCCTGATTGATGAAGATATTATGCAAGCCTAGAAATTCTAATAAATTAAAAACACTATGATAAATACCCAAAGCATACAGACAGTTATCGTCGACGTACCTAGTCGAGAAAATTTCTCGACTTTGAAGCCTCTGAATAATTTTCCGTTGCCTTTCGCCCGGTCTTCCATCACGAAGAAGAAATCCGTTGAACTCCATTGTTGAATGCTCCTTAGGTAGTGAAAATGGTAGAAAAAGTGGTTTATGAGGGAATGATAAAGTTTTGATTTTTTTGGTTTTTGATGGATGAAAATGGAAATGGATGTTGGATATGTTTTATGGATGGTGGGTATTTTGAAAAATGAGGGAGCTTTAATGGGGTTCAAGGAGGATTTGGAAGGTTGGAAAAATGGGTTTTTGGTGAAGAAAGGGATGAAAATGGTGGAAATGGGGATTGAATCCCGTATTTGTTGATGGTACGGTGTGGCGCCCGCCACAGGGCCTATGGCGCCCGCCACAAGGCCAATTCCTGGGCCTTGTGGTTTTTGGATCCTCCTTTGGGCCTTCCTTGCACCTTGGTCTTCCAGGGGGTCTGGATAGCGTTTTCTTCTTCTTTTCAAGGCATGCGGCTTGCATACTTTTTTTTATAAAGACAAAAATGAAAATATTTTTGTCTTATATTTTTTTTTTCTTTGCACGACAAAAAATAAAAATAATTAAAGAAACAAAAGAAAAAGAAAAAAGTTAACATTAGTACATAATATGTATATATATAAGGAATTCAAAGTGCATGAAAATATAAAAGCTGCAGTAAAGTAAAATATGTCTGGAAATGCGATAAATAAAATACTAGGGTAATTCTGTCAGGGTAGAATGAGTCATGTGGTAGGCGTCTTTTCCTGGCTTGATCCACGAATCTCAGCTATCTCCCTCCGAAGCTCTTCAATCGCCTGATGTAGAGCATCGGTCTCTGAGGCATGAGTGAGATCAGAAACCTGCATCTGTAACTCTAAGTCTGCCACTTCCTGCTTGAGCAGGGCAGTCTCCTTGCGGAGCTCATAAATCTGTGTTTGTAGGTCAGGTGGCTGCAGAGACATATTGTTAGACATAACAGTGATTTGGGGAGTAAGAGGTGTAGGAGTGTACTCAGCGGCGGGAGGCGATTTCGGCTCTTCGACAGTCTCTCCATAACCCTCTAGAGCATAACTCCAATTTTCAGGATCATGGACACTGGTCATCAGCTGATCTGGTAATGTAAAGTAGTGTATCGCTTCGCCGTCGATCAGCAATCTAAACATGTTGGGCTCAAAAGAAGCCCTCCTCATCAGTCCTCTATCAAGACAAAAATCAATATCCAGGGTGGTGTAGCAGCAGAAGGTCCTGAGGTGCAATAACTTGCGAGACAAACCCAATGCAGTAGCTATCTGTGTAACAATCCCACCGACATGGATGATGCCTACGAATGATCTGGCAACACTAGCCAAGCCCTTTAACAGAAAGTTGCCACAAGCAACAGGGCGAGACTGAGTCGCACAAAACAGTAGGAAAATCTCCTCTTCACTTAGCAGTGTCTCTGTATCTGGAAAACCTAGGAAAGAATGTGCTAGAATCATCTGGAAGTACCTCAATGCAGGGTTGTGGATTACCTGAGAAAACTGGGTAGAAGGATCTTGGCTCCCTCCGCCGGATATTTTAGTCCAAAACTTTTCCACTTCTCTGCTCATAAAATACCCCATCGGTGTATCTGGAATAGCATCAGGAGTAGTCTGGAAACCTAGCAAATCACCAAACTCTCTGTGAGAGAATGAGTAGTCAATCCCGAACAACCTGAAAACAGCGAGTCCATCGGGTCCAGCCCAAGGGTCATAATGAAACGAGCTGAGGAACTCAAGAGTCAAGTTCCTATAAGTGTTGTTCCTATAGTCAAACTGTTCCCACTGGAGTTGATGGCATAAAAATCTGACGCTTGGCTCTATCCCCAAGGCATCCATGCAGTCATGGTCAGGGTACCTGGTAGGAGCCATAGGGCGTCTCATGTGGACATAGTAACGCTCTCTCTGTGCATCATCTCTAAAGGCCACGTGCATGTCATCAGGGTTCTGCATTCTGTACAAGGTTAGCAAACAAGTCCTGAAAGCACATAAAACATTCAATCGTTAGTCCTGACATAATAATAATAATATAAACAAAATAAAGTAAAAGTAAAAAATAAAAAGTACAAAAATAAGAAAAACCATGGGTTGCCTCCCATGCAGCGCTTGTTTAACGTCATTAGCTCGACGACCGATAATTAAACATCATTGGAAGGATATGGTGGATCACTCAGAGTATGGCAGGTGTATGTTGTTGGAATGTCACCTCCTTCGTAGGGCTTCAACCTCTGTCCATTGACGATGAATGGTTTACATGTCGGGTTCTTGATTTCAATAGCACCGGATCTCAGGATCTTAGATACTTCGAAAGGGCCAGTCCATCTCGAACGGAGTTTACCTGGAAATAGTCGTAACCTAGAATCGAACAGGAGAACAGGATCGCCTATCTTGAAGTCTCTTCTTATGATTCTTTTGTCATGCCAAGCTTTTGTTCTTTCTTTGTATATGATGGCATTTTCGTAGGCAGATTGTCTGAGCTCTTCTAATTTGTGGATGTCAAGGATACGTTTCTCACCAGCAGTCAAGTAATCCAAATTCAAAGTTTTGATGGCCCAATAGGCCTTATGCTCCAATTCAAAAGGTAAGTGACATGATTTTCCATAGACCAGTTGATAAGGGGTTGTTCCTATAGGAGTTTTGAAAGCGGTTCTATAGGCCCATAATGCTTCTTGAAGTTTCTGTGACCAATCCTTTCTAGATATAGAGACAGTCTTCTCGAGGATTTGTTTTATCTCCCTATTAGATACTTCCACTTGTCCATTGGTCTGTGGGTGGTATGGTGTTGCTACTCTATGCTTAACTCCATACTTGCTTAAAAGTTTATCAAATATTCTCGATATGAAGTGTGATCCTCCATCACTTATAACTAAACGGGGGGTTCCAAACCTGGGAAATATATAATTTTTGAATAATTTGATGACTACTCTGGTGTCGTTTGTGGGTGCGGCGATAGCTTCAATCCATTTAGACACGTAGTCAACTGCTACTAAGATGTACTGATTTCCAAAAGATGGTGGGAACGGTCCCATAAAGTCTATACCCCATACGTCGAAGAGTTCTACTTCTTGGATATTTCTTAACGGCATTTCATTACGTCTTGAAATATTTCCTGTGCGTTGGCATCTATCACACTTGACAATGAAAGCATGGACATCACGCCACATAGTAGGCCAGAATAGGCCAGCTTGAAGAATCTTGGCGTAGGTCTTAGATGTGCTTGCATGTCCACCATAGGGTGCAGAGTGACAATGCTCAATTATATTATTTACCTCTTCTTCTGGAACACAACGGCGGAAAATGCCATCTTTACCTCTCTTGAAAAGAAACGGTTCGTCCCAATAGAAGTTTCTCACATCACTATAGAACTTCTTCTTCCGGTGGTAGTTTAGATCAGGGGGTATGATGTCAGCGGCCAGGTAATTAACAAAGTCTGCATACCAAGGTACATCACTTATGGCTAAGGATTTTTGAAAATACTCATGAGGGTCTGGGTTATCATCTTCAATGGTTTCTAGTTGGGCTATCAGTCTATCATAGGCAAAATCGTCATTTATGGGAACTGGATCAGGTTTCAGGTATTCTAGCCTAGATAGGTGATCAGCTACCACATTATCAGTGCCTTTCTTATCACGGATATCCAAATCAAACTCTTGCAGTAATAGAATCCATCGAAGTAACCTAGGTTTGGCATCCTTTTTGCTTAGTAAGTAACGAATGGCAGCATGGTCGGTGTAAACTATAATCTTGGCTCCTACTAGATAAGATCTAAATTTGTCTATTGCAAAAACTACAGCTAGGAGCTCTTTTTCGGTTGTTGCGTAGTTGAGCTGTGCAGCGTCTAGGGTTCTACTGGCATAATAAATCACATGTAACTTCTTATCTTTTCTTTGACCTAGAACGGCTCCAACAGCGTAATCACTGGCGTCACACATTATCTCAAACGGTTCTGACCAATCAGGGGGTTTCATTATAGGTGCTGAAATCAGAGCTTGCTTCAGGAGATTAAATGCTTCAGTACATTTTTCATCGAAGATAAATTCAGCATCTTTCATCAAAAGACCAGTTAAGGGTTTTGTTATTTTGGAGAAATCCTTGATAAAACGTCGGTAAAATCCGGCATGTCCAAGAAAACTTCTTATCTCCCTGATAGTCCTCGGCGGTTTTAGATTCTCTATGACTTCTATTTTTGCTTTATCTACCTCTATACCTTTTTCGGAAACTATATGTCCTAAAACAATCCCTTCGGTGATCATGAAATGACATTTCTCCCAATTTAGCACAAGGTTTACCTCCACACATCTCTCCAGGATTTTCTCAAGGTTGACAAGACAATTTTTGAAATCTGATCCACAAAATGAGAAATCGTCCATAAATACTTCCATAATTCCATCTAAATAATCAGCAAAGATAGACATCATGCAGCGTTGGAAAGTTGCAGGAGCATTACAAAGTCCAAAAGGCATTCTTCTATAGGCAAAAGTTCCAACTGGGCATGTAAAGGTAGTTTTTTCTTGATCTTCGGGGTGAATAGGTATTTGGAAGAATCCGGAATATCCATCTAAGTAACAAAAGTAAGAGTGTCTGGCTAGGCGCTCCAACATTTGGTCTATGAATGGTAATGGGAAATGGTCCTTCCTAGTTGCTTTATTTAATTTTCTATAATCTATGCACATACGCCAACCTCCATCGGTTCTTTTTGCTACAGGTTCGCCCTTCTCGTTTTGCACGACTGTGATGCCTCCCTTTTTAGGTACTACATGCACAGGACTCACCCATTTACTGTCCGAGATCTGATATATTATACCTGCCTCTAGTAACTTAAGAACTTCAGTCTTAACTACAGTACTCATTATAGGATTTATTCTTCGTTGGTGTTCTCTGGAAGGTTTTGAATCTTCTTCAAGCAAAATCCGATGCATGCATACGGATGGGCTTATTCCTTTTAGATCAGAGATCTTATATCCTAAGGCTGAGGGGTACCTACGTAAAACTTCTAATAATTGATCGGTTTCTTTTTGGTTTAAGGTAGCACTGACTATAACTGGACGATTCATATCTTCATCGAGAAATTCATATCTCAGGTTTTTAGGCAGTTCCTTAAGTTTTACGGTCGGTTTCATAGGGCAAGGCATAGGATCTGGGGTAAGAGATAAACATTCGTGAAGGTTATCATCAATGTAGGGTGTTTTATAATTGTCATCTTCCAAAATAAGGGTTGATGGCAATTTTATAGATTCAGTTTCTTCTTCTTGTTCTAATTCCCTAATGCATTCTTCGATGATATCTAAGGCATAACAGGAATCTCCTATCACAGGTGCCATAAGAAATTTTGACAATATAAATTCTATCTTCTCTTCACCTACCTCAAAAGTTAGTTTTCCTTTTTTAACATCTATTACGGCTCCAGCAGTCGATAAGAACGGTCTACCTAGGAGTATCGGTATGTCGTCATCTTCTTTAATGTCCATGACAACAAAATCAGTAGGTATAAACAACTGACCTACCCTAACAGGGACGTCTTCAAGTATGCCTATAGGGTATTTAACGGATCTATCGGCTAATTGAAGTGACATCTTAGTAGGTTGTAATTCTCCTAAGTTTAATCTCTCACAAACTGCTAAAGGCATTAAGCTCACACTAGCTCCTAGGTCTAGAAAAGCTTTTTCGATGACATGATTCCCCAAAATACAAGGAATGGAAAAATTTCCGGGATCTTTATCTTTCTTTGCTAACCTATCTTCGGAAATAGAATTACATTCCACGGGTTTCGGATCTTC
The DNA here is from genome assembly GCA_963966055.1 of Lathyrus aphaca. Taxonomy (NCBI): domain Eukaryota; kingdom Viridiplantae; phylum Streptophyta; class Magnoliopsida; order Fabales; family Fabaceae; genus Lathyrus; species Lathyrus aphaca. The sequence continues at coordinate 709,038,638 of OZ014519.1, read as the reverse complement.
AAGTCTACGTTTATTTGTAAGTATGTCTTTGAGAAACTTAGCATAAGAAGGTATTTGGGTGATGACTTCTGTAAAGGGGATTTCTACGTGAAGTTTTTCTATAACCTTAACGAATTTTTGATATTGATTATCGATTTGGGTTTTCTTTAATCTTTGAGGGTAAGGTATTGGTGGTTTGTATGGCGGTGGTGGTACATAGGTTTTATTTTTAGGTTCTTCTCCTTTTTCTTGACTTTCCGGGGTTTCAGGCTTCTCTGGTTCCTTCTCCTCACTCCTCTCAGAAGTTTCGGGCTCACTTAATCTAGGGTTCAAAGGTTCCTTATAAGCGGTTCCACTTCGTAGAGTAATGGCATTAGCTTGCCCTTTCGGGTTCTGTTGAGGTTGTCCAGGGAACTGTCCTCCGAGTGTAGTCTGTGGGGCTTGGTTTAACGCTACCTGAGAGATCTGGGTTTCAAGCATCTTATTATGAGTAATGATTTGATCAACCTTGGTTCCTAACTGGGTAATTAGTTCGTTAACATGGACGCTTTGGTTCATGAACTCTTTGTTCTTCTGTTTTTGAGCAACGATGAAATCTTTTACAATTTCCTCAAAGCTCGGGTTTGGTGGCACAGGTTGCATAGGTTGATTTGTTCTAGGGGCTTGGTAACCTTGTTGTCTCGGAGGTGCGGTATTTTGGATAGGGTTATTATTTTTGTAGGAGAAGTTTGGGTGATTCCTCCATCCAGGGTTATATGTGTTTGAAAATGGGTTCCCTTGGGTATAGTTTACTTGCTCGGTGTTGGTTTCATTCAACAGATTGCATTCGGCGGATTGGTGTCCTTGCGTTCCACATATCTCACAATTCGGCGAAACTGCGGCTACAGTATTCGGAGTTGTACACATATGTTTGACTCTTAGGGCCAACGCGTCCATTTTAGCCTGCATCATGTCTATAGAACTTAACTCATGTATTCCTCCTTGGGCTTCCTTCTTTTCCACTGTCGCTCGTTCTACTCCCCATGATTGATGGTTTTGGGCCATATCCTCGATAAGGGCACTAGCTTCAGGGTAAGGTTTGTTCATCAGTGCGCCACCAGCGGCAGCGTCGATGGTCATTTTAGTGTTATAAAGAAGTCCATTATAGAAGGTTTGGATGATTAACCAATTTTCTAAGCCATGGTGTGGGCATGCTCTTAATAGTTCTTTATATCTCTCCCAGGCTTCGAACAACGACTCTCCTTGGTGTTGGGTAAATCTAGTTATTAGGTTTCGAAGAAGAGCGGTCTTACTCGGGGGAAAATATCTAGCAAGGAAAACTTTCCTAAGGTCATCCCAAGTGGTTATTGAATTGGGTGGAAGGGAATCTAACCATGATAGAGCTTTATCTCTGAGGGAAAAGGGAAATAATCTTAAGCGTATTGCCTCAGGAGAAGCTCCATTGGTTTTAAAGGTGTCTGCTAACTGAAGAAAGTTTTTTAAATGTTGGTTCGGGTTATCAGTAGCGAGACCTGAGAATTGTCTCTGTTGCACTAATTGCAGCAGGGATGGTTTAAGTTCAAAATTATTGGCTGGGATAGCGGGGTTTACTATACTGGAACTAGGTTCCTCGTTTGATGGTTGGGCGAAGTCCTTAAGAGGTCTTCGGTTTTGTTCTTCGGCCATAGCTATCCTATTCCTATGGAAAAATAAACGTGCGCGAGCGTAACGTTCAGGTTCAGCTAGAGGGTCTACTAAACTTCCGGCACTGCGAGTCTTTCGCATTGACCGGTGGGTAACAACCTTAGTCTAAACGGTATAACTACAAGGTAATGAAATTTGACGATATTGGTCCCCGGCAACGGCGCCAAAAACTTGATGCGTGTTTTTCGCAAGTGTACGAATCACGTCAAAGTAATATAAAAGATTATCGAATCCACAGAGACCAAGTGTCAATCTATCAAACCTGTTGTTATGGTGTGTATCTAAGGCAACTATTTTTAAGGGTTTTAATAAGGGTGCAATGGTAAATAAAATTATAATTTTAAATAATAAATAAAGACAGGCTCGAATGTAATTCACGTAATCAATGATAATCCAGTACTTGTTAGTGGAACTACTTATGGGCAGTGTTTTCTTCTTTGAAAAGAACTAATTTAACAGGAACTGTCGCTTTCGCGTATTCAGAACCGAGTTATACTCTCTAATCAACCCCTCCTATTGTCACGGATAAAAAGGTGCGTACTGCGTTAGAGTAGTAAACCTATTTTTAAGAAATATAGTATCTTAACTAAGTTGAAAAGTATTTTAACCTGGACTTCTTAGCAAAAAGAGGTTCTTGCGAACCAGAGTTTAAACTTCCTAACGCGTCCGAAAATCGTTTTAAAATCTCTTTTCTTTTTAATCTAAAATCTCCTAATGAACTATACAAAGCGCTTTTGGCTGTTTTTGAAATAGTTAAAAACAATTATTTGAATTGAAAGATAAAATAGCCCTTAGGTGTTTCCACGAACAATTATACTGATTACTGGTTTAATTACGATCCTTACATTCTAACCTTTATGGAATTAGTTAGACATGATAAAGTAAATATTCTTTTTATAGTTTTTCATAAAAGTAATTTAAAGCGAGTGTGGAAAGTAAACGAAGTAAAGTGCGAGTGCGGGAAATAAACAACGTAAATGTGCGAGTGCAGGAAATAAACAACGTAAATGTGCGAGTGCAGGAAATAAACAACGTAAATGTGCGAGTGCAGGAAATAAACAACGTAAATGTGCGAGTGCAGGAAATAAACAAAATAAAAGCGAGGCAGAAATAAATAAAAGTAAAGTACGAACTTGAATTAAAATGGCGGCAGGATTAACTTCCTCCAGAGTGCTCCAAAACTCGAACCACAGACAGATTACAGACTCGATCACTCGATTGCAGAGGCACCCCGATGTGGAATGGCAACTGCTTTATAACTGATATATGCCTAGAGAATTCTAATTCTGGATGAAGAAAAACGAAAATCTAAGGTCCTATTTATAGTAAAAACTGAAAGCATGAAATGACCGGGACGCCCCTCCACTAAAAAGTGGAGGTTATGAAATTTTGCCTTGTGGCGCCCGCCACAAGGTCATGGCGCCCGCCATGGTCCCTATAGGGGATGATGGAGTGGGGAACGTGGGTCTTGGAGGTTGAGGAGTGGTCTTGAGACGTGGCCACGTCATGGCTAACCCCATGGCGCCCGCCACGATGGGTGCCGTAAGTGCAAAATGCTGAATTTCTAGGTTTTCGTCCGTTTTCACTCCTTTTTCGCTCCTTTTCCCGATTCCAGCTCCGATTATTATAAAAACCTGAAAACATAAGAAAACAAAGCAATAACAAAGCAAAACAACAATAAAAGCTAAGAATGCATGCGAAATCGGAGTCAGAAATACGGTGAATTTTAGTGTGATCACGTTTTCGCTGCATCACTTTTGTGAAGGCTGATTAAAATAAGTTCAGGAAAATTGTGTTTAAATCAAAACATCCCACAAAGGTAACCTTAAAGAGACAACAAGTAGAGAATCGTCTATTGACAATCATCACACCTCAACACTTAGTAAATTATCCAGACATGTTTAGGGAAAACAAAACATAAATGGTTTTAAGAGCGAAGGTAAACATAATTGCGAGTAAAGAAATAAAATTAAGACTGCATAAGCTTGGATGAGTTGAAAGTGGTATGCGTCAGGGTATTTATAGGAGTCCAAAATCCTAGAAATTTCTAAGGAGTGACTCTAACTTTGTAGCAAAAATAGAGGAAGACGTGAGGGATGCTTGGAGACCAAGTTTAGATCATTTATAACCATTTGTCACTTTAAATGGGTGGCGACCGCCACACCCTCATGGAGACCGCCATGCTCACATAGTGGGCATGACTAGGTCATCCCACTTCTTGGTGTGTGGACCACCCATGGCACCCCTAGGTTGAACATCACGAGGTTGCCATAGGTACTTGTCTGCTAAATTCCTTGGTTTCTCGTCTATTTCGCTTTGTTTCTTTGCAAACAACTCCAAATCAATAAATTTCCTGAAACATAACAAAACATTAACATAAAAGTGGAAAATGAATTTAAAAAAATATGAAAACATGCATAAGTCGGGTCAAATAAATGATGTGTTTAAGTGTCATCAAACTCTCCCACACTTAAACCATCGCTTGTCCTCATGCAAAACGTAAGTAACAATAGGTCTAAATAGCCCATACTCTATTTCTTTAATAATTATTTTTTGGGTATGGCTCAAGAAAACTGAGAAAATTTAATAAACAACAAAAACTACGCCTCAAGACTTGACAATGCATGTAATGACGAAATAAAATAACGGAAGTAAAATAAAATAGTAAATATAACTAGAAATCAAAATAAAACAATAAATGTAAACTAGAAAGCAGTAAAATTCCTCTCCCACACTTAAATCAAACATTATCCATAATGTTTTAATTCAAGGTAAAAAAGAAACGATAGAACCTTGTGTGTGATCAGAGCAGGGCGGCTTGGTAGCTTTGAGGCCTCCTTAAGGAATTAATCACCTGGAAACGGTGGTACATTTGTTCGGTTAACCTGTTGTTGCTCCCGGGATTTTCATTCTAGTATAAACGCGAAAGTGGTGCAGAAAAAGAAGAAGAGTCGCCAACCATACATTTTTATCCCAAGGAAGGGAAAGGTAATATTGCACAAACCGAGGAAAAGGAAAGGACAAGGTATTACAAACTAGACAGAATGGGTAAGGGAGTCGGTTATGTGAAGGGAAGGTATTAGCACCTCTTCACGTCCGTCGTACTCGACGGGATCCAAGTTTGCTTGTTTTGTTTCAAAAGGTAAAGAATAAACTGCTGTTGAACTGGAATGAAAGAAGGCATAAGAAAAATGTAGGGAAAAGAAAGAAGTGTGCTCGAATGGGTGCTACCCTACTGCCTATGTATCTCATCGGGAATGAGAATCAGAGTCAACATAGTTCCACTAACTAGGGAGGAAATTTGTTTGTTTGTGTTTTTTATGATTGAACTTATTATGTCTACACTCAGGTGTTGCAGGCTCGTCTTGAACAAGTGCATTTATTGTCTTGTAAAATACAAGTCGAAGCGAGTTCCTTCTTAAGAGTGAGGAGATGAGAAGAGAATTCCCGTAGGAAAGACGCTTGTTGTTGGTTTGTAGCTTTTAGAATCTTTTTATTTGTATTTGGCACAGGAAAGTGTATTCAAGTATTTTGAAGTGAAGAAATCTTTTTTTAGGTTTTCTTTATGAAAATGGCTTCAAGTTTAGAATTGTACATCATGTTAGATAAGTTCACATTACCCCCAAGATGGGATAGATGCAAATGCCCCATGGAATAAGTCCATAACACAAGAAGTCACTTCAACCTTTATTAAGTATTTTTGAGTTGTTTTGAGATGAGAAAGAGAAGACTCAAGTTGAGAAAGGGAAAACACTAAGGGAAACTAAGACTCACTCTATGTTTTTATACAATAGAGATCCTAGGGTTAGTGAGGTATGAAGAACTCTAAACCTAGAAGAAGAAAAGAAGAATAAGTTCTAACTCACTTCAAGGATTGAAGACGAGATTAGAACTCAAAGTTATGAAAAGAAATGCAATGTCAAAGAAGCATAAAATGTTTGTCGCAATCACACAAATTGAAAGCTTAAAAAAGAAGGAAGAAGGTAGAATGTGGATGCACATCCACATTCTTCATACTTACCATTAGCCCTTTAAAAGGTTAGTAAAATCCATGATTTATGAAATCAACAATGATAAAAAAAAATTACCAAACATCTCCTAAAGTGATTAGTGTTCAAACTAGACTCAAACCTAAAGCTAAGGGTACCTAAAAGCTAGATAAATCCAAAATCAACAGCTACAGCAGTGCTTCAGCACACAAACAACTATCACATGCAAATGGCATACAAACAACTTATTACAGCTACCTAACAGCATGGCAGCAGGTGTAAAAAGTGCAAACACTATGCAAGGTAACATACATTTAACAACTATTGCTCATAAATGCAACAGTAAAATGCATGGCAGAATTAAGTCATTTAACATGTAAACGCATGAGTAACAATACATGGATATGCACCACATAGCAACATCAAGGAATGCAACATGATTAATATGAACATGGATATGTGAGAATGCAAACATTTCAATCATTTTACACCAATGGATTTTCACAAACAAAGTAATGTGCATTTTCAAAAGTGAGCATTTAATGCAAACAAAAACCACAAGGTGAACATGCCATAATGCATTTTAGATAATATAAACATTAACAACATCATGCAAACATTAAAAAAAACATGTAACCAAGGATGTGTCCAAGCATATATGGATCATGTACCTTTATCAATTAACATGCAACTTGTTCAATTATACACATGAGTGTCCAAAACATGCATCGATCATGAAAGCAATGCAAAATAAAACTTTAATCCATTATTATCATGCCAACAACGGGGTTCAAACATGGGAACAACATTCACAACATACCATGAGCACACATACACAATTATGCCGAAAATCGGAAGTAAGCAACTTGTGTGTCGAAAGATGTCGAAGATACATGAATCTGCACCAAAACAGCTCCTAAAAATTCACTAAAATGATATCTTAATGGTCAATGGTGATTAGGTATGGAATAACATGCAAACATACAAGAAAAAGCTCAAAAAACACAATCTGATGCAGTGTTAACCGATTAACCAAAGTGTTAACCAGTTAACAGACCCAAAATCTGCATATTTGCGCAAAATTGCACTGTGTTAATCGTTTAACCAATGTGTTAACCAATTAACATTGAACCAGTAGCAAAAAAACATGCAGAAAAAAACACTTCCAACACCAGCTTATTCAAATAAGTTCTAATGTAATGTCTATCAATTGAACACGAAATCTACACCTAAATGCACCAATTCAACACCAATTGGAACCATACACACATAAAGATCCTAAAACCTAATTCTCCAATCAATTAATGCATAAAAAATCAACAAAACACGATGAACACACGTTTCGAGAGAGTACTAAATAACTTAAAACAGAAGTGATCGTGAGTTTCACCTACCTACAAAGCTGAGGTTTGCTTTGGTAATCGTTGCAAAGAGAGATCAACACATTATTGACCAGAAATCCGTAGATCTGAAGCTCTTCCGTAAGAATACGCAAAATAAATGCAATTTGAGGAATACCTTGATGAACTCTTCCAAGAATCACTTCGAAGATGTGAATTCAACACCAAAACAGTAGCAAATCCTTCAATAATCCATGAAATCAATGCAATGATGGAGGTTTAGCTTCAAATTCTTCAAGTTTCAATGCAAAAACTTGAAGAATTTTGGAAGATGAAGCTTTATGTGGGGTTTTGGAAAATGAGAGAAAAGTGAGAGAAAATTGAGAGTGGTGAGATAAAAATGTGAAAAAATGAAGTGTTCCTTGAGGTTTGGAGGGAAAATGATTATATACATCTTAGATTTGGAATGTGCTTTGAGTTAGGAGTGAGGCTTGGACATTAGCTTAGGAGTTAGGTTTGGGATTATGGTTAGGAGTTAGTTAAGAGTTGGTTAAGAAATTTTCTAGAATCTTCCCCATAATTCCACATTTAATGAAATGAAATAAATCAAATCAAATAAAAAATGGCCAAAATCCCCTCATGCTAAAAATCTGCATTTTTTGGCAAAAAAAACGCGCGTGTTAACTAGTTAACCGACGTGTTAACCAGTTAACGCAGGCCAAATTTGAAATTTTCCTCCTTTTGGTGGGAAACCTTGGAAATGCACCTGCGTTGTCTGTTATAAGCTTATTTTTCTTCTGAGATTCGATAATTGATATTATCACTGAATAACCCTGGATCACATGCCCTATGTTTCAATCGATGATGTATGCTTTATTATTATTTTTATTAATTTTATTATGATTTGAATATAATGTAAGAAAGGATATGATAAATGACATGTAAATGAAGCATAAGCTACTTGCAATTGGTAATAAATAAGAGGAAAATTTTTGGGGTGTTACAGCTGCCCCTATTCAATCAACTGTAGACCTGAATGGATGATAGCAATGAATCTCAGACGTTTATGGTATGGAGGGATTGAATACCCGAATAAACAGAAAATTTGTACTTTATGGGAAATAGAAATATGGTGGAATGAATACTAACCTTGATCAACACCACAAGGGAACACAAAAGCAACCAGACCGACCTCAGACGAACTTGGAAAAAAATACCATCCTCGAATAATAAAACTTGAAATAAACGAAACTGACCTCAAATTGAATCGAAAGATGCGTCCAAAAAGGATAAGGACTGACCTCGATCAGACCCTGCGGGGAGAAATCTTGACCTCGATCAATAAACTTAAAATGGTCTACCATCCTCGAATGATAGCCACAACAACAATACCCACCTTGGAAGGACTTGGAGAAGAGAGTGTCGTCCTCGAATGACAACTCATAATAATATTCTCATATCTAACACGAAACCATCCTCGAATGGGATCGAAATGGTATACTGACCTCAGTTGATAACTAGAAACACAAAGACTGACCTCAGACAGACTTTGCAAAAGAGAAATGTTGACTTTAATCATTAAACTCAAAATGGTTTACCATCCTCGAATGATAGCCACAACAACAAGACCCACCTCAGAAGGACTTGGAGAAGAGAGTGTTGTCCTCGAATGACAACTCACAATAAGATCCTCAGATCTAACACGAAACCATCCTCAAATGGGATCGAAATGGTATATCGGCCTCGGTCGATAACCAGAAACACAAAGACTGACCTCAGATAGACTTTTCAAAAGAGAACTATTGACATCAATCCATACACTCAAAATGGTCTACCATCCTCGAATGATAGCCACAGGGAACAAGACCAACCTCGGAAGGACTTGCAAATAGAATGTCATCCTCGAATGACAACTCACAATAAGATCCTCAGATCTAACACGAAACCATCCTCAAATGGGATCGAAATGGTATACCGGCCTCGGTCGATAACCAAAAACACAAAGACTGTCCTTGAACAGACTTTGCAAAAGAGAACTATTGACCTCAATCAATAAACTCAAAATGGTCTACCATCCTCGAATGATAGTCACAACAACAAGACACACCTCTTAAGGACTTAGAGATGAGAATGCCATCCTTGAATGACAACTCACAATATGATCCTCGGATCCAACACGAAACCATCCTCGAATGGAATCGAAAGAGAAAACCATCATCAGATGATAACTCAAATAAACGTTCTTCATAAGGGAACAAGCCAAAAGACTCATTTGGGGAAAGAAATGGGACACCGCAAAGATTCACAGATCTTCACACCTGGTTATGATCGAAAAGAAATTGTTGAGGAATGAAGCGAACAAACTCTTGGGGATGTCACTGTTTTATTGATGAAGTATTCAACTTCTGGTGTATGGAACCAAAACTGACTTATGCTTCATATGCATGTTTGAATTTTTCTATGGCATAATGCTCCATAATGATGAAAATGCTACACTTTAGAGGATGCAAATGTAATGTTGATTACTAAATGAAAATGCAAAGGAGATCTCCCGATGAGGAGGTGACAGGCATTCCTGGTAACTTTACTGGGGAAGAAATAATCACATAATAGATTTTATGAATCCCTGCAAGTAATAAATTGGACTTTGAGAGGTTGAAAAGATATGACCTTTTTAGGGAGGGTCTCATATGATAGGAATTTGATTGGGAGGTACTCCACCCGTGGAACTCCGTTGGGGAAGTAATAACCTTCTGACTTGGCTGAGGAAAGGATTTGTTGATACTTTGCTAAGGAGAAATTCTGCTGGAGAATAATGAGTCCTCATATACTGCTGGGGGACAAGAAGAGTCTTGTGAAGAATATCTCTTTGTTGAAAGAGGACTCTCTGCTTGGGGATATCCATCTTCTGTTACCTTGCTGGGGAAGATTTCAATTTCCAAATCTAATGGGGATAATGGAGAACATCAATGAGAACACTTCATGCGAAGGATACGAGTTTTAAGTCGCTTCTTGATGAGGATAAGAGATATAAAGCGTCTTATGTTCGAGATGAGATATAAAATGTCTCTTAATAATAAGACCATTTTCTAAAGGAATACCAACCCCCTTCTTGCTCTGCTAGAGAAGATTTGTTGAGGTCTGCTGAGGAACCATGATCAATGAAACTTGTTGAGGAAGAAACTCCTTGATGCCTCGTGCTGGAAGTGGTTTTGTTTCTTCATACCTACTGATTAGTGAATACAACTGATAGTTCCTAACAAAGAGAAAGTTAGACAAACCTACATGCCCCAGGTTCATGGTCTGAATTCACCACCCCTGTTACTCAGCAATTAAGATGTATGTCAAATGTTTTACTCTTAAACATGTATTGTAAAGCATCAATGTCTATGCAACGCAATATCTATCACAATATTTGGACATTTTTGCAATAAACAATGGTAAACAAAAACAAAAACAGATGAAATCGACTTGGATGAAAAATGAATTTTATTGATTGAAAGGTGGCTGTGAATAGGTGTTACACTAGGAAGCAATCCCTAGAAATAGGAAATTTCACAAAAGGGAAAATAAACTATCCTAATGGCAATGTGAAATTGGATCTCATCAAGTTCCAACCCGGTTATGACATGTATATCCTCAAAACTTTCTGTATACTTTTCTTTTTGAGGAAGATGATTGGACTTATTCTTAACCCTCAGATTATCCATGGTTGTAAATGATGAATCACAGATCGTGCAGATCACAGTTGTTCGTTTCAATCCCTCTTTTGCATGGATCTCCCTTTCGGGTTTTCAATCCACCGGGATACTCTTTTTGCCTGAACTATCCAATGTGGCTTTTCAACTCAGCGGGTGTGTAGATGTTTAGAATTGGCAGAATTTTTGACCAACAAGAAATATTGAATTCAGTTCAGAATGTCCTATCAGATGTTGGGACATTATCAAACAGAGTATAAGAACTTATTTCAGGATGTCACACCAGATGTTGGGACATTGTGTAAATGACTTAAGTTCAGTTTTTCAGGATGTCCCAACAGATGTTGAGACATCTCAAACCTGCTACCAGAATTAATTATTGACTAACTGATCTGAGATATTTAAGGAGAGTTATCTGGAATTAATTATGGATGGATAAAAACAGAACAAGGCGCATCTGTAGGGAGTTTTATTATGAGGATTCAGTTTAAACAGAAGAACTAAATCACCTAGAATCTAGGAAGTAACAAACCCTAATTCTAGGTGGAAGCTGCTGTGTTTTAGGACTGGATTAACCTACAGAAAGCCCAAATTACAAACACCTATTTAATCAACAGAAACTCACAGAATTGAGTACGAATTTCAGAAGACAAAATAGGGTGTTGTGTCTTTAATAGCAGGTTGTTTTTAATTGTACCACTTTATGAGCTTTTAAGCAAAAGTGCATTTGTGACTTGATTGAAACTGTGAAGTAAGATCAAGCTGTTTTGTTTGAAGTATGACTTCAATTTTATTAAACTTGTAAACAAAATCACGTAGTGATTGAGGGGGAGTGAGTAGGGTACTCATATCTAAGTTGTGTCTTAGGTAGAAATTGCATTGGGTAGTTATTAAGTGATAGATTAAACAGGGTGGTTTAAGTCTAGAATTAATATTACTTATAGTGGATTTCCTCCTGGCTTGGTAGCCTCCAGATGTAAGTGTGGTTATACACTGAACTGGGTTAACAAACTTCTGTGTTGTTTACTTTTCTTGCTATTTAAGTTTTGGTTAAATCTGTCAAGTGTTGGGACATCTCTTAGGACATCTCATACCTGATCACAGAATTTCAATTGGCATCAGAGCAGGCACCCTGCCTGTTTATACTGGGTGAGATCTAGGGAATACAAATTCTGGAAACATGGACAGAGATATAGGATCAGTAAATAGACCACCTATACTGGATGGTTCTAATTATGACTACTGGAAGCCAAGAATGACTGCATTCTTAAGATCACTTGACAACAGGGCCTGGAGAGCAGTCAATATTGGATGGGATCATCCTATCCAAGACACCAAAGATGGATCAAAAGTGTTGAAACCTGAAGAAGAATGGAGTAAGGAGGAAGAAGATTCAGCACTAGGCAACTCCAAGGCCTTAAATGCTCTATTCAATGGCATTGATAGGAACATCTTTAGACTTGTGCATCACTGTGAGCTAGCCAAAGATGTGTGGGATACTCTCAAAACAACTCATGAAGGAACATCAAAGGTAAAGATGTCAAGACTTCAACTTCTCACCACCAAGTTTGAAAACTTGAGAATGAAGGAAGATGAGACAGTTCATGAATTCTACATGAACATCTTAGAAGTAGCTAATACTTCTGGAGCTTTGGGAGAAAAGATGACTGATGAAAAGCTTGTAAGAAAGATCCTCAAATCTTTGCCAAAAAGATTTGACATGAAAGTCACAGCAATAGAAGAAGCTCAAGACATATGCACTATGAAAGTTGAAGAACTCATTGGTTCCCTTCAAACATTTGAGATGGGAATGAATGACACAAATGTTAAGAAGAACAAAAGCATAGCCTTGGTGACAAATACTGATGAAGAAGAAGATGATGAATCAGATATTGGTAAAAGCTTATCAGACAACATTGCAATGCTTGGAAGACAATTCAAAAATATTCTCAGATGAATGGAAGGCAAATCCAAACCCAATGGAAGATACACAAACTCTTCTGAGAACAAGAGGCCTTATGATACTAACAGAAGGTCAAATTATGATGAAAAGACCAGTCAAGAAAAAGGAGTCAAATGCCATGGATGTGAAGGATATGGACACATCAGGAATGAATGTCCTACCTACTTAAAAAGGCAAAAGAAAGGACTCTCTGTGACCTGGTCTGATGAAGACTCAGGAGGTGATTCAGAAGAAGAATCAGCTAAGCATATCACTGCTTTAGCTGGACTATGTGAATCTGAAAGTGATTCCAGTGATGGGGAGCTTACTGTTGAAGAACTTGAGCAAGCCTACAAAGATCTATACAAAAGAAGTACTGAAATATGCAGTGAGGTCATAAAGCTAAAGAAGCAGAATGAGGCACTAGAAGATGAAAAAGCAAGTGATCAAGAGATCATTGACACCTTGAAAAGTGAAGTAAGTCTTCTCAACTCCAAGTTGGAACACATGTCCAAATCTGTTAGAATGTTGAACAGCAGTTCAAGTACACTGGATGTTATTCTCAACAACAATAAGCATTCAGGGGATAAAAGTGGACTGGGATTTAACAGAGTACATAAAGATGAAGCTAGCTCTAGCAAAACTACTTCAAAATCCATACAGTCAAACAAGATGTCCCAACAGATGCTTCAACATCAGGAAAAGAACACAAAGTCAAACATAATGTTCCAACAGATGTCTCAACATTCTGAAAAGAACAAAATGAAGAAGAAGTATCAAAGATGGAGATGTCATCATTGTGGAAGATTTGGACATATCAAACCTCATTGTTATAAGCTGCATGGATATCCAAATCAGATGTATCAGCAACCTTCTAAGCAGAAAATAGAAGTTACCAAGAAAGTGCTGCATAAACATCAAAGAAATCAGCAACCTCCTAAGCAGAAGACAGAAGTCATCAAGAAGGTATGGAGACCAAAAGCTAGCACTCAGGCTGATCAAAGCTACATACACAAGAACAAGATCAACAATCAATCTTGGAGATCTACTGATGAACAACACACAGGGCAGAGGCATCAAAAGAAATCTCAACTCAAATGGTCAAAGAAAAGTGCTGCATATATAACACATACATCACTAAGAGTATCAGCTAAAGAAGACTGGTACTTTGACAGTGGATGTTCAAGACACATGACTGGATTGAAGAATCTGCTAGTAAACTTAAAGTCACATTCATCCAGGTATGTAACCTTTGGAGATGGAGCTAAAGGAGAAATCAAGGGAGTTGGGACCTTGGACTGTCAAGATGTTCCAAGACTAGATGATGTGCTGCTAGTTAAAGGTTTAACTGCTAACTTGATCAACATAAGTCAATTATGTGATCAAGGGTACAGTGTAAACTTTACCAAAACTGAATGCATAGTGACTAACAAAGAACAAGAGGTTGTCATGAAAGGAGCCAGATCTAAAGACAACTGTTACATGTGGGAATCTCAAGATTTCAGCCTTACTTCAACTTGCTCCTTAGCTAAAGAAGAAGAAGTGAAACTATGGCACCAAAGACTAGGTCATCTTCATTTCAGAGGCATAAAGAAGATAATATCTATGGATGCTGTAAGAGGTATTCCTAAACTGAAGATTGATGATGGCAAAATATGTGGTGAATGTCAAATAGGCAAGCAAACCAAGATGTCCCATCCAAAGCTCCAACATCTAACAACTTCCAAAGTTTTGGAACTATTGCGTATGGATCTTATGGGACCTATTTAGGTTGAAAGTCTTGGTGGCAAGAGGTATGCCTATGTGGTGGTTGATGACTTTTCAAGGTATACATGGATAAATTTTATCAAAGAAAAGTCTGATGTATTTGATGTATTCAAAGACTTATGCCAAAGAATACAAAGGGAAAAAGCCAGCTGTGTGATCAGAATAAGAAGTGATCATGGAAAAGAGTTTGAGAACCAAAAGTTCTTAGATTTCTGCTCTTCAGAAGGAATCAATCATGAATATTCTTCACCAATCACTCCTCAACAGAATGGGATTGTTGAGAGGAAGAATAGAACTATTCAAGAATCAGCAAGAGCTATGATCCATGCTAAAAAGTTACCTTTGTACTTCTGGGCTGAAGCTATGAACACAACTTGTTACATCCACAACAGAGTTACTCTAAGAAAAGGAACTTTGTCCACAATCTATGAAGTCTGGAAGGGCAGAAAACCCACAGTTAAGTATTTCCATGTGTTTGGAAGTAACTGTTACATTTTGGCAGATAGGGAGCAAAGGAGAAAAATGGATCCTAAAAGTGATGAAGGGATTTTTCTTGGATACTCTATAAACAGCAGAGCATATAGAGTATTTAATTCTAGAACCAAGGTTATCATGGAATCTATTAATGTGATAATTGATGATGCTCCTACAGATGTCCCAGAAGATGTTGGAACATCTGCTGATATCAAGATTGAAGCTGAAGAAAAGAGTGATCATTATTATGACTTCACTCAAACTGATGCAAGGACAGAACAATCCAGCAAACCTCCCTCCATCAGAATACAGAAGGATCATCCCAAAGATTTGATAATTGGTGATCCCAACAGAGGTGTGAGCACTAGATCAAGAGAAGTGATTTCAGGTTCCTGTTTTGTTTCTAAAATAGAACCTAAAAACATCAAGGAAGCTCTTACTGATGAATACTAGATTTGTGCTATGCAAGAGGAATTAGGTCAATTCACAAGGAATGAAGTGTGAAATCTTGTTCCTAGACCTGATGACATAAATGTGATTGGAACAAAATGGGTGTATAAGAACAAGTCAAATGAACAAGGAGTTGTTACAAAGAACAAAGCTAGACTTGTATCTCAAGGATACACACAAATTGAAGGAGTAGACTTTGATGAAACCTTTGCACCAGTAGCAAGGCTTGAATCAATCAAACTACTTTTGGGAATTGCTTGTATCTTAAAGTTCAAGCTATTTCAAATGGATGTGAAAAGTGCCTTTTTAAATGGTTATCTTAATGAAGAAGTATATGTAGAACAGCCTAAAGGATTTGTTGATCCAAGCTGTCCAAATCATGTATACAAACTAAAGAAGGCTCTTTATGGTCTGAAGCAAGCTCCAAGGGCATGGTATGAAAGATTGACTACTTTTCTTATCAAGCAAGGGTACAGGAAAGGTGGAATTGACAAAACCTTGTTTGTTAAAGATGAAGAAGGAAATGTCATGATTGCTCAAATATATGTAGATGACATTGTCTTTGGTGGGATGTCTGACAGGATGGTCAAACATTTTGTCAACCAGATGGAATCTGAATTTGAAATGAGCCTAGTAGGAGAGTTAACCTACTTTCTTGGTCTGCAAATAAAGCAAATGGAAGACTCCATGTTCATTTCCCAAAGCAAGTATACCAAGAACATAGTCAAGAAATTTGGAATGGAAAATGCTACTCATAAGAGAACTCCTGCCCCCACACATTTAAAGCTGACTAAAGATGAAAAGGGTGAGAATGTAGATCAAAGCATATACAGAAGCATGATTGGAAGCTTGTTATATTTGACTGCTAGCAGACCAGACATAGCATTTGCAGTAGGTGTATGTGCAAGATATCAAGCTGATCCAAAAGTCAGTCATCTCAATCAAGTCAAGAGAATCCTTAAATATGTTAATGGTACTTGTGACTATGGCATAATGTACTTTCATGGATGCAAACCAATTCTCATTGGCTTCTGTGATGCTGATTGGGCTGGAAGTGCTGATGACAGAAAAAGCACTTCAGGAGGATGCTTCTTTCTAGGAAACAATTTGATTTCTTGGTTCAGTAAGAAACAAAATTGTGTATCCTTATCTACAGCTGAAGCTGAATATATAGCAGCTGGAAGCAGTTGTTCTCAGTTGGTTTGGATGAAGCAAATGCTCACTGAGTACAATGTCCCACAAGATGTCATGACATTGTACTGTGACAACTTAAGTGCAATTAACATATCAAAGAATCCTATCCAACATAGCAGGACCAAGCATATTGATATCAGACATCATTTCATCAGAGATCTTGTAGAAGAAAAAGTGATTTCATTGGAACATGTAGCTACAAATCTGCAGTTGGCTGATATCTTTACCAAAGCATTGGATGCTACACAATTTGAGAACTTAAGGGGCAAATTGGGAATCTGTTTATGTGAGATTTAGCAGCTAAGGAAATGTGCCAACATGTCATATGACATTGTGTGGCATAAGTACCAGATGGCAACACCAGTCTGGTCAAGAACCTTGGGTATTCCATTCCTAATCATTTTCAATGTAACGGCTACTTATATAATAATAGTTTGCATTCAACTATCCATATTCTCATCATTCTATCAAAAGCGAATTGCATTATCTAGTTGTTCTTCAGAAATCATCAACCCTAAAACTCTTCATCCATCTTCTTTGAAAATGTCTCAAAACCCTAACACTCCTGAAGAAGTTCTCAACAAAGAAGATGTGGTTCATGCAACCCCCATCTCTGTAGTACCCATGAAGTCAACCCCATTGGACGAAATCAGAGGAAGTGTTCTTCATGCTAAAAAGCCAAGAACTCCAAAAAGAGCAAAAGATCAAGTCTGCAGCAAATCCAAAGGCATCCCTTCTCCAGCAAATATGCCTCCAAAATCTTCTGAATATGTGGATGCTTCCATAAAGGAGATAGTAAACAAGATTCTTTTTGAACAAAGAGTGGTTAGTGGCATATCTATCCCTCTGAACACCATGCCAGCTCCTCAAGAAGATCAACAAACTCAAGCTGCAAAGGACACTCCTGCTCAACAGGATGTCCCAATAGATGTTGAAACATCTGAGGATGAACAAAATGCCTCATCTGATGCTGCTGTAGAAGAATCTGAGGACCAGAAAAAGGCCTCAAATGAAAATGATGAAGAAGAATATGAGGATCAGACCAAAGCCTCAACTGAAGAACATATCTCTGCTGATCAACCAGCTGAAGAGGAGACTGCTCAATCTCCTCCTGTGGTGAACCTAGAGCAGGATTCTGATACAAAGATCATTGCCTCTATAAGACCTAGCATAGCCAAAAGGCTCAGGACTAGGAAAGGAAAGATGCAAGCAGGACATGCAGTTCCTGAGAAGAAGCAAGCTACCCCAAATAAAGACAAAGCCAAAAATGCCTTTGGTCCTACAAAACAATGGAGCAAAGTCCAAACTCAAAAGAGGAAAGCTGTCACTCCCTCAGACTCAGATGTTGAAGCAGATGTCCCAACATCTCCTCCAAAGAAGAAATCAGCACCCTCTAGGGCTTCAACTGCTGTTCCAGAAGCTCCCTTGGACATCATCTCATTTCATCATGTTTCAAGTGTAAACAGATGGAAGTTTGTGTACCAAAGAAGGGAAGCACTTGAAAGAGAGCTGAGCAGTAATGCACTTGAGTGCACTGAATTAATTGACCTCATATCTGCTGCTGGTCTCTTCAAAACAGTCTCCAATCTCTCTCCCTGCTATGAACTACTGGTCAAAGAATTCATAGTCAATCTTCAGGAAGATTGTGCAAATGGTAAGTCTGCTGAATTTAGAAAAGTCTTTGTTAGAGGCAGGTGTGTAGAGTTCTCTCCTCAGATCATCAACCAATACCTTGGAAGAGAATCTGATGGACCAAATGAGCTAGGGAAGACTGATAACCAAATCTGCAAGGTTATCACTGCAAACCAGGTCAAGGCTTGGCCAGTTAAAGGAAAGCTCTCAGTGAGCATGCTGACAAGAAAATATGCCATGCTGAACAGGATTGGTACAGCAAACTGGGTGCCTACCAATCACACATCTTCAATATCCACTGGCTTGGGCAGGTTTATTTATGCTGTGGGCACTCAGACTAAGCTAGATTATGGTGTCTACATCTTTGATCAGACCTTGAAGCATGCTAGCTCATCTGCAACAAAGCTGCCAATAGCTTTCCCTTCCTTGCTGTGTGGTATAATGCTAAGTCAATACCCTGGGATCCTCTCTGAGAAGGACACAGTCTGCAAAAAAGAAAGCCCTCTGGCCTTTCACTACAAACTGTTCCTGAGTCATCATGCAGCAGATGTTGAAGCACCCTCTGGGACATCTGCAGGTCCTTCAAATGCAAAGACTCCAATCTCCAAGGTTGCATTGATTGCTGAACTGAAGAGCAGCTGTAAAGAACTTGAAGCTAGGAAGCAGAAGCTTGAGGAAATTATCCAAAGGCTGGAGAGTGAAGGTGATCAGAAAGCTGCTTCTGATGAAGAAACTGAGGAAGATGAAGAAACTAAATGTGATGAATCTGAGTGATCATTGTATGTGAGGAAAAATGTATGACAGCTGCATTGTAATTTAGAATCAATGAATTTGGCCCCAAATTTGTGTCTAACAAGGGGGAGAACAACAACAACAACAACAATGTGTATGCTGTTTAATTATGAATGAAAAATTTGTTTGTTTGTTTCTGAACTGAATCAGTGTGTTTTGATAAATATTTTTGTTGCAACAAGACTGGATACATGTATGTTTGAGGGGGAGTAATCTCAAATATGATTCAACAGAAAAGTAATGCTATACTCTGATAAAAGAACTTTTGCTGCACTCTGATAACCAGAAAAGATGTTAGCCAAAAATTAGCCAAAGGGGGAGTTTGTAGATGTTTAGAATTGGCAGAATTTTTGACCAACAAGAAATATTGAATTCAGTTCAGAATGTCCTATCAGATGTTGGGACATTATCAAACAGAGTATAAGAACTTATTTCAGGATGTCACACCAGATGTTGGGACATTGTGTAAATGACTTAAGTTCAGTTTTTCAGGATGTCCCAACAGATGTTGAGACATCTCAAACCTGCTACCAGAATTAATTATTGACTAACTGATCTGAGATATTTAAGGAGAGTTATCTGGAATTAATTATGGATGGATAAAAACAGAACAAGGCGCATCTGTAGGGAGTTTTATTATGAGGATTCAGTTTAAACAGAAGAACTAAATCACCTAGAATATAGGAAGTAACAAACCCTAATTCTAGGTGGAAGCTGCTGTGTTTTAGGACTGGATTAACCTACAGAAAGCCCAAATTACAAACACCTATTTAATCAACAGAAACTCACAGAATTGAGTACGAATTTCAGAAGACAAAATAGGGTGTTATGTCTTTAATAGCAGGTTGTTTTTAATTGTACCACTTTATAAGCTTTTAAGCAAAAGTGCATTTGTGACTTGATTGAAACTGTGAAGTAAGATCAAGCTGTTTTGTTTGAAGTATGACTTCAATTTTATTAAACTTGTAAACAAAATCACTGTGTGATTGAGAGGGAGTGAGTAGGGTACTCATATCTAAGTTGTGTCTTAGGTAGAAATTGCATTGGGTAGTTATTAAGTGATAGATTAAACAGGGTGGTTTAAGTCTAGAATTAATATTACTTATAGTGGATTTCCTCCTGGCTTGGTAGCCTCCAGATGTAAGTGTGGTTATACACTGAACTGGGTTAACAAACTTCTGTGTTGTTTACTTTTCTTGCTATTTAAGTTTTGGTTAAATCTGTCAAGTGTTGGGACATCTCTTAGGACATCTCATACCTGATCACAGAATTTCAGGGTGTACACATTTTTTGTTTATATCCCTAGTTTTTGCCTGAAACTTTTGTTTTGTTTTTGGCTCATCGGGATGCCTTTTTTTCCTGGACTCTTTATTCTGTTTTTGTCCATAGGGTCTCTTTTATACGTATTATTTAACTGCGTCTGCATTGACAGGGGATGGAAAGTTTTCTCCATCCATGGTTGTTAGCATTAAGGCTCCACCCGAGAAGACCTTTTTAACCACGAATGGACCTTCATAATTGGGAGTCCACTTTCCCCTGTGATCTGTTTGAGGAGGAAGGATCCTTTTCATCACTAAGTCACCAAGTATGTAACATTGAGGTTGTACCTTCTGATCGAACGCCTGTTTCATTCTCCGTTGATAAAAATGTCCATGGCAAACAAATATTAAACGTTTCTCCTCAATGAGGATCAATTGGTTGAATCTGGATTGAAGCCATTCAACTTCATCAAGCTTAACATCCATCATTATCCTCAAGGAGGGAATCTCAACTTCAACTGGTAGGACTGCCTCCAGACCATACACTAGTGAGAACGGGGTTGCTCCAGTTGATGTGCATACGGATGTTAGGTACCTATGCAATGTGAATGACAACATCTCATGCCAATCTTTATATGTCACAACCATCTTCTGTATTATCTTCTTGATGTTCTTGTTAGTTGCCTTGACGATGCTGATAACACTAAATTTCACTGTATTTCTGACCGATTTCGCATGCATTCTAGGTCTTTATTGCTATTTTGTTATGTTAAGTACTTTATTTTTCTTTATTTTCAGGTTTTTAATGTAATAGGAGATGCTTGTTATGCCTTAGATATCATTGATGAATGCATTAGGGAATTAGAACAGGAAGAAGAAACTAAATCAATAAAGTTGCCATCAACTCTTATTTGGGAAGATGACAGTTATAAAAAACCCTACATTGATGATAAACTTCACGAATGTTTATCTCTTACCCCAGATCCTATGCCTTGCCCTATGGAACCAACCGTAAAACTTAAGGAACTGCCTAAGAACCTGAGATATGAATTTCTTGATGAAGAAATGGACCGTTCAGTTATAGTCAGTGCTACCTTGAACCAAGAGGAAACAAACCAATTGTTAGATGTTTTACGAAGGTACCCCTCATCCTTAGGATATAAGATCTCTAATCTAAAAGGAATAAGCCTATCCGTATGCATGCATCGGATTTTGCTCGAAGAAGATTCAAAACCCTCCAGAGAACACCAAAGAAGAATAAATCCTATGATGAGTGAAGTAGTTAAGACTGAAGTTCTTAAGTTACTAGAGGCAGGTATAATATATCAGATCTCGGACAGTAAATGGGTAAGTCATGTGCATGTAGTACCTAAAAAGGGAGGCAACACAGTCGTGCAAAACGAGAAGGGCGAACCTGTAGCAAAAAGAACTGATGGAGGTTGGCGTATGTGCATAGACTATAGAAAATTAAATAAAGCAACCAGGAAGGATCATTTCCCTTTACCGTTCATAGACCAAATGTTGGAGCGCCTAGCCAGACACTCTTACTTTTGTTACCTAGATGGATATTCAGGATTCTTCCAAATACCTCTTCACCCCGAAGATCAAGAAAAAACTACCTTTATATGCCCTGTTGGAACTTTTGCCTATAGACGAATGCCTTTTGGACTCTGTAATGCCCCAACCACTTTCCAACGCTGCATGATGTCTATCTTTGCAGACTATCTAAATGGAATCATGGAAGTATTTATGGACGATTTCTCAGTTTGTGGATTTGATTTCAAAAATTGCCTTATCAACTTTGAGAAAATCCTGGAAAGATGCGTGGAGGTAAACCTTGTGCTAAATTGGGAAAAGTGTCATTTCATGGTTACCGGAGGGATTGTTTTAGGACATATAGTTTCCGAAAAAGGTATAGAGGTAGACAAGGCTAAAATAGAAGTCATAGAGAATCTAAAACCGCCGAAGACTATCAGGGAGATAAGAAGTTTTCTTGGACATGCCGGATTCTACCGACGTTTTATCAAGGACTTCTCCAAAATAACAAAGCCCTTAACTAGCCTTTTAATGAAAGATGCTGAATTCATCTTCGATGAAAAATGTAATGAAGCGTTTAATCTCTTGAAACAAGCTCTGATTTCAGCACTTATAATGAAACCCCCTGATTGGTCAGAACCGTTTGAGATAATGTGTGACGCTAGTGACTATGCTGTTGGAGCCGTTCTAGGTCAGAGAAAAGATAAAAAGTTACACGTAATTGATTATGCCAGTAGAACCCTAGACGCTGCCCAGCTCAACTACGCAATAACTGAAAAAGAGCTCCTAGCTGTAGTTTTCACCATAGACAAATTTAGATCT
This sequence comes from Lathyrus aphaca, assembly GCA_963966055.1. Classification (NCBI taxonomy): domain Eukaryota; kingdom Viridiplantae; phylum Streptophyta; class Magnoliopsida; order Fabales; family Fabaceae; genus Lathyrus; species Lathyrus aphaca. The sequence goes on along the minus strand of OZ014519.1, from coordinate 709,016,081 downwards.
TATCTAGTAGGAGCCAACATTATAGTTTACACCGACCATGCTGCCATTCGTTACTTACTAAGTAAAAAGGATGTCAAACCTAGGTTACTTCGATGGATTCTATTACTACAAGAATTTGATTTAGATATCCGTGATAAGAAAGGCACAAATAATGTAGTAGCTGGCCACCTTTATAGGCTAGAATACCTGAAACCTGACTCAGTACCCATAAATGACGATTTTGCATATGATAGACTGATATCCAAACTAGAAACTATTGAAGATGATAACCCAGACCCTCATGAGCATTCTCAAAAATCTTTAGCTATAAGTAATGTACCTTGGTATGCAGACTTTGTCAATTACCTAGCCGTTGACATCATACCCCCCGACCTAAATTACCACCGGAAGAAGAAGTTCTACAGCGATGTAAGAAACTTCTATTGGGACGAACCTTTTCTTTTCAAGAGAGGTAAGGATGGAATTTTCCGCCATTGCGTCCCGGAAGAGGAGGTACATAATATAATTGAGCATTGTTACTCTGCACCCTATGGTGGACATACGAGCACCTCTAAGACCTACGCCAAGATTCTTCAAGCTGGCCTATTCTGGCCTACCATGTGGCGTGATATCCATGCTTTTATTGTCAAATGTGACAGATGCCAACATACAGGAAATATTTCACGACATAATGAAATGCCTCTAAGAAATATCCAAGAAGTAGAACTCTTCAACGTATGGGGTATAAACTTTATGGGACCGTTCCCACCATTTTTAGTAAACCAGTATATCTTAGTAGCTGTTGACTACGTGTCTAAGTGGATTGAAGTTATCGCCGCACCCACGAATGACACCAGAGTAGTCATCAAATTATTTAAAAATTATATATTTCCCAGATTTGGAACACCTCGTTTAGTCATAAGTGATGGAGGATCACACTTCATATCGAGAATATTTGATAAACTTTTAAGCAAGTATGGAGTGAAGCATATAGTAACAACACCATACCACCCACAGAATAATGGACAAGTGGAAGTATCTAATATGGAGATCAAACAAATTCTTGAGAAGACTATCTCTATATCTAGAAAAGATTGGTCGCAGAAACTTCAAGAAGCGTTATGGGCCTATAGAACCGCTTTCAAAACTCCTATAGGAACAACCCCTTATCAACTAGTCTATGGAAAATCGTGTCACTTACCTTTTGAGTTAGAGCATAAGGCATATTGGGCCATATAAACTTTGAATTTGGATTACCTAACTGCTGGTGAAAAATGTATCCTTGATATCCATAAATTCCCTTTGTTTTTATTGTTATTTCTGTACTTCCTAGGAAGTACAGATAAACCAGCTACTCGAGAGTGCTCTGGAGTTGCGTTGCTTGTTCGAGTCATAGGGCGCTTTGATACGTAACACGGGAATGTGGAACTATTATTGTCCTATTTTATTTTATTTTATTTTTCAGAAAAAGAGAATTGTTACGTATCCTTTCATGAGACTAAAGACATTTTTTTGAAGTATTATTGTCGATGTCGTTAAGTATGAATGATGATGAACTATTTATTCCGCTGTTTTTAATAAAGGATGATGTTTTGTTGGTTTTTATTGAAAAATAACATTCCACTTTTGTTAAAACTCTGATTTTTTCTTAATAACACGAATATTTTCTATTTTGGGTAAAATGGGTGTTATATTTGGTATTAGAGCAGGTCGGTCCAACCGGCCAGATGTCATATCGAGTTAGTCCTTAGAATAGGAGTTGCAGTGTCTCCTAACCTGAGATGTTTCTTGTATCAATATGGAAGGAAGGAATGATGTTGCTCTTGCTGCGTCTATGTAAGCCATGGCGCAGTCTGTCGAGAACATTGTTCAAGAGGTTCAGGTTGGAGGTGATGCTCAGTCTTGTGTGTTGGATCAATTCCGGAATAACAAGCCGCCTAAGTATGAAGGTGGGATTCTGGATCCAGAGGTTGCGCAAAAATGGTTGAAAGATGTTGAAAATATTTTCAGAACCATGGGGTGCACTAATGACCAGAAAGTGAGGTTTGGTACTCACATGTTGGAAGGCAAAACTGAGGTCTAGTGGGACAACAGTCGCCAAAGATTGAAAGTTGCGGATACTGCAATTACTTGGGCTATGTTTCGTAGGGAGTTCTTAGAGAAATACTTTCCTGAAGACGTCCGCAGTGATAGGGAGCTGGAATTCCTGGAACTTAAATAGGGTAACATGACATTGGCCGAGTACGTTGCCAAGTTTGAAGAATTGGTACAATATTGTGTGCACTATAACACCGAGGAGGCTATGACCTTGAAGTGCCTGAAGTATGATAATGGATTGCATCCTGAAATCAAACAAGGAATTGCTTGCCAGAAGATCAGGAATTACCCAGAGCTGGTGAGCAGGAGCAGGATTTATGACAATGATAATATAGCTCGAATCGCGCATTATAAGGCTGTGAATGACAAAAGAGGGAAGTAGAGACTCAGTGGTACCCCTTACAGTGCTCCAACTGATAAGTGTAGACAGAAAGCTAATACTAAGAAGAATCCGAATGGGGGAGGAGGTACTCCCGGTCCAATCAAATGCTTCAGATGCCACGGTATGGGTCATCGTGCAAATGATTGTCCTAATAAGGTGAAGAGGTGATTCAAGTGCGGGAAGATAGGCCACGTAATTGCTGATTGTAGGGTGAATGTGCCTACTTGTTATAACTGTAGAGAGAAAGGCCATATCAGCACCCATTGCTAGAAACTAAAGAAACAACAATCGGGTGGAAACGTGTTTGCATTAGTGAGAGCTCAACCTACTAGTGAGGACCGTTTGGTCAAAGGTACTTGCTTTATCAATAATATTCCTTTATTTGCGATTATATATACGGGTGCAACCCACTCGTTTATTTCTTTGGAATGTGTGAAGAAGCTAGGATTGGAACATTTTACTTTGAGTCAAGGGATGGTAATTGATACCCCATCCATAGGTTTTGTGACTACTTCCCTGGTGTGTCAGAACATTCTACTGACTATCTTTAGCAGAGATTTCGGAGTGGACCTTATATGTCTACCGCTCTGTAATCTCGACGTAATTTTGGGGATGAACTGGTTGGAATACAACCGAGTTTATATTGATTGTTTTAGGAAGAGGTTATTGTTCCTAACTCCTGAAGAGAAACATTGGCTAATTCAATCTCTACGAAGGAATTAGGGACTTTATTGGAAGATGAAGCGAAGATGTTTGCAGTGTTCGCTTCATTATCTGTTGAAGAAACGTTACTATTGAAGAGTTGCTTGTGGTGAATGAATTCCTGGAAGTGTTTCCTAATGATATTACAGAGTTACCTCCAACGCGCAAGGTGAAGTTCACTATTGACTTGGTTCCTGGTACGAGGCCTATTTCTATGGCGTCATACAGAATGTCTGCAGTAGAATTAGCCGAGTTGAAATCTCATATTGATGAATTGCTTGATAAGAAATTTATTAGACCCAGTGTGTCATCGTGGGGAGCTCCGGTATTATTGGTTGAGAAAAAAATGGTAGTATGCGTCTATGCATTGATTACCGACAATTGAATAAAGTGACCATTAAGAATAAATATCCACTCCTGAGTATTGGCGATTTAATGGATCAACTTGTGGGAGCCCGCGTTTTTAGCAAGATTGACTTGAGATCGGGATATCATCAAATTAGAGTGAAAGAAGAAGATATTCAGAAGACGGTGTTTAGAACTCGATATGGTCATTATGAATATTCAGTAATGCCTTTTGAAGTGTCTAACGCGCCAGGAGTATTTGTGTAATATATGAATCGTATATTTCATTCTTATTTGGATCAGTTTATTGTAGTGTTTATCGATGATATACTGATATATTCGAAGTTTGAGGATGAACATGCGAGACATTTGAGGATTGCATTACAGGTGTTGAAAGACAACAAATTATTTTCCAAGTTTTCTAAATGTGAATTATGGTTGAAGACGGTGAGATTTTTGGGGCATGTTATATCGGGTGAAGGCATATTAGTGGATCCTTCGAAGGTCAGTGGGGTACTTGAGTGGGAACCTCCGAAGACGGTAACATAAATTATAAGTTTTCTTGGTTTAGTTGGTTATTATCGAAGGTTCATCGAAGGGTTTTCTAATTTGGCATTGACGTTGACTCAGTTGACCCGGAAGAGTCAAGCCTTTATTTGGGATGCAACTTGTGAGAAGTGTTTTGAGGAGTTGAAGAAGAAATTAACTTCAGCACCAGTACTAATCTTGCCAAATCCGAGTGAATCTTTTGTAGTTTACTGTGATGCATCTAAAATGGGTTTAGGTGGCGTGTTAATGCAAGTTGGTAAGGTGGTGGCCTATGCGTCATGACAATTGAGGATACACGAGAGGAATTATCCTACTCATGATCTAGAATTGGCTATAGTTGTATTCGTATTGAAAATATGGAGACATTACCTATATTGTTCACGGTTTGAAGTATTTAGCGACCATAAAATCCTGAAGTACTTGTTTGATAAAAAAGAACTTAATACGAGGCTGAGGAGGTGGTTAGAATTTCTGAAGGATTATGATTTTAATTTGAGTTACCACCCGGGAAAAGCGAATGTAGTAGCAAATGCCCTAAGTCGGAAAACGGTTCACGTGTCGACAATGATGGTAAAAGAAATGGAACTAATTGAGCAATTTAGAGATTTGAGTATGGTTTATGAAATGACACCAGAAAGTATTAAGCTGGGTATGTTGAGAGTGAATAATGATTTTCTCGATGTAATTAAAGAAAGTCAGAAACAAGATGTGAAGTTGGTAGATTTAATGCCTACCGGAGGAAATGATCAAAGTAGTGATTTTGTTTTTGACAGTAATGGTATTCTGAGATTTCAAGGAAGAATTTGTGTGCCTGGCAGTGTTGAGTTGAAGAAAGCAATTTTGGAAGAAATTCATCGAAGTAACTTGAGCATTCACCCAGGGGCTACAAAGATGTATCATGATTTGAAGAAATTGTTTTGGTGGCACGGTATGAAGAGAGATATTGCACAATTTGTTTATGTTTGTTTGGTATGTCAGAAATCTAAAGTGGAACATCAGAAACCTTTGGGACTAATGCAACTGTTAGAAATACCAGAATGAAGATAGGATAATATTACTATGGATTTCGTAACGGGATTACCGAATACGGCAAGAGGCTTTGATGCTATTTGGGTGATTGTAGACCGGTTGACTAAGTTTACATATTTTATTTCGATTAATATCAGTTTTCCTTTGACTAAGTTGGCTGAGATTTATATTCGGGTTATTGTCAGACTGCATGGTGTATCGTCGAGTATAGTGTCGGATAGAGATTTGTGGTTCACTTCTGAATTCTGGAAGAGTTTACAGGGGGCTTTGGGTTCTAATTTAAAATTAAGTTCGGCTTACCACCCACAAACGGATGAACAATTCGAGAGGACTATTCAGTCATTAGAAGACTTGTTGAGAACTTGTGTATTGGAAAAAGGTGGTGCATGGGATACTCATTTGCCACTTATTGAGTTGACATATAATATCAGTTACCATTCGAGTATTGGAATGACACCTTTCGAAGCTTTATATGGTAGAAGGTGTAGGACACCTCTGTGTTGGTATGAGACGGGTGAAAATGTTATGCTTGGACCTGAGATTGTACAACAAACTACAGAGACCATTCAGATGATCAAAGAGAAAATGAAAGCGTCGCAGAGTCGGCAAAAAAGTTACCATGACAATCGAAGGAAAAACTTAGAGTTCAGTGAGGGTGATCATGTATTTTTGAGGTTCAATCCCGTGACTGGTGTGGGACGTGCCTTAAAATCGAAGAAGTTGGATCCTAAGTTCATTGGACCATAACAAATTAAGTTCAGATTCATGACAACCTTACAGTGGAAACTTTACCTTTGAGGATCGAAGATCGTAAGATGAAGCAACTGCGGGCAAGGAGATACCTCTTGTTAGAGTAGCTTGGGGCGGGGCTGCTGGTGAAAGTGTTACTTGGGAACTGGAAAGCAGGATGCAAGAATCATATCCAGAGTTATTTCATTCAGGTACATTTCGTGGACGAAAATAATATAAGTGGGGGAGAGTTGTAACACCCCGAATTCATAAATTATTTAATAAAATAATTATTATGAATATGGTGGTGTTTTTGGAATCGTGAGTAAAGAGTTATTTTATTTAAATAATAATATAATAATAATATGGTATTATTGAAATATTGTTATTAAATAAATAAAATAATAAGAATTGAAGTCTAAGGGGCAAGGTGGTAAAATGGTATTGTTTTATGAGAAGGGAATATGATCTATTTTCACAGATCGTGTTTTTGTGGAAAAAGAAGGAACTGACTCTGGAGAAAGAAGAGAGGAGGGAGAAAAGCAAGAGACCTAAAGCCCCAAGACCAAGATCTTTCAAGGAATCCATTGAATTCGAGGTAGGGGGAGGGATTTTATATTGGTGATTTAACATGAAAGGGTAATGGGGAGTTCCTTACTCTCTTAGGGATTATATCATTTTGTTTGGATTTGGTGAAATTGTGATATGAGTATGAAAAATTACATTTGATGATTGTTTGTATTTAGAATTTTGATTGAATTGTATAGTATGTGTGTTATGAAATCTGTTGTATAAGCATTGTTGTTGATAATGTAAATGGAGAAGATGAAGAAAAACCTAGAATTTCCTAATTGACGGGTAAATGTTAGGTTGGAAAATATTGTAGTGTTAGAGGTATAAAAGGAGTATGAGAACAATAATTGGGTTATTTTGAGTGATAAAAGTGCAGCACAAGTGACATAATTCGGACTGGTATGAGATTGGGAATAGAAAGTGATTTTTAGGAAAAAGTGATTTTTGGTCGCAGGGCCCTTGACACTGGCCGTGTCAGGCCTCTGTCTTATGGAAATATTTTGATTTTGTTGAATTTTGGCTACAAGTGGTCTAACACGGGCCGTGTCAGGTGATACGGGGGGCTGTGTCAGCCTTCTGTATTTTGCGTTATTTTGAATTTTTTAGGGAAGATATCAGACCGTGTGACACGGGCTGTGTCAGGGGACACGGGGGCCATGCCAGGCCTCTGTTTTGGAAAAAAATCACATCCCTTGATGGTTTCATCCTGATTTCTTATTTTATGATCGTCTCATTAGTCTTAGGTGTTGAGGATAGTATTAGAGAATAATTTATAGGGTATGATAACCGATAATTGTGTGTGAGATATATGTACTTGTGTCAGTTGGTATGATTTTGTTAGTGGATCGGACGAATTGTGTTGATTGCAGGTATTGTCTCTTGTATGATTTTGTGTAACCCATATGATGGGATGTTTGGTGATTTATGAGGATCAGGAGGATTGTGTTATGTATGATTATGTTCATGCATATATTTTCTTTGATATGCATAATCGAGTTCTTTCATATGCATGTATGGTGGGTGGGATGATCACGTCTCAGATGAAGCGTAAGTGATCATCCAGATTCATTGTGAATTAATGGTGTAGGGATGATCGTGTCTCAGTAGGAGCGTAAGCGATGCATCCGAGGTTCGAATCGATGAACCAATGTTGAATTGGTACCACATTTGCATTGTATCATGGAATCACTTTGCATTTGATTAAATGAATGATGGATGATACATGTTGATGAATCGTGTGAGATTACTCTTTAAAATGTTAAATGCACCATTAAAATATTGAATTGTTTGCTCACCCGTTTGTTTTTGTTGTTATGTCTGTACTTCCTGGGAAATACAGATAAACCAGCTACTCGAGAGTGCTCTGGAGTTACGTTGCTTGTTCGAGTCATAGGGCGCTCTGATACGTAACACGAGAATGGGGAACTATTATTGTCCTGTTTTATTTTATTTTATTTTTAAGAAAAAGTGAATTGTTACGTATCCATGCATGAGACTAAAGACATATTTTGAAGTATTATTGTCAATGCCGTTGAGTATGAATGATGATGAACTATTTATTCCACGGTTTTTAATAAAGGATGATGTTTTGTTGGTTTTTATTGAAAAATATCATTCCACTTTTGTTAAAACTCAGATTTTTTCTTAATAAAACGAATATTTTCTATTTTGGGTAAAGTGAGTGTTACATCTTGCATTCATGGCATACCTATGTTGTTGGAGGCTTCGATCCCATAGTGTAGATCGGGGTGATGTTGTTTATGTTGTGCTCCCTTGTAGAGGGTAGATGCCCCAGTGTCCATAACATGTTGAAATCGGCACCACATGCATTTATGAAGTTGCATTTCATTCTAGGTGGCATAACATGATGCATTTATGTTGACTAGATGTTTTGATGAGTTGTGTAATATGACAGATGAGAATTTATGATGTGATGTTATATGATGAATGTGGCTTGCTTATCTTTACTTTATGTCATTTATATTGATTCATGATTACTCACCCTGCCTATTTCAATGTTACATCTACGTGGGTAACGTGCAAATACTCAAGAAGGATAGCTTGCGGTGTGTGGATTTTAGCTTGAAGTTTTCTGTCTTTTGTTTCCCTTTAGATGTAAGGAATGATGTCCTGCTCTGTGTCATGTAACATCGAGTTGGGAACGAATGTGAACCCTAGTTTTCTTTTATTTTGTTTTATTCTATGAATTAAGTCCTGATTTGGATTTAATTATGTTATAATGATTTGATTTTATTTTGAAGAAGTATTGAATTATTGAGATGCCATGATGAGTAATTGAAGTTATGTTTTTCCGCTGCGTAGTTAATGATTAAGTGAAAATACATGATGTAACCTGTGTTACGGGACATGACACATGTGTTTGATGTTTTTGAATAAAATGTGACGCCCTTTTATGGTTTTACTTTGATTTAAATTGAATTATCTGCATATTTGTGTTGGGGTAAAAAGGGTGTTGCACCTACTCGATTAGTAAGTCTCTAGGTTCTTCCATGATTATTCATGCGCTGCTACCTTTTACATTTGAGGCACCGTCAACTAATAACGTCCATTTTGGGGTCGTCTCCTCATTTATGGGCGAGCTAAAATTTACAACAAAATCAACTAGAGCCTGATACTTGATACTTTCTTTTAGGATGCACTAAATATCGTATTCAAAGAGTTTAACTGCCTAGGATACCATCATTCACGCAAGTTATAACTTTTATAGGACCCGTCGAACGAGATAATTGGTTTTCACGAAGATCTTGTGTCCCTGAAAATAAGGATGCAACTTCATCATCGTGACAATGACTACCAGTGCCATCTTATCAATATTTTGATATCACGATTTGACGCTTCTAAAAACTTTGCTTACGAAATACACAGGCCTTTCAACTTTATTTGTCTCTTGTACAAGTACTGAGCTTATCACCTGATTTGTAAAGGAAATTTAAATGATTAATGGCGATTCCTCTCCAGGAGAGTGAGAATGAGAGGCAACACCAGGAATGGTTTTACCCTTTAAAAATCCTCGTCGCACTTTATCGTCCACTTAAATCTTTCATTCTTCTTCAAGGTGGCGAAGAAAAGTAAAGCTTTGTCGCTCGTGCATGAAAGGAAGTGAGATACGACAACAAGGCGACTTGTAAGCTACTCCACTTTCTTGAAGTTAGCGGGGCTCTTCATTGCAATGACTACCTCACACTTGCATGGGTTGGATTCAATACCTCTTTTCGTCAACACGAACCCTAGCAATTTCCAGCTTGAACTCCAAAGGAGTACTTGGCGGGATTCAAGCGTATATTGTATTTCCTAACTGACTATAAAATATCCTCCAAATCTTTAGCTAGGATTTACCCCCGATAGTCTTCACTATCATATATTCAATATATACCTCAATGTTCTGCCAAATTTGGTAGGAGAACACGTCGTCTTTGAGGCATTAGTAAGTGATTCCATCATTCTTGAGGCCGAAGGGCAAGCCATTATAGTAGTAGTTACCATGATTCAACATGAATGAGGTTTTTGGGGTGTCTAGAGGATCCATCTCAATCAAGTTAAACCCAAAATAAGTATCCAAGAAGCGTGATGTGCGGTAACTTCATGACTCGTTGATAAGGCGATCAATGTCTGGTAGTGAATATGGTTCCTTGGGACATGCGGTGTTAAGATTGGCAAAGTCGACATACATACGCCATTTGTTGTTTACTTTCCTTACCAACACCATGTTGGGCAGCCAAGTAGGCTATTTTGTTTATGTAATGAACACGACGCTAAATAGCTTACCTACCCGATCTTTAATGAAGGTTATTTTCTCCTCACCAATTTGTCGCTTGCTCTGAGCCACCAGCTTGGTAGAAAGGTCAATAGCGAGGCAATGGTTCACTACTCTTGTATCTATCCCAAACATATCAGAGGGAACCTAGGCAGACAAGTCGACATTCCTAGTGAGTTAGTTAAGTAGTTCATTTTCTTCTTACTTTATAAAGGGAGGTACCTATCTTTGTCACCTGATGTGGCGAGGGACTTATTTTAACTTCTTTCAGGTTCTCCGAGGGCATAATATTTCATTGTTTATGTTCAACCCGGGGTCCCAACAATCGACGTTTGTATACGGGGCTTCAAGGAGGGGGGACCCACAAAGTCAAACTCTTCCTTTTTATTTCCATGTTATTCTGATAACATTCTTGAGTTAACCGCTGATCTCCTCGAATCGTGCCAACAAACCCTCTGAATACTGGGTGGAGATAACTTCCCTTAGTGCATTGATGGCAGGTCGAACCATGATGCTATTATAGGGCGATAAGGTGTATACAATTAGGTAGTAGATGTCTACCACCTCAATGTTTTCTCCTTCACCGCATGTCATCTCCAGGGTCACGTGTCCTTACTCGTACCTGTTTGTTAGACAATCCTATTAACGAGCCACTACACACTTTGACATTGTTAGGACTAAGTTGAAGTTTGTAGAAAAGATCCCAAAACAGGACATCAACAGAGCTCCCAAGATCTACCTAGACTCATTTGATATCTTAGTTTCCATGTTATACAATGATAACCAGAGGGTCATTATCATGAATGTTAACCTCAATGGCGTCCTTGTCGAAAAATGTGATGTTAACCCCTGTTTCCCCTTGATCACCCATGGAGAAGCTAAAAGATATCACCTTTGCACCAAGCACATATTTATTATATTTCCTTTAGGAGGAGCCAAAACTACCTTCTTATGCGAAACCACCGACTATGATGTTTATATTGGAACGTAGAGTTTTATTGGCCATCTTCGGAGGAAAAATGATAGAAATGAGATAAATGTGACCCATGTTAGTTTTATTGGGGCTCCATGATGAGCGCCACTATACTAGTAAAAAGGTACACTTGTGCATAATATCCATACAAAGGTAAGAAATGCTCAAAGACCTTAGTAGGTTTATAACAATTGTGGTGTTTAGAGCTTGTCAGTGACAACGATAAATCATGTATGTCGGTGTTTACGGTGATTTAGAGGTCCTGCTCACATGGGGTGAAAGACTCTGTGTACAAGCGTGTAACTTTGGGTGTTGTGTGTAAGTTATGATATGTCCTCTCTCTCGTTTAGAGAAAAAATATTTATAGAGGCATTGGACATAAGATTTTCTTAGGAAGGATCACTATCCACTCAATTAATGATGGACCGTTGAATCCTTATTTCTTAGTGGGACGTGAACCAACTACTAACCTTGACTTTTCTTTGTCCAAAGAACGTCTTTTTCCACGCTTTCCATATTTAAACGAGATGAAGGTATTGGGGGCGAGACAATATCTCCTTGAAAGCGACATATGATCAATGCCCTTCTCGAAGGTTGCACGTTTCCATCCTTCCCAGAACCTTTACAAATATAACATTACAAATTTAATAAATTAAATCTTTATTTATATAAAAAATTATTAAAAATATTTTTATAATTTATAATTACTATAAAAACAATCATATCTTCATATATATATATATATATATATATATATATATATATATATATATATATATATATATATATATATATATATATATATATATATATATATATATATATATATATATATATATATGAAGATATGATTGTTTTTTATACATGTTATAATTATCAATAAAAGATATGATTTTTGTTATCAATAAAAGATATGATTTAGATACATGTTTAATAAAAAAGAAGATTTGTTTTATCAATTGAAATATACAAAAATAAAATAAAATAAAATCCTACTACTAATTTTCATCTCGAAATATATAAATACATTAAACCTGTTCCCGATTTATTTGTTTAACAAAACGAGGAACGAACCCCATAATTCTGATACAGTCCCTAACTAACCCTGAATTGCTCACCATCGCTCTAAGATTCGCGCTTCCAAAACAATCCATGCAGCTTAATTCGATGATCAAGGTTTTTCTTCAAACTTCTCTCTACTACTCATTTCTCCACCTCCATCCCTCTCTCTCTCTCTATGTATATATAAAGGTAGAATCAACAATTTGCGTATTTTGCATTGCAGTGCGATTTACGCCTTTCTAATTTGTTCTATTGGTTATTTAGGGTTAGGTGCATTGTTGTTTTGGTTTTGTTATTCGTTGAAACCCTAGATTTTCTGCATTGTTTGAATATTCTAAATGTTAGGTCGGATTATTTTTCAGAACTATGGAAAATTTCTGAGAATAAGGAGTATTTGTAGATGCTATATTTGCCATGAGATGATGTGAAGTGATTATATGATGGAATTTATTATGATGTGTTTTTACTGGTCTGAATTACAATGATCCAATTTTTTTGTTTTACTTAATTGTTTGCTTTCAATTTGTGCTAGAAGGATTCATCATTCATGTAGTTATGTAGGTTGGTATTCTTTTTCTTATGGAGATTGATATATTCCTTAGAGATGGACACTTAGTCTATGTTTGGTTCGAAAATTGGTTTTTAGTGAATTGATTCTGGAAAATTGATTTTGGTTAAAAGTGATTTGAGATGTTTGGATAAATTTTTGTAAAAGTGATTTGAGATGTTTGGATAAATTTTTGTAAAAGTGATTTGAACAGTAAATTTAAGTTTAAAAATTTCATTTAGACGCAAAAGCTACAAATCCTAGTTTCAAGTAGAATTAATTCTGGAAGGTATAATCAATTCTACTCTAGAGCAACCAAACATGTGATAGTCAATTCTACACATTCAGAATCAACTCTGATTGTTTTTGAGACTAATGTGTTCCCTTTGTGCAACTTGAGCAAATTTTAGGAAAACTAAATTATAATTTTCTTTTAATGGTAGAGAATAATGTTATTGATATCAGTTTATTATTTGTAAAGGCACATCTCTAAATAGTGATTAATGTTTTGATTTCAATTAATTGTATCCGGGGACATATTCCTTTGTAGTTGGTACCACAATGTACACTTAATCTTGATGAAGTTTTCTACATGCCAATAGATATCTGTGTATTGTATGTTGGTTTTTGTTTCCTTATACTGATCAAATGTATTATTCTGTAGATTTCATAAGTCAAAATATTCTGCCAAACAAATGGTAAGTAGTGCACGTTCTAGACAAAGTGCTAAGGATAAAGTAAATAATAATAGGAGGGTGACCAGAAGTAGCAAGAAAGCAAAAATCAAATCACATCTTAATGTATCAGGTACAGCTGGTATTAGAAAGTCTACTAGAGAAACACCTTTGAAGAAGATAATTGCAAGCTCTTCAAGTACTCAAAAGTCCAAGCAGGTAGAGAAGAGAATACTACCAGCTCCTGAAAGGAAGTCTGAAAGGGTTGAGAGAAAGAAGATACCAAGTCCTTTGACGAGATCTGGAAGAACTAATAATCATTCTTCTTCTAGTCCTTCAAATTCTAAAAGTGCAGGGTCTTTGGGTTCAATTTCAAGGCAGAAGCTACAAAAAGAGAAGAGCATGAAACAATTGATATTTGAAACCGAAGTGAATGAGAATGAGGAACACGTTGTAGGAACTTCCCCGGTGAACGCTAAGAGAATGGATGCTCGTACATATCGGTCTCTCTTTAGAAAACGAAAGAAAGGTACTCTGGTGTTTTGCATAATGTCATTCTTTTTTGCCAACTTTGTTCTTGTTTACCCGGGGATGATTTTGGTTATGTATCCATATTTAATTAAATCGTTGGAAATTCACCTTCATTATGGTCCGCCCCTATCCGCCCAATTGCAACATTTAGGTTGCCTTCATTACGATGTTTAAAACCGGGAACTGGGCCCATGTCAGGTCCAATTAGCAAATTGGACCGTTCATGCTTTTAGCCCGGTCTAAACCGGAGATGTCCAGTTCAATGATGTTTGGATAATGCTTCAAATTTTAAAAATAATTATTAGAAATGGCACAAGTGTGACTCATACACGCACACTGCAGCAACTATGGTAGGGGCATTTGGCCATTTAGTCAATGGCTTTCTTTTTGTGTTATCCTGGTTGCTTTTAACTCCTATGTTCAATATAAACTTGGATCTCAATCAATTATTAATGAACTTAACACCCTCGTCATTCTTTTAAATTAAAAAACAAGTCTCTCCTCTCATTAGCATGTAGTACATTTTTTTAGTTTTATTTGGTTTGAAGTACATTGTTATATAATGATTGATGATAAATTTTACAAAAATGTATACTCTTTCAAATTAAAATATATAAATAGTCTTAAATTAAATTAGACCGGATTAACCGTCACGCGGGTCAATTATTGTTTATAAAGTTTGGTGGCCCACCTTACAAACTGGTTTTGTAAAGGCTGAGTTTGGTCCAACTCAATTTCTAAGAAAAATCAATGTTAATTTGATGGTTAATGTTAAGACTTAAGTGCGTTATCATGTTATTATAAAAAAAGTAGTTAAATGAAGCTAGGATTTGCAGGCCTTTTTCCTAATCTTCTAGTTTAGTTGTTTTTGTTCGCATTTTCATGTCAAACATTTTATAAGTGGAGGTTTTTCCGAGTAAGACACGCTAATTATTGTTAGGTATTATTTAACTAATCCATATTTTGATTGCTTGATTTTCAGACTGCCTTGAGAAATCCCATAGGTTTAGTAAGTCATATCAGGAAGGTGACAACAGTAGTGGAGACAAGATTGACGAGTTATCTAAACAAAGTTGTTCAGATAATAAAGAAGTCTCAAAGAATGCTACATTGCCATCTGAAGATGCCAAAGCAAAAGAGATTGGAATTGACTCTAGGTTGAGTCGGCCTATGACGAGTCTAGCAGAAAATAATGTGACTCCCGACTCATTTATTCCTTCTAACACCCCAACTCATGAGACTGGTGAGGAATCTAGAAGTACACAGCCTGATAGCTGCAGGGAGGAGACAATTCCAATATTAGTGTCGGGAAATTCTATATTAGATGACAAGGACTTGGCCGGTAACAATGATGGACTTGGTGGGGGTGAAAAATTTGCACCTTCTAAGAGAAGGGTAATCATAGTGGACATGGATTCAAATGTTTCTTCTACATTATCCAAAGGAGACAACTGCAACATGATCCCTGATGCTCTCCCTTCAAAGCTAGGTGGTAACAAGTCATGTTCCGAACAGATAAGGTACTTGTTAATAAATGATAGTAAATAATATCAATTCTAGTGAAAAGTTCTGATCCATTCATTATTCATGTTTTTTGGTGTGTTCTGTTGCTTTTATTGTGTATATGAGGTTTGGTTTTATTGTTCTCCTCCCCTATATCAAACCATCTTATTTTTTTCTTACTATAAAGCTCATACACACATTTCTATCTTTTCTATTTAATTTTCAAACTCATGGTCACATTACAAAGTTCTTCTATTGAATCATTCATATTATACATGCTGCTTGATATATCATATTAACCATCTTCTGTCCTTTTTGATAGTGTTGTACTCAAACATCTTGTTTTGGATGGTGTTGGCCTATTCTATATTTTTAGGAGCTAATATGAAAGTGATTGTCATCACTCTAAAATTTCCCTACTGTTTCTTCTCCCCAAGTCCTTACTAATACTATATTTGTAAGGTAGAGTTAGGGCCCAGTATAAAAATCTAAGATGGTATATGAGTCTATCTTAGATCTGTTGTTGGGCTTCCTGAATTGCCCCCGCTTCAGGCTGATTAGGGCCTGAACGTGAGAGTGTATGTTGGAATTTTCACCTTCACTGTGATCCTCCCCTAGCTGTCTAGTTGCGGCATCTGGGCTTCCTTCGTTGTAGCTTCCAACACCCTCACTGTGTTGGGTGTGAAGGGGAGGATTTAGTTACACATTGCCTAGAGATATGACAGCTTGGACATCTTTCACCTCGCAAGTCTGTTTTGTAAGGTCGAGTTAGGCCCAATATAAAATTCTAATAACATCTATGCACCAATTTGAGTGTGTGTGTGGAATGTTGTCGGTACAATTAATATTCTAGAAGAAAGAATTATTAGGACTTGGGAGCAGAATCATATCACTACAATCTGATGTGATCTTAATTAATTCTCTATCTGACACAAAATCAAGTCTTTTGATTTGATTTGATTCCCTTTATTATGTTTCCATTCCTGCATGTATTATGTATTAGAGGCAACACTTCCTATATATGTCTTCCTATCATTTCAAAATAAGATAAAAGCAGTTTTTCTCCTCTACTTTTTGTTCTAACCTAGGACAGCCCCTAAAACCACAATATCCACTATTTCTAACACTCTCCCTCAAGCTAGAGCATATAGATGATAGATCATATGCATCAAGTTTGTTACATATGTAATTTGTGTAAGGACCCCTTGAAGACTGGATGATTACATCTGTCGATTGATCATTTGAACAAACAACACTAGTGGTAATGGCTTTAGATAAAGTCTTTTCTCTAATGAATTGACAATATATCTCAGTGTTGTTAGTCTTGTTGGGAAATACTAATGAAATGACAATATATCTCAATGTTGTTAGTCCTACTGGGAAATAATAATGAAATGACAATATATCTCAATATTTTTAGTCCTATTAGGAAATACTAGAAGCAACATGAAGTGCAAATGGATTATCACCAATGAGTGTCATTTGTGTTGCCTCCACAAATCTAAGCTCTCAAAGTAATTTTTCAATCTTTTCAGCTCCCAAGTAGCCCAGGTTAAAACAGCAAGAATAGTCACTTTGTTGATTTATCCGGGATATCTTTTTGTGTTTGATTATGTCGGGTGTTATATTTTAATTTCAAAGATAAGCTTTAAGCTGCTTAATAAGCTTTGGTTTGAGCAGGAGTGTTAGAATATAATAAAATATCTTATACTAATATCTTTGGTATTGTATTAAAGTATAGGTTATATCTTTTGGATGATTTTCCATATCACTTAGTTATTATTATTATTATTTGATTCCCGATTTCCTTATTTATTTAGGATTATAAGTCCATGTATCCCTATTAAGAGGGATTAGTGTTTAGTCTTTTGTATCATGCTATTATCAAGTTATTATCTATAATTTTCGAGCTCCTATCACTTCTCTTCTCCATTCATCTAAAACTAATAACTTCAAGTTTTCAACCATGATCAATAAATGTAACAAAATATTTTCAGCCTTTAAATTGTCTCATTATGGTTAGCCATAATCAAGTGCTAGCCAATTTTTGTTACTTTTCAAGGCTAGGGCTATCCATTTACTATATTCACATACAACATAAACATGTAAATACATGGACGGAATCTGCCATAATCAAGTGCTAGCCAATTTTTGTTACTTTTCAAGGCTAGGGCTACTCATTTACTATATTCACATAAAACATAAACATGTAAATACATGGACGGAATCTTTTGCTAAGAATGATACCATTTACCCTTTATCTGTTGATGTGCTCCTGATGATTTATCGATACATTGACATATTAGGTGTGTTTTCAGAACTAAGTGATTGGTTCTTTACTTTGCAGGTTGGATTACAATCCTACAGTCAAGGAGTCATGTGTCCCAAGTGCAGCTGAGGTTGGTTCAATTTCTTTTATTCACATTGTCTCACATCTCTCAATTTACTTATAATTTGTTAAAAAGGGCACATTGCTAGGATTCTCAATCAAATTGAAACGAGGGCTGCAACACTAATGATAGATTGCTGGTTGATTATTATTCAACAATCATCTAGTGGCATACATATAACCCATTACTTTAAATCAAAATTAGCAAATGTATATCCATGTACTTTTTTTTAATGTTCATTTGTGGTAAGTCTCTTATATCTTTGTATCTTTTCATTAGCATCAGGATGAAGATGACATTGAGGTAACCATGCTGCAGACGGATAAGAGTGATCACACAAGTGGAATTGGACACCCGAAGGTTTGTTTCTTTTGATGCATAGGTTTGTTTGATCTTGTCCCTAAACTCATAATTGTTTTGTTGCCTATTTATTCCTACTGGCATTTCAGGATAGCATTGTGGAAGACAAAAATATTCTTGATGGTCAAAGTGATACTGAAAAAGATGGCTTAATATATAATTCCAATAAAAGTGTTGTTCAACCGAAGGAGAAATTGTCAAGTCATATTGCAAATAGATGCAAGTCTGACTCCTTTAGGTTTGTTGAGTATTGGGTTCCTGCACAGATATCTCATGTGCAGCTTGAGCAGTATTGTGCTACATTACTTTCAAATGCTTCAATTCTTTGCTCATCACCAAAGGTTGATAGTGTTGGGGCCATTCGAGATGTCCTTATTTCAACTCGTAAGGTTAGGTTGCCCTTTTTTAATTATTTGCATAGATTGCATAAGATCATATATAATGGGTTCATATTTTAGTTGTTTATTCTGCAATATTTGGTTGGTACAATATTGGTTAATTTTACTTTATTATTATTAGATGGTTATTGATAAATTGATCATAATTCTTTACCAGTATGAATTTCAATATTTAAAATTTCATCCTTTCAGTTTTTTTTGACAATTCCAAATATTGCATAGCAGTTTTAAGCCCATCCAATACATGCATGATTTTTTATTAGATTGTTATTAATAAATTGATCATAATTCTTTACGAGTATGCATTTTAATATTTAAAATTTCATCCTTTCATTTTTTTAAATAATTTCAAAAATATTGCATGGCAGTTTTATGAAGTGTGGACCTCGGAAACATGACACTGACACGTTGACACCTGTAATAATTTGAAAATATGAATAAATTAAACATAATCACAAGTGACGGTGTCGGTTTGGGACACCCACACGGACACAAACACACTTTTTTTCAGAAGTGTAGGTGCTACATAGGTTTTTATCAATTCAATAGATGCACGATTCATTATTTGAAGAAGGTCCCACTTATCCAACTTTGACTACCCTGGCCTTACAAGCTTTTTTTGTGGGGCTGGGTTAGGCTGAAAGCCTAAGATATTAGAGCCAATTCTAGACTCATTGTTGCACCACCCAAATTGTTCAAGCAGAATACACAAGAGCTCTGGATGTGGGGTTGTACTGGTGACTAGTACAAATCTCACAACGCCTAGTGATATGACCTAAATAGAGCTTATAAAGATTGAACAGTACTCATCTTACAATCCAGTTTTATTTGTTTATGTTATACCCTCCCTCTATCTCATATTCATCAATCAATGATTAAAATAGTTTTAGATTCAACCTTTTTTAATTATTCAAATCTTTTTATGTATATGTTCTGAAGTTTATTTGGTCTCCATAACTAAAAACTAGAACACATTTAGTTAACAAATGTATTTTTTAATAGCTGAATTGGCGTTCCCTTGCCTTTTCAATTAACTCTAAAGTTGTCAAGTGGCTCTAAATTTTCGTAATGGTTTCATTTTCTGGTTGTGGTATCTCTCAACAGTCTTGTAATCATCCTTATGTTATTGATACGACCGTGCAACCTCTACTAGTCAAGGGCCTTGAAGAAATAGAGTATCTGGACGTTGGAGTAAAAGCAAGTGGCAAGCTGCAACTACTTGATTCAATGCTCAAGGAGTTGAAAAAAAATGATTTAAGGGCACTCGTACTTTTTCAGGTATGCGTTTTGCAGACTATCTTCCTATACTTTATAGAATTGTGGTATATATGTTTGTCTGAGTGAGTTAAAGTTTCACTTGTTAGAGTAAGAAAAGTCTCACTGTTCAACTTTTCTTTTAAGATTGGTTAGGATCGTATGAGTGAGGAGAACATTGTTATAGAACGCATAGAAACATATTTTATTATAATAAATAACACTAAGTAGCTAGGTCACCGACATAACTTCAGATTCTCTATTATTTAGTAGATATTATACAACAGTAACACAAATAGTTTTAAGTAGAGGAGGGGAAGAGGGGCAGAGAAAGGTCAAGCCATTGTTGTAGAGAAGGGGATGGGAGTACGGGTGATTTTTAAGTTGGGCAAGAGACTAAAGGGTTGTCGTTTGATTTTCCTGAGAAACAAATTTTTGTACTTTTTCCCCCCTCTATCATCTTTAATTTGTTTTGTTTTGTTTCACGGCAATTTTCAAAAATCAAACAAGTATCTGTATTTGTCTGGTCATTCTTTTTTATCAAATCAAATGCAA
Organism: Lathyrus aphaca; assembly: GCA_963966055.1. Classification (NCBI taxonomy): domain Eukaryota; kingdom Viridiplantae; phylum Streptophyta; class Magnoliopsida; order Fabales; family Fabaceae; genus Lathyrus; species Lathyrus aphaca. The sequence continues at coordinate 708,995,674 of OZ014519.1, read as the reverse complement.
GAAGGCATGCCATTTTTTTTTGCATTATCATAGTCAGTTTTTCTAATTTTCTCACTGTTCATGAGTGTTAGTGACTAAATAGAAATGTCATACCCCACTTTTATATTGTATGTTCATCCTCTTAAGAGAAGTTAGGTCATTGAGCTATAAGAAATTCTTATTGAATATGCAGTCTATTGGAGGTTCTGGAAAGGATTCAATAGGAGATATTTTGGATGACTTCCTGCGTCTAAGATTTGGTCCGGATTCATATGAAAGAATTGATAAAGGTGTTTTATCTTCCAAGAAGCAAGCGGCCATGAAGAAATTTAACGACAAGAATAACAAGCGATTTGTCTTTTTGATGGAAACATGTGCCTGCCTTCCTAGCATAAAATTGTCATCTATTGACACTATTATTATATATGATAGTGATTGGAACCCAATGAATGATATAAGATCCCTTCAGAAGATAACACTTGATTCACAGTTTGAATTGATCAAAATGTTCCGTCTTTATTCAGCTTTCACCGTTGAAGAGAAAGCGTTAATACTTGCTAAGCAAGATAAGATCCTGGACATAAATATTCTATCTACAAACCGGAGTCTCAGTCATACACTATTGATGTGGGGTGCATCTCGTCTTTTCGACGAGTTGGGAATTTTCCATGATGGTGCAACTTCTACGTCAAGTCCTAAACCATTGCTGGAAGAAACAGTGTCACAGTTCTCATCATTTATATCTGATGCCACTGAAGATTCTGAAACAAGCAACCACTCAATTTTATTGAAAGTCCAGCAAAATGGAGGAACATACCGTGCAAGTTCTCCTTTGTTTGGTGAGCTGAAAATTGGATCGCTGGATGAAGAGTCACCTCAATGTTTTTGGACTAAACTATTGGAGGGGAAACAGTTTCAGTGGAAGTACTCATGTAGTTCATCTCAGCGGAGCCGGAAGAGAGTTCAGCCTTTTAATAATTTGGAAGATGGGTCTGACTTTGTGTATGAAGACATAGCAAAGAAGCGCATGAAAATGAGCAACAATATTGCTGACCAGCCTTCATCGAAGTCCGAAGGTGAAAAGTTATCTACTGAAATCAAGACAGGTTAGTGGCTGGTTTGTTACTTCAACTTTGTTACAACCTTTTATTAATAGGTTAATTTGTTTTGGCTTATTTTTGTGAAAAAATCACCTTTTTTAATAGAAGCGCATGTTTAAAGTTATTCATAATATTCATATTAAGATATGAATTATACTTGAGAGTTATCATTAAAACCTATTGTATTCAAATAATCTCTTTTTGACAAGGTATTCAAAGAATACTTAATTATTTTTTCTCAAAAATATGTTGTCATTTCTTGTAGTTTTGTAGAAAATTAGCACTTTTATGTAATTGTAAAGTCACTGAATTCTTTCGTAGTTCAGCTATTTGTGTTGGTGTAGGCATTCAATGTAAATTACAGTCCTTACTCACTATTTGCTTGATCAAATGCCAGATAAACCTACGAGTAATGATGTTGAATTTGAGAAAAATGGCAGTGTGCATGATGAGCAGAGGAGCCTACATCTTTCTCTGAAGCCACAGATCACAAAGCTCTGTGAAATTCTTCTTCTCCCAGTATGCAGCCTGTTTTTCTCTTTGTTAAGTTTTACTTGCTGTTTATTTTCATGCTTTGGTCCCTTGACAAGATTGCATTTTAGTTACCTTATGAAGCCCTGATACTTGATACAATACAGATACAGTAAAATTTGATACAATACAGATTCAGTCAAATTTTGCAATTCAAGATAGGATACACGGCTAAGATACTTTGATAAAAAATTAAATTTAAAATTAAATATATAAGTCAACATTATATAAACACAAACTAAAAATGATAACTACACATCATTTACATTACAAAAAATATTCAAAACAAGCGACAATTACATGTCTTTACGAACCAATTAGAATATAGCAAAAGGAACATCATTACTACTACTTTCCAAAAGAAATTGTCTAATATTCACCACTTAACACTAATTGTGTCCGTGTCCTCTCCCCCTTTCCCATCATCAAGAAACAGCTCCATTTCTGGTTCTGTGGGGACACAATCGGTGCTGTGGGTGGCAAACCTCGCTTTTGATCAAACAATTCAAACGCATATTTTTGACTCTTATCCTTATTATATTTCACTTTCTTTTTTTATTCTAAAAAATCAATTATGGAATCCTTACTTTCGATAAAAGTAAGACCTTGTTTTTTGGAGTTTGCTCTATTCTGTGCCTATCTCATTCAACCTATCCCGTGCTGTAGCTGTGACATTCAGCCATATCCTAAACACATCGGTCATATTCTCTTTATAAAAGTGAAATTTAATTTCCGGATGCCACCCCGGTATCGGGCCGTAGCGGACACGTGTCAGTGTCGGATACGTGTAAGACACTGATACCTTGTTAATTTTGGAGTATCAGGGCTTCAGAGTAATTACCTGATTGTTTGTGCTAATGAAATCTGAACTCTATTGTATGTTTGAATTTGATGTTATAGTGCCTTATATTTTGTAATGCAGGATAATGTCAAGAAGATGGTTGACCGTTTTCTTGAATATGTTATGAACAATCACCATGTCAGTAGGGAACCTGTGTCAATCTTACAGGCTTTTCAAATATCTCTGGTCAGTTTCTTGCATTTTTATCTGACATCCTTTTCCTTATTCACCCCTCTCTATCATTTATGCTCCCCTGAATAAATTTGCTCTTTTATTTGTTTGACTGTTTATTACTGCTTATTTATAATTGATTTGATTTTTTATACAATTTGGGCTACCTTTTCCTTTCAAGCAGTAGTATTTTCTGGAATTTGATTTCGTTATATACTATCCAGGCTTTCTAATTTTGTGTATTATGTGCATATTTTATTTATTTATTTTTGGGAAAATCTAATAATCGATTTGTTGATTTTTCACTCACTTGACATTTTTATGTTGCAAGCAAACCACCAAAGCCATTATATGTTTGCATTTGATCTGGCTAGTCAACTGCATGTTTGCCCTAAAATTTTTGTTTCGACTGAGATTCTTATCTCTGAGTAGTTTAGCAAGCCTGGAGGCTTTCTAATTTTGTGTATTGTGTGCATATTTTATTTATTTACTTTTGGGAAAATCTAATAATCGATTTGTTGATTTTTCACACACTTGACATTTTTATGTTGCAAACAAACCACCAAAGCCTTTGTATGTTTGCACTTGATCCGGCTAGTCATCTGCATGTTTGCCCTGAAATTTTTGTTTCAACTGAGATTCTTATCTCTGAGTAGTTTAGCAAGCCTGTTCAAAAGGTGGCTAAAATCAAGCCTCTTTGTGGAAGATAATATAGAAGAAAGAAATGTACAAGACTGGCAGATGATAGATTCTAAGCTGAATATAATTTCCCCCATTCTGTTTAATATTTGTTCTTATATATCTTCCACTCTTTTTTCTCATGCCTCTTTTATTCCATTTGAAACGGAGAGAATCTTACTATCACGTTACTTTTCTTATCGCAATTATGATATTTTCTAGTATATTGTAGTTAATAATGTGTAAAGGCCTGTGACTGTAAACAGTTCTTTGTTTTCGTGAACAGTAATTTGTTTTATAATTGCATTAAGCATGCAGAAGTATGACTGATAATCCCTCCTTGTATTGTGCCATTTCAGATTTGGACTGCTGCTGCTTTGGAAAAGCACAAACTTGACCACAATGTTTCTCTTATTCTTGCAAAACAACATTTGAATTTTGACTGTAAGAAAGGAGAGGCGGACTACTGTTATTCTCTGCTGCGGTGTCTAAAAAGAATATTTCTACATCGTACAAGCACTTGTAACTATACTTCTCCCCAAGCTTCTAATATGATTGAAGTTGAAATGTTCAAAAAAGATTTGTCCAAAAGCATTAAAGAAATTAAAAAAAAGTGTGAAAAAATGCTGAATCAGATACACCTTATGCAACAAGAAGAGAAACATAGGTTGGGAGCGGCTATTGAGGTTGAACAGGCTGAATTGGAGAGAAAACACAAAATAGAGTTAGCATTCACTCGGTCCTGCTCTCCTAATGAGGTGACGAGAACAGAAACACTCAAGATTTTGAATATTGACCAGCAAAAAAGTATCGAAGAACTGAAATTTCAGCATGAATTAAGACTCAAGGATCTTGAGGACGAACAATCAGCTCATATGCAAAAGGCTCAAGACTGGGGGCCCAATTGGGTGGAGAATGTGAAGTCTTGGGCAAAAAATGAGTTGGAAAGCATAGTTGCTTCAAAGGAACTTGGGACTGCGGTTGATTACTCGCCGATGATTGATAATGTGATTGAATCTATGAAAGAGACAGGGGGCATGGTTCCTGAAACCAATTCCTCTTCAGTTAGTAAAACAGTTGAACAACAAAATTCTCTAGGCAAGCATGACAGTGCTAATGAAGTGGGCATTATGGTTTCAAATCATCTACCAGTCTCTGGAAGTGAGGACCATAATGTAACGGAAAATCATTATGTCAGTCAGGAAAACATTATCTCTAAACATTTCCATTCCAGAGAACAGAATTTAGATGGTGCTACAGGCATGAAAGATGAAGCTAATAGGTGTGAGAATTTTGGCCATAGGTCTCGAGATGATTGTGAGAGGCCTAGCTTAGATACCAAGTGTTGTAGAGAACATAATTCTGATGGTGCTACAAGCATGACAGATGAAGATAATAGGTGTGCAGATTTTGCCCATGGGTCTCGAGGTGGTTGTGAGATGCCCAGTTTAGGTACCAAGTGCTTGCCAGTTTGTGAGAATGGAACACATCTAAATCATCAATATTCTGATGGAGTCCCCTCAAGTGTACCTGAAAGGCAAATTTCAGTTGAAGTGCAAGAAACTAATAATGAAGGGGACTATGTAAGTGTATCAGAAAGACAAGTGCATGTTGAAATGCCTGCGGCCGTCAATTTTACTGATTGTCTGCTTCAGAATGCAACTCATCTGAACCCCCCTTCATCTGTGGATCAAATATCCGACAGAAGTTCAATAGATGTGCCAGTTTTAGATGGTGTTTTATCTTCAAGGCCTTGTCAAGTTGCTTGTTCAACCAGTTGTGGAGATACAATTTCCCTTTCAAATCCACCTTTGGAGCAACAAATACATGATGGGGTCTTGAGTATTCCTGATGGAGATATCCCTATTATAGTGCCAGAAAATTGCCAAACAGTGGCTGATCGACATATGGATATAGAGTCTTCAGCAAATGCTATATTGGTGGATAATACTACCACAAATAACCAGGAGGGAAGTGTAAATCTAACTGTGACCAGTTCTCCAGTATCTAGACAAGTTAATGTCGTGGAGCCTCTAGAACAAGGAAAACAATTGCCATCTGTGGAGTCTGCCACTGACAAATCAACTGGAGAAATGCAAAATTCATCTGAACAAGTTCAACTGGCATCTAGTTCAGCTGATGTTGTACCGGCCAATCAAATCAGGATGCCTCCGAAACAGGTGCATCAATTAGCAGCTGCAGAGTTCTCTTCCAACTTGGATATGTTGGCTTTGTCTAATTTTCAGTTAGCAACTGAAGATGAACGTCATCCGATCAGTGTACATGATCTCCCCACTCATCATCCTCAGGTTTCTTCTGCGATTCCAGATATTGGGCAACCACACCCAAATTCAGTACATGGTTTACATTCAAATCAAGTTGCTGTGCACCCTGCCTCAAATTCAGATCTTGATTCACTTACAGCCAGTAGAGTAAGAGTACAATCTGCCAACCCAAGAAATTTGTCAACTCCATTGGAGATGAATAATCATCCTATCCAAACTGCAGTCCCTTCACCTTCCAGAATGCATCCTCGTTTGTCCTATGATCCACTGAAAGTTGATGTGGAAAGAATACATAAATTAATAGAACAATCTTCAAAAAACCATGAAAACACGGTTAGTTTCTGCTTTACTCATATTACATTACTCTGATGATACTTTTCTAGGTTTCTGTATTTTCTGATTACTATAGTATATTCTTGTTGAAACAGAAATTGCTGCTGAAATCTGAATTTGAGAAGGAGTTAGCAGAGCTTCGAAGAAAGTATGATGTTAAATTTCAGGAGGCTGAAGTCGAATTTCAGCAAACAAAGAAGACTCTGGAAACCAATCTTAAGACGGTTTGTGTGAGTAGGATCTTGGCACATGCTTTTAGGTCTAAATGCTTGGATCTTAAAGCTGGTGCAACAGGAATGCTGCATGGTAGGTTTGTTCCTCAGACATCTAAGTTTTAATATTGCTTTTACAGCTCTGACTTGGATATAATACAGAAGCTAAATTTCACTTCCATGCCTTTATCCACGTTGGTGGTTTATTTAATTTTCCTTGCCTTGTGTTGTTTTTAATTGACTGATCAAGTTTCAACCTAAATAATAAGCCTGAGTGGCAGATGCTTTTAAGTTTGAGAGTTCTTGCAGGACAAGTGTGCTTCTCTTATTATTTATCTTTTCTAAAAGGAAAAATTTTAAACTAAACTTTATAAGTGCAGTTTTTGTAAAATGCATATACCGAATTGTTTCAGTAGTTATGGTATTTATTGTTTTTAGTTTGGATTATTACTATAACATTGAGATATGGTGGCAAATTTACGTGCTTAAATCTGCACTCTTATGCATAGTGTGCTTGCATTCATCTCTTGTTTGTGTTCTATGCCGTTGCATGCATACAAATCACTAAGTGTGGGTTGGCTTGCAGCACTGAGTTTTCCGTTTCGAGTATTTTCTAACCACCATCTTGATTTCAGATTCAATTCCACAGCAGCTGCTTCAACTTTCGAGACAACAAATTACTCCCTCGGTCTCTGGATCTTCTAGCGAGCCTCCTGCAACCAGTCTATCGAGCCGCTCCATTACTCCTAACTCACAGCATATAGTACCACCTGGTTACAATGCGTCAGGAAATTTCTCTGGTTTCTCTGCAAGACCACCTATGATAAACACGACTACTTCTCCTATCATAAACACTACTAGGTCTCCTCCAATCATAAATATTACTACTCCAATCCTAAACACTACTAGATCTTCAATCGTCCGAGGTAGTCAAACGGGTGGTGAGATACGTGCCCCTGCACCACATCTCCAATCTTCTAGACCCCAAATATCTGTTCCACCCTCCAGATTCCGTCCAATTCAACCAAGGATTGAAAGTCAGACAGCTCCTAGTAACGTTCAAACAACTTCTCCCTCACATGCTCATGTTCCATCCTGGCAAAGAACGGCAACCTATCAGTCTGATCCACAAATCGGACGCAGGCCTGACAGCGCAGGCAGGTTAGCTGCTCCTAACTTACCTTTCATGGGATTACAAGGGAGTTCTAGCAGTCAATCCCCTCCAAATGTTATTTCACGTTTGTCAGATCAGGGCCCTGATAATCTATCCAGAATTGAGCCCAAGAGCAGTAACGTTGCAGCTAACCCATCGCATCAAGCTGCATCTCCTGGTTTAGTATGTTTATCAGATGATGATAACTGACCAGACAAGTGTTGCATGCATTTGTCCTAACTCCTGGCCATGTTATAGCTTAGTTTTGGTTGGTATTGTGTTGGACTGATGGCAGTGTTTTGAGATTTTTTTTAGTGGGCAACTGATCGGCCTAATTATTGATAGTAAATTGTATATTGGTATCAAGGGTAGCCTCATCTTAGTTAGATCCAAAATTTCATTGATAATTAGATGTATCTAACAAATTATTAATAATTAGTTGATATGCTATGAGCACCTTTATAAGAAATAAAGAAAAAGGTAATCAAAATTTTGTCCGTATGAAATGACATTGGGTTAAAAGAAATAGGAATCTATCCGTCACCCCCATTAATTCCCGACACCCCCAAATTTACATAATGACAAAAATGTCCTAAATTTTTTACAAATGATTTTCGAAACAAATTTCCAGTAGGCATAAAAAAATTTCGGTATGAAGCCAAATTCTCGGTATATTGGTAATTTCAATTTTCCGGTAAATTGTTATGAAATCGGGAATTTTGAAAAATATAGTGTGATACAGGGAATTTCAAATCCTTGAAATTCCCTTGAAATTCCCGATAGGTATAACTTTCGGGTTTTTTAGATTTTTTCTTTAAACCATTGAGATTTTATCGACAATTTATATGGTTGTGATTGCACTGACAATTTGTGTGGTTCAGAATTGTTGCACACTTGTATAAATAGGGGTTAGGTCTTGTGGTTAAACATATATGAAAAAATGGTTATTCTAGCATTTTTAATTAAGGCAAAAGTTTCTTTCAAGAGAGGTTCTTAACCTGTCGAATTCATGCTCCCGGATGACACGACCTCCTTTGCCGGTCTGACTTCGAAGTTGAAGGAATTGTTGCTTGATGGTGAGAATATAAAGATGTTGAAGATCGAGTTTCAGGAGGATTGAGGGGATGGTAGTGTGAAATATAATCTAATTGAGCTGAAGAACGATGAAGACGTCAACAAAATGTGGAGATTATTTCACCATAGGCTAACAAGGGGTCCGCTGGCATTAGATGTGCAGTTGACAAGATTAGTTGATGAATAATGGTGATGCTGAAACGTCCTGAAGAATCTGGTAGTGTTTAGGATTTTAATATCGATTAATTATGTTGTAATGATTTTTTATTTGTTTAAGTTTTTTAATCAAGATCAGTGCAGTGTAAGGGAATAAATGAAGACATAATAATATATTGTTAAACTATAATATACATATAATAAACAATATACAAATCATCTAGAAATAAAAATAATACTAAATAGGCCCCCACGGGCTAAGTGTGCAATCCTGCTATTATCATAAATCGTTGCGCGTCCTCATGGTGATGTGCTATAACAGGAGGAGGAGGTGCGTCACCAGCAGGCTCCTGGCCACCAGAAGGTACATCCTCTGAAGGTGCTTCCTCAGCCGCCGGTGGAGTGATGCGTGGATGTGATACGCTGAGAAACCACTCAAAGCAGTCATCCTCACACTGCGATAGATACTGCACATGTGCAGATTTAGCAACAATGGTGCGAGCAGAATTGATGAAGTGCGTGTGAAGCCACCTATCAATACCTTCAGAGGGTGTATCTGGAACTGCTGGTGGTATGGTCTGAATGTACCCAAACTGACACAGACATCTCTCTGGCAGGTGACTGACAATCAAAGTCTCCCACCGCATATAGTCGGAGTATAATGACGACTCCTCAAACGCACATACGACTTTATGCTCATCATAGGGTGTCCAAATGACATCCTCTGCGGTCAGCACATTCAATCTCCTCTTGTACTCAAGTATGTCTCCAGGGTGTTTCTGCATCGCCTTTCACCTCTTCGCCCTTGGCTTCCCTGATGTATAGGGTTGAATCCTCCTATCGCATATCTGCGGGAAATGCTCATAGATCCAACACTGAGATCACAACAAACAGTAAATTAGAATTAATAATATTAAAAAAAAACAAAAAGTAAGTTAGAAAATGAATTAAGATATACCTGTAACAAATTAAGATACCCAGCTAGATACTTCGTATCAAATCGGGCCACCTCCCCCAGCGCATGATACAACTGAGTCAGAGCTGCACAACCCCAAACCCAGTTGTGCGACTCCAGATCACTGAAGAGGCACAAATACCGAGCATCGACATACGTACCAGACTTGTCCGCAAAGAGAGTACATGCTACCACATGCAACATGTACGTCCTAGCGGCAGCCTGATACTGACCAACATCAACGAGCTCGTTATACCTATCCCGCAACCACCACATACGAAGGTGAGCACCTTGTGTATCCGCGAACTCCTGTGCCACCACTGCCTTAGGCAAACAAAGATCACGAACTACCAGCTCTTGTGCTTGGGACACACTCAATAAAGGAGCCGTCCAGAATCTGCGACCGATAGGGAGATGGAACAAGGAAGCAACATCATCTAAAATCACAGTTATCTCTCCAAATGAGAGATGAAATGACGACACCTCCTTGTGCCACCTCTCGACGAAGGCACTGAGCAGCTCTGCATCCAACATCGTCAGGGAGCAGTGGCCAAAATGAAGCAAGTCAAACTCCCTCACAATCGTCCTCACAGCATCAGGGAAGGAAATGCGAGGGAAATCCTTCATCTTCGCGCCGTGAGACTGGACCCTTAGTACAAGTTGCATCTTTGACACCAACCAATAGTCAAATTTGTTAATACATAAACAATTTACACATTAGTAAACAAATGTTAAAATTAAACGTAAAAATCATATACCTCCCCCTGCCATAAACGCAAAGCTACGTACTCACTATACTATGTAAGCACATACCTATCAATCGGTCCACCAGGGAATCCTGGCTCCATGTGTACATATGAATCAGTCGAAGGAACAGTCTCATCCGTCTGAATGGTCTCTTCTACATCTCCTGTACTGGAGGCGCCTCCAATGCCATCACCCTCACCATTAGCATCACCCTCAGCTGATACTCTGACAGTCTCCTCCACAACATCCCTAACAACATCCTCCATCGGAACATCTCTCTCAATAGCATCCACCGGCAGAGGCTGAATATCAGGGACGTCCTCTGGTGTGACATACTGTGAAGAAAGACCTCCACGCCTCCTAACGGTGTGAGGTGCCTGAAAATGCCCTCTCAGCTGGACCATCCTCTTCCGGTGTGAACCGGTTTGGACCACCCGTCCAGCTCGTACATGGGCAGACTCAACATCACGAGTGACTGTACTCCCCCTACCAGCTGCAGCCAAGTCACGCGTATTCCCACTAGGGGTACCATCAACACCTGTAATCCTCACTGAAAACACAAATTAAAAAAAAATAATAAAAAAAAACTAACGAAAATTTGAAATTCCCGAAAAAAAGTTAACACTGGTAATTTCAAATTATTGGTAGAAAAAGCATAAAAATGAACTACCGAAAATTTCAAATCTCCGGGAAATAGTTACCGGTAATTTTGGAATTTCCGGTAAATTACTAGATTTTTTGAAATTTGTGGTAATTCTTACCGGTAATTTAGAAAAAACTGGTACAACTTACTTGTAAATTTTCAAATATTCGGTAATACAATCCAATCCAAATTCCCGGTATCGTCAAATATTTTAAAAAATCTGTTAATGTGTGAAATATAAATATGTTTTCTTACAAGATTAATTTAATCTTTTCATTAGTTCTGAGAGGGTGTCAGAAATGAATGGGGAATGACAAATATATTTCTCTAAAATAAAGCATGGTGAATTATAAACCGAGGTGGACTGATTTATATACTCTTATCTTCCAAAAAAAAACCTTATTTCATATTAAATATTTTAACTGTCATTTGGCCAATGTCAAAGGGCCTTCTAACTTCTCTTACGTGTGCCATGAGTAAGAGTAGAAATATATTAGATTGTATAGTTTTGCAAAATATTCCCTCCTCTCAATTAAAAGTTGTCTCAAATTATAAGATAATAATAATATTTATTTTTTAAATATATTTTGTCTTTTATCATTAATTACTATTTATTTGTGTGAAGTGTCAAAAACATATTTGGATGAAGTGTAATCATACTACTTTTATGAGCATTTTTTGCTGGGTTTAACTATTTGAATCTAGAATTTCTTAATCTAGAATTTCTTAATCCATCCTATGATACACTCAGTCATTTGATGCATTTTCATTTATGTCTCATGCTTTTGGAGATATATATCCGGATATATTACATTTTTTTTTACGTTGAATGTTTTCAGATATGCATATGCGGAACTGCGGAAGAAGTTCCGTAGATGCATATTTAGAACCTTATCAGTGCCATCAAAATATAGTACATCAAAATAAACATCACCCGTCCTGGCGCGATGTCTGTGGTACATAAGTGCCCCCTTTGTCACCACAATCATATCATCCATTATACGTTTGCCACCAGACCCCTCAGGGGAGAAACCGACCTCAATGCCTGTCCACCCAATCGTAAATATCTCACGACAACGAGGCAACACGTCTTGAGTGTGGTCCAATTAAGACAGTTGCTCCTCTAATATCTCTTGATGAGTTGGTCTGAGCGACAATCCTTCTGTAGTGGACACCATGTGGGGATGTGAGACGACAAAGTACCACATGATGTAGCCATCTAGACAACTCCACTCTTTATCAGTTCTGATCGCCCGAGCCTCGTCTGATACCATGTGGTTCTGATAGTCATCAAAGAATCCATCTATCTGCCTACGAGTGAAGCTGAGAGGAGCGGAGACAAGAGGGTGTCAGGGTATCGTCAGAATGTAATCGAACTTCCGCATGATGCACTCAAGAAAATATGGCACATTGATGGTCGAACTGAATGTCAATCCTCCGCTGAATAATGAGATGTTATCAAACGGACGCGTCACACAGTGAGCTGCATAGGCGTCATATCTGATGTCCTCAACTACCATGCGATCGAGATATACTCTGTATGGGTCCACCGTCTGGTTCCCTCCGAGCGGGAGAAAGGCATGTGCACGCGACAGGGCCTCAGTGTACTCAGGCACATCCCCTCATCTAGCTATTATTGGAAAGTGCTGGAAGATCCAAGTCTGAAATGAAAATAAAAAACATCGATATCAAGCTTTATCACAAATATAGAATGAAAAGAAATGAAAAAAAAAGTCGAAGGATATAAGATTGTTACCACATATAGTGAACAACTGTCTGCGACAATCCTGCTCTTCCACATGCATCCCTATGGGAGTCTCGAATACGTGTACGCCAATGTAGCCACCCCCAATTGTACTCATGGATCCGTGTGGGATCCAAAAAGTACCTGTAGTAAGTGGCATCGGTATACATGGAGCTAGTGTCCATAAACAGTTGAGAGTCGATCAAATATAAGAAGTAACACCTCAGCACACGCTGTTTGTGTATCTCAACCTCAGCTGGATCACCATTTGCCTGTCGTACATCAACGAGCGTCTAAGAAAATATATGTATAAAAAAAGGAGAACTTCACATGAGCGCCGCGTGTCTTATCCACCTCCTTTAGCGCATCCAGTAGTTCAACCCTAAGCTCGTCAACCATAAGCTCGCTTGCTTCCTCCTTCATCATCCTACCGCGACGGAGGAGGGTATGTAACACCATAACTTCCCCCGCATAACTTTAAAAGAAAAATCAGTAAAATAATTTTCCCTAAGAAGTAAAGGCATTACTTTCATCACAAAGTTGTTTTTTATAAGACATGTAACAAAACTAGGGTAAACCAAACTCATTATTCATTACGCAACGAAAAATAAGTCATCTTAAAGTTAAAGACATTAGTTTACAAAAACATAACGACAAATCCAAATAAAAATTATTTATCAAATAAGTAAAAGTAAAGCATTCCTGACTCCCATTATTACATATCAGAAAAGACACCACTAACGCGAATTACTTCAAATTCACCGACCACAAACTCTAACTACTCTGGATTACTTGTACGTTATCCACGTAGAGGACATATTCAAACAAAAGGGGTGAGATTCTTAAATCAACAAAAAGAAGAGATGATATAAATACAAAAGCCTAAATCATCAGGTTATCCACTCACATCACAACATCACACCCTTCATTTCATACATAGATAATCACATCAAACATCATGCAACTCAACTATCATAAATACAACGAGAAATAACTAGGCTCAATGCATATGGTACAAATTCAATCCCTGTTTCATGATCACAGTTCCCGTCAGAACGCCTATTAGTCGCTCACACACCATATAGGCACACGACAATCGTGATTTCTCACACCCCACATGGGCACACAATCACCTCAACAACAATAATATCATGCAATGATATGCACCTCAACGACAACATACAATGACTAAATGTACACCTATAACATATCCATCATCATACCAACACTACTCAACTATTACATGCATTTATCGAGCATACATCATTATGTTACTACAACAACTACACCTCTTTGCATCATTCAATCATGCATTTCACCTTATCACATCAACATCAATAAAACAAGCATATAACCCTTCAATACATGCTCACAATATCACAACAATAAAATAAGATTTATAAAACATAAAACATATAATTTCTACTAATTTTCAATTAATAAAATAATATTTTTCCGTTCCAGGTTGTGCAAAGTGAGCCCCTAGTGCGCTACACCGCGCTAAGCACACTCTACGATTTTGCAATCCAAACCCTGCGATGACAGCCACTATCCACCTACATTTTTTTGCACAAAACTAGATTTCTAATAGTAATTCACACTAATTATGTACATGTAACCTACATCTAACAAATACAATCCAACCATACCAATCAAATACCACCAATTCATCCCTAATTTGATATAATCATATTGCTATGTGATTTTCCTCTGATAAATCTTAATGCTTTCAATTATAGCTCAATTTAAAGGAAAAGATATTTGTGACTCTTTAGTCATTTGGATTCATATAATTGTTGCATTTCCCCAATCCTTAGTTTAGACTTAGTTGAAACCTTAGGATTCCTTAGCCATTCTTGGATTCAAAAAATCTACTTCAAGTTAAACCCTAGCCATTATTGGCATTAAACTTCAAACTTCAAGTAAAACTCTAGCCATTCTCTGCATCAAACTTTAAACTTCAAGTTAAACCCCAACCATTCTTGGTTTCAAATTCAAACTCCCCCCCCCCCCCCAGAGGTATCTCTTATATTCCCACAACATAAATCAAAATTTTGAAACTCTCTTTCATTTAAGTGATGTAAGCAGCTTACTTGTTGATTCTGCATCCAAGTGCAAGTCCTTCTCTTACTATGCAAATACTCATTTAAGGAAAGAAATTTGTCATTACTCTGGATCTTCTATATCCAAGTTTAAAGCTTCTTCTCTTATTATCTTCTTTCTCAAAATAATGTTTGTGGTGGTATAGGTGAGATATCTCTGTTAAAGATGACAACTTGTCTCTTCTCTCAAACCCAACAAATCCAGTTTCACTCATTAGTTAATGGAACTATGAACACTCTGATTTCTCAATTTTATTTTGAGAATACGTAGTAATAAGATTGTGAGATCTTAGCGAGCACAATAATAAATTAACCCTTTAGGTTCCTACCTTTTTTTATTTCCCCCCTTTATTCATACACATTACAAAAACAACAAAAACATTTCTCACTCTCACTCACCCAATAACAATCAACTTTCGCTGAATCAAATAGCAAATAATATCACAATAATCACAAATATTACAAGAGGTTCCTATAGAATACTATATATACTTAGAGTGTTAGTACATTCCCTTAGTATAATCAACCCCCGAACTTTCGATCTCTTATAACATTGTTTTTTACATTGCACTTTTACATGCTAGTTCTGATTCTTTTCTCTTTTCTTTGGATAAATTAAAATTCAGTGATTAATATTTATTTTACGATTCAAGTTAATCTGATAGTTTAGTCTCCCAATTCTCACCGCGGAACTTAGCAGAAAGAAGCTTACCTTATAGACCTTCGAAAAAGTAACTTAGTTCAAGCTTTGAGAGGGTGTTCAAATCCTTCTAAAAGTTGTTTAATACCTATCTTCAGTGTATGATTACTTTCTCTTTTTGTAACTTAAATGAGCAATATGTTTGGTAATTTGGGCGTCAAATTATAATATAATGTTTATTTCATTTTCCTCATAGATAGTAAGTTTGAAGTATTTTAAATATTACTCATTTACGGATAGAGCTCGGTTATTAAAACATATATCTCAAATTAATCTCACTATTTTAAAATTCTTTATCAATATCAAAAGGTTCTTCCTAGTTTGAAGTCCATTTCCTCAATTTAGAGATCTAGGTTCAATTGGTAACAAAAATCTTGTTATATAACTCATATGTATAATCTTGTTATCTAACAAATTTTCAAATTTGTATTGTAATTATAAATGTTACATATGGCTCCAAAAAGACCCATCATTGATAGATGGAGGCAAAAAAAATAAAAAATTATGGGACGAAAAAAAATCAAAAAATAGTTTCTAATTAAAAAATAAAAACTAATATGATATATTTAAAATGTTAAGAGATCAATCTGACAGAAAAAAACTAAAGGATAATTTTAACCCAAAAATACACCGTTAAAAGATTAAAAATAATATTTTATAGTAAATATTTGTTGTGGGGTTGGTTCCACATACTATATTTGACAACCATATTATCCCCGTATTATATTCATGTCATAAATATTTTTTTAAACAATATATTTTATACTTGTCAACAAAATATACATATTTTAAAATCTCAATAGTAAATCTTAATTTCTATGTCCAATATGTTAACATGTGAGAGTGTCTCATTCTTACTTATTGCTAATTCTCAATTAAATCACTGCAAAATAGGTATTTATTAAAAAACTTATTATATGATGACTAAAGAAAAATTCGTCATACTTCTTCAATGCCATAAAAAATTTCAAGACATAAAAAAATGGAATGGACCAAAAGCCAAAATGATTATAATAGGACTCATTTCCTATTACTATATAGTTGTATTTTTGGTGCATTAATTTTAATTATTAAAAATGTCTTTTTTTTTTTTTTAATTTAGGCCCATTCCTCATTCCTCATATGATCACATGTTTGTCCAAGAAGTAGAGGGAAATGTTGAGGAGGAAGAAGAGAAAGGAAGCAAAAAAGAATAGGAAAAAGAGAGTGAAGAGTCAAAAAGTGAAAGTGGTGATTAAATTGTTATTTTTTATTGCTTTTTAGATTTTTTTTTTATGTCTGTTTTGAACAATTTAATTTTTTGTTTCGGTTATATTTTTGTGATAACAAAAGACAAACATATTAATAAGTGGTTTATTTTGTCCAAGACATGAACATGCTCAAAGTTCTAGTCCTAGTGCATGAATACTTTTGGACAAATATTTGAAAAGAAAAAAAAATTAAATTTGTGGTTTTGTATAAGGTTATTTGTCTCTTACAGCTCATGATGTAGATGGTTCTATGGATAAAATAGAAAACCAATGAGAAGTGTAATGATGTAAATATTCTTACAACCTTCGACGAATCTTCCTGCCACCCCAATCATATCTTGTATATTCTATTTTTTTAATATTCTTATTTTATTATTGTTATTATTTACATAAAAAATTACATTTTGAATCCAATTGTTTTTCCTATTCAAAACTAACGAAATTTCTGATAGTTACTTTTGAAATTTTCGGTAGGATTTTTTCGCCAACGAAATCTACGATAGTTAGAATTTAAAATTACCGGTAATCAATACCTGGTATTCCAAAATTACCGGTAATTTCAAAAAAATCAGTATCAATTTCCATGCACATACCGAGAATTCCAAATTTCCGGTATATCGGGAATTTCCGTTTTACATGAAATTTCTGATAACAAGACATAGTCTTAAAAAATGCTTGCCATTTGCGCTCCGGAACCGTCAGGATCATCTACCAACTCGTGTAGCGATTACACTCAGTTCTTCACTACAGACAAAGTATGTATTATACCTAGACATAATATTATTTCGTTTGATTTCATGTTTTGTGTTACTATAACTTGTTATGTTTTTCATCAATAGATTTTTGAGAGTCGAGTCGACGTATTAGTTTGGGCACAAAATATTGGAAAGAAACATGGTATTATAGTTGTCACAATTCGTTTTGATAGTGCAACTGACAAGCGAGGAAGGAAGGATAAATTGATAATGAGTTGTGAGATAGGAGGAAATTATAAAAGGAAAAAGTCTGAAAATAGTCATTCATTGGAGAAGGATGGTCTCGCTAGTATGAAAGTGAAATGTCCCTTCCGTCTAAGGACTTCGCCAAATGGTGTTGGTTGGAGGGTGAGCTTTATGTGTGGATTTCACAATCATAGACTAAGTCGGGATTTATCAGGACATGACATATTGGGCCGTCTAAAACCTCAAGAGAGACAATTTATGAATGACATAACGAAGTATAACATGCCTCCGAGACACATAGTTGTCGCGCTGAAAGACAAAGATCCAAAAAACCTCACAAGTTTCAAGCAAGTATATAAAGCTAGATCTACGTACCATGAAAGCAAGAGAGGTTCATTGACGAAAATGCAAATATTGTTGAGTCTTCTTCAAAAACAAAAGTACATGTGTTGGACAAGAAATAAGGAAGACTCGAATGTTGTTGATGATATTTTCTGGACACATCCTGATTCAGTGAAGCTGTTGAATATGTTTCATTTGGTTTTTTTATTTTTGATTGCACATACAAGACCAATAGGTACTGATTACCGTTGCTTGAGATTGTTGGCGTTATGTCAATAAAGTTGACGTTTTCGGTAGGGTTTGCATACTTGGAACACGAAAGGGAGGAGAATTTCAAATGGGCAATGGAGAAGTTGAAAGAGTTATTTTTTTTCCTGGGAAATTGCTATTAAATGTTGTTGTGACGGACATAGAACTTGCCTTGATGAATGCACTTGAAGATGTGTTTCCTAATTCAATACATCTGTTATGTGTGTTCCATATTTCCAAGAATGTTAGCATGAAATATAAAGAATATGTTAAATCAGAAAGACATGAACATGTCATAGAGTTGTGGAACAACATCATGTATGCTAATAGAGAGAGTGAATGTGTCATTCACTTGAAGCACTTTGAGACAATTTGTGTTGATGTAAATTTGTTTGTTAACTATGTGAAAGTAACATAGTTAACACCGTATAAAGAAAGGTTTGTTCCTGCATGGACAAACAAAGTTACTCATATGGGAAACACAACAACGAACGAGTATACCGACATCTTATTTGATTTCAGTAATTAGCATAATTAATGTCTAATTGTGCTTTTATTATTGCGGTTTAAGGTGGAGTCTGCACACTGGAGACTAAAAAATATGTTGTCACATAGTCAGAGAGATTTATGCCACAATTGGGATGCTGCTAACACCATGTTGAATTTTTAGTTCGGCTCAATTAGAACGTCATTTGAAAAGAGTATTGTGAACATTGAGCACCGGTACAACACTCTATTCTACACCAACTTATATGGTTTTGTGTCAAGGCAATGTATACAACACATATGGAAGGAGCTAGAACGGGTCAAATTTGTTGGTATAAACAAGGATATGTGTGGTTGCTTCATTGGATCTACACATGGTTTACCCTGTGCATGTCAACTTGCTAGTTTTCAAATACAAGGTATGTCTATTCGTTTAGAAGAAATTCATGTTTTATGGAAGAAATTACACATTCAAGAGCATACTGACGGTCCAAAGGATAGTGGTTCAAAGATGGATTTAGATACAGAATGTGAAGATTTGAAGACATATTTCAATTCTTTGGACATTGTAGGCCAGAGGGTGTTGAAGAAGAAAATTAGAGAACTAACTTATCCAACCACATCTTTTATGTGTCCACCGTCGGTGAAGTATAAACCGAAGAGAGGAGTTAAGAATAACAGAAAGGGTGAAGAGAATGATGTGCGTCGTGATCCCTCGCAATGGGAGTATGGTGAGGCCTCATAGGGGAGTCATACTACAAATACATCATGCACAAAACCAACAGGAAGTCAACATTCTAATCAATCATCCACTGTATCTTCTAGGCATAAATAATTGTCTCAGTTTCCTCGTTTCATGCATCCATACATTGATGAAATAATTGATCTGGGTGACAATGGAAATTGTGGTTTTTAGGTTATTGCAACATTACTTGGATATGGTGAAGAGTCTTGGGCATTGATTCAAAATCAGTTGGATGCTCAAATTTATCAACAACCAAAATTGTTTTCCAAGTTGTTTTATGACACCGTGGATGCAGTTTGAAATTCCTTAAAAGTAACACACTTGGGTGCACATGGTAAAGAAAAATGGATGTCGATTCCAGATATGGGTTATCCTATTGCGGCCATGTACAATTTGGCTTTTGTCTCTCTTTCAATGACACTTAACCAAATCGTCTTCCCTCTTACCATAATGTCATCTATGTTTGCAAGTAGGCATACAATGATTGTTATTGGATTTGTAAACAACAATCAGTGGGTTCAGGTAAAACTAAAACTTGATAGTCCTTTTCCTCTAGTCACAACCCGATGGAGAGAGAACTGTACTGAAGAGGCAAGAGCTTGGGAAACAACATATGTAGAACAAATTAGACACTGGGAGGAAGAAATTAGGAAGTCAAAGTAGTTTTATAGGTAATCTTGTTGATGTTTTGTATTTTTTTCCGTTGCAAATCATCTACATTTTATATGTTTCTTTGTTGATGTTACTGTTGATCATGCACTATAGGGAAAAATAAATGGAAATTACAGGTTTTTCACATATTTTTCATGTTCTGGACTACTAACGAGAATTTCATTTTAGTTGAAATTTCCGGTATACCGAATATTTCAAATCCCCGGTAATTTTTTTTTTGTAAAATTCAAAATACCGGTTCATTTATACTGGTAATTTGAATTTTTTTGGTAGAATCTACCAATATTTTCAAAATATTTGATACACGCAAAAATTTCAGGAGAACGCCTTACAAATCATTGAAAAATACGGTATTGGTTGAAATATCCGATATTCATCCGGAAATTTCAAAAATCCGGCGTAACTGGAATGGTAAAATGGACTATTTTCCTCTAATGGTGGGGTGCTAGGTATGATTGGGGGGGGGGGGGGGGGTGGAAGGAAGATTCCTCGTGAGCTTTTATTCTCTCTAGATGAGACATGTGAAGTAGACAAGTTTTTGGAAAAAAAATAAAAATCAATCACCATGGTTAAAGGTTTTCTTTTAAACGCTTCATTCAAAAATATTTTTTATCATCTATGAATGATAGCGTGAATATAAAGCATTGCTTGTTTAAAGTTAAATGTCATCTCTTATTTTGTGAAAACACGTTGGTTGAAATTAGAATCATACAAAGCCCAACTAAATGAGTTGTGTGAATCTCCATATTTTACATAGATATATTTAGTGTAGGCATGCATTTAACTTTGTTAATCTTGCATAAGTTTTGCTATTGTTTGGTATGTATAAATTAAAGGCATTGTTTCTGGAATGAGTGAAAATTTACTTGGCCAAATAAAACCTCACTTTGTGACGGTGTGATCTTTTGACAAACCCCTTTTGAGTCACAATGAAAAATTATTCGTTTTTGAAAAGTTAGAACCCTTAGCCTATGAATAGAAAAACAATGTTCATGTCTTGTTGTTGTGAATTGGATACCTTAGAAACAAAGTATAATAGGTTTCTTTATGATCAAGAAACCCACAAAGGTTAGAGTTTAGGGTAACCAAGGATAACAACAAGGATTGGTTATTAAACTGCTATTTTTTCTTTTCTCTTGAAACAAGATTACAAGTATACAAGAATAACAACAACCTCTTTCACTTTTGAACTAGGGTTTTATCTTCCTATTTTCCCTTATATAAAAGATGAGAGACTAGTATCCTATTTATAAGAAAACTAACATACTAACCTAATGGGCTTTTTAAAAATTATTCATTACAAGATAACTTAGAATACAAGCTAACTTAAACAATTGGATCCATAACACAATGCCCAATTTGACAACATCATGTGAGTGGACTTCAACGACATACTAAACCTAGCTTTCTTCATGCAACTTTATCAACTGCATACATGGAAAAAATTGAAATTGGGCAACGTCTTGGTGATTATATCAGTAGCATTATGATCTGTCGAAACCTTCAACACTTGGACTTCTCCATGCTCGATTACCCCTCTGACGAAATGCAGCCTCACATCAATATACTTGGTTCGCTCATGATAGACTAATTTTTTGATAGGTGTATTTCACTTTGAAAATCATATTTAACGGTGATACCTCGACCTTGAAGTTTTAACTCCTTCGCAAAACCTTCAAGCTACAATGATTCCTTTACAACTTCAGTTAGGGCGATATATTCCGCTTCAGTGGTTGGTAAGGAAACAACCTTTTGAAGTGTTTCTTTCAAACTAATTGTTGTGCCAAACATAGTAAAAACATATCCAAAAATATATTTTATGGAATCCATACAACCTGCATAATTAGAGTCGACATATCCTTCGATTGCTGCTTTACTATCTTCACCCAAGGCTCCACCATAAATGAGGACTCTGCTCAGAGACCCATTTACGTACCTTAGTGTCGTACCCTAAATTTTGACTTGTTTTATATGTTTTCTAGTACCACTTTATTTCAAATAAGTAAAATGGGACAATTGGTAGAAATAGGGGTATAAGGGCTATAAGTGTGAGAGGCCGTGATATCGAATCCCACCTTTCTCACTTTTAACGTTTTATTTATTACTAACTTGTACTATTTTTATTTTTTGATTAAAAATCATAAAAATATTATTTTTTTAATAATTAATTTTTAATTTTCTTATTTTTATTTAAGGAATTTTTGAAAATATTATTTTTTTCATTAAAATCACTTTTTTCATGGAAAAAATCTCAAAAAATAATAAAAATAAAAAAATATCAAAATCTCTTTGTTTAATTGCCATTATTAGACTATTTATTTATTTTCAAATATTTTTTATTTATTTAAATTCACCAAGCCCTAAATCTATCCAGATTCATTGCCTTGGCCCTTAAGAAATAAATGCAAATCAGGTCAAATGAAAAATTTCCTAAATTGACAAAATTCATTTAGTTCTTTGACCTAATTTTCATCTATAAATATGACTCATTTTCTATATTTTAAGATACCCACAATTCACGGAGTAAAAAAACCCTAAAATTTGTTGTTCTTCACATCGAAGA
Organism: Lathyrus aphaca; assembly: GCA_963966055.1. Classification (NCBI taxonomy): domain Eukaryota; kingdom Viridiplantae; phylum Streptophyta; class Magnoliopsida; order Fabales; family Fabaceae; genus Lathyrus; species Lathyrus aphaca. The sequence continues at coordinate 708,973,022 of OZ014519.1, read as the reverse complement.
ACAACAACAACTAAACCCTAAAAACCCCTACAAATAACTATTCCATCTAGGGTGAAGGGAAAGGAGGAAGTGGTGACGTGAAGGAAACAAAAAGCTCAAAGAAGTGGAATTAACCATGCAGGAGTTGTAGAGGAGACGTAAAGCTAAAAGGGAGTTAATTTTGCTCACCGGAATAAACCTCAATCCTGTAGGTCGGTTTCTTTTTACTGACTTAGATAAAAATATTATATTGTGTTTATTGGATTCATTGTCTGTATTTTGGATTATACTCAGTTGTGAATTTTTGTTTTATGTTCTAATAGTCGATTTTTGAGTATAATATAATAAATAAATAAAAACATATATGCCCAACCTTCGTGCGCACGAGAATTAGGAGAGAGATCTGGAAAATACCTAAATTTTATCTTCGATAAATCCATAACCAAAAGCATAATTTGTTTCTATTAAAATTATAATTTTATTACAAATTAAAAGACCATACTTTTTGGTCAGGTTTTAAATACAATAAAAAAATACTAATATAAATCTAATTTTTGTAAATAAAAATTGTCAAAACAAATAATTTTTCAAATTCAAAACAGATCTGAAAAAAATGGGACATGAAACAAGCGTCACAACACACAATTTCTCAACATCGTTAAGTCGACGCCCAAGACCGCGGCGCACAATGCCAGTCACATTTTCTTCGGCCGAACAAAGTCGTCTCCTCGCCGTCTGACTTGCTACAAACACAATCTTAGACGAACCCACACCGCCGGCGCTGAACGCAAATCAGACGATAAACCGTCGCACACCGGACCACCACCGCGATAACTCCGGCCGTTGAAACTTCCATCGTGAAACCCCAATCGCAGTGCCATCCTCTGTCGCTCAGACTCCGTCACCCATAATAGATCCATATCTTTTCTTTTAAGATTTTATGGATTCATGGTGAGTTAGAATTAGAATAAGAGTTTTCATGGGCTTTATTATTCTTAAAATAAGAGATGAATGAAAAGGGTTTGAGTCGGTTAAATCAAAATCTGGGGAATAATAAAGGTGATAAACAGAGGATTTGTGGATAAATGGAGTTTGAGGTTTTTCTTTAACAGAGGAAGAGGGAAGACGAATCAGAGAGATGGAGAGATCCTCATAATTGTTGTTTATGAAAAAATACACGCTTTAAAGATGGGTTTCTGGAAAATCTCATTTATGTATTCTAATTAAATGAAATTATTTTTTATTCCAATAAAATAAAATGCTAATTAAATGATAGATCTTGATTTGAAGCAGTGTTTTAAAAACCGGACCGGTCATCAAACCGGTGAGGCTACTGGGTCACTGGTTTATCGGTCGAACCACTGGGTCATTGGTCGAACCGCATGATCAAACCGGATCAAACCGGAGAACTCGGTTGAATAAACATAACATTATAATAGGTATAAAACCGGTTGAACCGGATGATTCAGTCTCTAAAAAATATAAATATCACTTAAATTTTTAAAAAATATCATATCAAATATTTACTAGTTCATAATTTAAATTTAAATTTTAAACAGAGTCTAATTGAAAAATATCACAGTATTACACATAGCAAAATAATACAAAATAACAAAATGTACTTGCAAACAAGGTCTAATTTTGTATCATAATCTAATTGAATAGTTTTTAACAAAATAACTATGTCTACTAAATTTAGTTCCAAGGAGGGAAAACTATTTCAATGTTGGGATCCGCTTCTTCAATATCAAAACCATCAACAAAATCAACTGGATTCGCATCACCTTCACCATCAATGATATTATTACTTTGATCGTTTCCTCCAGAATTAAGTTGTGCATCACCCTCAATATCAACCTCATCCAAATTTAATTCATCTATAACAAAAATCAATTTAGATAGTTATGCAATTGACATATAGTAAACAAAATTGTAATTCACAATAATTAATGTCATACCAAGATCGTTTGAAACAGGATGAATTGTCATACTAGAAAGATCTTTGCGTAGTGCTTCAACTTCCTCAATAGTTAAGAATGGCGGTGAATCCTCCAACACCCAATTAGAATGATCACCAAGTGTTTCAAAATTGATAGGATCATAATTTTGTTTCTTGTTTCTATCAATCATTAGAATAAAAATTAATTAAACATTCTAATCATTATTTCTCAATTCACTAGAAATAAATAATTTCACTAATATCACTATTTTATTACTAAATCATATAATATTTTACTTAGGATTTGACCTGTACATTGCTAGTTCTAACAGCATGTCACTATTTTATAAATAATATAACATTGTTGTAACATTGCTAGTTACTAAATAATAAAACATTTCTAGTTCTAACAGCATGTCACTATTTCTAATTATTAAATATAATAAGTACAATACCTGTTCTGTAGCCGTAAATTATAACGAACAAAGACGAGATCATTAAGCTTTTGATGCTCCAACCGATTTCTTTTTTTTGAATGAATATGCTCAAACACACTCCAATTTCGTTCACAACCAGATGCACTGCAAGTTTGGCTCAAAATTCGAATAGTAAGTTTTTGCAAATTGGGCGCTTCAGTTCCATAAGTTTCCCACCATTGATCTAGAATAATGCATGTGAACAAATTAGAAAATAATTTTTAATACATATTGACATTGTACTAAAATCAAATGCAAAATGTTATCATCTAAATTTACCTGGCAAAACTTCATCTCGATTTTCTACGGCAGTTGTCCTTCCAAAACTTCCTTCACAATTTTTGAATGAACTCATCTCAGCAGTTAATTTAGTTCGCAAGTCCTTACTATCATAAGCATACTTTTCAATGACATCCAAAAGACCTTGGGTGGTGGACTTGTTTTTTTTCATATTCTGGATTGAATCTACAAGATGGATTTAACCAATAACCAGCAGCATGGAGATTTTTGCGAAGTTGTGCATCCCAACGGTTATCCAAGATCTTCAAATAAGGCTCTACTTTAAGCTTATTTCTTCTAAACCTCTTCTCAATCTCCTCTCTTGCTTTATACATAGCTCGATAGAGATATCCCATAGCCGGTTTATCTTCACTATCAACAATACGCAACACACGTACAAGAGGTTCTGTAATTTTCACTATGTCAGCATATTTAGACCAAAAGCTTGAGTCTAAGACTTGTTCCACAAATTGCTTCGCCTTGACATCCTTAGAATAAGTTGTGGTTGTCCACTCTTTAGATGTTACCATGGCTCTCAGTGCATCTTTATGAGATAAAATACTTTGCAATGCAATGAAATTAGTAGCAAAGCGAGTTGGAGCAGGACGAAGTATTTCTCTTCCACCTGTATTTTGTCTCATCAAATACAATGCAAAACAATGATTATATATGTATTTGGTAATATTTGAAGCATGTGACACTGCCACACTTACTTCTTCTAACTTCCCCATGTCTTGCAACATCAAATTAATACAGTGTGCTGCACAAGGAGACCAATACAACTTAGGAAACTCCTTTTCCAACAACTTTCCAGCAGCAACATAATTTGCAGCATTATCTGTAACAATCTGAACAACATTTTCTGGACCAACATACAACACAACTTCCTTGAAAAGCTTAAACAATGTGTCTGCAGTTTTGGAAGCACCGGAGGCATCAACAGACTTTATGAAAACAGTTCCTTTGGGACAATAAACTAAAAAGTTGATAAGCGTTCTCCTACAACGATCAGTCCACCCATCTTCCATAAGAGTACAACCTGTATCCTTCCAAATAGAACGATATCGCTCTATCTGTATCTTCACATCATCAACCCACTTATTTAACAAATTACCACGAAGAGCATGCATAGTAGGAACTTTATATCCAGCACCCATGCAACAAAGAGCGTCAATTGCAGGTTGAAAATAAGGTGAATTTGCAGCATTGAAAGGAATAGATGCATCAATAAACCACTTTGAAATAGCAAGATCACACTTTTCTACCACTTCTTTACTTTGCATCACACTTTTTAAAGTAGGTTGAGCTCCCGGAGTTGTTCTGGGTAAAAAATAAGTACCAATGCGAGCGTTGTTCTTTTTACTTTTAGAGGCACCAATTCGTGGGTTCATTTGTACTTGAAATTCACCTCCCTCCTCAGTAAATGACTCGCTTTCTGATGAATCTAAAAATTTTCTTTTCTTGCTCCGCTCATTAATATCTTGTTTCATCTGAAAACGAATTTCAGCCGACACTGACTTACAAATTTCAACATTTCCTACTACTCCAGCCAAATGTTGCTTTACCCTATGAATTCCACCTCCACCAAAAGATTTGTGACAGTAGATACAAACAAGACATTTTCCATCAGGACTTTTAGTACAATGTGCCCAAGCTATATCAGTTTTTCCTCTAACATTAGTTTGAACTAAACTATGAGCTGAAGAGGCTTCTTGTGATGTTGGTTGCGATGATGGTGTTTCAGAAGATGCCATTTTCCTGTCAAATAAACAATAGCAAATGTTTTAAAAAAATACCACTAAATATTTATTATACAGGCATCAACCATAGTTGTAATTAATCTAGTGTTTGTGCATTTCAGAGAAGTAATGGTTTTGTGGCTAGATTCTTCTCTACTGAAGCAGAGAATCCACTACAGGGTTCAACACTTACTTTATCTCCATTTTTGCAAACAAACAATTCAGGTATACACTCTTTATGGATTTGTTTGTAGTTTCTCTGTTCAACACCTACTTCACCTCCATTTTTCCAAATTCTTGTGTCTGCAAGACACACTTTGAACATGTTTCAGACACTCTTAACTGTGTCCAAAAAATGTATATATCTTTGGTGCAGATACGTCTTTGACACACCAAGAGAATGAGCTTACACCAGTTATTGGTCACTAATAATCCTAGATTCAATATTTCTGTTTTGAGACAAATAGCTAAATGATGTCTATTATTATTTTTCTGTGAGACTCATTACCGTTGAATTAACTAATTGTTATTAAAGACATGGTTCATCTTCCAGTCTTAGTATTGTAGATATAAAGATTTGTATTGTAATTGGCAGGTCATTCCATAGTTTTTGTATTCTTTTATGTGAGGATCATTATCATTACTCTAACTTCCTTTTCTACCACATACGCACATATATATAATACATTGAGAAACAAACAATATTAATTAATGTTTTGCATCATTATACATTAAAGAGAAACAAACAATATTAATCAATGTTCCAAGGTTGAATAATGTTAGAACAGCAAGAAACTCAATATGGCATAACACAGAGGAGTATTACACTAACCCATTTATCTTGACCTAACCCTAATTTAATCTTGAACAATTTAATCTTCAATAATTTCAATAGAGAAAAATTAAATGGAAACATAGGAGTATTGAACCTGGAAAGTGGAAACGATACCGGAATCGGAATGGTGAGTTGTTGGTATGTTGCGGCGGAGAGGACGAATTTGGAGTTGGTGGTGCGGAGAAGAGAACGACGGTGGTGTGGCGAGGAGAAAGAAGGTGACACGATGGTGGGGACGAAACAGCCGGTGGAGGAGGCGAAACGGCCGGTGGTGGGGATGAAACGGCGGGTGGTGGTTTGCTACTTTGCTTGCTTTGTTTTGGAGGAGGAAGACAGAAACAATTTCTTAAGATTTTGGAAGGATAACTCATAACAATTTTTTTAAAAAAATCAAAATTGGATTTAAATTTAAAAAAAAAAGCAGTGAACCACCGGTTTAATCAGAACCGCCGGTTTTCCGGTTTTCCCCGGTCCAACCTGGTTTTCACCATTTTCCCCCGGTTTGACGACAAGGCCGATCTAGCTATTGAACCAGACCGGATGCTGGTCCGGTTCCCGGTTCAACCGGTCCGATCGGCCGGTCCGATCCGGTTTTAACAACACTGATTTGAAGTGGTCTTCCATACGTTTTCAAGGGGTAACAAAAACCTTTCCTTATGTTTAGAAAAAAACTCATTAAAGTTCAAACCCACTAAGTTTTCTCACATACTCCTCCATGAGGTTAATCTTAGTTAATACTAAATTAATTACTTAATTTAGTTATTAATTAAAGTTTAATGGTCAATTAAGTAAAATAAAATTAAGATCAGGGTTTATAAATCTGGAAAAAATATAATTGTCAGTTTTGAGATTTTAAATTTATTTTGAGAATTTATTTTGGATTAAATAATTGGGGTTTTGTTATTTTGGTTTATTTTTATTGTTAAAAAACAAGAAAAATATTTTTAAATAAATTGTGGGGATTTCTATATGGGATGATTATTTTAGTAGATTTTAATTCAAAATATTTGGTTTATTAAAAAAGTGAATTAATGTATTTTTAGGGTTTTTATCAATTTGGGTTTTGAAAAATATTCTTGGGATTAAAAATTCAAATTTTGAATTTAAATATATTTGGACGATTAATTTTACTATTTGGAATTATAATTTTATTTAATTATAAGTGTTAAATACATTTTGGGGATTTAAAACTTTTTATTCGGAGGGATTGAAATTTGTATTGGGGATTGATTTTAAAATATAGGGTTCCACAGTTAGGATTTTTATAATTTTTTTTTGGGGTTTTAATGATATTGTGGGATTTTACTAAGAATTTTTCTGGGGTTACATTTAAGGGGTACTAATGGGGTTTTATATAAAAAAAATTAGTTTTTTTATAAATAATAACGATTAAGGGGTTTCATAAATGATATTTAAGGGGTTTTATAGATGGATTTAAGGGGTTTTATTTGGGATTTAAGAAATTATATTTAAGTGATATTTAAATTGATTTTTTTTATAAGAAGCTAGGGTTTTAAAATGATAATAAAAGGGGTTTTATTTTAAGGGTTTAGAAATTTGGTTAAGGGGTAGTAAAGGGATTAGGATTATGGTTTAGGGTAGGGGAATTAAACTACGGTCCTCTGATCCCTCTTTGAGGGTACGTAGGCATAAAGTCTTTGTACACAGGCTTTTGCGAGTGAACTTTTAAAAATTGATTTTATTATTCATATTACATAATTATCCTTCATTATAACGCTAATAAAAAACCTTAATTCTTGAAAAGGATCCTAATAAGTATAGTAGAGGCGAGGGATGTCTAACACCTTACTCCCACCTAATCGACTCCCGAACCTTAAACTTAGGTTTACCCTTATTTTTCCTAAAAAATAGGGTGGCGAATCGAAAAATTTTAAGTCGGCCGCTACAACTGGCGACTCTGTTGGGGATTAGGGTAGTCAATCCTAGTTTTAGGATTTAAGGTTTTTGTATGTGCTTTGCGTTTTTTTATTCATATTATTAATTTATTTTATTTATTGTTTATTATTTTTATTGTTTATTTCATTATATATAATTATATATTTGTAATAAACTCTCATCATGCATGTATGAGAATTTTTGTGTGAAGCCAAAACCCAGGTTGAGTAAACCCTAGTTTATTAGGACTTTGTGGAACGAAAGTGTCTTTAATGAGGTGAACATCTCATTAATGCATGGAGGCCGCACTCGGAATAAATCCTACTAATGGGTATCTACCTGTCAAGGTTAGCCCTTGAGGAAGGATGATGACATGGTAGTTGATTCGTGACTCTGGGACCCTAGAAACCTTACCCTAAACAACCTTGTGTATCACTCCCAGATAGGTCGTTACCAGGTTCCTGTCTAAGTTAGAGTTATCCCAAAGGATTACCGTAGGAAGGCTTGCTCATTATCATGGTAATACAAGTTTATAGTCTTAGACTTAATGGCTTATCAAAATCGTATGTTCTATATGTGAGGGGATTAGGTAGTGAAACTCTAGAACTATCCTAATATAGGGATCCACCCAAGCTAGGTCATGCTTGCATATACCCTAAATTCATTTGGGTTTTCCATGCTGGTCATTATCCCTATATATAAGGAGACCTCTTAAACAAGGTTTCCTTATATTCGTCATTATCCTTAACCAATATGTAGGTTTTATATTCATGACTATCCTAAACCTGCAAGGGTTTCCTTTCATATGTCACTGTTCTAATGTGACACTTGAATTGCATCCATAAATATTTTTAGCATACCTAAAAAAATGAGGGACAAATATTTTTTACATACCCATGCATTTTCATCCATTTGCATGTCTACACGTTCATTTGCATATCTTTTCCAACAATCAAGAACTATCAATGCTTAGAAACGAAACTCAAAGGATATCTCAATAAGCCATGAAAAGACTCAAGAGGGGGAAGTTCCATTGAAGAAAAGAAGGTAACCCTTCACCATATCAGCCATGGGCCTACCTAATGCGTCAAATACAACAATATTGGATAATACCTCCACAACAGGGTCTGTAACAATATCTACTTCAACAACAACCTCATGAGCATCAACAATCACAACAAAGAAAGCTTGGAAGGGAACTGGATCCTATGCCGATGTCTCATGACTCACACAGAAGTGTCCTAATAAAGTAAGGAATTACAGGATCCTATTCAGATCCTACAAGTGATGAATCCAAAGTCCAAGACCTGATCGACAACAAGCAGTTGACTTTCAAAGGAGCATTCCCAGTGGTGAATAGTCATCCCTTACCTTCATAAGTGGAAGAACATTAAGTAACATCCCTTAAGGTGGAAGAACATTAAGGAACATCCCTTAAAGACAATGGATTAACAAGGAAGCTCACTTCTAGGATCATCAGGTCTTTATCATTCCCAGTTGTATTTTCTTTTCTGCTACGTGTTGGTTGTATTAAAGATTGTACTTTTTGGAAAATAATTTTAATAAAATGAGTATGCATATTTTTGGAATTCATCCATTTGTTTTCAATCATTCTTATGCCATCATGGAAATAGAAATAAAAATGAATCATCTTTTCTTTTCACTTCTCACTTATTGACAAACTTAGGAGGAGAGTGATGTAAATAAAATAAACAAACTTGTTGATGTATGCTTTAATGGTAAGACCTGACTGACGATGTAAGACATTGTTTCACTCCCTAAACACTAGAGAAATAAGGAGATAATTCGTAGTCAAACCCCTTGAGCCAGAAGTCGGTGTTTTTTCTATTAAAAAAACCTTAATCTTAACCAAGGGCAGGGTAGATTTTAATTAATTCAACAATGCATCCTAATGCAAGGGAATCAATACATCTAATCACACAGATAAAGGTTTAAGCACATCTTCTTCCTCGCGTACATCATTGAAAGTCGAGGAAGTATTGAAGCAATAAAGCTCACAATGTTTGCTTCCTCACACCATTCAACATTGAGGAAGCAATCAAGGGTAACATGGAATTCACAACTTTCAAAAATCAAAGACAAAGTTACTCAGGAATTGTTCAAAAAAAAAAAGAAAAGGAAAAAAGCCCGCTAAGTTAAAGAAAAAAAAAACGCTGAAAAAATTGACTTTGACTTAGGAAAAAATTAGGGTATCTTGATGGACCACAAACTCAAAAGAATTGGTCCATGCAGAAATAAGGGATTAAAAAAAAAGGGGAAAATTGAACAATCTTATAAACGGAAGTGGGTGATTGTCATCTCAAATATCTCATCAAGGGTTTAAAGCATTGTCACCGTGACTAAAGAAATTCTCTTACATGATGAACGCATTTGTTGGGTTGATTGGATTTAGGAATAAAGAACATCAAGGAGAATGGGGAGGGTTAAATTTTAAATTTTGAGTCTTCTATCTTTTGTTTCATAAACCGTGAACCAGGCCATGTTATGACATACAAAAGTCCTAATTGAAGCTAGGGGCACTATAAAAGAATACTCAACAAAGTCTTTGTTAAACTGACTCAAAATCCGAAGGTTTGTTAAATTATAATTTTTCCATCTTCGTTCACGCCAACCTCATGGCTGGATATCATTTATCATACACCTTTTATAAATTCTCGATTTCAAAACTTTCATGAACATGGCGTTATAATTACTTTTTCAAAGGAATAATTTTTCATTTAATACTTTGCATTGAAGGAATATCAACAAGGGTTTAATAAAGGGCATATCGATTCAAGACGATTTGGACTAGGGGCAAATTATCAAGGAATCATTCTAATTAAGGGGAAAATCCTTATGATCCTTAGGGCATACCATATGAAGATCTAACTCACCAGGGGAAACACATTTCAAGATTTGACACACCTATACCTTCATGACTCTAATGATAAGGGGTAGATATTTTCAAGAGGCTCATACTAGGGCAGGGCACCTCAAGAGCACAATGAAACAAATCATTCCAAGAGTAAATCTAATCAGGGACATACCTTTCAAAGGATTCAAACATTGGGGCACACTTGTCAAGACTAAATATTGGGGGAAGTCCTTGTCAAGGTCATAACATGGTGAGATTCAAGTTGTTTCTCAAGATACTCCTCCAAATCCTAATAATCAGGGGTATACTTTTCAAGACTCAAATAATGGGGAAATTCATCTCAAGGAAGTATCAGGGAATGGTGGGATCTAAGTTCCATTTCAGGCATAATCTTGCAAAACTCAATCAAACAAGGGTAATACCCTCTAAAACACAATTAATATGGGACAAACTGCTGCAAGGATTAATCAAAGGAACCCGTTCCAAAATAAGGTTTCATCTGGAGCATATCATTCTAAGGGTTAAAGGAAGAATATCTCCAAGTATAATACAATCACAATACGTCTTAAGGGCATGGTGTAGTCAAGATGATTTAAAACAAATATTGAGGTGGATGACTTAGAAGACCCAATAGACTGGGGCAACTATGAGATACTATTGGGGCAAGATCTCTCCTCATTTTTGAGATACACATGTAAGCTATATTTGTCATCAACAATCATCAAGTTAAAAATGAGTATCGGGAGATCATTATAACTTAATACCTATTATCGGTTTTTTGGACAAATATCCTTGTCTTGCTCACCATAAGAGTATTGTTGAGACATTTAAATCATTGTCATGCATTAATCATATCGCTACACTCTAGTATCTAATCATGACATAACATCACATGCATACATACATAACATAGGATTTATGACCGCTCATAGAAGTCAAATCTCCAGCTATACCAGTACGATTCCTAACTAGGAATGCTTATTGACCTTCTCAAGGGTTACATTAAGGTGTTTTATCAAAAGTTTCCATTAGGTGTTCTCATCAAATTTTTATCAGAAGGATTCCACTAAGGTTTCACATAAGGGTTTTATTTGAAGGATTCATCTAAGGGCTTGAGTTAAATGATTTATCTAAGGATTTTATTTGAAGGATTCATCTAAGGGGTTGAGTTAAATGATTCATCTAAGGGCTTGAGTTAAATGATTCATCTAAAGGTTTTATTTGAAGGTTTCATTTAAGGGTTTGATTTAAAGGATTTGTCTAAGGGTTGGATTAAAGGATTCTTCAAAGGGTTTGATTTAAAGGATTTGTCCAAGGGTTCACAAGGGTTTTATCAAGAAGTGTCAACAAAGTGGTATTAAGGGGTTTCATCGGGGATTTATCAAAGGGATCATCGGAATTTCCTATCAAAGGGTTCCCCTAGAATCTCATCAGGGAGTTTATCAAAAGGGTTTATCGGGATTGTCATCAAAGGATTCTATCAAGGGATTTCATCATATTTCATCAATAGGTTTTATCAAAATAGCTTATCGGGATTGTCATCAATGAATTATATCATTAAGGATTTCATCAAAAGGGATTTTATCAAGGAATTTTACTAATGGGATTTGTCAAAATGGGGTTTCATTAGGGGTTTATCAAAGGTTTTGTCAAGGAATTCAACTAATGAATGTTATCAAGGTCTTATCAGAGGGGTTTCATCAAAGAGTTGTTATTAAGGGGTTTCGTCAAGGTTTTATAATCAATGGCTTTTGTCAAATGGATTTTATCATAAGTCTCATCAAGGGATTCATTGAGGGATTCTAGAAAAAGATTATCTAGGGGTTTTACCGGATTTCATCCAAATAAGGGATTCTATCCAGGGATTTTCACCAAGGGGATTTCATCAAAATTGTATCGAGGGTTTCTGCTGGATTCTTGTCCAAGGAAGTTATCAAGAGGTTTTAATCAGGATTTTTTTAAGGGGATTACCAGATTATTTCTTCCAGGGGTTCCACCAGGATGTTATTAAAGGGTTTCACAAATGTCTTATTATGGGGATTTATCAGGGGTTTATCAAAGGGTTTTATTATAAGGTTTTGTCGGGGTCTTACCAAGGGGTTTTCTACCGAGAGATTTCTTCAAAAGAATTTTTATCTGAACTCTCATCCAAGGGGTTCCATCAAAGGGTTCTACAAAAATCTTACTAAGGGATTTTCATCAGAGATTCCATCAAAGGATTTTATAGAGGAATTTTTTCAAAGGGAATTTATCAATAAGGTTCAATCAAAAGGGATTTATCTAAAGGATTGCATCAGGATTTTTTTAAGGGTTTGATTCGGGACTTATCAAAACATAATTTCATCAGGAATTTACCAAAGGGGTTTTACCAAGGGATTTACTAAAGGGGTGTCATTAGGGGTTTTATCAAAAGTCCATCACGGGTTCTCAAAGAATTTTAGGGATTTTATAAAAGGGTTTTTCATCTAATGAGGTCTATCGGAATTTTCAAAAAGGGGGGTACTACCAAATTTTTGTCAAAGGGGTTTTACCAAGGGATGTTTATCCAAAAGGGGTTCTATCGGAATTTTGTCAAGGGGGTTCTACCGGATTTATAACAAAGAGATTTTATCAAGGGATTTTTATTCAAAAAATATTATATCGAAATTTTTTCAAGGGGTTCTATCAAGGGATTTTATCCAAAAGGAGTTCTATTAGATTTTATCAGGGAGCTTTTAACATAATTATATCAAGGGATTATCATCTAAGGATGTTATTTAGGTGTTACACCGGATTCCACCAACGAAATCAGTCAAAAGGATTCTATAAGATATTCAACAACGAATTTACCAAAAAGGATTTTATCAAGGGTTTTATCAAATAATTTTAAGGGATTTTCATCAACAAGGGTTCTATTGGAATTTTCTCAAGGGATTGCACGGTATTCCATCAACATATTTATCAAAGGAACATATCTAAAGAATTTTACTAAGGGATTTCTCAAAAAGTTCTACTATAATATTACTCAAAAGAGTTTATACCAGGGGATGTATCAAGAATTCAAGAAGATTTTTATCAGATTTATTATCCGAGGGATTAATGAGGTTCTACCGGATGTTCATCCAAAAGGGTCATATAAAAGGGATTTATGGAATTCTACAAGAAGGGATTCTATCTAATATTTGTCAAAAGGGTTAAACATAGGGTTCTAATCAGGATTGAAGGGGTTATATTCAGGGGTTCGTGTCCAGAATGATCAAGGTATCAATAAAGTCTTATCCTATTCCAACAACATTATTAGAGGATCATGGGAATCATAGACTATATTCATCCAGAAGGGTTGAAAAAGGATTGATAAAGGGTTCTATCAGGGATTGATAAGGGATTATATCAGGGATTGATAAGGGATTCCATAAGGGTTTATCTAGTCAAAATTTGACATCAAGGGGTTCCAATAGGGTCTTCATTAGACAATTTAGTGAATATTGGTCATAAGGGGGTTTATCGGGGTTTACCAAAGCAATTCAAGATTGTAATTGTGGTATAGGTTTCTATCGGGATTTTTATCTGACTAAGTTGGGATAAAATAATTCTATCATGATATTGGAGTAATCGGAGTATCAGGATTTGATCTGTTCCAGAGACTTGGTTTGTTTTCATCAAAATTTAGGGTCCTATTATATTTAATCGTCTCCTCCTCGGAAGGAGGAATGCTTGTCGACACCATTCATCCGATTCGAAGCCGATTAAATATGGGCAGCTGTCGCACCCGAAAATTTGACCCGTTTTATATTTTTTCTAGTACCACTTTATTTCAAATAAGTAAAATGGCACAATTGGTAGAAATAAGGGTATAAGGGCTATAAGTGTGAGAGGCTGTGAGTTTGAATCCCACCTTTCTCACTTTTAATGTTTTATTTATTACTAACTTGTACTATTTTTATTTTTGATTAAAAATCACAAAAATAATATTTTTAATAATTAATTTTTAATTTTCGTATTTTTATTTAAGGATTTTTTGAAAATATTTTTTTTTCATTGAAATCATTTTTTATGGAAAAAATCTCAAAAAATAATAAAAATAAAAAATATCAAAATCTCTTTGTTTAATTGCCATTATTAGACTATTTCTTTATTTTAAAATTTTTTTTATATTTAAATTCGAATTTTTTTTAAGATAACATAGTTTATTAATTAAATTTCCAAAATAACATAGTTTTTAAAAAAATTACCAAACTAACATAGTTTGGTAACTCATTCGCCAAATCATGTGAAGAACAAGTGCATTTTGTTATGAATTCGCCAAATGGATTGGCTAGATTCAATTATTTTTGCCTAATTCGCCATTCCATTTGGCGAATGAGTTGTAAATTCATACATGCATTCGCCAAATGGAATGTTGCATGTTTAGGGTTTGCAATTTTTTTTACTATATATATGCCTCACTCATAAACATCAGATTTATCTCACTCCTTCCTTACAAACCCTCTCTCATTCATTCCTTTCAATCTCCCTCTCTCACAACATGGCTTCTCCCCGTCCATCTAGTTATGCATCGACACCGTCTTCCTCAACATCAGAAAAACCGCTTCCAAAATTTGATATTTTGAAGAAAAATGCTTTAGTGTTTTTCTCGGCAACAAAGCCTCCTCTGAAGATGCTGTTATGGAACCCCCAAACTTTGGAACACTTGCACAGAGAATTAACCCGATGTTTAGAAGGAGAGATCGGCCACAATGAAAAGATAATTAAAATTGAGAAGCGGGTTGTGGAGTCTGGTGTGATGAAATGGAGAAAAAATGTCAATGATGCAGGTGTTCTTTCGATGATGCTAGGCGGAGGTGAAGTTGTCCTGATGGTTCTGATAGGCTAGATATGTTGAATGTTGCAGTTGTTCTATTTATGTATGGTCATGTTTGAATTTATGTATTTTTCCGTTTTATTTATGTACGGTCATGTTTTGAATAATGTATTTCCTTGTTTTATTTATGTATGTTCGTATTTGTGGTTGTATGATTTTACTGATATGAATGAAACGAACTAGGCTTCTATTTAAAATAAAAACGGTTACAATGATTTAATTTATGATGTTGAGCTCGGTCCAACGTTGGGACATTTTTTACGATTGTGACCGGGATGACGACATGAACTACACAGTCTCACCATCTTATTTGCCGTATCCATTTCGGTGCGAATACGCGTGCTGTTAGGACACCCTTTTTTCTTTCTTCGCATGTTCTCATTGTGCCAGACTATTTCCCCATTGTAGGAGGGCCAGTAGTCCTCATTTGCAACAATCGGAAAGCTTTTGTTGTAGACGTTGCAAAGATTGTGAACTTGGTAAACAGGGGATAGTAAGCCTGAAGGGTCCAGCCGAACCTTCGAACATGCCGCTATGACATGGGAGCAAGGCATACGAAAGGCTTGAAATTTTCCACAGTCGCACCAATTGTTATCAAGT